>CP138581.1:1200000-1800000 GCA_033807595.1 Acrodontium crateriforme
TCAGTGTGTCGGCTCAGCCACTTCACAACGTCGTATAAATGTGCTTGTGCGGAATGCTCCACCTATCACACGCGCCATGGACAGATCGGAGGAGTTGCATAAGTCGCTTATCGTTCAACATGACATAGGTTCAATATGACATAGGTTCAACATGACATAGTGATCAGCTCTGCACACGGCGTCTTGACGCCACCTTCACATTGCTCGACCCCCTGTCGGGAATAGATTCACGCCCACGAAAAATAAGTTGAGGTCAATGGCTGCACTATGGGCATTCAGACCAAGATTTAGAGAATGAGATAACACCCTCCCCTGTCACCCAAGTCTGTTTTCTTCGTCGCTGTTAACTGTGTCGTACTTTCTGATCCCATAGTTGGATCGCGAGTACCTCCAAGAAATCACCTCGTCTTGATCCTCATTCGCTGAAACCCCGCTCAAAACGCCTATATGCACTAGTAATAGTAGTCACCTCTACCAGATACAAATAAATCAAAGTACAAAACATGTCGTCACCAAAGCTCCTCGGCTGGCTCATCATCCCATAACGAATTCTGAGATCCAAACGCGCGGCGCGAGCTGCTGTTCTTTTCATGCCCCAAGTAGTCATGCGTACTCGCTACGCTGTAGTCTGAAGACGCTGCAACCGCGCCAGATTGTCGTCCGCGATCGTGCTCGTAGTATCCGCCGTCACCGTTACGCGATTGAGATGTGTAGCGCTGTTGCTGCTGCATCTGATACTGCTGTTCATAGCTTTCGTCCGAGCTTTGACGTCGGTGATGGTCGTAATCTTGGTAATGGTGTTGGTCATCGGCATCGTACCCATGGTCATATTCGCCTTGATCGTAACTTGGGCGATGCTGCTGCTGTTGTTGTGCTGCTCCACCAACACTAGCACCAGTCAGGATCTCAAGGCTCGATCGTTTTGGTTTTCCGTTGTTTTGTGGCGGTGCACGTTGCTGTTTCTGTTTCTGTACCTGCAGCTGTTGCTCTCTGGCGGCCGCTTCTGCGGCGTCGGCCTCTTCCTGTCGTCGTTGTTGTTCCTATTGTCATTCATTAGCAACTACCTACGGTGGAACAAGCTGTGTTGCGGCTTACCTCTTGATACCGCTGGTACTGGTTGTAGCTAGCAGACTGCTGCTGCTCGCTCTGCTTCGATGACCCCTGCTGCTGGGATTGGCTCGGTTGCTGGGCAGCCTTCTGCTGCGATGCCGGTATCTGAATCTGGGGATGCATCATCTGCACCTTAGCCAAGTAGGAATACATGAAATTTGACAATAATACTTGGCTGTACAACGCGCGGCGAGGGTTAGCAAGCTTGATGTGTGCCATCCGGTATATGGCTCGTTCTTCGAGTATGCTGAAACGAGTCCAGTTGTAATCAATGTCTGGCTTCAGGATCCGAGGAAGTAAGTCAGGGGAGTTGCGACGATCCGACTTGCGTTTCTTCTCTTTGAGATCGCTCTCTGATGTCTTCTTCTTGCCACCAAAAATAGCTTGCAGTAAACCAGGTTCTTTGTCCTTGTCTTTACGAGACGAGTCAGACGACTTTTTGCTGTCCTTCTTTGCACGATCGTCCTCAATCTTGATGTCTTCCCGATTCAATACAATGCTCTCTCTACCTCGTAATGGAGCAGTACCGTCGATCGAATTTTGCAAGACATCAAGGCGTGCCTTGTCACCAGGCTGTTTTCCTAACTTGCTGAGCTTAGACTTGACCGGATCACTGTCGTCTTTTGACTTTTTGCTATCGTCGTCATTGCCAAGAATCCATTTCCAACTGCTCTTGCGACCCGTCTCTTTCTTCTCGCCCTTCTTTTCTTCGTATGTTGGTACCATGGTCAGGGCATCGGTCCGAGTGTTGCCACTTCCCGGCAATGGAGACGGGTGAGAAGAAATGTCGTCCAATGTCGATGAAGGGGCATCAGATTGTCGTCCAGGTACTGGTCGCATATGAGCTCCGCCTCGTTGGGGGCGTGAGTGCTCATGAGAAGACCTGCGTTCGGGAAATTGCTGCTGTTGCACAAGACTACCCACTGGTACCTTTGTTCCATCTGGTAGAGTCTCAATGATGTGCGGCAGAGGATTGGTGTTATTGTATCCCGGTAAATGAGCTGTAGTGCGGCCTCCGCTCGCGAGGCGAGATTGAAATTGTCGATTATGATGCTGAGGTGGAATGGGCGGTGGAGAAGTTTGCTCTTCCTCTTTATCTCGTAGATCTGGAGGAGATGATTCTCTCTCGTTTCTGATCTGCAAACTCGAAAGATCATCGACGGACTGGCTCGACGATGTGCCCGGTCCGTTTCGCAGGCTGGAGCGAGATTCTTGTGACGATTCGTCTTGCAATGCTGGCGGTATTGGCTCTGTTTGTGCTCTGGTGAGGCCGAGATTGGGTATTTCTCGATCGAAGTAATCACTTCCAGGAATTGCAGGAATCCTGTTTGGAGATTCTGGAGGTTCGGAGTCTGAGTCCGTGTAGCGCTGCTGGCTTCTTTTCGAAAATAGTGCCCGCTCGCCCTTTTTGAGACTGCCTCTGCGATATGTCGTACGCGTAGATCGCTTGAGAGATTGGCTTACTGGCGGCAATATGGGCATGTCCTCGGCTGCAGAAACCTCGATGCCTGAATCTTCCGAACGCCGTATTGTATCGGCACTCACACGCTGAATGACTTGAGCCGGATCATTGACCAAAGACTCCAGATCCGCGAGAGTAGAGTTCGACTCTCTGTAGATTCCACTTGATCTCTTTCTTTCCAGGCGTTCAGCACCGTCTTCATAATTGCCCTTGGTATCTATTTGATGCGAAAGCATACTCTTCTTCCGCCGCAAGCTGCTATTGTTTGAACCGGTCCTTTCCATTGAATCTGGTGAGAGACTGTCTTCGCCGCCCGATCGTCTCCTGATTTTTTCTACCCGTTCTTCGACGAAAGTTTTGAATTCTTTGGGTGCTAATTCAGGATGGAGGCGTGCCGGCACCCAGAAGAGTCGCGAAGGGTCGTCTGTATCATCGTTGTGGTTGGGTGCTACCGTAGGCATGGCACCAAATGCTCCGCTGAAGGAAGGCAAGTCCGGATCGGCCATGTCGACATTCATTGACATGCGCCTGATGGCCTGTAAATTGCTCAGCTCTTGTGCTACGGCGGCTGGGCTGGATTCGTAGTCGATGTCGTTGAGTGGAAACTGCTGGACGGCAGTATCTGAGGATTGTCTTGATAGTGACGGAGGCGATGCTTGTCCATGCACGCTGCCCCGGGAGGTTGTCCTGTGCATTGAAGGTGAACGGGGTGAAAGTGCCGACACGACACCTTCCTCCACCGGACTCGACGCCGAATCGTTTGATCGTGTCCTCGTCATTTTTTCCTTCACAGGCGACCGTGGTTGCCCGTTCTGCACGTCAAAGTATGAACCCTGTCGTCTATCCTTGCTGCTCCTACTTGTCTCCATAACCTCCGGAGGGGCGTTCATATAACTCAAAGGCCGGGCGTCTCGTCTTGAGTACGGATTTGCGAGGTTGCCATGTTCGTCGTCATAATAGCTCCCAATGGCCTCAGTGACATGGTGGGTGTCATCGCTGATAGAAATTTGAGGCACATGACCTTTACGAGCATTATACAGGCGTTCGAGTTCCTGCTGGCGCGCGGAGGGCTATGAAGAATGAAGAGAGGTTAGTTATGAGTTTTCTCTATATTAACAGACACCCAGTCTGCTTCATACGAGGTGGATGGCCTCGTATTCCAGCAGACTGGGGCGGGGAGAGGGCCATCGTGCCTACCTGCATTGTGGTTTGTCGTCAAGCCGGCCGTCTGACAAGCCAGAATCGCCCAGATACCCACGATATGAGGCCAGTCTCCGAGCTCCCCGTGCGGAGGACGAGGGTTTTTGGTCGACGGGAATAATTGATGTCCACCGTCTCCCTCAATGCCCACCGGAGGGGGACCTTTCACACCCCAAAACCAGGGCAGCGGAGTTTCGGTCCCACCGCCGACCGATTCATAATACTAAAGCGAACCGAATTCCAGACAAGTCGTGCGTTGGCCAGGGGTGAGAATACGAGCAGTCGGGGTTCCAAGAATTGTGATGTGGTTCAAGGAGAGGATATCGTGTGGCAAGTGTGACGATGCGAGCAGGCAAGGCGTGGGCAATAATGGTGCAACAAGCAGGCGGATGGCCGCACTGAGCTGAGCGCGGCTAAGCCCCGGCGAATCAAGTCTCGGCCACAGCGACATCCATCCAACCTTAGGCACCGTGGCTGCACAAATTTACGCCTTGCACAAATACTCATTCAGTGTACTGATATGTAGATGGACAATTCCACGACTGATCAGCTCTGGAATTCACGCTGGCCGATCACACAAATTGATCCTGTCAATGTACTGCCACTTGATCGCCGCATCATCGACTTTCACATGATGGACTGTGGCACTGCAGGGTCTCGACGCTTGAGTTGCAGGCGTTTCAGTGCGATCAGGTCAATAGTGGAGGTGGGTATCTAACAATGCTATGTCTACACTCTCGCAATCCTTTGCCTGCAACAACGGTTCCTCGCCCGCGAATCAATTACTAGTTTGTGTGATACTGTCTGAATGCAGTATATCGTTGTCAATTCATCGTCAGTCCATTACGAGCTCGCCGAACCCATCAAGTTCTTCTTCCAAACATACGCGAACGCCACCCCAGCACATACTGCAGCGCCAGCGCCCATATATAGTGCCGTGCGATCAACAGCTTCCTCGTCGGATTTGGGGAATGCTTGGACGGGAAAGGTGGCGCAGTCAGCCAGGTGGACGAAGAACTCGCTGATCGAAGCCCATGTAGCCGACACATGCAATGGCTTGGCCATCTTGAGTTCTTCGCAGTATGCGTCAGGTTGTACTTCCGCACGTTGGACTGCTCGATCGCGATCGGCTTTGAGGGCTGTGTAGACGGACGGAAGATCGTTCAAGGTGGGGTGTCGCTGGCGTAGCTCGCGGATATGTGCAAAAGAATCTGGGTCGCCTGAATCGTACGTGTAGCAAATCAAATCGCAAGCGTCGAGCTTAACTTGATTTTCGAGAATGGCAGGTTCAAGCTCTCCAAGTTCTTCCATGATCAAGTAACATTGCTTACCGCCTTGGAGCTCAACACTATTCACTGCCGTCTGGGGCTTTATAGTCGGGTGGTAAGTGCTTGAGAATGGGCGGTTGAGGAAGGCGTTGAGCAAAGTCGACTTGCCACTATGCGGTGCTCCGAGAACGTAGCACAAGAACACGTTGCGTTCTACTCGCCCAGGACGGTTCCTTCGTTTACGTGGTTTGGTGATCTTTAAAGCCGACGTTATGCCTTTACCGTCAGGTGATTCAAACCCTAGATATGCCAGGTATTCAAGTGTTGTTTTTGGCTCTTCGAATGTGGTCATGCTCCATTGTGCCAGCCAGCCCTGGAGCGTTATATATCCCGCTTCATTTCGTACTGTACAGCTGGGAAATGATGAATTGGCCCAGTGTTCAGGTATACCTGGTGTAGGCGTAAATAACATTGCAAGCTCCGAATCATTCAGCCCACCATCGTTGTCTTTGTCGTGGAGGATGAACAAGTCGACGAAGAATCTATACCCAGCCGGACTCAGTTCTGCCGAAGCATATGCAGGAACGTCAAACTTTGGGTGCAAAAATGTGTCCTTCAAAGACAAGCTGTCGGAGTATTGGAATTTGCGTAGAATGATCCAAATGGTCTCATGTCTTCCCTTTTCTGCAAATATGGTGTTCAAATGTAAGAAGCCTTTGACGTCTATGCCATCTGGTATATTTTCCTCTTTCGCGTGGACATTTTCTCGAATCGAGCGTTTGATGGAGGCAAGATCATCGTCTGAAAGAATTTTATCAAAGCACTTTTGTTGAAAAGCGTGGATCTCTTGGTCATTCAATAGCCCATCTTGGTCTTTGTCGCATAAGTAGAATACTCGCTTCAGGGCCTCCACAGCTGCCGGCTTCAAACTGCCCTCTTTCGAATCATAAATTGGCGCAACAGGGTGGGTGACACTCTTCTGACACAGAAAGAAGACTTCGTTGATGTTGTGATGTTCACGAGCACTGGTCCGAATGCAGCTGTCGATTTCCTTGAATTCAGCCATAACCGGAAGCATTTCCTCCTCGACGATATGCGCCGTGCTGGTGACACCGGTGTTCAGATCGCTTTTGTTCGCACATAATACTACTGGCACGTTCACGCCCAGCGAACGGAAGTAGGGCATCCAGAACAGGGCAACGCGCTCATAGCTGTAGTGGTCACTGTAGACCAACAAGATGACATTGCATTTTCGCAGCTCTTTTCGGAGGTTATCACGCTCTTGTGGCAAGGCAGATGTATCGACGATGGTGGTGGTAACATTTTCGGGAGTGCCGAGTGTTGGTGGAAGTGTAATGGGAGGGAGAACCGGTTGGATCTTGGCCGTGACAAACGTGTCTTTGACGAGCGAGGTCAGTAGACTCGATTTGCCTACGGACTCGTCACCGCAAATGCATATCCGGACTGTTGGAGCATGTCAGCATATGCGTGATTAATTGCGGGCTATCAGACTTACCTGTGGCCATGACGAAACGGCAAACCAAGAGAGCAGCCCTTCGTGTGCAGTTCACTTTCGACCTCCCTGGCCGCCGTTGCAAGTTCGCCGCGACCCGCACGTGGAATCGAGTCCGATCGAACCTTATTCGCCATTATATCGAGACGGATTCCAGCCATGATGAGACAATGCTGGGCTGAATAATATTAGAGATCCAAACTAGATACCAGATGCTCTGGGCTAGCCTGGAATACCCTGGCGACATACCAAACCCACTCCTATCTTCCATTCACTCCCATTCATCTCGCCCTGTGATGACGTTGTGCCCCGGGTAGACTGCCATCTCGGGCCACCTACGCCACACTCTGCCTCTGGCTGCCACCTCCACTTTACTCCACTCCCACACAGGTTGCCGCACGCGATGCTCTTCTGTCCAGTTCCCGTCTGTTGATACAACTCACTTCCTCCTCCTCCTCCTCTCCTCTTCCTGCGATTCCACTGTGCGCGACATGATTTCACGGCGGTAGAGCGGCAGCTAGTAACCGATAGAGCTCCTCAACCACCGCCATTGCACTGGTACCTCTTCTCCGACGTCAGCTGGCGCATGCAGCATGTTGTAAGAACCAACCCCACGGTGCCTCGCTGTTCTTATCAGCTGCCCATCGTACTATCCGCACATCAAACGCCCCGATCGACTAACGATAAGCCGTCAGTGTCCTTCCCCCTCCTCCGCGCTATACCAATGGCGCCCTCTACAATGGCCTTCCGGGCGGCGTCGGTCTCCTCGAGACTACGAACAAGCTGGAACATCCTACTGGCCCTGATTACCAGCTAGTCGTCGGTGAAGGCACCTATGTCCTTCGCGACGACTTGCTCCTAGCGACCCCTCCGCCGCACCCCAGCGATGCGCCTCAACCAAACAACAACCCATTGGCAACTACTGTTAGCCCACCTACCGCTGGTACCAAGCTTTCCGTCGTAGTCATATCACCTCGAAATCCACCTTCACACGCTCTCTTCCGCTCAGCCGTTGCGCAGGGCACCCGGAATAACATTACACACAGCATTCAAGAGGAGGTGTCGAGTCCTAAAAGTGACGCAGGATCGGCGCACTACTACAACCAGCTTCCCGCCTTTGGTGACCAAAATCCTGCGCTGGCACCAGTTGTGACAAAGGGAAACAAGAAAGACCAAAAAGCTAAGCCAAAGAACAACATGGTCAAATCCAACTCATCATATGTATCACGCGTAATTCCACATGAAAACATGCAAAAACGGATCACCGAGAGATCACCACAAGGCCTCTTTGCGTTCGCAAATGTCAACCGAGCATTTATGTGGTTAGATTTATCGTCCGAGACCAAGACAGATAACATGGCAAAAGTACTCTTCACCAAAGCGCATGTATTGGCTCACGCCGTCAATGAACATACAAAATCGATTCAGCACTTGGATCTAGCGTTAGGTTTCAACACAAGTGATATCATCTGGTATGAGCCAGTGACGCAGAAATACGCCCGACTTAACAAGAACGGGGTAATCAACCAGAGTGCCGTAGCCGCAATCGCCTGGCTTCCACGCAAGGAGAACTTGTTTGTGGCAGCACACTTTGATGGCACTCTTGTCGTCTATGACAAGGAAAAAGAAGATGCTGAATTTGTAAAGGAAGAATCGGTCGAGGCCGACCATGCCAACGGCGCATCAAAGGTTCACTTCCACGTCCTCAAATCCGTGCAATCAAGAAATCAAAAAACGAATCCTGTGGCGGTCTGGAAAGTTTCAAATCTGAAAGCAAACAATCTTGCATTTTCTCCTGATGGTCAGCTGCTTGCAATCGTTAGTGAAGACGGCTGCCTCACTATTCTGGACTACATTAATGAGAAGGTCCTCGACGTTTTTCGCTCATATTATGGTGCTTTGACTTGCGTTACCTGGTCTCCCGATGGTCGATATGTTTTGACAGGTGGTCAAGACGATCTCATCAGCATATGGTCTATCGCTGAACGTGCTCTGGTTGCCCGTTGCGTGGGTCATGATTCATGGGTGACAGATATCAAATTTGATACCTGGCGATGTGATGAGCGAAACTACCGATTTGGCAGCGTTGGCGAGGACTGTAGATTGTTGCTGTGGGATTTTTCTGTCGGTATGCTTGGAAGGCCAAAGAACACTTCTGTCCGCCATCGTGGCAGCGTATCGAGTCATGGTCCTGGCGTTGGTGGACATCAGCGGAAAGAGTCGTCGCAGAGTATACAGCAGGTTCGAACGGCATCAACACTTGCCACCGTGGATTCTGAAGGAGATGGATCTCGAGCGAGCGAAGTGGTACATGCTGTGGATTCAAAATCTAGCACAGCTATCTTGCCGCCAGTCATGTCGAAAATCGCAGACAAACATCCATTGATGTGGGTCGGATTTGAAGAGCATTGCATCATCACTTCATGCATAGATGGTAGGTTGCCTTGTGCTCGTAATAATTTTGAAACGTTTTCGCTGACCACGACTCGCCAAATAGGACATGTACGCGAATGGGACCGACCAAAGGAAGGCTCGGGAGACAATCAGACGACTGACGGAAGTAGCTTGGACAGCTAAGCATCGATAAACATGACCCGCCCGGGGACATGTGCAGTGATCAGCGATGGGTCTTTGTTGAAAACATGGACACAACTTAATCAGGACAGCTTGGGCTCCAGCGACGCTTTGAATAATCACGCATGGCCCCACCCCACGTATATACGATACACGTTTTGATGAAAATATACATAAGCTTTCTAGAGCATGTGAAAGACAAAGGCAAATCAATCAGGCAATTCTTGTCAAAAGTATCGCCGAGCTTCACCGCTTTTCAAAGCTGAGATCTCTTGTTGGCTGAACGGATCTGTTTGAAGACCACGCCACCATGTCGAAAGCGGGTATGCGTTGGGTGTCTCAGGCTGATGGATGACGGGAAGCAATCATTCGCTTTGCCTGTGTATGAAAGAATTTACTTTGGCAGTCATAAGTACAGACTCGCTGTACATTGATGTGGGTTTGATGGTATTACATATTACACGTGGTGGAGCTTATAGTCGTCGGATCGACGTGCTATCTATGGCTTGTCGGATGGCTTTCCGAAGTGTAACAAGGATTCAGGCAGGATGCCAGCCCTTGTTAACTACATACAAGACGAGACGAGTCAATCGCGTTCGATGCTCAACTTGTATGTTGTAACGCGTAGAATACATAGCTCGACGAAACCTCTCCCCTCCGTCTCAAACTTCTGTTTCAGACCAGATTCGTAGGAGAGGAATGAAACAGTGCTTCACATGTCCGTCACCGCTTTAGGCTGATATCTCTTCCAAGTGGAAACAAAGGGAGGATTATTGTCCCAACAGCCGAGCAAACAGCGTGATTGGCTTTGACGGGGGCAATTTAATCTGGCCCGCCGAGCGTTGGGCGGGAGGAACCTTGAATGCTAATCAGGGTTTTCGGCAAATCACACCATTTTCAAGCCAGGCGAGTTTTGCCTCGTTTCGTCATTTAGTCTTCCGGGATGTGCTGCTTCGATGACGGGCGGGCGTCGTGTTGGCTTGCATGTTATGTGCGCTTCAGTGCAGGAGATGGCGCATCTGGCGACGGAGAAGGTGATAGTGGTGCAAGTCGTTTACATGTGACAGTACCTGATCAACCCCACGACGCTTCTCATGTGTAATGATGTTAGCTACGCCGTGATAGGGGAATACACGTCGAGACGAAAACGCTCCACTTTGTCCAGATGGATTCGCGTTGGGGGGGCAAAGCGTATCTCGTTGGTGAAGTGTAGTCGCACGATGACGGTAATCAATGCTGGACCATCCCAACTGCTCCACCACGCAACGGCCCAAGTACGCGTGCATGAAACGACAGAGGGAATAATAATGGAGCAGCAAACGGGCTCTGCGCTCGTCATGGGAGATACGGGAGGCTCTGCGGGCTCCATTTGTTTGTCCTGACGAGCGTCTGGTCTGGCCTGTAGTAAGTGAATTAGAGTCCAGCACCGACACCCAACGTACGCCAACAGGCCCCGTTCCATGCTTGGTGTGTCCCATCGTCATCTGTGCGTGGTGGACTTGGACTTGGATCGCCTCACGCGGCGAAGAAAAGCGCCGACCATTTCCCGTCATACATACAATCAACCAGAAATCATCCGCCCAAACCGCGCCACTATCTACTTGGTCCAGCGTATCTCACGCAGGGCCCTGCTGCGCCGACCGAGTTTAAAATTCTTCTTCTTATGACTATGTTGTCTCGACCGTCCACTTAAACATCCAGTACAATCCCAGTACAATCCTCGCTCGTCACGCCCCCACCCTTCCGAATCTCCTCCGCAGTGGTCCAATCTCCTACCAGAAGACGTCATTTTTGAGAACCTTTACCAACAACCTCCCATACTTCAATACCCTATATAATACTTTCAGGCTGGCGATCCGAAATAGCACAATCAATTAGCCTGGCCATCCCTCCCTGCCGACGCCCACCATGATCCCCACTCCGCGCTCCTACACCAGCAGCAGCATCAAGGCCAAGCCCACGCTCGAGATTATTCCCGACACCCGATTCATCGTCTTCTACGGCAGCGAGCATGAGGCGTCCAATGTCAAATTGACTGGTCGCATCCGGTTCACCACTCCGGAGAGCATGAGCATCATGAAGCCCAAGGTGAGGCTTGAGGGCAAGCGCAAGATCAGCTGGTGGTACATGGGTGGCATTTCTGCAGGCGAAGTTGTCGATAAGCGTGTGTTTTGGAACCAGGAACAAAAAGTTGGCATTGAAAGCTCACATAAAGTCAAGGCTGGTACGATTGAGTGGCCGTTTGAGTTTGAGCTGTCGCCAACCATGCCGGAGAGTGTAGAAGGCTTGCGCGAAACATACATCGTCTATAACCTACATGCCAGTGTTTCTCGACCAGGTTGGAATGCGAAAGATATCGTTGCGCAGTCACATATCCGTATCGTACGAACATTAGGCCAGGATTCCATGGAGATGACTCGATCACGAGTAAATGCCGACATTTGGGCCAACAAGATTTCCTACAGCATTTCAATCCCTACAGACGCCATCGTATTTGGCACTTCAATAACTGCAGATGTGGAGCTTTCACCATTGAAAAAAGGATTGCGACTTGGAAAAGTCGAATTGCGCTTAATTGAGACGGTTGTCAGGCGAATACAAGCATCCGAGGTCCCCGATGTTCGAGGTGATAGGTCCAAGACGGAGGAATTGGAGGTTGCAAAATCAGATCTGGACTTTCCCGAAAATACGCGAGTAACGTATGAAAACGAAACACCAGACAATCCGACTCTAGCAGACGAGATGTACAAGTTCAGGGCTACTTTGCCTCTTCCAAAATCGTTGAATAACTGCCGGCAGGATGTAGACTCACATCAGATCAACGTCACCCATCGTTTCAAACTCATGGTCAACATTCACAATCCCGAAGGCCATGTATCACAACTTGTCTGTCGCCTACCAGTCAAGCTATTCATTTCTCCGAATCTCCCAGTCGACGACGAAAATCGCGTTTGCGCAAGCATGAATGGCGCCACAGACTTGGAATTGAATCAGGCAGAAACTGCTGTCATTGCGCCTCCGGAGTACGGTCGCCACCAACTAGATCAGATGTACAGCGATATCGATCCGTCCGGATTCATGAGCCGTGCAGGTAGTGCCTCCGGCACACCATCTGGGCCGTTTGCTCAAAGCAGACGTGCTTCTTTCGATAATTTGGCGTCATTGAGTAATGGCAATCTTGCATCCCTCAATGGCATTGCTGATAGCGATGTACCTGTTGCCTCCTCTTCTGCTCATCCTCATGCTTCTATACTCCATTCTCGTTTGGCCGATTTGCAATCACAGGGTCAAACTGCCCCAATTACACGCTCTCCCGGGCTTTTCGCAGGCCATAGCGTATCTGGAGGAAACTCTCCAAATGGGTTGAGCGGCCAGCATTCGCCCGAACGATACGCAGTGAACACTTACTTTCCAAATGGAATTTCTTCCAATACATCTCCACATGCCAGCAACTCGGTATCCGGTCGTACATCTGACGAAATACTTACCAACGGTACGTCAGATTATGACATCTCTACCCTCTCACGCGTGCCATCCTACGGAGCCGCGACACGTACACCAGGTGCAGTGACACCTTTTACCGACGGACCACCAACCTACTTCGAGGCAACATCTCGACCACCGAGTCCCCAACCTCAGTCCAATCATTCGTTTGGCGGCAGTAGTCTTCCTCGAGCCGCCTCACACCCTATGCCCGGTCTGTCATCGAGCTTATCGAGCTTATCCATGACCTCGATTAATAATTCGACCATTCAGCGACCTAGCATGGCTTATATGCGCAACAGCGGCACTTCAACGCCTAGCTCAACGGGTAGCCAGCAAACTCTGACAAGTGGACTGACGTCTGGAGGTGTGCATGGGCATATTGATGATGCGGAGAGTAGACTCAGGATATTGAGGGCCGCGAGAACTTGAGAAGAGAGTTTGTTTCACTTTTCAAGAAATCCCCTTTTCGAGCGTCATGGTAGGGTTTAAATGGATTGGAGTTGGTGGGTTCGGGGTTTCAATCGACACGGCAATTGGAATGACAAGGACTTCTTTTGGGAATGGCGTTTGATCATGGATGAATGGGTCATAATAAGGAGGGTTGCATTCAACCAGTCTGGAAATGAATTGCGTCGAGCATTCGTCTCGCTCACCATACTTTTTAACGAATTTACGTTTTTTTTTGCTACGAAAGCCGTGCATACTATCTACAAATCGAAACTTTGAACAATGTCTTGCTTTCTCCTTTTGAGACTCGATCTTGAATTCATATATTGCGTTTGTACAAGACGAAGAGAGTCTTGATGACCCTTTAATCAAAGGTAATTTTCTTACCCGCAAAAGCCACAGGAGCTTCTCGAGCAGCTTTGGCTTTCTTGGCCGCTTCCCAACTGGGATGAATTGGTCCATCGTCATCTTTGTGTTTCTTCTTCGGTGGCTCAGCAGCACCAGCACCGGCGCCAGAACGAGAACCAGCAGCCCCCATCCGTCCACCTCTCGCAACACCACCACCAAATTTCCCTCTCCGTCCCTCCGTCGCGCCACGCTTCAAATCCCACCCACTATTAATCGCATTCACGCCAGTCTGCGGTTTCGGATTCGCCACGTGCTTGGCTTTTTGCCCGTACTTCTTCTCCCAGATCTGTTGGCGGGCGCGCTGACCACGTCGGTTTTTGCGCGGGGGTGCAATGTGGTCTTCCAAGTCTTCGGCTTCGCTGTCGGAGTTTGAGATGTAGCCGCCTAGAGTTAGGGATGGGAGGAATGCGGATTTGCGTGGTGGGTCTTGGGAAGGGCGAGTTTTGGCGGTTTTGGGTGGTGGCGAGGGAGAGCGGGAGGGTGATTGTGAGGTGTTTTTGGTCTTTCTTTTGGATGGTCGTTGGCCGAATCCTTCTTCTTCGAGTTGTCGTTCTAGGTCGTCGATGTCTAGATCTTCGTCGTCGTCATTTTCATCGTTGTCGCTGTCCATTTGATCGAGATCGAGATCTTCGTCTGACGGCGCAATTCGTTCGTCAAACCCGGCAAATTCTTCTGACTCGGAATCACTGTCGTCTCGATTCAATAATGTCTCCAGAGCCTTGTTTCGTCCCGTAGCTGGCACATCCTCAATCTCCTTTTTAGCAGCAGCCTCAGCCTCCGCATAATCTTTGGCTCGTAGTCTCTTCTTTTTTTTATTCCCTTCTTCCGCCTCAACAACCTCAATCCCAATCGCTCTCTGCACCTCGTCCAAAACTGTAGGCAGTGCCGTCTTCACCGGAGCGGCATTACACAAGCGCCCAAAAACATTCAACTTGGCCGTCGCAGCCTGCAGCGCAATCTCGCCCGCTCCACTATCGGCCCCAGTCCCAGCCAAAGGCGCAGGTATACCCCTCCATATCTCAGGTAAACGCTCCTCCCGCTCATGCACAGCTTTTATGCGCGCCATCGTCTTCTGCAGCAAATACCGCGCGCAAGTCCCCGGCTCCAGCTCTTTGAGGGCGTCAATCTCGTCGGCAATTCTTTTGGCATCGCCATTTCGGTTTTCAGTCAGAGCGGTTTTGCTCCGGCGACCCAGTTTCTGGCGCTCGAAGCCTTTGGCTAGTTTGAAGGCTTGGGTGAGTGGACTGAGCGATTGGTTTAGTTTGAAGAGCGTGCGTTGGTGGCGGGCTCCCAATGGTGGCTCGGAGGTTGGAGTGTCATTGCTCGCAGGTGGATTGAATTCTCGTTTTCGTTTGGGCATTTTGCGTGGGTGTTTGTTATGTGGAGGTTTTGGAGCGGGATACTTTTTTTTAGTTGCTCAGAAGTGAAGCCGAAGCGGGCTTGGTTGCTTTCGGAGACTATCTCCACATGATGAGCTGATTGCGCTGGCAGCCACCAACTCAACTCCCACTCTCGACCAACTCTGAATCTCCTTCATCAATAGATTTTCTACTCATGTTCGAATAGAAGCAAACAGCTGTTTGCGTGTGTACGGAGCATTTGCTACCTCCTTAAAGAATCGACTATCAAACTTAATCGAACCACTCAAATCAACAAACATGGCCTCGCCAACTCCAGAGCCCAAAACAGAAACTACATCACCAGATGTCAGTCCAGGAAACGAAGAAAACGCCGCTGCAGACCTACCTCTTACGATGGCCGCCTCAGTAGTCTTGGAACACTTGCCCAAAGACGCTCACAAAGCGCTAGAAACAGCTGGCGAACTCGATATAGCCAAAGGTATCGTTTCGTCTGCAACCCCGGTATAACCAAATGATAGTCGATGTCTTTGGCCTAGATGGAAGCACGCTGATGTTTTCTGGCCAAATAGTGACTATCCGTCTGTCGCCTCTTCCAAACACGCCGCAGCTACGACAGCCGCGCTTCAAGTGTACGTCCAGTCAACGGTTCGAGGCTATTGTGCGTTTCTTACGCCGCAAGCTCGCGTTGCAGGATCATGAGAGTGTGTTTTGCTACGTCAACTCTGTTTTTGCGCCTGGCTTGGATGAAGGCGTAGGGAACTTGTGGCGTGTAAGTTCTGTCTATTGAGAGTTTCTAGACGAGATGGAAGCTAACTCGGTTCTATAAAGTGCTTCAAGACTGGAGACGAATTGGTCGTCAACTATAGTGTAACGCAAGCTTTTGGTTGATGAAGAAAGCGCTGAACGAATATATGTTTAAAGAAATCGCAGTGGGTATATATTCATTCCATTGACTTTTAGTCTTTTCTAATGCAATAATTCTAGGGTTTAATTCTTAATAACTTGCTCTCGACCAATTTTTGGAATTCCGCAAACTCTTCATCCAGCATGGGATATGTATGCTCTGGCGCTGGGAAACTTCGGTCTTTTACTTCCGACTTGTACGTCTCGATGGCTCGTTTTGTTTCACCCCAAACGTCTCCGTACTTCTTTACAAATTTGGGCAAGAAGCGTCCAGGTGGATAATTGCCAATCATGTCGATCTGAACGAGGACTTGACCGGAGCATCCATTACCAGCACCGATACCAATCGTAGGAATTCGAAGTCTCTCTGTAACGAGCTTTGCAACTGGTGCAGGTACAGCCTCAAGCACAACACCGAAGGCTCCGGCTTCTTGAACAGCTAAAGCATCTTCCAAGACCTGCATTGCACCTGCCGTTGACTTGCCTTGGACTCGGAAGCCACCCAATGCATTCTGTCGTTGTGGTGTCAAGCCAACATGAGCAAGGACTGGAATGCCAGCAGTTGTTATTTTGGCAATCGCTGGAGCCATATCCCTACCACCTTCCAACTTGACGGCATGCATACGTCCTTCTTTCATGATTCGTATCGCTGATGTCAAAGCCTGTTCGGTCGATACCTCATACGAGCCCATGGGCATATCGCCGACAAGGAACGATGACTTGGCTCCACGTGCCACACTGCGACAGTGAAGGATCATTTCCTCCATCACCACTTCGCTTGTATCTTCCATTCCTAGTGCAACCATGGCCAGACTGTCTCCAACCAGAACCATGTCCATGCCGGCTTGGTCGGCGACGTGAGCAGAAGGAAAGTCATGTGCTGTTATCATCGTAATTGGTTCGCGACGCTTATGCATTGCATTCAGCGTGGGTATAGTGACTTTCTTGCGTGTTGGTGGGCCACTGCTTGCGAGCGGGGAATGTGAAGAATGTCGAATTGTGCCCAGCGGTTTGATCGCACATTGCACTGCTCGAGGGCTACATGTAGCACATCGAACAGCCAGACTCGTAGTCTTTGGCGACGACCTAGCACGCAGCAGCGAGCCCGCCGGAGAAGTAGTGCATAGCGCACGCGACATTACATTGATGCCAGACATGACAATCAACGCTCGCTCCAAAATAGAACAAAGCGCCGACCTTGAATTCAAGTGTGGTTGTGGTGGATGGAAATAATCAACGACCCTCGAACAAGACAATTCACGCACAAGAATGAAAGAACTCACATTTTTCCCACGAGCCGGGCGAAGCAAAGTGTTGGTTTTGCAGCTGGACGGGTTTGTACCTTGGAGTTTTGAGCATGCGGTCCGTCGGTCGCTCGGTCGATCCCTCGGCTGCTTTGCTTTGCTTTGCTAAAATCCGCGCACGTTGATTCGTACGGTTGCCGAGGCACTACGCGCGAGTCTAGAATATTACTCGAAGAGTAGTTTTTAATTTTGTTCGTGTTGTAGGGCGTGAGGCTGAGTGAGTTTTGTAGTCTGAGCACTGTACATGTTCGATCTCTTACGCTTTACGCCAGATTATGACGGATAGACATTCGTCTCAGCAAGTTGCACAATTTCCACTGGACGCGGTGAGAATGTCGCAAAACAGATTGATTTTGTTTTTTTCGTAGATATTCGTCCATCCAAAAAACAATACTGCGTCAGTTTGCCGCTCTAGTCATCTGTACAATTGATTAACATCCACGTCAGTACTACATACTGGTAATTTTGACATTCCCCTGATTTTGCTCTATATACAACATATCGATCACGACTAAGCAGCGGTTGGCTTGAGCTGGCCTGGGTAAACGACAATGCCAGGGGTGTCCTCAGCAACGGTACCATCGTAGTCATTCTCGTTGAATGGGTTGGTGATGGTGTAGTTGCCAAAGCAGGCAAAGTCGTAGTTGGCCAACTTGACGGCCTTTTCCTGGCTGGCGAGGAACTTGTCCATGGCGCAAAGACCATCGGTGCGGCCTTCGCACTCGCCGGTACGGATGGTGTTCAATGGGACGATGCCGCTGTTCAAACGCATGCGGAGGAACTTGTGTGGTGCGTTGGAGGCATCGTAGCCGTATTGGCTTGGAGTGTAATAGGTGCGGTGATCGTGGACGGCCTTGGGGTCGGCAGAGGAGCAGCCGACGACTTCGGTGGTCAAGCGAGCACCGAAAGGAGTCATGTGGCTGAGGAAGAAGTGGCGCTTTGGGTCTGGTGGGAATTGATGGAGGTTGGGGTGCTCGCGGAAGTAGTCGACGGACATGGAGGTCAAGACTGAGATGATAATGTCGTCGTGAGTGAAGTCGGCGTAAAAGGGACGGCCAAGTGGGAAGTCCTTCTCGTTGTTGGTGAGGGTGCTGTTGACGGAGCTGTTGCTGCTCATGATCAACTGGTTGGTCAAGCGAGCAATGAGTTCTTGTTGGTATCCAAGACCCTGTGCGCGACCAGTTGGCTGACCCCAAGAGTAATCTGTGTTTAGACGATCAGTCGTTGTTTCTTACTGTTGGAAACATGCAGTCACGAACCGTAGTAGTACTGAGCATCGAGAGTAAGCTCAAATCCATCCCACTCAGCTTCAGTGAAGAAGTTGCAGAAGTCGGATTGCTGAATGTAAGCGTTCTCGTAAGCACACAACATTTGCATGGCATAGGTATCTAGACACAACCGTAAGTACAACGTTGCAATAGGGGCTTCGGTTATCCATCATACCATTGACGTTGAAGTTGAATCCGTGAGGCGCATTCAGGTTCATGCGAGCAGTAGCATCGGCAAGATAGAGTGGGAGATATTGGAACACGAGATCGTAATCGCCCATGTATCCTTCGGCATCAGTGGCGTACTGTACACTAATTAGTTTCCACAAATTAAACTGATGACATGTCGTATAAGTATACCTCAGCCAAGCAGCTGTCGTACGAAGCAAGAGTGTTGTTCTCTTGACCACCCTCTGGGATGATGACGACATCGAAAAGAGAGCCATTGACAAAGTTCTCAAGGGTTGGGTCAGGGGTCTGCTGGTAGGATGAGCCGAAGAAGCCAAGGGCCCATGAGATTTGAGAGTTCTCAATACGCGACTGAGAAGTGGTTCTCAGCACTGGCTTGGGTCTGGCAGTTCCGTTGACGAAAGTTGCGTTGTACTGAAGCTGACCCTTGGTTGCATTGTAGAGAGTTCGGCCGTAACCTACTCCGTTGTTAGTGCACCCTATACATGTCATTTCGAGCCATTGGTCACTCACGGTTCCAGAAAGAGACCTATCGATCAGTCAGTCTTATGACAACCAACAATTGAGCTTGATGGATACTTACACCGCTAGCAAACTCAGTGTTGGCTCCAAGGCCGGTCAGGTAAGATTCGCCCATGATGTACTCGTAAGTGTTCAAGAAGTTCAAACCGCCAGTGAACTTGGACGAGGGATTGGCCTGGGTGAAGTTGTGGACTTTGGCAGCGAACCTCTCCGTGTTGGAGCCATCATCGAACTGGGAGGTGGGAAACCGCTGGGCGTGTCGTTGCAGGCTGTGAACCTGCTCGATCTGGCAGCCATCGGGGAGACCAACGTCGTCGACGCCGAAGAAGCTGTCGGGGTTGTCGGTGTAAGGGCTGATTTGACCCCAGTACTGAGAGATCTGGTTGATGTCGGTCAAAAACGACTTGGTGTTGCCGTAGCTGGGAGCTGCATTGGCGAGACCGCTGGAGCTCAGAGCAGCCACAGCGGCGACAATCTCAAGGGCATAAACCATGATTTACGACGGCGATTGAGGGAACGAGAGCGCGAGGAACTGGATCACTGGCAGGCGAACAACCGAGGGGAGGTGGGACGCAGATTTTATAACATGCTCTCGAGCAGCCTTGGCTTCGTTCGTTGGAGCCAAGTCACCCAAGGCCCGTCGCCCACGTGGGCAGCATTAGGAGCCTCTTGACTGACTAGACTTGTTCGGGGCGGGCGGCGACGGCGGAGATGATGTCGCCGTCGCTGATGGCGAGCAGCTCCCGCACGTGTTCAGCTTCGGCAGCTCCGGCGCAGAGATGGAGCAATGACGCAGTGACTTCATCGCAGGTGAAAAAGCTTGTTCGGCCTTATTGCGCCCTTTGGCAGGTGGCCTGAGGCACGCACTTGACCTCACTGATGTGGCTGTTGGCCTGAGGCACTCCTGGCCTAAGGCAAATAGCTTGGCGTGGCCGGTTTGGCCGCTATGCACCTTCTGCCCGCCCCAGGACCCTCCCTCGACCAGGACCCGCGCCGCCAGTGGAAAAAATTCGGTGGAGCTAGTGTTGAGGGCGGACCTTCGTGTAAACATTTAATTATCATCCGCTCCCTTCCTCGCCCTCTCTTCTCTTCTCCCACGCTGAACTCCATCAATCTTCACGATGGACGAGCAGGAGTTTGTCGCGCTGTTGCAGGCGCTGCTGCAGCCCGACACCCAAAAGGTCAAGGCTGCCACCAGCCAACTCAACAAGACCTACTACACCTCTCCTGCTTGCGTGACGGCCCTCATTCACATCATCGTCTCGCACCCTGAGGCTCAGCTTCGCCAGCTGGCCTCGGTCGAGTGCCGCAAGCTTGTCACGAAGCACTGGGCCAATGTGCCCGACGACCAAAAGCCCCAGCTCCGCGAGCAGCTGCTCAAGTCCACCATCGACGAGACCCAGCCACTGCCCCGTCACAGCAAGGCCCGCGTCATTGCTGCCATTGCCAAGATCGACCTGGAGGATGGCCAGTGGGAGCAGCTCCCCGCTGTGTTGCAGCAGGCTGCCACCAGCAACGAGGTCACTCACCGAGAGGTTGGTATCTACATCCTCTACACGTTGTTGGAGACGATGCCCGATATCTTCCAGGAGAACATGGGCTCCATGTTGGAGCTCTTCTCCAAGACGGTCCAGGACCCAGAGTCCATCGAGGTCCGTGTCAACACCATGCTGGCTCTCTCTGAGCTCGTCATGGTCTTGGACACCGACGAGGATCAAAAAAGCTTGCAGGCCTTCCAAGCCACCATCCCATACATGGTCAAGGTTTTGCAAGACGCCATCCAGGCCGACGATGAGGAGCACAGCATGCAGGCTTTTGATGTCTTCAACAAGCTGTTGAGCTACGAGAGTGCCTTCCTGGCCTCTCACTTCGGTGACTTGCTTCAATTCTTCATGCAAGTCGCGGCCAACACCGACCTCGACGAAGAGGTTCGATCCCAGGCATTCAGCTTCCTCATGCAGAGCGTCCGCTACCGCAAGCTCAAGGTTCAGAGCCTTAAGTTTGGCGAGCCCATGACCAAGATGTGCTTGCAGGTTGCCACTGAGCTCGATGAAATGCCCGACGATGACGATGACATCTCCCCAGCCCGTTCCGCCTTGGGTATGCTTGACATCCTCAGCGAGAGCCTTCCTCCAAGCCAGGTTGCTGTCCCTCTCCTTCGTGAGATTGGTCCTTTCTGCCAGCATCAGGACCCCAAGTACCGACGTGCCGGTATCCTCGCCCTCGGCATGTGCGTTGAGGGTGCACCAGACTTCATCGCTACTCAGCTCAAGGACATCTTGCCACTAGTCTTACACTTGTTGGAGGATCCATCCACCGGCGTCCGCAGCGCCGCTCTCAACGGTGTCTCCAGACTCGCCGACGACTTGGCCGAGGACATGGGCAAGGAACACTCCAGACTGATCCCTGCTCTCATCAAGAACTTTGACTTGGCCCTCGCTGGCATGCACAAGGCTCAGCCAGGTTCTGAGGAGCTTCAGCTCAACACCCACATCCTCAAATCATCTTGCATTGCTGTCGACACATTGATCGAGGGCCTCGACCCAGAGGATGCCGCTCGTTACGTCGACGAGTTGGCCCCACGATTCGCAACTCTGTTCGGTCACGACGACCACAAGGTCCAGATGGCTGCTATCAGCGCTGTCGGTGCTATTGCAAGTGCTTCAGAGAAGGCTTTCCAGCCTTACTTCGAGAAGTCCATGCAGAGCCTTGGTCAATACATTAGCATCAAGGACAGCGAGGACGAACTTGAGCTCAGAGCTATTGTCGTCGACTCCCTTGGCAAGATTGCTACCGCTGTTGGTGGTGAGGCTTTCCAGCCATACGTTCGTACCCTCATGCAGTCGAGCGAAGAAGGTCTCCACCTTGATCATCAAAGACTCAAGGAGACTAGCTTTATGCTCTGGTCTTCTCTGGCGCGTGTCTACGAGGAGAACTTCGAGCCTTTCCTCCCAGGTGTCGTGCAAGCATTGCTCGAATGTATGGAACAAGACGAGAACGACTCCGAGGTTCAGCTCGGCGAAGAGGCCTCGGACCTCGTCGGCCAATCTGTTACCATTGCTGGCAAGAAGATCAAGGTTGCCGGCGCCGGGGGTGTCAACGAGGGTGATGACGAGGCTGTTGTCCAGGCTCTTATGGAGGGCATGGATGGTGACGATGATGACGACTGGGATGACCTCGGTGCCGTCACTGCCATCGCCATGGAGAAGGAAATCGCTATTGAGGTCATTGGCGACGTTCTTGCCCAGACCAAGGACAAGTTCATGCCATACATGCAGAAGACCATTGAGGCCACCCTTCCCCTTCTCGACCACGACTACGAGGGCTGCCGCAAGAGCGCCATCTCCACCTCATGGAGAGCATACGCTGTTCTTTTCGAGCTCGCCGAATCTAACGGCATGGAGAAGTGGCAGCCAGGTCTTCCTCTGAAGGTCAAGCCATCCGCCGACCTTGAGAAGCTTGGCGAGCTGGTCATCACTGGCACTCTCGCCCTCTGGGAGGAAGAGATGGACAGGTACGTTTACTATTTTCATTTTTCATTCACACACTTCCCCCGCTATAATGATGACACACTCTATACCCAGCTCACTCAGATGCATAAAATGCACATGCTGCGACAAATAGAGGCTGTTTCTGAAATTATCTATTCATCCACACCTTGACTGTTTGATTTATCTGTTATATCAGCACTGACGTAACATTACAGAGCCACCGTCACCGAAATCAACCGCAACATTGCTATTACGCTCAAGCAGTGCGGTCCCGCCATCTTGGCCAAGCTTTCCGCATCTGAGTCCACCCCAGTTGAGCAGATTGTCAAGACTCTCGTGAGCATCCTGCAAAAGCAGCACCCTTGCCAGAGAGATGACGACTTTGGTGATGACACCGAATCACCAGAGACTGAGAACTCCGAATACGACTGGCTTACCATTGAGACCGCGCTTGAGATCATTGCCTCTCTTGCCATGGCTCTCGGACCACAGTTTGCTGAGTTGTGGAAGATCTTTGAAAGCTCTATCCTCAAGTTCGCCAGCTCCCAGGAACGTTTCGAGCGCTCTGCAGCTGTTGGCACTATCGCCGACTGCATTGAGGGCATGGGTGAGGCTTGCACACCTTACACTCAAAAGCTGATGCGCGTCTTCGTGAAGCGCCTCGGAGACGAGGACCTGGACGTCAAGAGCAACTCTGCTTTCGGTGCTGGCATGCTTTGCGCCAACAGTGCCGATGCCAAGGAGGTTCTTGGTAACTACAACACCATCCTCCAAGCCCTCGAGCCTGTTCTCGACTCTCGAAACCAACAGTCAGATGATGACAGCAGACTCCGTCTGTTGGACAACGCTGCTGGTTGTGTTGCCCGCATGATCAAGAAGGCACCCAACAATGTCCCTCTCGAAAATGTCCTGCCACGCCTCATTGACCTCTTGCCATTGAGGGAAGACTACAGAGAAAACGAGCCAGTCTTTGACATGATCGTCAGCTTGTACCAGGCCCAGAACTCCGTCATCCAGAGCCAAACCGATAAGATGATGCCTGTCTTCCAGAAGGTTCTTGGACCACCTGAGGAGCAGATTAGCGACGAGACCCGAACCAAGGTGCAGCAGCTTGTTGCATACTTGACCACTTAATTTATTTTGTTACAAAAGCATTGGGGGGGAGGACATAGTTCGTTGGAGACGAACGGTGCATGACTGGGGAAGGTATTACGGCATTGAGATTTACAGAAGATACCCGCTCGTTCACTTACAACGAGGATGATGAGCGTATGATGAAGAATATAGACATGCATAGCGTGAAAGCGTGCATCATGGCTTCCAACAAGCCAACACCGATTATGAATCAAAATCCAGCTTGCCTTTCGGCGGCTGTCACTTTTTGCATCTAAAAATTCCATGTTCCAAATACTGTGATGATAGACTTTTCGGTTATTTGCTTGCCGCGGCTTTGGCCTTGTGCATTATGATTCGTGATCTGTTATTCGAGGCGCACTTCCCATGATGCGTCTGATTTTGATTCAAATTCGATCTGTGGCAACTCGCGCATCTGTTGTAAAGGTTGCCAAAACAATGGCAGCTTCATCTAAACCTCGAACTCCGCGATGTATTGTTGAAGCCCGAGAGAGTTCGAGATGCCATTGATGCCAAGCCGAACCCCCAAGTCTGTCCAGATTGTGAAGCTCCAACGCACATTCACCAAGGGCCGTCATCGGATATTCCTGTCTGGTCAACATGTTTGCGTATAAATCAGGCACTTTGTTTCGGCTGCCGACTGCATTGCGATGTCAGTTGTTCGAGGAGGTGACGACGAGGCGCATGTTCTCTGTGACATGTAGAGCCGCAAGCCACGAAAATCCTCTGGTATGTACATACATCACCACCTGGTTAACGCATTGCATCAGAATACCACCGACCAAAATACTGATTACATTCGATAGGGTCTTCCTAGATCTGGCACGCCTCCTAATCTTGCAGCTCGTATGAAAAGAGGTAATGCCAAATTTCTACTTTAGATGTTGTTATTCTCAAAGCGAATAGCTGACTAGCATCAGGACTGCCGGAGAAAAGACCAATAACCAATGTGAAAAAGGTTATAGCGGTCAGCAGTGCAAAGGGCGGTGTTGGAAAGAGTACGGTTGCTATCAATCTTGCTCTAGCAGCTGCCCGACAAGGCATCACTACTGGCATTCTCGACACTGATATCTACGGCCCCAGTGTACCAACGTTACTCAACGTGAGATGCTCTGCTGTTTGTTCATCGATTGAAGCTAATGAAGACCATAGCTGGAAGGAATCGAACCAGAGCTTGATGCCAGCAATCGTCTCGTGCCATTAACAGCATATGGACTCAAGGCCATGTCCATGGGCTTTCTAGTCCCACAAGACAGTCCCATTGCGTGGCGCGGCTTGATGGTTCAAAAAGCCCTCAACCAGCTCATGTTCGAAGTCAGCTGGCCGAATCTCGATCTTCTAGTCCTTGACCTCCCGCCCGGAACCGGCGATGTACAGCTGACCATCACGCAAAACATCCAGCTCGACGGAGCAGTCATCATCTCAACGCCTCAAGACCTCGCTTTACGAGACGCAGTACGTGGCGTCGACTTGTTCAAGAAAGTTAATGTGCCGATTCTGGGCATGGTGCAGAATATGAGCACTTTTACTTGTACGAATTGTGGCCATAACCACGACATTTTTGGTCTTGACGGTGCGAAGAAGAAATGCGAGGAGCTGGGCCTCACGCTTTTGGGTGATATTCCATTACATCCGCAAATCTGCCAGGATGCTGATAGGGGTAAACCTACCGTCGTGGCAAGTCCGAATGGACCGCAGGCCGAGTCATTCCAAAGAATAGCCCGAAACGTCTGCTCCACTTTAGGTCTATTATAATTTGACTCGGGAGACTGAAGCGTAGTAGACAAACAAAGCTAATGTGTATCAAAACATCTGTACTTTTACAATAATCCCCATCCAACCTCCAACGCCATGCTAAAACGCTCACAAAAATCACATCATCTAACAAAATAGCCAAACGTAAGGCTAACATTCTACCACATCGCACTTCCCTTTTTCACCAGCTTCTTTCCCTCGGACGCTCCGTCATCGCTCGAAGTTCGAAGTCCAAAGAAACTCTTCTTCTTCGCCGGCTTGGTGCCACCCACACCAAGATAATTGCTTTGAGGGTTTGCACCGCTCATAACTGGTCCTCCTTGCATATAGGGACCTCCTTGCATATATCCCCGCGGAGGAGGCGGTACAGGTCTCCCTACGGTAGGAATCGGCTGTACACCATACAGCTTCCGTAACCGTTCCGTTTCTCTATCAATGGCGGCTTGTTTCCGACGTGCTTCTTTTTCTTCGTCCTCGACCATTTTCTGTAGTCGTTTGCGTTCGGCCTCGTCGGCTTTGGCGCGTGCTTGTGCGGCGCGTTTGGCTTCGGCTTCGGAGCGCGCTTTGAGGCGTGCTGTTTCGGTGTCGAGTTCCCATTGTGGTCGTGCGTCGGGCATGGGTGGTGGTGCAGAATGTGTTGGTTTCGGGGGTGGGTTGGGGGTCTGTAAGCGTGGAAGAGAATTGCGCTTTGCGTCGTTTGCTACGCGTGGTGATGGGTTTTGGTATGCTGCGTATAGTCCTGGACTCGAAATGCCAATTGTTGAGTGTCTATGATCGGGTCCGCTCAGTTTTCTGCCTCCGCCGGAAAGTTTCCTCTCGCCCATGGCTTCGCCAATGTTGAATGTCTCTTTGATATGCTCTTTGCTGGAAAAGTACAAATCCTTAATCACCACTGCGCTCAACAACAGCACCACTTCCAGGCCTTTGGGATCTTCAATCTCAACCCGATTGAAATTCGGCTCGTAGATGGTCATCTCGCGCAAACTCCGCCACAATGCAATCGCAATGTCCGGATCTCGTTTACTCTTCTTCTTCTCCAGCGCATCGGTGCTCTTGCCCGTCATCACACACGTCAAGTCCTTGCCAAGCTTACTCTCCTTCTTCCACGAGAAATACACCCTGGGAGTCGTCGCCAGAATCGCTGGATCGCTCTGTCCTCGGTCTAGATTACTCGTGCTCGGCGCCCGAAAGGTAGAAATAGGCATCGAGAACTCGTACGTATCGCTCGCGCCCCACTTGCCCTCTTTGAGCTCGACCGTCACCTGCTGATCGGGGTTGTACAGTTGGACAACAAACTCGCCTGGCAGCATTGGCTGTGGCGGAGGTGGCATGCCTCCATTCTTGCGGGCCTCTTCAGCTGAAAGCGAAGGATGCGTCCAGCGTGGTCGCGCGAGCACCTCGCCAAACAAAACCTCCGGGTTATAGGCGTCGAAGAGAGCAGCTGCATAGCAGTTTTTGTGTGCGGGCGATGGAGACGTCGGGTCCACGTGTTGCAAGATATATGCCGGGGCGGGATCGGAGCCGTGATGGGAAAAGTGGAATTCATTGATATGTTTGACTCGACCGGCCGAAGGTTTGAGGAAGAGGGTTGGCAGGTTTTCGTCGAGCATGTTTGTTTCTGGTTGTTTGACGCGGACCAGGCGATTGTTGCTTGCGTGGACGTGGAAAGAGTATTGTTCTGAATGTGGAGTTGAATGTTTGGTGGAGCTACGTCAGGCTGGGAGATGAATGGATCCCCGCCACCGTTTGGAGGAACAAAGGACGTCGCACTACTTGGCTTGTCGCGTGATAAAGGAGAGTGTGAACGGTTATAAGTAAGTAAGTATAGAAGTAAATATAGATAAATGTGCCATGTTCAAGGACCACGAAATTGCTGCGGTCATTCGTCGGCGACTGAAACCCACAAACCACGAGGCTTTGGCGTGCGTTCGTCAGACACAGCCTCGTTCCGCCCCGCCCAGTCAGGCAACACAAATAACGGCCTCGTCATCATCTGATTGTTTTTTGGAGAAATACACGCAGATTGGGACGAGCTGGAAAACTCTATCAGCGTTTATTTTATTGCTATCTGCATCGATTGGACGGCTCGTAATAGACGGTGAGCGTTGAGTTGAAGCGAGAATCAACTGCGGACAAGACAATTGACGAAACCACCCGACGACAACATCGACTTGCATCTGACACCAGGAAAGTAGAGAGTAGAGTAATCATTCCAAAGAGCTGTGAGAGCATTACGTACCCACCATACTTACCAGCATATTCATTGATGCTGACTTTGTTTCCCGAGCCAAACCGAAACGTAGTACAGCATAAGAGACTCTACACAGCATTCCGCCAGTGCATATCCGTCCGGCACAGCCTTTCGAGGCAAACATCACACCATGACGCCATTCCGTCATGGCATATCTTCATTTGCAGGCACAGCAGCTTCACTGTGCACGGCCCAACATCTCACCTTTCAAGCACAAACAAACATTCCTCCTTCCCATCCATACGCATGCTTCAAGCGTCGTCCAAAGACCCGCACCTTATTGAATGGGATCTTGTGTCCCTTGCGTACGTCTTTGGGTTCGTGGAACTGGATACTGCGCTCCGCATCAACCAACCTTTGGTCCTTGGGAAGGGGCTTGAACATCCAGACACTGCCGTAGAGTTTCTCTGGTACGAGGCCAATAGTGTTCAGAGCGTGGCACAGATCTTCCCAGGAGATTTCGGCCCGTTGATGATTTTCGACTCCGGCGGATGGAAGAAGAGCTTCCATGACTTTGAAGGTACGTTTAGGCACTGGAATTTGCTTTCTGATCTCTGCTTCTTCCTCGTCATCTGCATCCTCATCTTCGACATTCACAGGCGGGTGTGGTGACGGCACTCCATGAGTCTTGACCTTGATCTTCGTCTTGCAGGTGTTGAGATCTTGCTGTGTCTCATTACCCGTGCCATAGAACGTGAAAGCGCTGTCCATTGGCCCTTCTAGAGGAGTGACGGGATCCACAGTCTTCGGCAAAGCCAGCGACTTCGGCTCCTTCCAATTTGGAGTTCGATGCAGCGTACGCGTGACTTGACTGCCGATTTGACATGAGTTGAAGATCGACGAGAGGAACGATGCACAGCTCGCTGATCCAGGATGTTCATTAAAGGATTTCCAAAATGCATCCAGTTCAGCTTCTGCGGCTTGCATCTGATTGACATTCTCCTCGGTCGGTTTCTTGTCGGCTGGATAATCGTATCGGCCATTCACAGGATCATCCAGGAAGGAATTGCTAAATGCTGCTGTGGCCAAGGAGCACACCTGGTCACATTGTTTCATGATAATTGCGAGGCGGCACTCGATGTCCGAAAAGTCCACTAAATTATCCTCTAGCCAGCAAATTGAGTATGGATAGAGGTTGTCAATGCTGGCTTTCATTTCTGCGAGGAGGGCCAGATCCGAGAAATGGCCAATAATCCAACTATCGATCAATTGGCTGGCTGCCTCGTCCGTGTCGAGCATGTACTGGATCTCTTGGACAATTGGATGGACGCCGTGCATGTTGCGTGATTCCAAGTCGATGAGCGCGAAAAACACGTTGTCGATCCGCTCTTCCGCGGGCGTCTGCTTGCGTGATAAATGCCACAAATTCGCATAGTCGTTGCCATACTTCTTATCACGGTACGAACCCCTCAAGCGTGGCGAAGCTGGAACTCCGACACCAAGACGGTCCAACGGCTTGAGAATAAAGATTTTGAGAAATGCAGATAGCTCAGCGCAAGCCAGCTCTTCGATCTTTGGAAGTCGACTTGTTTTGTAGTCGGATTCGAGTATTTGAGGGAGAGACGACAGTCGATTCAACACTCCGTGAATCGAATGCCAAATGATCAGATTTTGGTATGCATCAGTAACCATTGCTGCTGCTGCACGGCCCCAGAAATTGCTTAGGCACTCACTATCGTGCCCGATGAGCTCACGGTTATGTTCTTTCCATTCCTTGAGGGTGCTGAGAAAATATCCAGGGTCTTCTCTGAGGGCCCAGACATGGTCTACAGCTGACGAATATCTCGATACTACCCAGGATTTGATACGCCTCAAATCAAGAAATTTTGGAGCTTGGTATGGTTTCATCTGCGCAAACTCGGAGATACTTAACCATCCTTCCTTTGGTTGCACAACCAGGGTCGTCTTCGGTTGAACCTCTGCAAGCGTGAACAAGCTGGGATCGACATCATGAAGAATCTCCTGGACGCACTTGACGAGGAAGCTGTATACACCATCTTGGATCTCAAGTGTGAGCAGTCCGGCCAATGGATTCATGTGCAGGTGACGCAGAGCTTTGTTGGCCCACGTGTTTCCCACAATCTTCCCGTACGTGCTTGGGAATTTTTGACCGTAAAACTGCATGGATTTCTTTGCTGTTTGGGAGTTCTCATCATACCATCCTCTGCCTATATGTGCTTCGCTGTAGTCAAGGTAAGTGAAAGCGTCAGGAAAGTTGCGGGCGCGAGAATTAATGAAAACAAGGAGAATACTCTTCTGTTGGAGGTCTTCGAGGTTGACATGTGGCCAGAGGTACGCAGCAGAAGGATGGGTACGTGGGCGTGGCCCATTCTTCTCGGGCTTACGAAACGCTATGAAGTCTGGTCGGTGAGTGGGAGAAATCTCAGGCCAGGCCCTGAAGAGGATGCAGCGTCGCTTCTGCTCGTTCTTTTTGAGCCATCGCTTCTGAATGGTCTCTTCGAAGCGCTTGACTATTTCATGAAGTGTCGTCCAGTTTTTGATGACTGAGACAGAGAGTCCCGTAGCCAGTGTTTGAATTTCCTCCTCTGTCAAGCTTTTGGGGATGGGGAGGTCATACCCTTTTTTGAAACGACAGCACTTGCAGCCAAAACGGCGCTCATTTTTGTCGAGCTCGACGGAGCTGTAGGTATGCGATGCCATTATGCTGTGCGTTGGTGGTACTGCAGGGCGAGGGTGCAAGTTTGCGGCATGAGAAAAGAGAGAGTGTGGCGAAGGAAAGCAGAGAATAGCGTTGTTTGCACCAAGCGAGCGGCGACACAAGCTCGGATACCTGCTGGAGCCTGAGACGCGTTATTCACGCGAGGCGCCAAGGGTATGAAGTAGAGTCAAAGACATCCCGTGTTTCTCCAAAGTTTAAGGTCTCATATACTACCAAAGGGTCTTATCAACTACTGTTGACCGTTTGGAATAGCTCGAATCATGGATCACAGGGTGTGACCTTCAGGGGCAAACGAACGCACGTTTCTGCTTACAATGATTAGACAAACGTAGTCAGGCTTCGGTCAACTTACAACATTTAGGAGCCCAGACATGTCGGATAAGACTTGTATGAGTGTCGGGTCGTTTGATCCTAGGCGACTGATAGATAGTGCGTCTCGAACTGCTGCTTCCGCATCGCCCAGTTTGTCATTTGTGACAAGGGGCAAATAGAAAAGTAAACAGAGTGAAATTTCGTGTCCTAATTACAACGCTTTATTTCTTGCCTCCCGATAGATACTTCTTGGCTGCATTTATGAGTATGGGAGTAAGGATGGGGGCTACCATAGCATAATGATGCCTGCCCTTCTGCACAAGGGGACCGATATCCTTGCCACCAATCATAATCTCCTTGGGAATCCTGCTCTTCTTATCTCCACGTCTGTCATAGTCGTCGTCCGAATACCTGCCTCGACTGCGATCTCTGCGCCTATCCCTTGGATCGTCGTAATAATCGTCTTTGGCGCCTCGTTTGGAGCTATACCTGTCATCACGGGGTTCGCCGCGTCTTCTGTCATCTTGGCTGCGATTTCGTCGTGGTCGACGATCTTCTTCTTCTGAGTCTTCATCGTATGAGTCTCGACCACGTCTTGAGCGTTCTGTGTTCCTGCGTCGGACTGGGATTGGTTCTGAGCCGTATTCGATCTCAGGCGGTGGGCGACCGCCGCCACGTCGCCGTGGTGGTTCTTCATCGTCGTAGTATGAAGAGTTTCTTCCCTTACCGCGTGGTGGTTCCCGGTCATCGTATGTATCTCGTCGACGAAGCGGTGGAGCATCATAGTCGTATGGATCGCGATCTCGGGGCCTACGTCGGCGATCATCGTATTCTTCATCGGGTGGCCCACGACGTCCGTTCGATTTGCGGTGCGCTTCTCCCTCTTCACTCTCGTAACCATCTCGTTTATCTCTGAATTGTCTATGGCGCGGCCGGTTCTTTCCTTCGAGGTCTGGTGCTTGAGAGCCGAGATACGACGCTTCATCAGGGAACTCCGGGCGCAAATGTGGGACTCGACTACGACTACCGTCACGCTTCATTGCGCTCGGAGGCAAGTTGTTGCTACTGAGGGCATCGCCCATTGGGGGGGGAGGCAGTCTGGTATCACCATTTGGCGCGTCTTGGGGGGGTTCAAAGCGCTGCTGTTGTCTATGTCTGCGACTTTCTGATCCGTAGTCATCCTGACTGTAGTTATTTCCACCGTTGGAGTATGGCGGAGGTGGCATGCCTGCCATGCGATCGACTCGCGGTCGCTGTTGTTGCCGAGGCGGTGGGTAGTCGTCGTAGGTCGCCATGATCTATCACTCGCGCGAGTGGGTGTGAAAGAGGAAGAGCGACCAAAACACAGACGACAGATGAGCAAAAGAAGGGGCTGAATTGCGATGCGGGGATGCTGGATATGATCAACGGTGTCAGCGATAACAGAGTCAGCAGTTCCATAGCACGAGGGACGTTGGTTTGGAAGTCGTCATGTGGCTGAACCAGGGTTCAAACAGGTGCGGCTCGGGACGACAGTCCGTTCTATATTAAATACCGCAACTAACTAGCTTGAGTGGATTCGACCAGCATTATTTATGCATATAATGGAGAACTATCTTTAGTCTATCAAAAAAGAACTTGTTCTTTCTACTATTACCGTCAAAGCCATGAAATCGATTTCAGTCTTCCGTTCAGCGAAGCTTGCATTCCCATGAGGCATTCACGGGCCACTTCCGATGCAGCTTCATGAGCGTGTGGAGATGAATGTTGTTCAAATCGGCCTGGAGCCGCATGAACATCGCATAGGAGGCATTGACAAGGTGCCCATGGATAGCTCTTTGACTAGAGCGTCGATGGTCAGAACGAGAGATGCATTCAGCGCTTGTTGTTCACGGTGAGAGCAGCTGAGTGCAGCTGGCGTGTGTCAAGAGAGCCCTATACATAGTCATACACGTCTGACATCAAGCTACAAAATCGATTTGCTAGAGCTTACTGGCTTCTTCAAATGTTTTCGCATGACTGATACAATGTCCGCATAATCTCTTCACTCCGCAGTCTCTAGTGCAGTGGTCCCATGAATTTCTCCCTTTGGAGAAAGTTTATTGAGCATTGGATTTGCACCGTAGTGAAGTAACAGTCGAACGGCCTCGATGTTACGGTGAGTGCCGTCACAAGCCACGTGCAATGCTGTCATCTGCTCGAAACCTGCATCTATCCAAAGCCACGAATCTTAGCCTACATGTTTGTTGACAGGCGCGCCGCGGTCGAGAAACTCTTTCATGACTTCAATAGGCCCAGCCGATCTCTTTCGTAACAAGGACAAGGCAAGCGGATTGCCCGTCGAGACGTCACCACCGCTATTCAAGAGCAAGTCAACGATGTCCTTATTGCTCTTTTGCGCCGCGCGGGACAATGGTGTCTCAGAAAACGCATCTTTCTAGTTGATATCGGCGCCCCTGGAGAGCAGTCACACAACCATCGCATGATGTTCCACTCCTAGACTGTGGATAGTAGAGTCAGTATGCTATCCATGGTACGTACGACAGAAACGAGGTGGACTCACGACAACAGCGTGAAGCCATTGCTAAATCCGTCGTTAATTCGCCAGTTAAAACGCTCTATAAGAAATGACGTGATGGAATGTTTCCCATTCTAGCAGCAGATTTCAGATCATCGATGCTCGCCGGCACGTTGGTGTCGAGTAGAATGCGTATGGCGTCGAGGTTGTCGCATTCGATGGCATGCTTAATGGCGCCGTGCAAATCTGCGCCATAGCCAGAATGTTCTCGAGCCCTTTCGATGTCCTGTAATAAGCCATGTGTATCGCGTGTCCCTATTGCCTGTTCGAGCTTTGTGTAGAGAAGGGCAGAGGATTGACTGTCTTTGACGGCTGATCGTAGCGTCAACCCGAAAATAGCAATCGCTGCGACTACTGCCGGTGGCGCCCTTACGCGGCACAGCTGGTCATCATTTGAAGGCGGCGGCGGCATGGAAAAGCCATCAGGAACAGACATGTTGGCGAAGTGTCGGATTCTTGGATGTGGGAAGAATCAGACGCAGCTGTGTTCGGAGAGACGACAGCAAGCGCTCATACTAAATTGAGTGAATGTCGAGTTGCATATTGTTGGAACATCAGATCTGCCACCTACAGTACCTGTTCGCACCATTTCTGTCTGGAATTTCATGGCCCTGCCGCAAGGGACGGCGATGGAGATACAATGTGATGAGCGGCTGAGTCTTCGTTCCCTCGAGGCAACTATGTAATATGTAGTCCCGCACCCACGACTGAGCTGGGTTTGTAAACTCTAGTACTGTAGAAAGGCCTGCAGACGGAGGTACGCGAATGTTCAACGTACAAGTCTTCACGCTCGATGATGACAGCCTGATATATACCAGTAAATCATTGACATTCAATACTATTCGAACTTGAGATAATCAAATCGTTCATGTCATAGTGACAAAAATGTATGGGGTTAAACAAAGGAAAGCGCGATCAACATACAACCCTAACCTTATCAGTGATAGCTCCTTCTCATCCAACTTCTGAATCTGAACTTTTTACATGTGAACTCCACAGCGGAACAATTATTCTTCGCAGCTTCGTGCAACACCCATCATGGCTCCAAATAGAGGAACAAACCGCGCCCGCGAGTTTGAAGATTTGATAGATGAAGCTGCAAAAGGTATTATAGTCGCACATGAAAATTCAGCATTGTTCTAACTCGAATACAGAGTTTGACCCCGAAGCCGACGATGTTGCCCACGATGATAGCGATGGCTCCGAGGATTACAACGACGATGCAAATGCTGATGCAGCCCGCGAACACTATGCCGAAGTTGGAACGAGCAAACTACGAAAGCCAAAGGCAGCTCCTCTAGGACCGCAATACCGTGGAGCAAGAATTGAGCGAGATGATCTGAATGGTGACGAGGACGAAGAAAATGACCCTTTCAGTAAAGGGTTCGACGAGGAAAGCAGCGACGAGGAAGAAGGTATCTCCGAGGACGAAGAGGAGGACGATAGCGAGGGCGAAGACCTGGACGGTTCCGACGAAGATATGGACGATGGTTTCTCGGAGACCGACTTGAGTGATGATGAGGAGGACCATGAGCTGCGAGCTCAACTAGAAGAGGAAACCCAGGCAGAAGCCAAGAAGGCAATGGTTCAAGAAGAGAAAGAAGCTGCTTCTTCCATATCACTGGCCAGCAAAGTCGATGCCGAAAAGGGACGGGCTGTCAAGAAGCAGCGAATGGCCTTTGACGCCTTGCTCAACACTAGAATGAAGTTGCAAAAGGCATTGGTCGGCGTTAATACCATTGTGGACATTCCAGAGGAAAAACTTGAAGAACAGCGACAAGATGGCCGGCAAGCAATTGAGGCGGCTGAAGCAGCAGCCTTTGCTCTTTGGTCATCCTTGAACCAATTCAGAGACGACCTTCTCGCCGTCAAAACCGGCGAGAAACGCAAAGCACCTGCTTTCACGGAAGATACACCTATCGAGGAGCTATGGAGCCATATGCAAAGGCAAGAAAAGAGAAGCATCCCAGATCGAACCGCCACTCTGCAGAAATGGTACGAGAAGGCACCAGGCCAAGCCACATCAACAGATCGCAACAAGATCAACAATACAGCGCGTGCCACCATCATCGACTCCATCAATGAACAATTGTCGAATCCCGATCGCCTGGTAAAGAGAGCACAAACCGCACGATCCTGTGCTCCGGTCCAAGTGTCAAAGAAAAGATCCGAAGACCCCAAGATCTACGACGATGCCGACTTCTACGGTCTGCTCCTCAAGGATCTTCTGGAACAAAAATCTCAAGATTCAGTCGCCGCTTCCAACATCGATATCAGCTTTCAAATGCGCCGTGAGGCCAAGACGAAGAAGAACGTCGACACAAAAGCGAGTAAGGGACGAAAACTCAGATATACTGTGCATGAGAAGTTGCAGAACTTCATGCCTCCAGAAGATCGCAGCTCGTGGGGCGAAAGACAAACGGATGAGCTCTTTGGAAGCTTGTTTGGGCAGAAACTTGGTTTGGGCGAGGAGCAGGAGAAGGCTGATGAGGAGATGGATGATGAGGTTGATCCTCAAGAGGCATCGCTGATGCTTTTCCGCAACTGACCTAAAAATGTCCGTTATTTTTCATAACAGAAACGTTCAAATCGCGATAATTGCACGCGGTAAAAAGATCTTTGGAGACGATTCGTGAAGCAAAACACCCATTGGATATCAACTTGGGGAGTTGAGGGTTTGAGTAAGGACAGGCTCGGCTCGGTAAAGAAGTGATGCTCCAGGGTCTAAGCCAAGTACGGCCGGGTATCATACGTTCTATAGAACTTGTTGAAAGTCATTTTGTCTTCCGAAACCCATTAGCCGTTCCATCTAGTTGAAATAGCCTGGGAAGAGCCATCCAAGCTTCTCCTTAGCCTCAGCAGTTCGGCCTTGAGCAGCGGTCATGCCGCCAGCGAACTTCATGCTGTTCTCCAAGTGCTTGGCGCTGACCAGATCAGCATGCTCTTCCTTGCTGAGTTCGTCCAAGACGGCACCGACAAAACGACGAGCGTTCTCGGCGTTGGCCTTCATGTTGCCCATGACCATCTCCACGGTCACATCATCGCCAGATGAATGCCAGCAGTCGTAATCAGTGCTCATGCAGATCATCTGGTAAGCGATTTCTGCCTCACGAGCCAGCTTAGCTTCGGGCAAAGCACTCATGTTGATGACACTGCCGCCCCATTGGCGGTAGAGGTTGCTCTCAGCACGCGTGCTGAATTGCGGACCCTCCATGCAGACGATGGTGCCCTTGTCGTGCAGCACGACGCCTTCGCCGGCAAGACTGTGTCCGCATTTCTTTACAATCTCACCAACGCCATTGTCGAAGGGGTCTGCGAAGCCTACGTGGCCGACCATACCTCCCTCAAAGAAAGTGAATGGGCGAATGCCCTTGGTGCGGTCGATGATTTGGTCTGGGATGACGAAATCGCGGGGCTTGATGGCCTCTTGAAGACTTCCTACCGCCGAGAATGCAATGATTGTCCTTACACCTAGCGATCGAAGGGCAGCAATGTTGGCTCGGCTTGGAACCTCGTGTGGAGCCTTCTCGTGGTAAAGGCCATGGCGGGAGATGAAAGCGACAGGGATTGGCTTGCCGGTCGAAGAAGAGGAGTGGTGAAGGACCGAAATTGGCGATGAAGGAGTTCCCCATGGAGTTTCTACATTGAGAGAGGCGACTGGAGTGAAGCCTGCAAGAGATTGGAGGCCGGTGCCGCCTATGACAGCGATCCGGATGGGATCTGCGTTGCTGTGAGCATTGGATATTGATACTTGGTTATGCAAGACATACCGCTGTAGGAGTCTGCAATATTAGCCATCTTGCGGAAACCGATATGAATGTTGCGGATGTGTGAATTGGTCAATGGCAGAAAGGAACGGAGCATGAAGAAGGTCGCGATGAGGTGATGGAAAATCTGCCCCGCCAAAGCCGATAGGCACAATCACCTCAACCACGTGGGGTCACAGTATCTTGTCATGAAAGTAAAGGAGTGACGATCAGGGGACAAGACCTGAAATTCATTAATCGACAGATTCTGTCTCCATTTGATACCAACACCAATATTATCGCACCGACGCTCTTCGATTCAACCCAGATTCACAACGAGTTTTCGTTCCTCCGTTGCCGTGCTCGTATTTGTTATAATATCGACGACATCCCTGGCGCAAACTTCCTGATGACAAAATCGACGACATGGGCGATTGTTTGTTATCACTGGCCATGAGGCTGCCTCCAAGACATGCCACATTTGTGCCGCCAAACCCTGTATTTCCCAACGTGAAAAAGCTCTTTGCATCCTTCGGTCGACGGCATCTTTGGCGTCTTTATTGCCTTTAGCAGATCAACCCTTTTCCCAATCGCCGTTCGTTCTAAAGCTTGCCGATGACAATCTTCAGTGCCGCGGCCCTTTTGGATGACCAGGTGTAATGCATCGGTATGTCCGGTTGGACTTTCGGATAGCCCGATAAACCTAATTACCAAATCAAGCACTCGCATTTCCTTGATCTCGAAGAATCTCCCATTCTTGCGATTCTCAATTCTTGCTGTTGCGCCGGGTATCTCAAGAGCCCTTTGCGCCAGCTCATATACCAAGCCGTATCTAGCAAGTGCATCTTTCTCGATGGAGTCCATACTCTCCCGTACAAGGCCTTTTCTTTTGAGGAGTACTTTTTCAATCTCTGTCAGTACTACCTTATCACAGTAGGCAATCCCTCGATTCATGACAAGTTTGTTCTGATTAGTGGATTTGCTGCGCCTCACTGCTTTTAAAATGTACCTAGTTTCAACATCTATGACACCCCAAGAGCCTATATCGATGCTCACATGGAACGCTTTGGATTGATACATTACACGATTCCATTCCGGAGCCAAGAGGCAACAGAGTGTGTGCTCCCAGTGGCGTATCTCAGGGAAACACCACAGCAGCGGCGTTTCGATATGTATGTAGAACTGTTATACACATTAGTAAAACCCGTATGAAAGAAGAACGAAGTACTTGACAGACCTTGGTGAAGTTCTCAAGAACGCGCGAGCTACATGACAGCATGTTGTTTGGAAAGGTCGCAGTATCCATATAATACTTCAAAGAACGTCCTGGGAAGCGAAAGAATTCAATGGCAAGGTTGATGGTGAAGACCGCATCACGACGCATAGCATCCCGAACTTCATGGTGTATCTGCCAATTGATAAGGAGAAGATCGAAACAACCTTTCGTACGAGGTTGGCTGACGGAAGAAATAATGTCGGTAGCAAAACAGAGCCTGTAAATTTCAAGCCGCAACTCAGTTGGAAGTTTGAGAAAGGGACTTGCTTGTCCTGTCCTTAGCTTCTTAGCTCTGAGCCTTGCCAGTCGCGCTCGGATAGAGTCGATCATATCTATGCGGTTTTCGGTCACACGGTTGGACTCGGACCTTGCCTGCGGCGAGCCAAATATGAAGTCCAATACGGATCTCGGGATAACAGCCATATCGTTGTCGGAAACCTCCGCCACGGCATTATAGGTCACTCTCTGCCGTAGAGGCACTACAGCGACGGCGCGGCATGGAAAGAAGCGAAGCATCTCCATAGTGAAAGATATGGTAGTATGGAACCAGCGTGAGTAGGTGCGAGGGAAGGAGGGGGCAATTATCAACTTTCGAAGAGGGATCAAATGTTAAATACTCATCTTAACAGCATAGTCATTATTCGATAGGTGTGGGTGCGAGTGGATGTGCGGTCGTTTTGTTGGTTGATGTACACTCAGCAAGTCGCCATTGGCTGGAGGCTTTTGATGCTGATGCTGACCACATCCCATCGTCCAGATTTCTATCAACATCTGTTCATCGTATGGAGCCTCCTGATTTTTAACGCCTACATGTTTGTTTATGGTGGGTCATTGTGAAATATACTGCTGCATATTAGTTAGGATGCTTTGAGGAAGAAGGCTAACGTATTAGTGAGAAGTGGCGCAAAGACAGATTCTGGCTTTTGAGCTTCAACATTTATCACGCAATTCACTTGACTTGATATGAAACAATGATAGAAGTGTATGAGTCGTCAATGCTTGAGAGCTACTCTAGCTATCTCACGCACTGTATTCCGAACTTAAAACAACGCCACCTTTTCCCAAAGCATGATAGAAGCGCTTCGCAAAATGCAGCCACTCCCTGGGTCAGGGTACTACTAGTACTCCTGAGCTGGAGCCTCTGGCTGAGCCTGGCCTTCTGCCGCCGCTTGCTCTGCAGCCTGTTGCTGGGCGAGGGCCTGAGCCTGAGCGGCCTTGGCACCGTAGTCCTGAGAGCTTGGGGCGAGGATAGGTTGCTCCTCCTTTGGCTCGATGATGGTGACGGAGTCTGGGAGACCCTTGCCGCCGGCCTTCTCGCCAGATGGGTCGTTGGGGGAGGAAGAGGCGCGCATGATCTTGACCTTGATACCAAGGACACCCTGGCGGAGGAGAACGTGGCGGGTGGCGTGGTCAATGAAGTCCTTGGCTGGCTGACCGGAGTGGATCATGAAACCATCGGTGAACTTCATGGACTTGGCACGGGCGGCACGCAGCTTGCCAGAGACGACAACCTCGCAACCCTTGGCGCCGGACTCCATGATGAAACGGAGGACACCGTAGCAGGCACGACGGACGGCAAGACCGTTGAGGAGCTTGTAGCGGAGGGACTCGCACTGGGCGACGGCAGAAAGACCACGGGACTGGACCTTGGCGGCATAGAGAGAGACGGAGTCGGCGGGGAACTTGAAACGGTGGGTGATCAAGCTGGTGAGCTATTCGAAATCCGTTAGTCTCCTGTCACAAGTTCGCCCATTTCGAATGACGCTTACCTCGCGGATTCTGCGACCCTGCTCACCGAGAACCTCCTGGGTGTGGGTGGCACGGATGATGATGTCGGTGACGGTAGGAGTGACGCGGACCTCAACGCCAGAGTAACCTTCCTCGGCGAGTTCACGCTGGAAGAACTCGTTGAGTTCAGCGTAGAAGACACCATCGGCGACGAACTTTCTGCGCTTGGAGATGTTGACTCCGCCGGAAGCGGGTTGTTGGGCAGCCATGTTGTGTGATTAGGTCCTGGAGACAAGTCAGCGGTGTTCAGCATTTCGCTTCTGTCGCCGAATCGCATGTTTCTGTGCGACGAATGCTTGATGCTGCTGCTGCCAATGACTTCCCAACCCATTGTCAAATTCATCCCTGATATTCTGCTCAAGTTGTACCATTATACCTCCTCTTCCATTGCCCGTCAATTCTTGCAACAATCTTCAACCTCATTTCAAGTCGGCATTCGAAGCGTGTCTCCCTCGGTGTGGTGAATTGAAGTCCGTGGCAACGGCAGCAAGCAATCGTGCAAAGATATCTGTGATTCGTAAAGGGGCAGAGAGAAAGTCTTACCTTTGTTACTGGTGTCCAGAAGAAAAGGTGAAGTCGTCGCGGGAGAGCTGTCGATATGGTCGCGCGGGCCTTCTGCAACGCAAGAATAAAATCTAGTGGGGAAAGTGCGCTCCTTGGCATCGAAAATTGCTGCCTTACAACATTTCAGGCAATAACGAACGACTCCTCGTTCCAATACACATCTCAACTGTGACGGGTTTTGCTATTACTGAAATTTCTACATATCTGGAATATAACTGACAAATTACCTGCTCGCGGATAATCTCATTGATTCGAAATAGGATTGTGGTATCCGTCGAAGTCTACGAAGTCTATCCATCGAGGACTCTTGGACAGCTGGAACTGATTTCGTCTTCGCTTTCGTCGCCACATATCTCAAGTTCTTTTGCTGTATATCTTGAGTACCGCAAATCACCTATGAATACTCGCTGTGAACACATTTTGTAGTGCTGGCCATCCTTTGATCCAGGACAATCAGATGAGCAATGATAAACTACATTCACCTCGATAAAACATATCATCCAGTCTTCATTGGTCTAGTGGTCATGATTTCCGCTTGTCAGCCTTCGAGCATTCAAGCGCGGGAGACCTGGGTTCGATTCCCAGATGGAGAGCATCGAGCATTTCTATTTTTGCGCTATTGCTGGTTTTTTTAGCTGATGAAAGGACCGAGATCCACCTCGCGGCTGTTTGGTGATAGGCTAACCATACCGAATTGGGACGAGGAAACATAAATTGTCTTGCCGATAACGAACACCCACAGTCTTGATGCTCCTACCAGTAAGGTTAAGATAGTCCATTGGATCTAAAGATATTGGTTGAATTAGCGATTCACCCACGGAGGTTTGAACTCACCGTATAGGTTTTGTTCAGACGATATTCTCCAAGCAAGGCATGAGCTAGCGAAGATTTGGAACGACGCTCATGTGCAACTGGGTTCCATCTCATGCGGGGAATATAACGTGAAAGCTTCGTTGTTCAAATGCTTAAAAATCATCGCTAATACCACATTTTTAATCGAAATCAAGGCCTCGGATAACGAATGCAGTTGGCCACTGGCAGCAATGACGTCAAACAGAGAACGAAGATATCCTTTGAAAGAACCACCGGGTCATAAGGCGCCAGTTGCAAGATGGAGACCCAGGCTGCCAGTTGAGATTACACATATCTACACAGCTTGCGTGGGTGTGCAATCTCACCACACTGACACTAGTCAGACGACACAAGCCATTGAGGCAGTCCAAACATGGCTGATTGATGAATCAAATTCACCCCAAGTCATTGATGCATTTAGAGTTACTGATGGCTTTGACATTCCCGAGACAAAAGAGTAGCTTGCGTACTGGACCGACAAGCAAGCTTTCAAGTCAAAATGAACAAACTGGACCCGTCCGTTTGTGGCATGACCAGGGAACCAAAAAAGAATCAATAGAAATATGGGCCGAGAAGTTCATAACCCCAATCGAGATACTTGACACAAACTACTCTCGACTCGACTATAAACCCGGAATCGCACAGCTACCGAATACCGACCAGCCGGGTCATGATCTATCTGCGTACTGGAGAGTCGGAAGAGGCGGAATACCAGACTCCGCGAACGATCTTTTCCTACCCCAGAAGACAGCAATATCACATCGAAGATTGAAATTGAACCTCAAGGCACAGGACAACATCTAAAAGGAACAAACCACGACAACATGTGCTGTATCTGAAGCGGCCAATGGTGGGAGCTCTGTCCCGACGATGAACGCGAAGCCTATCAACAGGATCTACAGAAAACACTCATGACCGGCATATATTATCTCTGGCAACACCCAGACGAGACAGGCACAATCGGTCTGTGATTCCTGCAAAATCTCGACGACAGCTGCAAACCGATCAAAGAGACTTGTGGTGCGGGATTTCATAGAAACTGGGCCGATCTTGAAATACGGTCCTCGACACATCCGTCTCATTCGGCAATATTTGTTGGAACGATCAAACATGCGAAACAACTTGAAGAGGGGGGGGGAGTTTATGACATGGCATGAAATATCTATTTTGAAGGCTGGGGAAGCGGAGTTTGAATCTGTGAATTGTATTCCTGAGACTGGAGTTATCAAATGGGTGAAATTGGATTGTGAAGGTCTGTAGTAATACGAAAACGTCTATCAAAATCAACTTATAGCCCAATTGACCATAGATTTTCTCGTACTTTATACTTGTAAGTTTGAGATTGTCCAATATTCTTGATCATAGAATTGATTGACCAACCCCGAAAGCGGGTGTATATACAATTGCCGTCGCACAGAGGGTCTTCTATCTTTGTCATTCATCTGGAAAATATAGAATCATACGCCAAGAGAGATCGTCGAGCTCAAATCCTTGACACGACCGAGGAGAACTTCCAACATACGGTAGCCGGCACTTGGGGCATAGCCGGGAACCTCATGACCAGCAAGCTGTACTTGGTAGAATGTCAAACCACGCTCAGTACCCCAAAGGCCAACGGTGCCAGCCGCCCCAAGAGCGCCGCCCTGTTCCTTGTGGAAAGGAACGTAGAAGGTCTTATTTGGGTATGATTGGAAACCTTGTTTGCCGTTCCAGGTGGTGTTTTGGATCGACATTAGGGTTCCGTTGGTGCTCAGAAGGAAGTCCAGGTTGCCAGAACCAATGATGGTATTGTTGGTGTACTCGATTACTTTCTGTAAAACGCCGTCTCGGGATGGGGCGAGACTCTGATCGCGACCACCTGGGTTGTTCTTTGCACCGCCGAAGACATTGACGTTCTCAGAGCATTGCATCCAGTCAGTGCCGACAGGAGCATTGATGGCCTTTTGCACATCAGTGCGATTGAAGTAGACCACAGCTCCTGGTGGGTTGTAGTCGCCATCATTAACAATGCCTAGCTGATCGTAAGGACTGGGGCAAGTGTCTGTAATGTGGTAGATATTGAAGCATGGGTTTGCATCGCTGATTCCATTTGCTGCAAGGCTGAAAATGTCGCAGTCGTCGTCATTCTCATCTGGGTTTGGAACTGGGAAGGGGCCCTTGGGTGGTGGGAATTGAAGATACTTGTTGATGTAGGCAGTGTAACCACATTTGTCGGCAGCTTTCTTCAAGTGACTGCGAAAGGTGTCGTTCAGGTAGAAGAGTTGAGACCAGTACTCAACATAAGGCTGAATGGGGACATATTGCGCGACAAGACCTTCGCCGATCGAAGGGTCGTTGATAGAAATGCCCTTCAGCTTGATATCGGAATTTTTGGCATCGATGAAAGATTGAGCAATGTATGGGATATAGGTTCCAGCATAGCTCTCGCCAGTGAGATAAAGGTCATACTTCTCAGCGCTGAAAGTTTTAGCAAATTGCTTGTAGAAGCCCAAAAACTGCTCTCCAAGTTCAACTTCATTGGTGATGTTAGGAGTTCCTGAACATTGTTAACTCAGTTCCGAGGCAATCAAGGCCGCATTTGCTAACCTTGCGAGAAACCCACGCCAACTGGCTGTTCTATCCAGAGCATGTTGGTAAGCTTGTTCCACGAGTATGGGTTTTTGACGGGAGCAAGGGTCCCCTTCTCCCAGGTGAAGGGTCCGTTTTCTTCCAATAGACCGGAAAGAGAGCTGCAGCCAGGACCACCATTCAACCAGACAGTGACTTCATGGCTGTCGTTATTGGAGGTCGGGAAGAACCAGAAGTAGAGCTCGCGAGTTTCGTGTGGACTGCCGGAGATTGGAAGTAGACCAGCGTATGACTCGCCAATGTCAAAAGGCACCTCAGGAATATTCTTTCCATTGACAGCAAACTTGGCGGTCTGTTGAGTTGCCCATCTTGAGGTGCGACGGGCCTCAAGACGCTCATTCTGAAAAGGCTGACCAGGAACAGCTCTCTCTACTACAGGCTTGAACTTGGCAGCATTCTCCCAGATGCCATTGAAGGCATGTGAAAGACCAGCAGCACCCACAAGGGCAAGGACTCCAGTGCAAAGTTTCATCTTGTCACAACGGACGGAATTTGCTCAGAGGAAGACTCGTACAAGAAACAAGACACGACCGACTTTATATCGGAGGTTGGCTTTAGGGACGTGGCACAACGGCTAACGTTATCGTCATGTCGCATCGTCAAAGCTTGAGATCGCCATCTCTATCGGCTATGATACGACATTCAAAATGCCGCGGTGCAAAGCGACATGGAGATAAAGTCAGCGCTCTGTAATGGAAGGGCGTCAGAGTGGAGGCGCCGAAGAGATCATCGCCACCGGCCAAAGTATCACGGCTCGGAATAGGCAGGTAGTGAAAATGCAGATCTCTTACAATAACAATGACAGTGGAAACCCGTTTCGTCGATGTAAGCCCTTGGATTGCCTGGACCGAGATATCTTGAAATTGCATGAACAGCTCGTTATAAACCGTTTGATGAACACACGCTCGCGTTTCATTTCAAGATGATAATGCCAACGCTTGTCTGAGGCAGTTCGCTGGTCGCATTCGGTGCACGAATATCATTGCCTGAAGCGGCAGCTCGGAGACCATTTGTTAGGTCGAAGTTTAAAAACCTGCGTCGGTGAAGAGGCGGGTTTGGCACACGATCTCGCGGCTCATTGTCCCCTTATGACGTGGGGTTCTGTTCCATCAGATCATTGAGCCTTCATTTACCGACAGATGTCATGATAGAGTAACGTGCTGGAGCTTCCGAAGATATGTGTATTACAGGAGAATGTGAAGAAGGCTCCTAGTCGATAGTGCAACCTACCAGGCTTCTCGAGCGCCCTCACACCCGGAACGAGGAATCCGAAATAGACTCGGCGGCGGATTGTTACAGTGAAACGGTGAAGGCGCTTTGCCATGGGGAATTCTGGCATTCCAAACTCGGTTGCATGTGCGTTTGGTCGCACGCCGGGCCTCACAGCATGTCCACTTGATACTATACTCTATTGGTCTAGCGCTGCCGCCTTGTGGCAGTGTTCGTTTAACGTTAACGAAGCCATCTTCCAGATCGTTGCGGAATTCGAGTCTAGAAGCTGAGCGTGACATCACACTACGAGTTAGATGAAGCAGAATGCTACCACCTAGAGCAGGTTAACTCCATTGAACCTTGAAGTAAAAGAGTTGCTATGTTGTGTAAATAGAACTTATCATTGCATTAATAAATCGAGTTTCCATGGTCCCCACGAGGCGACATGCGAAAACGGTGAGCCTCGTGAGATGATCCGGGCTTGTGGTAAAAATCCCTCCCTGTTTCCAACCCCGACACGAAACACTTCGTAGGGCGGCAGAAGCATTCAATGCTTCTCGGCTCGAATGTCGTCCCTGGACGCAGCCTGATAAGGCTATCTTATACATGGTGTCTGCAAGATGCACATATCCTGGACATCGGGGTACTCATTGTTCCGAAAGCCAGGAAAAAGAAAATCGACCACGTAAATTTCTTACGCGTTCATGTCGACAACCAGACGAAGCCAGGAAGTCGAGTTCGTCTCCAGATATGTGATGCCTTCCGAGGCCGTACAATCAAAAGGGTTAAAAGTTTGGTATGATTGGCAAAAAATGATGTTGACTTGAAGACCGGGCGTGAAGCTTGAAGACATGATCGATCAAAGCGAGGACGACTCCGACTGCCGAAAATCCTTATTCAAACACGAGACACGTCAATTGAGCAGCAGGACCAGGAATGATGTATATAAAATTTATGCAATGGCTATGGCGAACATCCTGTACGATGTACATTGAAGATGCATGTTATCCGTGCGGAGCTCGGCTGAAGTCCATTGTCAGCCGCAAGACCAGCTCTTCGAACTTGATCATTGAACTTGCATTGTAGAATACACATCAAAGTCGTCAAGAAAAGACACAAAAACTCATGGCTATAAGGACTATCACCCCATTTCCGCCTTTCCGGCAGTGGGCCATGTGCTCATTCTTCCTAGCCTCATCCGTTACCGCTGTGTACTACATGCGTTTGTCACCAGCGTCTTTGGCAGCAAATACCAAATTCGAACAGATAATGGGCAGTGAAATTTACATTTTCGAAGAAAGCGGGGTTGTTCTGCGAAGATCATATACGGGAATCGAAAGCGTCGACATTGGATTATCGTTTCTTGTGGCCGCCTTTCTTCCCGGTGCAGCTGGTTGGAACAAATCGTTCCAGCTGTTGCAAGTCTACTTCTTGTTTTAATTCTTTCCCATTCTTGCTGTTTGGTCGATTGAAGCAGGACGTATTCGGAATTCGTGGAAGGTCATTAGCTTGTATGTGCATCAGACTTGTATCATAAATGATGCTAACCCTTGAGCAGCACAACCTTCTGGGAAATTCCATATCAAACAGTTGGCGGAGCCATAGCAATCCCACTTTGGTTCCTTTCCTTCGTTCTTACTACTTCAAACGCTGCATACTGGGAACAAGCTCCGAATCTCCCATTACCGCGGGCGAAAGCGCTCTTGCCTGCATTGGTGATTGGATATATGATCCCGACGACAATGGTATTCTGGCCATTTGAGGACATTCGAACTACGCAGGCAATGGTAGCGCTCTGGCAGCCGTCGCCTTTCATCGTAAACATTCTCTGGTTCGCCTTCTCCTCATTCTCATATTCCCAGACGAAGAATACGTTGCAGAACGACGTGCCATATGTGAAATCGGTTTACGTCGTTACATTCCTTGTATCAGCTACAGTCCACATTGGAACACTGATACTCTGCACGAACCCCGCCAACCGAGATTTCAGTCTGATGGATGTATTTGCTCCAGCATCTCAAAAAGAATGGTCTTTCTCCGGCGCCCTTCTCTACATTTTCCAATACGATTGCTACATTATCCTTGCCGCTGCATTGGCGGTCTCTTACCTGGCCGTTTGGGATATGCGTAAGATCCGCGCAACATCAATTGGATTGCTTGAGGGTACCGCTCTCATAATGTTTTGTGCCTTGTTGCTGGGGCCGGGTGCGGCTTTGAGTGCGACTTGGTATTGGCGAGAGACTAGAATGGCGACGCAGGCGTGGAAGACGAAGAGGGTTTAGTCAGATGATGTTTATGCATATCTGATCGAAACTCTATCAGTTTAGTTTACCTTGTTCGCAGTCAAGCCGTCAACCTCTTTCACGGCGTCTGCAAGGACTAGTTGCTTTAAATTAATCTGCTTCGATGTTGGCATTTCTAATCATGTGAACTATTGTCAATTCTCTACTCGACTCAGCCATATGAAAACGATGATTTGAGTCAATAATGTTCTGTCTAATTGATGTCAACTTTGGCATATTGTGCTAATGTGGTACAACGGAGTCCCCTTCACGAAAGCCAAACAGGCTGATCCGAACCCAAGGGTTTCGGCATATATTCAAAACCAACCGCAAGCCCATCCACAGAAGCAGAATGTTTCAAGGCACTAACAGACCCGAAAGCCGACTCTCGCACCTCTAAGAAGTCACTAGATATATCTTCAGGAGCACTGAAATCATCGCATTCAAAGCCTGATTTGCCCTCATACTGTGCCAAACTCCGAAGATACTTCATTGTTCCGGCGAGACTGACGCTGACTTCGTATGAGCCGCCTTCGGTGGCTTGTTTGTATAGTGCTGCGTTGATGCCAGTAGCGAGGAAGTATCCCGATGCGTGGTCTAAGACTTGACACGGTAAGACACGAGATGCTTCTCCTGCGCCGTAATGTTCGGCTTCGGAGACGTTCAGGCCGGAGCATGTTTGTACTAGGGAGTCAAAGCCTCTTCGTTCGCTCCAAGCGCCCGTTGGTCCATATGCAGAGAGTGAGGCGTAAACGATACCGTTTTTGGATTTGGAAACGACTGGCTCTGGTGAAAGGCCTTTGTTGCCTAGACTATGTGGTCGATAGCTTTGGATGAAGACATCTGCTTCGGTGAGGAGTTTGTCGAGAATTTGTCGATCGTCGTTTTCGTTAATGTCGAGTGAAACGGTTCGTTTGCCACGAGCAAAGTCCCGGTCGGTAGCTGGTAGATCTGGGAGTTTTGGACTTGTGACCCAGAGAACATCCGCTCCATGAGCGGCTAGTGTCTTTCCAGCCACAGGTGCTGCGATCACACGGCTCATTTCAACTACACGTATTGCCCTCAGACACTTGTCCGCCGCAGGTTTCAGATGAAATGACGACTTGGGCGATCCATCGGCTATCTTGCGAATAAGAATCGGAAAGTCAGCAACCGCAGCAGCGTGCGGAAGCGCATCCCATTGCTCGTAACTCCGCAGCACTGCCATAGCAAGATGGGCATCGATGCCAGCATTTTCAAGTTCAACAGCTGGCAATTCAGAGACCTTGTCGGCAATCACGTCTCGATCATCAGGACCGGGACATCCAAGCAGCGTTTTAGTTCCCTCACGATGATTAGGAAAAGCGTCGTGAATTCGTATATATCCGTCAGCCGCTCTGTGAAGACCTCCAATAGGCGGTGGCATAGGCACAGGTTTGCCATCGATCCTGAGGAATCGTTCCGACTTAAACTCAAGGACCGCATGCTGAAGAGGCACTGTCACTTGTGGCGTTGGAATTCCGTTTTTATGGCTATACAGCAAAGCGGCGGACAAAGCCGACAAAGCAATTGAAGCTTGTGCGATGTGTCCGATTTTAAAGGAGGAAGGGACACCAAGTCCTTCACCTGGTATGTTCGCTGATTGTAAGATAGCATCAGGCAAACCGAGACCCTGCCATATATATTTTATGGTGTTTGCAGTAGTGAAGTTGCTTCGGCTCATGTCGATCCAAATGCAGAAGTTGAGGGAATTCGGAGATTGAGCTGAACTGGAGATATCAAGTGTAGCTTGGTTTGATAGACAGATCCCTTCTATTCTCATTCCATTGCTAAACGTATTTAAATTTGTAAATGCCTCCGTTGTCGGAAGTCCGACGGTCATGAGAGCGACATGGAATGGCCGCTGCTTGCCGAGGTGTGGGTGTGCTGACGTCGTTTTGTCAGCCTCACTTGACAACGACGACGACAGAGACAACGCTCTCTTGACCTTCATCCAATATACCAAAAGCCCGCTCAGAAACGGAATCAATCAACTTCCATTCGAATGAAATGCCTACATCATCCAATCCTGAAGTATACTGGACGCCTCCTTCTGTCTATGCCCCCAATTCCTTACTGCCTGTGCTAGTTTATCGTAACGTTGTTCCTGCTGATCAGGGCCAAGACGCGATTCAGAAACTCATTGAAGCAAATCATTGGGAGAAAAGAGGTGTCTGGGGGCACATAGCCCATGCGCATTATCACTCACTTACAGCCGAGTGCTACGCGCCTATTTCCGGGTCGACGAAATGTCTTTACGGCGCAAGCAAGTACGACGACGAGAGCCAAGGTGTGCGCTTTGAGATGAAGGTCGGTGACATCGCTGTTCATCCGGCAGGTGTAGCACACTGTAATCTAGAGAGTACCGAAGACTACAGATATTTTGGGCTCTATCCCGAGGTGGGTATGCGGTCAATACAGAATGCTCGCCCCACATTGGCTGATCCTTGACGAAGGGCTCGTCTAAAGCAGACAGCGTCTACACCAGATTAGAGGGCCCGCAATTTGCAGCCAAAGTTAATAACGCTAGGACATGTCCTATTCCAGAGTGGGACCCTATCGAAGGGAAGAATGGTCCTCTTCCGCGCATCTGGCGAGAAGCCGCTGCGAAGGCGGCCGCGAGCGATTGTGCTATATAATGGTGAGAGAATAGTCGCAGATATCTCTTTCGCCGAGTTTCAGAGCCTTCTGAGCCGATAGCAATAATGCGACTGAAACGAAGGCATTGGCTGAGTTCAAGTTCATCTATCATTTCAATCGACAGACACATTGGCAGTCCGGAGCAGGACAAATGTTGCGTTTCTTGAACCACTTATGAGCATGGTTCGCATGGAAGCCGTGTCCACAATTGACACAGAAACTCAAAAAGCTCGCCATTGTATCGCCAACTTTCTGTTGCGGCCGTGGTCCTTCGCTTCTCAGTGGACTTGGCGTACCGAGCCACATTGTACAGATAACGCAACGAGGCATGTGCCTGCCACAGTGCGGACATACAGTTCCAGAATTGGCAGCTGGTCCAGACACTCGTGCAACATGTCCATCACTGTGCGTAGAAGAGTTTTCTAGCATTTGCCTGCCGCTGTGGCGTGAGAGTGCGCCTTGGCAGTGGTTGCAGCGAAGAACGACTTGTGCTGGTGCTGTTGAGATCATGGAATGGCCTTCGCGTGTCTTTGCCATGAAACTGTGCTGAACGGTAAACTTGGTTCGCTCGTTGAACGCACGCCAGGTTTGCATTTGCTCGAAATAGGTGTCTCGCCAAATTTCCCACCGCATGTCGTCGACATATCGAGGATTAGTGAATGCGGTGGCTAGCACAGCAGTCTGCAGATCGTTTGTTTTGACGATATAAGTCTGGAAAAGATCCATTGCTTGCTCGCCAAGCCCGGTGAGTAAAATGCCTTCTAAATCGCCGTTTTTGATCGCCCGCGCAGTCTCGGAACGGATGAAACCACTTAGCTCAGTATCGTTGAGATACTTGAGACCAAGTGCAACTCGATAGCCAAGATGCAGGTAGTTTGTTTTCATCACATCTCGCCAGTCACCAGCAGCAAGGAATGTGAGCAGCGCTTTCAGTGCTGGATCCTCTGTGTCCGCTGCCATCCACATGCACATCTCACGCTGTTCTTCGTTGATAGTGTCGCTTGCTAATAACGGCCCAAGGCCGATATTCGGAATCGTCTTGCTTCGAATCAAAGTTCTCAAAAAGTTCAAGGCGACGTGTCTGTACTCATGGAGCACGGCTTGAACGATAGCCTGGTAATAGAGGCCACGGTCAATCAATTCTTGACATTCAGCTTCTAGAGTTTCCACGGAGAAACGCCAGCCGCAGACGGCCAGACACATTTGCCGATTGTCGGGAAACGACGTGCGTTCGCCCTCAAATGCTGGAACTTCTTTGGATGTATTGAGCCCAAAGATAGCTTCGTCGACTCTGATTGACGGCTGAGACAGCTGTCGATTAGCATTGCCTCCTATGACCTCTGTCCAAAGTCCATAAACACCAACATAGCTCAGGTCCATTGATTCATACACCATGGCATCGTCAGCGGCTTGTTCTCGGAATCGGTTGACAATCTCCCAGAGGCGTTCAAGTTGCCAGTGTCCCGCGACGACCTTCATGTTCTTGTCACAGTCGAACAAATAGCCTCGACGACATCGATCTCGTTGTTGCATGGAAGCTGCCAGGAACCTACCAATCTGCGGAGAATCTCGCTGATAATGAAGTCGACGAGCTGGAGAGTTCATGAGATCTGTATCCTCGCCATCATAATCAATAGGACCAAAGTCTTCAGCACTGCCCAATGAATTCGATCGCTCATAAGGTGCTGCAGGCGGTGTAGTTCCAGTGTGTATTGTGGATTCTGTTACAGACAGGTCTCTCAATCCAATACTCAGATCCTGTCGAGCGGTAATTTGGGCTTGGGGTATGCTTTTCATGACATGGAAAGTTTCGATTCTGCGATTCGCTCGAAGAGTAATCATGCCTTGATTAGAGATTGCCTCTCCATCTGACATCCAGTCAAATGCCACAACACGAGTGTGAACCTCTCGTCCTCGTCGTTCATCATTCCACGGTCGCTCCAGAATCCGGGTTTGAGAAACATATCTATTATGAGTCCACGGAGTTCCCCCGTGTGGATTATTTGGAACGTATTCGGACGCCTGAAGGATGGACGTCCGACCTTCAACCATGTCAATCACTTTGACCTCGCCAGCACTTGAGCATAAGGCAAGGCGTCCGCGCTGCTGTCCGGAGTAACGTAAGCTCCACAACGTGCTGGTGTTATTATTCTCAACAACAGGCGAAATTTGGAAAACACAGCTTGGGCTTTGGTTAGATGAAGAAGAGGGCTGCGATATCCAGCGTTTGTCCCACACTTGGACAGAAGCTTCGACTCCAAGTGCGGCTGCCGCGAAGTAGTTGGAATCGCAAGGATCGATTGCAATATTACTAACGTGTTTGGTTGTTACCTGTGTATTTCCCCCACCGCCCATGTAGCCGTCTGGCAAGGCTCGTTAGTCCATGGGCATGGAGAAAAATAAATATACTTACCTCGTATATCGTACAAGCGAATGAAAGACCGCTGAACACCAGCCACTATTTCATGCGGTTGATTTGGGGAGAATCGTACACTCGATACTACTTCTGCCGGACATAGCCGTCTGACCGGATCTTGATAGCCCGACGTTCCACGGCTGGCATCGTAGACATTCAAACATACGTCGGAGCGGATCTTGTCAAGGGCAACAGCCAGCATCTGCTGCGTGCTGAAAGCAACAGAGTTGCATTTTCGTTGCTGCTTTATCTTAAAAGTGTTGATGACGCCTGTAGACTGCTTGTCGTCACTCAAGCGAACGAGACAGGCATTGCCGGATACCAGTCCGAGCGCGACAATCGAGTCGTCAATGGGATTCCAGGCAAAAGCGCCAAAATTTGGCAGCTTCTCACATGTCGACACGGTGTCATAGCTCACGGCTCGGTCTTCGATATCGTCGACTTCGTGCAGAGACAAAGTGGGATTTACCACGTCGACCGTGAGGAAGCGCTGTCTACCGGTCGTCGAGAGCGGCGACCATCGTATGGCAGTCTCCATGAGCCAGAATGCAAGTCACGTGGTCCACCACGAGCATGTCGATGCGTAGGATGTAGTAGCTATGGTCAAAGACGGCGTGGGGATTCGAGTGGTGGGCAGTGAATGAGCGGAAGAGACGTCGACGCGCTTGGGCGAATCGAGCGCGGCTTGTGGCTCAGGCTGCCGTGGCTGTGCCTCCCTCCACGTCACAATGCAGCTTATTGACCAAGGCTTCTTCAATTGCAGGTGCTTTTGCCTTGATTTATATGTGTACACCTGATGTAAGCAGCTCGAGATATCTGGTCAACTTCGACCGCACAAACAACCAATTCTCTGGCACTTTTCTGTGTGGCAAAACCGCAGCTCATGGCGGGCGTTCCACCCAGGAAAAGCGTCCCCCCACCACTCCCACCAAGGGAAGACAACGGCCAGTCTTTGTCGTCTTATGACGATGCGCCGCCGCCATATGAGGAGATTTCACCTAGCAGAAGAGTTCAAGACACTCTATATGAAACTGCCGATCCTAGGCAACTTTCCACCGACTCATTAGTTCCATCTTCGTCCAATCCGCAAAATGACAGGAGAAAGCTGCTTCTCATCTACATCCATGGCTTCATGGGGAACGAAACAAGCTTCCAGAGCTTTCCTGCTCATGTCCACAATTTACTCACCGTACTGATGACTGAGACCCATGTTGTGCATACCAAGGTGTACCCGCGATATAGATCAAAACGCAAAATTACTTTCGCCCGAGATGATTTCAGCAGATGGCTCGAGCCACACGAGGATGACCTGACCGACGTTGTCCTACTCGGACACAGTATGGGTGGTCTACTATCTGCTGAAGTCGCAACTATGCCCGCTCCCTCTCCTGGTGGCCGACCTTTGAAGCATCGAATTCTTGGTACGATCAACTTTGATGTTCCATTCCTTGGCATGCACCCTGGCATTATCAGCAGTGGACTTGCTAGTATATTTGCACCTGCAGATGATAAACATGATGGCGCCCCTGATGAAGGGATTGCAGCTCCTGATAGAGCCGACACGCTCTGGGGAGGCGCAGACCAGCCCGATCCGAACTTCAATACCCCCTTCACCAATGATGTGGTTTTACCAATGCGTAAAGGCTGGGAAAGTGCCTTACACTTCCTCACCAAGCATTCTGACAACATAGTCGGTGCCACGAAGCAACTTGTCACCTCACACCTCGAGTTTGGAGGAGCAATGGCCAGCTATGGCGAGCTCAAAGCACGTTACGGCCGGATCAGAGCTCTCGAAGAAGAAAGCGGAGATCTGCGCAAATCAGTGATGCAAGTTGCTGGATTTCCACCGCCCCGAGTGCGATTTATCAACTATTATACTGCTAGTACAGGTCGACCGAAGAAGCCAAAGGTGGAGAAAACAGAAAATGATGCACCTAAACCTAGCAGCACCATTGATAGGGAATCTTCAAACTCTTCAGCGCCAGTTGAAACCCGCTCACGAAGTCTAGCTACATGCCGTGAAGCGGATCGCGAAAGTAGTGTCACTCCAACAAGCTCTAGTTTCGAAGATGACGGTGCTGCGGCCGACGAAGACTGGCAAAGTGCCGCTGAGACTCTCACTATCATGGATCCAACACCAGAGCAACACGACGAAGATCATGAGAATGAAACCACCGAACAGAGCACTCAGCGTAATTCATCGCTGGGCGGAGACGCGACATCCGAAATAACCTCTGTTTCGTCTACTTCACCACCCAGTTCTCTTGCAGCTTCTCTCCCGCCTATTCCTGATGCGCCAACTGCTCCGCCTCCACTTGATGTGTCTTTCATCGAAGATGCGGACACTCGGAAGCTCGTCGAAAAGGAACATGCTCGCTCGATGAAAAATTATGAAAAAGCCATTAAGGACCGAGAAAAGATCATTCGAGATCGAGCAAAGTTTGAGGAGAAGAGAGAACGCAAGGCCCAAAAAGAGGTCGAAAAGTCCAAGAAAGACGCGATCAAAGCGCAGGAGAAAGCTGAGGCTGCTCGTGTCAAAGAGGCGCGGAAGCAAGCCAAGCTTGAACGCAAAGAAACCGAAAAACAGATGTCCCAGATGGACCAGGAAACTCTCAGGCTTCAGAAAGAAAAGGAAAGGATGGAGGCTGAAGGGAGAAGGTTGCGCGGAGAACCAGAGCCTGAAGCTTCGAGCAGTCAATCTATGGCTTCCACTGATATCAGCGAATATCCAGATCCAGATTCATCCGTTCCATCTTTGAATTCATCATATGCCGACCTTACTTTGGCGGATTCACACTCTGTGACATCCTCAACACAAGCCAAGGGAAAGTCGAAGGCGCCCAAGCAGACCAAGCCCAAGAAAGACAATGGACCACCCAAAGATCGTGTATTTTGCATGCTGCCCCCAAAAGACTCAACAGGACAGCGAGATCCTTGTTGGGTGCGTATCTTCATGAAAGATGTTGACGAGGTCGGTGCTCATTGCGGATTGTTCTTTATTGACGAACGATATGAGCGCTTGGTGGGCGAGGTGTCGGAAAGGATTGAAGGCTGGGTTACCGATGATTTGGGACAAAGACGAGCGGGATCTATGTCGAAGAACTAGAATCTTTATGCGTGAAGTATTTCAACATATATATCTAATATTTTTCTTTGTTCGGATAGTAATATAAAACACTTCTCGACTGAAGATCACGTGCTAGTGAACATCGGGGTCGCGCTTGCTAAACTCTAAATAATTTATGTATGCAACCAGCCCAAACTCCAACCCAACTCTTCTGCAAAACCTCTCAGCAGGAAAAAAACATACCACATGGCCACCAAACGCCCCAACTCGTCAATCCACCCTTCGAGACAAGAGCAAGTCCCTGTAGACCGCTCGCGCAAACGCCGCAAGGTCCTACCTCCAACACACACCTCGGGCGTCGGCAAATCCTTCAAAAAAGCACATACGGTCAATGATCTGAAATCCAAAGTCCGCTCGCTACGGCGACTACTCGAACACTCGGAAAATCTCCCCGCCAATGTCCGCGTTGAAAAAGAGCGAGCGCTGCAGTCGGCGCAATTTGAATTGGAGATGGAGCAGCTGGCGAAGAAGCGCAGCGATATTATTGGACGGTACCATAAAGTTCGGTTTTTCGACCGACAGAAAGCTACGAAGAGGCTGAAGCGTGCGAGGAAGGAGCTGAGAGAGGCGAATGAGAATGGGAGTGGAGATGTTGAGGCTTTGCAGAAGATGGTCGATGAGGCTGAGGTGGATGTTCATTATGCGCAGTATTACCCGCTGGACGTAGCGTACTTGTCTCTTTTCCCATCAAAGAGGAAGACAGACGGTGCAGATGGCGAGGCAGCAGAGAGTGAGGGTGCAGTGACGGAGAGACAAGGTGATCCAGTAATGTGGCAGCGAGTCAAGCAGGCCATGGCTGACGGCACACTGGATATCTTGCGGAATGGAAGTTTTGCGCAGAATGCTGCAGTTGAGACTGATGCAAACCGAGTTTCGGCAGAAGTGAAACACAAGAAGGCCTCTAAAGTGGATAAGGAGAAGATTTCTTCCAAGGCGAAATCGAAGGATAACAAACAAGAGGAAGGCGCTGATAGTGCTGATGAAAGTGACGGTGGATTCTTCGAATGAGACTAGTGACAATGATTCTTCTACAGAGTTCAGCATCGTGTGTTTCTCGTTGCACTCGACGACTTATACTCTGCTCATATAACTTTCGATGAGATGAAATAATACAAGAACCCAGAACCATCAATTCATAATCCAAACGCTCTTCTAGAAGCCAGGTATCACTTCAAGCTCCACACGCCGTCACTCTCCACGATTTCCACCGGCCTCTTCTCATCCAAACTAACTCGTCCCGCCTCAAGAATTGCACCAGTAGCAATAGTATTCTTCAAAGTTGGTAAACCCCTCTTGTCCAAGTCATCCAGTGTCGCTCTACCCTCCTTCAACGCCTGACACCCATCCACAAACTTCTCGAAGCTAATATATCCATATCCGCCTTGACCAGCAAAGTTACCTTCCTCGTCTGGCGCGTACTTCATGTAGAAAGGGTTGTACCACGTCAAACCACTCTCGTCCTCGGTGACATCGTAGCCGCGCTTGGCTTGGTTGACGCGGACTTCGCCTTTGCTGGCCATGTAGTGGAAGTATTGGTTTGAGTGCACTCCGGCCTTTTGGGGAGCGGTCCAGGACGCTGTATAGACACCCGTGGCACGGCGTCCAGAGCCATCTTTCTTTTCCCAGTCGACGAGGAGTGTAATCGTGTCCTCAGTCTCGGCGGCGCAGCCAATGTCCGTAGCTGTGCCCGTTGAAGCACTCGCCGTCACCTTTACAGGGCGGTAGGTGGGAACCATACTCTCGCAGACGTCAATGTGGTGACTGTTGAGATAATACGAAATATCACTTTCTTTCCCTGCCCAAGCTTTGAACGTTTCAAGCTGTGATTTGGGCTGCGACATGTAACTGTAGAAGTAATTGAACTCGCCCAGTGAGCCCTTGACCGCGCGATTCCGGGCATCGGCATATGCAGGATCGAAACGCTTGTGGTGCTCAATGTATACAAAGACATTGTTTTTGCGGCTTTCTTCGATGAGATGTTGGTGTTCCTTCAATGTCTTGACAGCGGGTTTGGTGATCATGACATGGATTTTCCTCTCAATGGCATACAAGGCGATTGGGTAGTGCGTAGGATCTGGGGTGAAGATCGTAATAGCATCGCCAGGCTGCAGAGCATCAATGGCCGCTTTGTATGCTTCTGGATCTCGTTGGTCATTGGCAGGGTAAGAGTCGAATGAGGTATCGAGACCGTTGTAGGCCTGAGTGATGTTCTTGTGGAGGTGCTCTCGCAAAGCTGGGAACTTGCTGCCGGTCGTGCCCACCATGCTCAGATTGCCGACTTTGCCTCTCCTTCTCAGATCAAACAAAGTCAGGCCAACGACGCCTACTTTCTTATCACTGCCACTCTGTCCGCCGCCGACGAAACCGGTGGTGTATTCGCCAGTGCCCACCATACACACATTGAGAGGGGCCATTGCTGTTGATCCGGGAGCTGTTTCTCTCCGCCAACGCGAATTGAGAGGACTTAATGCGCAGTTTGTCAAGATGCAAACGAAAGAGAGTCTGAAGAAATGAGGGATTATTTTCCCTCGAAGTCGATTGTCGAGTGTTAATATCTCAAAAGCAAACGCCGACATTTGATGTTTGTCCTCAATTGCCCTGCATTGGCCGAAGTCGGGGCAGAGCGGGGGATTGGTGGAAAATCTCGCAGTTGCCGATGACCCTCGCACGGACCACATCAGACCCCAATGGCAATGTGGGGGTCTTCATCATCAAGTCCCAATGTGGGGTTGATCTATTACTTCGACCGACGCCCCAAACAGAGCAATCTTAGAGAATATTGTTGCTGGTTCGTTTTCTCAATTGTTTGAAATATTCTCATACTCTCCTCACTTAACCGTATTATCAATTTTGTTTATATATCAAAATGGGATCTACCGGAACATCTACCCCTCTAAGGCATGGCATTTATGCCCCAACAATGACCTTTTTCAATGCCGAAACTGAAGATCTTGATATCCCAACAATTAAAAAGCATGCAGTCCGTCTTGCCCAAGCCGGTCTCGTTGGGCTTGTAACAATGGGCTCCAACGGTGAAGCAGTCCACATGTCTCGCGAAGAGAAGTTGGCCGTCACTAAAGCGACCCGCGAAGCCCTGGACGAAGCAGGCTTCAAAGACGTTTCAATCATTGCCGGCACAAGCGATCAGAGCATTCGTGGAACGGTATTACTCTGCAAAGATGCCGCTGAAGCAGGTGCACAGGCATGTTTGATTTTGCCACCATCATACTATCGCGCTCAGAGCTCCGAGGCCTTGATCTTCGAATACTTTATTTCAGTAGCGGAACAAAGTCCAATTCCAGTTATCATTTATAATTATCCCGGCGCTGTCAGCGGCGTGGACTTGGATTCCGACTTTATGATTCGTCTGGTCGAAGCAACAAAAGGCAAGATTTGCGGCGCCAAGTTCACAGATGCCAACACTGGCAAACTCACTCGTTTGGCGTACGCTACGGACGCTTGCTCTGTCAAGAGCCAGGGCTCAGGCTGGATGGCTTTTGGCGGAATCGCGGATTTCACAATGCAGACGGCCGCCTCGGGTGGGTCAGGCATCATCGCCGGTGGAGCCAACGTTCTCCCCAAGCTGTGTGTCAAGGTGTGGGACTTGTGGGCACAGGGCGAGTATGAAAAGGCGATGGAATTGCAAAAAGTGCTAAGCAAAGGCGATTGGGTTCTGACCAAGACGGCTATTGCTGGCACCAAGGCTGCTATTGAGATGGAGTATGGATATGGTGGATTTCCAAGGAGACCTCTGCAACGCTTGACTGAGGAAGAAAGGCAAAAGGTCAAGGCTGGCATTGAAGAGGCGATGAAAGTCGAAAGAAGTCTATAAATTGCATTCCGATCATTGGCGCTTGGTTTTTGCCACAGCTCGTAAGAAATAGATCGCGCATGTTGGCCATGTTATGAATTACCATAGTATTTGGAAGAGTCTATACATTACGGACGACCGTTATGTTACTCACTATTCAATTATTCATATTGGTATTTTAGAGAATATACAACACGTATAAGCCAAAACGTTACCAAAGCCTCGAAAAGGAATCTCTCGGACTTACCCACGGGTACATATTCGTCGATATCCTGCGGTCATTTCGAAAATACGCTCAAATTCGGCTGCTTCGGCAGCGCCTTACGTCGTCCAGCCATAGATTAGAAGTATTGGGTAGCCGTCGCCTTCATGTCGGAATGCTAAATTCCCAGGTTCTTCCATGATGAAATGTCGCATTGGTCAGTGTTCGGTTCCCGACGGACTCACCACGCATCCCATGGAGTTAGCGCATGCCGGGAGCTGACTCACATTGAAGCTGAATGTAGCTTCGGTGTAGTATGTTCTTCCAAAACAAAGCCCTTGAGTCTTTCGTAATAAGCACTGAAAATCTTCCGTACATTGCAAGTGCTTGTATTACGATTCTCTTCATACTAGTGCAGCGAATGAACGGGTCTCGAATCAGTCACAATGGACGCAAAGACTAGAAATCCCGACTTGGGTCTTATCCTCGATATCTTCGGGCAAAGGCTGGTTACGATCTTCACCCAGATCAGCTTTTGCTTCGCACTGCCTGCGAACGTCCAAGCCCAAAATGTAGTCGAAAAGCTACGACTGGGTTTGGCGAAAATTAGTCTTGAATTCCCTTGGCTTGCTGGACAAGTTGTATGTCGAGATGCATAACAAGATAGTACAGGTGTTTTCCAAATCGACGCACTGGATAGTATACCACGAATATATGTGAAAGATCTTACGAATGAACAGACTATCAAATCTATGGATGAACTCCGACAGTCGGGATTCCCGATGAGCGCTTTAGACGAAAGCACTATCGCTCCCCGAAATAGCTATTCTGGAACGCCTGGCGAAACCGTGGCAGAAGTTTTCCAGGTTCAAATTAATATCATTCGCGGCGGATTAGTTTTGACATTTTTGGGACAGCATCAGAGTATGGACGGTATTGGAATGGCTCAAGTTCTTAACCTGCTTTCGAACGCCTGTCGAGGAGAGCGATCTTCTCAAGAAGATCTGATTAACGGGAATCTTGAACGAGAAAATATTGTCCCATTACTTGATCAATCGTGGAAGCCTGGCCCAGAACTTGTCTACAATATTGTCAAGTCAGACCCTCGACAAGATGGTCTTGGGCACATTGAAGTTATCATGCCCAAGGATAACGGATCTTGGTGCCATTTCAACTTGTCCGCTTCTGCGATAAAGAGGCTGAAGTCGCATACCAACTCCACCCTGCCTTCATCAACAAGCTACATATCTTCCGACGACGCTATTAGTGCTCTTGTGTGGCAATCAATCATCAAAGCTCGATCTTCGCGTTTCAACTCTACAACAAGAGCACTGCTTGCTCGTGCAGTTGATCTCAGACGGCACTTGGACATTCCACGAACATTTCCCGGTATGATCCAATGCATGACATATCATAATCTCACGATGCAACAAATCATCGACGGCCCGCTTGGTCCCATCGCAGCCAACCTACGAACAGCAGTAGATCCGCAAACGTCGGAGTTGGCATATTACGGCCGCTCACTCGCAACATTAATCAGTCGTACACCTAACCGGCGACGTATAAGCTTCCTCGCAGGGTTCGACATGGCCAGAGATGTGATGATTAGCTCATGGGCCAATCAAAATTTGTACGAGTTGGATTTTGGGCTAGGATTAGGACTGCCTGAAGCAGTGCGACGGCCTCATTTTGAAGGGTTTCAAGGATTGGTGTATCTGATGCCTCGGATGAGGAATGGCGACGTTGGCCTTGCGGTATGTCTGGACGCTGATGACATGGCCGGATTGATGGCCAATGAGGAGTTTTGCAGCTATGCGACGTACATTGGCTAGTCTAACTAAGTTAAGTTAAGATGTTGGAGTGTAGATTATGCAAGGAAACTTCGTTCAGCGGTCCAGTGGGGGAGAAGCTCGGGATTCGGAGTAGATTTGCAACGTCGTGTTCGTATAGATGAGACCAGATGAAACCAGATTGGACCAGATTAGACTAGATTAGATCGGCGCCGAACTTCGAACCCGGCGGAGTCTGAAATCGGGTCTTTCTCTTTCCCCGTTTGGGTTAGACGCAAGCCACACATAGTTGCTCAAAGTGAGTCATTTCACGTGACCGGCGTCGACTCATACTGTATAATAAGCCGTCACCGCAAGCCCCGTTTTGTCCACTTCCACACCCAAACTGCCTCTCAGGCTCCCCCTCCCTTTCTTTCATATACCCAGCCTTCCACGGCCTCTTGCGGAGGCCGTCTTCTAACTGTCACAATGGTTACCGCAACTGTCACCGACATCGTTGCGCGCCAGTGGGAGTTCGTCGAGCGAACACCATCAGCAGACTTCGCTCCAACCTGGTAATTCTTGTGACTTTCAGTTCAACCTCACCTCGTCCGCGGCTGCGTCTTCGCTCTCCTCAGCGAGCGTGTCGCCCGAGTGGGATTGCTGGGACGATTTTATCTTCGGCACCGACTTTTTGGATCCTTCTACTACTACTACCACATCGACAACCGCTACTCCTTTTGCCTGGCCCATTGATGACATGGCCACGGTTGAGAGCATGAGTATGCACGCGGCTTCAATTGAGGAAATGATGATGTTGTCTTCGACCAACGCGGCCATGGACTTTTCATCTTTCAACGCCAACAATATCCAACAACACTCCAACACTTTCAAACAACAGCAGCCATCAAACATCTCCAACTCCCAGTTGAGTGGGAATAACATTTATTCTCTACTACCACCACCACCACCACCACCACCACCACCACCACCGAGCACCGTCTCTCCAGCCTCCACGACAAAGAGCAATAAGCGCCCCCGGGAACTTCAAACCTCAGCCTCTCCAGAATCAACCTCGGACGACGAGAGCGGCCGCAAGCGGAAACGCAACACTGAGGCCGCTCGCCGCTATCGTCAGCGGAAAGTCGACCGTGTTAGTGATCTCGAGGAAGCTTTGGCTGCTATGACCAAGGAACGCGATGACTTGCGCATCAAGCTCGCTCGTGCAGAAGCAGAAGCCGACATCCTTCGCGGAATGGTAAAGAAAAGCTGAAACGCTTTTTAATGTGATGATTTGATGATTGCGACTCTTTTTAAGTTTGGGTGTTGTTTTGTTAGCTTACTTCCTGAATTGATACCTTTTTCACTCTGAACCAATTCTTTCAAACGATGCATTCATTGTGAAAAGTCCACGTCGCTTCTGTATATCGGCACTATGAGCTGCAACGATGGCTTGGTCAAACGTATGACCTTGCTCATAATGGCAGGCGGTGATGGAATTGCTGCTGTGGCTCGGTCTTGCTCAATAGGCTATGCTTTGCGTGACGTGAGCACCCCCCCTATTGAGAGGAAAACAGGAATTTCAGCTTCGACATCGGATGATCACGCGGCTACTACATCGGAAACCAGCGCCGCTGGTCCGAAACACATCATCACAAATATGTAGAGTCATTGTAATACCAGCTGGTGCGTTGACGGCGTTACCTTTGCTGTAATCGTATCTATTCTACACCCGGCCGTCGTGGGTTGCCATTGCAGATGCACAACGTGACCGAAAAGAGACACCGTCAACGCCCTCTACTCGAGCAAGGTAATCCCTCATGACGGAGTGACCGATGGAAGTCTCCAAAACGACCGCATATGCAATATGAGTTTGCCATGTATGTCACGCATCAAGGTCAGTTGATCGCTTAATTGGAACACTCACACATCTCTGCGTCGTATTCGTCTACTAACTTCGCTACTCCACCCCTGAAGTTGTTGTCGTTACGTAGTTGAACTGATAAGCCGGAGTTTTGCAGAGCGATAGTGGCGCCGAGAGCTGCAGTCGATATCATGGGATCAATGACATATCTAATGGAAGTCACACGACTCCTTCTCATCAGTCTCATCAATCTCGATAACGGAAAATCCATCCACTGGAATTGCCGCTTGTCCCATATTGGCATTGAAGAGTGCCAAAGGCGAGTAAATTCCATCGCCAGCATCAGCGAATTATCAGTCTTCTTAACTTCTACGCCTCTACACTACCTATCATTTCCAACCGCATGAATGAATACCAATAGAAGCGATAGACTGGTACGTGCCAATCGTCTAGGGCAAAAATTTATCGGTTTAACAAGTCGAGACACCGCCGGACTCGGAATCAAAGAGCATACTTCTGCGTTCGTTGGGAGGAACGCCGGGCTAACCCCATCGGTGAGACCGGTCGTGCTCAATATCGTTCATCTCTCGGTGTCCAGAAGTGGTAAATTCGGCGTGTACTCTTTTCTCACGCGAGAGTTCGTGCCGTCGGCTCCGATGAACAAAGGACTCAAGGCTAATGATCCGTTCTCATATACGACAATCATACAACCGAGTAAAAGTTGACCAGCCCGAAATATCCTTCACTAGAGCTTGTCCCAGGCCCGTACGATCGATTCTTCGAAGGGGTCTCATAGTCAGAGTAGTGTTGCATTTGGCGCGGACGAGGTTGCCTTTCTCGTTGAAGGCGAATTTCGGAGGGGGACCAAAGCTTTTGGTAATATCCATCGTCTGAGTTTATTCTAGAGCCTCTAATTCTTCGTCAAGCATGCGGAACTGATAGCGTTGTAAGTTGTTGAACTCGGGCATAGTGAACTCGAGTAGAGAGCTCAGTCCCTGCAATCGTCAGGACGAATCTGCCGATTGATTTCAAAGCAAATTGGGGCGGCATGATTAATGACATGGGTGACGTTTGCATACCATTCACTACTAGGGAAGTGATATTCTGAGAATCTTCAGCTGAATTCAGCGATTACGACGCCTATTACAAAGATACGGGCTTTATGGCGGAGCATCGGAGTCATTTGAAGTATATGAGTGCCGCTGAACGCGAGCTGTTTGATAGAATCAAGCAATTCAACATGTTGGTTTGAACTCGTAGGAGATGATAAGCACCCCCGAGCCCTCCGCACAACATAAGCCGTCGAGCAAGAATTGGCCTCGGCTCTTTCAGAAGCGTCACGCGAATGCACTGAAAGCTAGTAAGAGTGGGGCTCTAGACTGGAATCGATTCGACATAACTTAGTTCTCAATCTGGCTCGTTACGTAGGGATGGACGTTGCGCAGATCCCCTTGAAAGCCGCGATCTTCCCTGCAATCAACTAGTCAGAGCTCAATCATCTCATCGAATGATAAGTGCTGGATCTTTTCTCTAGTATGAAGCTGCACCATCTTGACAGACACAACGCGCGTCATTTGATTGCGTTCGTCCTCAGTCAATAACATCATACGGTTTTCGAAATTGGGAGGACCAAAATATTTTTCATCAAGGCACTTCCAATATATCTCATCAAACATGAAACTCTTCCTCGCCGCAAGACAGATCCAAAAGAGTCCGTTATGGATGGAATCTTTCATTCGTGAGGATAATCGCTGAGATTCCGAAAGAACTCCTTGTTCAATTTCGTCATCTTCACAAGAGATGAGCGCTTGTAAGAAGATAGAAAACCGTGGTATGTAAACCTCCCAGAATTTATCGAGCTCCCATTCTTCTGGACTGTCGAACAGTATCCACCATGGGGCTGTATACGTGAATTCGGCCGGTGCGACATAAGTGAACTCCCAGTCGATGACTCCAGTGACCGATAAATCAGACTCGGAAACGATGACGTTTGATGGACGGAGGTCGTCACAATACAGGTGAAAGGGGCCTTCATCATTCAAACCCCCGCGGATCCGCTGAATTATTCGTCGGAAAAGACATCGCGCGACATATTTTTTACGACAATCTTCCTCGTCCTGGATTACGTCGTTTCGCTGAATTTCAAGATGGCGAATTTGCTGTTCGACCAGGCTCATAAAATAGTCATATGCGCGTTCGAATGGACGTTCTGGGAGCTCTGAGGGTATATAATCTCCCACTCGAGCAAGTTCGTTCATGTTCAGAGTTAGCGGCCGTCTGGTAACGTTCCATCCAGTTTTTTCGTTAAACTCCAAGGCACCAATCCGTTGAAATGTTGGCTTTGATAGATGGAGCAGAATTTTGGCCATGGCATGAAAACCTTGACTGAGTAGAGAGATCTCATCTGGGTCGCTGGGCCGTGTCTTATCTTTCAGACACCTAGATAACAGAGAGCCTTCGACGTATGCCGATACAGAATAAGGCCCAAGGTCCCACTCTCCGTCACCAAGTAAGTTTGGTATTGGCATTCGTGTCTGTTCGCTGAGGAGCTTCATGATCCATCGCTCGTTGCGAGTCTTCTCTTTTCGAAATATGCTTTTGCCGAAGATAGGAAAACGAACTACTGCCTTGAACCCATCTTCGAAAGTGACCACAGAGCAAAAGTTGTAAGCACCTGTAACAAACTCGGAAGCACTCACAGTAACTTTTCCCGGAACATGACGCGCTGCTAGCTGGAGCGGTAGATGAGGCCATTGTTGACGAAGCAGCCGCATCCACATCAAGAAGTAGGTGTTTGAGAGATCTTCGGCCGATTGGTCCCATTGGATATTGGAGACAGCCGTCATGTTGATGACTTGACAAAGGCCACAATGTGTAAGTTCGCACGGGTCGAGGAATCAGTTGCAAGGGAGAACGGAGGTGGTTGACGGCTCCACGCACCGTATTTCACTATATATGGATGAGTTTTACTAATATTATAGAACTTCTATAATTATAATATCACTCTCTTAAACTAGATAAATCACTAACTTAGTAGTGTAGTGGCGAACTGCTCGGCCGCTAGGGCACGTGATCACAATTAGTACGTGATTTGTATATATGATAACTTTGAGAGTATAGAGGAGGGACGGAGAGGGTTTTTAGACATCGACAAGCAGCAGGCATAGCTCCCCACACATAGATGAGTTGTTCCAATGTTATGGAACTTCTACAATCATGATCTCACTCTCTCGCACTAGATAAATAACCGACTTCGCAGCAAAACGTACGTAACCTCAAAGTCGTGCTTATGAATGACCGCAACCACGCACAGAGATTCGAACACTCCGCTACTTCAATAGATGACGAAACGAATCCGAAAATGCAGAAGACGAATAGGTGGTGCAAAACAGGTATCGGGTTTGTATTAGGAATTGATTGATTAGTTGCAAATAAATAAACCCATCTACTGGGTATAATCGACATAGCTTCATTAAAATTACCACGAGCCCATACATCCATTAAATCACCCTCACAAGTACTTCTCGAACCAGTCCAAAGCCTGCTTCTCCGAGTCTTCCAAACACTTCCTCTCCTGTGGATCATCAGGGTTACCACGCACAGCAAAGCCATGTCGTCCAGGAGTATAGACCTGATGAACCACATCCGGCAGCTTTCTACCCGCTTTCCCAGCATCGGCCAGAACACCTTCATACTTGGACTTTTGCTCGATTTTCACACCGGAATCTTCAAGACCCCAGCCAATGGTAACTGGAACGACGGGTTGATCCACGTCGTCCGGGTAAGCGAGATTGCTGGGATGCAGAGCGACAACAGCGTCGACGAGGGTTGTCTTCACCCCATCAATCTCAATCATGTTATTCTCCTGCGCAGCTCGAATGGCGAATCGACCGCCCCAGCAAAAACCAGTCATGCCGATTTTCTGCCCTGGGGTCGCGCGACGCAATTTCTCGAGGAAATCGAAGCATGTCTTTTCAGTGCGCTCCTTGCCGTGGCGTGTCATCCAGACAAGGAATGAAGGTAAACAGGCCATCATACCGGAGTATTTGGCCAGAGTGCTCTGCTTGGTCGCATCGACTGGAATGGCGACGTCGGCGAATTTCAATCCGACAGGATCGCCTTCGAAGAAATCGGGTAGGTAGACGAGGTATTCGCCGCTTTTGGCGTAGCCGTCGGCGATTAGCTTGTTGTTGGGGAGCTTGAGGCCGAAGATGTCGGAGTAGATGACGATGATGGCTTTGGGGTTGATACGGTTCCCGATCACGTATGTGTTGAGGCCGTGGATGATTTCTTCCTTGCCTTGGGGAAGGCCGGCGTGGACGGTGCCTTTAATGCATTCTTCACAGCCTTCGGCAGGCTTGGCCTTTTGGGAGGTAATTGGGCAGTTTGAAGGCATTGTGAGGTGATGTAGTTGGAGATGCTTTGACTTTGATGAAGATGGGTTTGTTTGTTGTTGTTTGAGTGTTTGTATGGTGAGCAAGGTGCGATGATTGGAGGTAGTAGTGTTGGTGCGATGTTCTACTTAGCCATGAAGAGGCGCGACTGGGCCCTCTTTATACTTGATACCAGTCAGGAGGCGGTCGTGATGTTAAGGCCGGCTCGCATTGAAGCTGTGAAGCTTTTTTGAAGCAATCGGCGTCTATTTCGCCGGTTGCGCATCCCGAAGTCGCTGTCGCCTGGCAAAACTCGCGATGAACTTGTCCGCAAACTCCGCGTTGCGACACGTGAGAATGCGAATGCGAGTCTTGGCGCGGCTCGGGTGGTTGTTCGCCGCCAAATCGCTTCAGCTTCAGCTTTAGAGTTTGATTATGGCCAGTGCAGAACAAAACAAGACAGGAATACTTCATCAGTCTACAGATGATCTACGTGGCTAAAGCGAGCACCAAGTCCACTAATCCGTCAAGCCCATGGCATGTCTGCCCGCCAACACTCATGATTCAGCAGCGACCTCTTCAATAGCTTCCTTGATGATTTGACATCCCTTTGCCATGTCTTCCTTCGAAATATTGAGTGCTGGAATGAATCGTAGCGTGTCGTAAATACTGGTCGTTAAGAGAAGCATTCCCTTCTCAATGCATTTGGTTTGGATTTTGGATGCGTAATTGTGGTCTGGCTGGCATTCTAGTGCAAGCATCAAGCCCAATCCGCGGACATCGTGGACAATCTTTGATGTCTTGGAGTCTTTTTGAGCGTCGGTGAGGATTTTGCGAAGCTCGGCGCCACGAGCATTGACGTTGTCAAGGATGCTCTCCTTCTTGAAAGCATCGAGGACAGCGACACCGGCTGCACAGGCTACAGCATTGCCGCCGTAGGTGCCGCCCATTGAGCCTGGCTTTTGCATATCCATGAGCTCTTTTCGAGAGGCAATGGCAGAAAGTGGGAAACCGTTGGCGATGCCCTTGGCCATGACAAGAATGTCTGGGCGGACCCCGTAATGCTCGACAGCAAACATCTTACCCGTGCGACCATAACCACATTGGACTTCGTCACAGATGAGAAGAATATTGTTCTTGTCACAGATTTTGCGAACAGCATCGAAGTAGCCTGGTGGTGGAGGAACGTATCCACCTTCGCCGAGGACTGGTTCGATGATGATGGCAGCTGTGTCGGATGGAGCAGTCTCTCGCTTGAGGAGCAATTCCAGCTGAAGCACAGGATCTTGACAGCAGTTGGAGAAGCTAAATTTGCCGTCTGAGTGTTTTGAGATCGAGCATTGTGCACAATATGGGAAAGGAACGGAGAAGACACCAGGCATCAGAGGAGCGTAGTTTTCACCGTAGATGGTCTTCGAACGGGTCATGGCCATAGTGCCCATAGTTCGGCCATGGTAAGATCCCTGCATGACGATGATGTTCTGCTTCTTGGTGGCGTGGCGAGCAAGCTTGACAGCAGCCTCAACCGCCTCAGATCCAGAGTTCCAGAAGAAAAAGGTGTCCAAGCTGGGATCTGGCATGATGGGCTTCATGGCCTCAATGAGCTCCAAGTAAGGCTTCTGGAATGCGATATTGACTTGGCCGTGGACGAGCTTGCCCACTTGGGCTTGGGCGGCCTTGGTGACAGCTGGGTGGCAATGGCCCAGGTTGGTGACGCCGATGCCACAGGTGAAGTCGAGGTACTTGCGGCCGCCCTCCATGGTGACATAGCTGCCGGCACCACTCTCAATGACCTCAGGCAAAAGACGGCCAATGCCTTTGGCGACATGCTGGGTGCCGAACTGGACCAGCTTGCTAGCACTCATGGTCGCGACTGAAGACTGGATGATGAGGCGGGAGTGTGCGGGAGCTGGTGGAAGTCTACCAAAGCGAAGAGTCTGGGTTGAGAAGCAGAAAGACGAAGTTTCTCAGCTCAGAAACTTAAGCACAAACCGGCCGCGAGGTTGACGAAGGCAAGAAGAAACCGCAGTGCGCGGTTCAGTCGTGCTTTCCCTGCCAATTCGGATCAACTTGCTTCATCGACGCAACGCCCCGATTATGTCATGACCAAAGCTGCTGTTTTGATTGGCCAATGGCGGGCGCTAACGTCTATGATACGACCGGATGAATCCACCCCATCGGACAAAATCTGGGGATACGCGTGGACATACCGTAAAGAGTAATACGAGAGTCAAAGTGGACTCTTCGAGTCAATTGTAACATGAATACATACTCTATTTATCTTTCCAAAACCTTCATCGCGACTGCAGAGAGGCTTCGGCAAGGGCCGCGGCGGAGCAATTTTCCCGTACCTGGACATAAACTTCAGTAGAAGTTCTTCATTCTTCGCAATCGCTTGAAATCCGAATGGACGCTCGTTCGTCTCACTGTACTTGATTGTTGCATAAGGCATTGCGGCAATCGGATGACCTTTTGTTTATCAGCATGCTGCTATATATCAAATGTTGACTCCGGTTGGTCTCACCTCCGGCTGATGAGGAGAAGCAGAATGCGCCTTCGGCATTGGCGAATAGGACATCACAAGTTTCAAAGTATTTGTCAAGAGCTTTTTTTTGCAGTATTCTGCATCATACGAATAATCTCATCCGTATCTTCCTTGACCCGGAAGTTCTTGGCTAGGTCATGCATCTCTCCTTGGTTGGGAAGTTCTGATAGCAGTCAGCACACCGTTTCTACCATCATCGGAGATTGTCATGGGTCTTGGTCTTCGACTTGGCGTGGATCAAATGAAATCCTAGTTAGGATCAATAATCAGAAATAATGATGCTTTCTGGGTGGCAGACAGAATTCTGCATGCTCTTCATTGTATCTGATGACATCCTCCCATGAATGGACATTGCTCTTACTGAACTCGATCAGCCACATGAGAAAGAATTTGTTAGGTGGCTGATAGACTGTTCATTTGTGAGTGAATTGACGCTATAGCACGTGTTGTCACTTACAGGCAATCTCATAGAAACAACTGTTGCCGTCCAGCAACTCGAAAATGCTGGTTTTGGGAAAGCCGCAAAGTTCAACGACCTTTGCTCCGGCACTGTCGATTTTATCCTTCATGTCTTGATATGCATTTTCCTATATCGACGTCAGTAATTGCTGACCATAGACGACTGATGGCTGAATGACAATTGTTTTGCGCAATACTTCGGGCTCATCCAATCAATCTGGGCAGAGATGCCAGACATCGACGAATCCCACTCGTAATCCAGCGAAAGGATTAGAAATGTCAACTGCTTTTGGCATCTTCAATAGAGACGACATGGACATGTTGAGATCGTCTGCAGTCTTTGCCATACCCCCGATACCATCCAGACAGTCTGTATAATCAAATCAGCCCGCCACATCGACCAAGTTTGGCCTGGCTTTGAGTGCATAGAGACCGCCTCGAGTAGCAGGGCAAATAATACTTCCAACGCGCTCTGTTCCACTGCCGAAAGGTGCGAAGCCCGCCGCGATAGTAGCAGCTGTACCAGAAGAGCTCCCGGTCATGGAAGAATTCGATTGGTTGTCATCAGGCTCTTGCAAGCTGCCGTAAATATGTGGATTCTGAGTCTGGCTTCTAGCTGAAGACTAGCCTATGGTGTTTCTTTTGTGCTTGAGGGCGCAGAACTCGGTCAGATTGGTTTTGCCAAGGAGGAGCAATCCAGAACTGGCGAGATGTTCGAGCAAAGGAGCTGTACGCTTGGCCTTTGAAGTATCAAACGCTACGGACCTGCAGTGGTTGGCATGCCAGTATCTGTATGGGTGATGAATATATCTTTGACAACGTATGGTATACCGTGGAGTGAGCTGCGGATCTTTCCTTCTCGTCGTTCATCATCCAAAGTTTGAGCGGTTGCCAGTAGTTTTCCAGTTGGAGCCATGGAAATAACGGCATTCAATTGTAGGCCCTGATAGTTGTGAGCTTGAATCTGCTTCAAGTATAGTTTGACAAGCTCCACAGGGGTGGTTTCGCTGTTACTCAGACGGTTTTGAGCATCCGCGGCTGTCAAAGTGAGTAGCTCAATTTCTGGGGATGTTTTGGAGTGATGAGATAGAGTTTTCTGTTCAAATAGTTGAAATTACTGAGCACTGCTCAATACATCTGTACAGTGCCTCTTGATTCCGTTGCCTTTCATGCATCACAATAAAGCCGCACGTCATTCGGGCGGCGCGGTCGCGTCAGCACAGCAATCATGTGGGCAGGGAATCAAGCGGCACAGCTCGACACATCAACTCTAGAATTTTCCAGCTCCAGTAATCATGACAGATGTAACATTCTGTCAAGATAAGTCGGTGAATCAATGAAAGAAGTCCGACTCAGTTTCGATATACGATATTCGCACGACGATCCCAGGGGCTCCCAGGGAACAACCTGGAACAGCCAAGGCTTGGTGCTGTACGCCATCTCCAGGACCGTGGAACGTTGTTTTCACATCATCAAACTCCAGGACTCACCAGCTTGGCCAGACAAAAGCACGTTCTTTATTTGCAACATGCCATGCATCACCTATTTTGAGACATTGCATCCTCCGTTTTGGACACGTTTGGACTGGAAATTGAAAAAATGATGATATACTCTGTATCTACAGGGAGACGCCGAATCTCCCCAAGTGCTCCTTAATTCATGCAAACCGCTCAATGAATTCAGACTCCGGAGGCGAACATCTTGCCGCCAGCATTCATGTCGACCTCTACTAGATCGTCAAGACCGCATACAGCGAAGATGCTGCGTGGTGTGATCTCGCCCTTAGTGCCGAGAACACCGTCTTTCTTCAGCTTCTGGAAAGTAGCCTTGATAGCCTGGTATGCTGGGGCAATGCTGGCAAAGCTGAAGATCATAATTCGGAAACCCATCTCTCTTGCCTCATCGACAGTGATAAGTGGCGAAGCCCCGTTCTCCACCGAGTTGAGGAGTAGTGGCCAGCCTGCAAATGTCTTGACAGCAGCACGGGCTTGTTCCTTTGTCGCGTATCCCTCCAGAAGACCAACGTCGCAGCCAAGCTCTCGAGCACCTTTCAGGCGCTCAATGCACTCCTCGTATCCTAGCATTTGCAAGGCATCTGTTCGAGCGATGAGAACAATATCGGATCCCATGTCTCGGCGGGCTGCTTGGGCTGCACGGAGACGGCTGAACCACTCTTCGCGAGAAACGACAGCCTTGCCCTTGAGATGACCACATCTCTTGGTGAGGACTTGATCTTCGAGATGGAAGCCGGCGACACCGGCGCGGATGTATTCACATACGGCGCGGTAGACCATCATTGGACCCTTGAATACATGTCAGTTTGGCCCAACATTCTTGGAAGGCATTTGACTTACGCCGTAACCTGCGTCCATATCGGCGATCACTGGAGCGCCATTTGGTTTAAGGTTGGCAATCATCTCCGCGTGCGCACGCATATCTGCGAGAGTGGCGAGACCAAGATCAGCCATGCCCAGTCGCGAGGCAGAGGTGCCGGCTCCAGTCTGGTCTTGATGTTAACATGCGAATGAAGTTGTTGATCTATCGTTGATTTACCATATACAGAGCATCAAATCCAACCTCGTGAGCAGTCCGTGCTGATAGACCATCGTAGACACCAGGGCAAACAATAAGCTCGTTTGTCTCGTGGATCATCTTTTGAAGTCTGGTCGAAGCTGGCAACATTGAAGTAGGAGGAATGTACACCCTCTTCCTTTCAAGTGGAGAACCGAATGGAACTTCGTTGAATTCGGTAACGACCACATCGGCATTCATCTTGAGATCGCATTCGACGTGGTTGAGAGGCAAGAATGAGACATTCTCTGACAAGACAGCGGAGGGAGCCATGACGAAGATATTGGCGATGAGATTCGAAATTTGAAGAGTCGTTGCTACGTTGGAGATTGCGAAGAGTGTTTGAATGATGATGTTGATGATCAAAACTTGGAATTCGAGGCGCTCCGTTCCTCTTTTTATCCACCGCTTCACAACAGCCTTGGATCATCAGATGTGGTTATTCTGTCCCTTTCATGAGCTTCGAATCTGCCTATCTCACCATTCCCCTCTCCTTGATCCGCTAACGATTCATGGTCCTTCTCTGTCAGGCTAGACAAGCTAAGAGCAGTCTGTACAGTTAGAAAGACCAGCATCACTATGCGTGTGATAAAGCAGCCAAGAAAATAGCTCATGTTTGTCAGGAAAGCCGAATTTCTTCCGTCCTCGACCTACGTCAAGATCTACATCATCTTTCCCATCTAAGACGCTGCTACTCACCTGGACAAATATACGCTACAGTCTTGGCCAATTATGGGTCTCTTGTTCCTAATCACTCGATGATGGCCGCGATGTCTCGTGCTATGGCACACAAGCCATGGAGTCGCCCGTGCCGAGGCAATTATTTTGGTATCTCGGGTCAAGCTTGTGAATGAATTACTGACGTGTCAGCCAAGACGGAATGTGAAGTCAAAATGCCTATTGGTCATCGCTAACGTCTCCTGTATTGGTAAACACGGGAAGCGTTCCCAAGATCGCGATTGATCTCGTACTGAGCTGCTCGTAAAGCACCTGTTGCCACTTTCTATCAAGCGTATAGTCAATAACATTCTTGATTTGGACGTCAGAGACACTTTAAATAGCACGACTCAGATTCACGGGCACAAATATTTCTTGTCGGTGCACCCGTCGAATAAAACTGGGCCTGTATGGCAACCATGAGGACAACCCTAGCACGTTTCTTGGGCACGATTGGAGGAGTCCAAGCTGCAGATGTAAACGTGACATCGGTGGAGCCTGAAGCTGGCGCGTCCTTCGGGAAAACTCGAAGCTCGTGAAGATTGATTGATCCATTGATTGATTGATAACAAAAAGGCTTGAACACACTTCAAATGCCGAAGCTGGGCGCTAGAACGGGCGGCGAACGGGGAAGATCAGCCGTTGTCGATCATCCGTGCGGCACCCGCCGGCGTGGCGTCTAAATTGTCCGCTCGGGCCGGGACGCCCGATCAATGTACGGTTTGTGTCTTTTATTCTTCATATTGGCACTGGCGACACCACGACTTCGGTTTCGGCGAATTTCACACTCAGTTCGAACCTTTCTCTATCTCTAAAGGCAAGATGAAATTCAAAATTGATCAGGATATCCAATTCCAATGAAAAGAAACCACATCTTCTAAAATCCGTGCCAAGACTGGAAAATACCGACTCCGGACGACCGACGTTGTATGTATTTGCGAGTCCATGCGTGACCGGCAATTCCAGTCTTAACCGTGCGTCTCAACCTTTTCTACCGCTGTTCGTTTATGCGCTAGGCTCGTCGGCAGCCATCCGTAGTCTTGATCAGCTGGAGATAAAGATAACAACTCACCAAGACGAGGATTGGGACTGGGGCGCGCTCCACTTGGCACCACTGCGTTCAGCCCCTTGGCGCATACAACGACCCATGCCTCGCACGACGATGCTTCTTAGGTCTTTGTAATCATCAATCATTCAGACGCCGATATCGAAGGTGGCAGCCATGTCGTGGATCTATATAATTCGTCGATTGACTTTCGAACGCTGCAATCTGCTGCCAGCTCATGATCGTTCGAACAAGCATATACTACTCCCACTCTCTCAATTACGTTTCGATTGACACCCTTCGTTTTCAAACATTGAACTCTTACAATGGCCGAAGAGAAGCATATGAAGGCTGTCAGCCCTGAACCCGTCCAATCAGAAACGTCGATTGTCAGGCCACGGTTTTGGATGGACAAGGTCGACACAACTCGTGGCGATCTTCTGCTGCTCGCATGTTGCTTTGTTACCGGTTTGCTGGATTGTTCCGTTTTCAGAAATTGGGCAGTCTTCGTGAGCATGCAAACAGGCTCGTATCAAAACCCACGTTCGAATCGCTTTGGTCTGACCTTGCAATAGGTAACACTATTATTTTGAGTCTCAGTACTGCCGGATATCCCATTGGCCAGGTACGCCTCCTTTTGACCTCTTGAAACCTCCTCTTACCTTGAATATAGCCATGGGCCTTTGGAACCACCCTCATCTCGCTGGTGGCATTCTTCATGGGCGCTTTCGTTACCTCTCGCATTAGCAACATGTTGGGACCAACTCGTCGGATCGTCTTGAGCATCAACTTCCTCCTCCAAGCAATGCTCATTATTATTGCTGCAATCCTGGCCACAATTTCAGTCTTGATCACAGATCAACACAAAGACTCATCATCCGTCCTCCACGACGCCCGCATCCTCATCGCCATTGCTCCTCTGGCATTCCAGTCAGGAGCCACCATTGCAACCAGTCGTCTTATGGGCTTCGGTAATGAGATTCCCGTTACGGTTTACACGAGCACATATGCCGCTCTAGCCGCCGACCCAAAACTATTCCATCTTCATGGCAACACACCACGGAACCGCCGCGTCGCCGCCGTCATCTGCGTCTTTGCCGGAGCGTTCGTTGCGACGTGGGTGGAAAAGAAGAGCGTTGGCATGACGGCTACTTTTTGGATGAGCGCTGGTATTAAACTCATCATTGCTGCTATTGTTGCTTTTTATCTCCCGCAAAAGGGCACTCAGCCGGCGAAGTAGACAAGAGAACATCCTCCCATGATTCGTGGTTAAGATCTATCACATATAGAGCTTACGTTATCAATGTTTTCACTCGAGATTGTCAGCAATGTGCTTCTGGAGTAGGAGCGGCCAAATCTCTCACTTTTTGATGTCTTATCCAATTCGTAGCTGTGTGGAACGATCCAGCAGCCCAACTGACTCAATCAAGGAACAGGTTGGAGTGTGATGTCATGTAAATCCAATGCATTATAGATATAATCAACACAGCTCTGGGAATTTCCACCACTGTTGCGGATGGCATTTACAACAAACATGCCTATAATTTTGTGAGGAAATTCAGAGCATTCTTAAGCAGAACTTGAGGTACTTTTGCAACCTACGAGTGATTTCCGTTGTTCATAACTCCCAACTCTACCCAAATGTCTACTGGCCATTCGACTGGACGGTGTAATGGCAATAAGGTTCGTCTACAATCAATCCTTGGATAAAAATGTTTGATATATACGACTGAGGACATGTTTCATTCTTCCTGGTATTGGTATTTGCTGTTCATAACGTTAGCACTGCTGTTTACGATTATTGGCGTGTGAAGAGCAATGTTTTCTGGGTTTTTTAAGCTCTCGTTTTCGTGATATAGCACGGCCCAAGACCATACGTACGACAAAGGAAATATTGCATGGTTTTAAATGCAATCCGTGAGAAACTCGAGAAAGATACAGCAGGCCAAATCATTTCCCCATGCAAGCTTGATGCAAAACAATGCCATGTCCATTTCCTGTATTCACAAAGAGGCAACGACCATGGTGAACTCATTTATTCTTGAAAGTGAGAAATATCAGCAACCCATGGACCCAATTTTCATTGCTGCGGAGGTGATGGTGATCGAGATCAATTATCAAATCTTCATGAGTTGGACGACTATACATTGACATCAGAAGTCGCGGCAATGGTTGTGTTTTGAAGCAACTGTTTCAATCTCTCAACCTCGTCAGGAACGGCTTGATCGGCGTGATGTTGGAAAAGCGCTCGACCCAGAGGATCTCGCAGGAACTCTTGCAACTCTTCCATTGTTTTGTCAGAGGATTGCAGCAACTTCTGATCCTCATGGGTAGCCTCGTACTGGATGCATAATGCCAAAGCCTCGGATCGAAGCGGGTCGTCTTCTGGAAGATGCATGCTGTATACTTCCAGGATGACATTGACGAAGCCGTCTGTCTCAGTACACTTTTCGGTGTGTTGTTTGAAATTTTTGAGTGCGTAGGCTTGAAGGTTTGACATCTCAAGCTTGAGTCCAACATTGTACATGTCAATGTGTCGAATAGCGGCGCCTTGTATCAAAGGCTTGGAACGCTGGGCCACAGGCTGCTCCATGGGTGCTGTGGTAGTCGGATGCGATTCAGATTGCACGGGGCGTTCTTCATCTTTATCATCCTCTTTATAGTCACTGTCATTGTCTGAGTCGTCACCGTAGTCACTTTCAGCCATGTCAACGTCTTCGTCGTTGAAATCAGTGGCGATGAAATGGCTCAGTTTCGAACCTGTTCCGGCTGCACCAGAGCCGTCACAGTCGATTTCTTCGCCCTCACTTTCGTCGCTGTCGCTCTCTTGAGCTTCGGACTCACTGTCACTGCCATACTCATCTTGTTCCATTGGCTCTAGTGACTCTCCGCCCCAGCTGCTGTAGTAACCCAAGTGAGTGAATCGGACCAGGTTTTGTGTTGCGACTGCATCATATGGAACTTGGATGACGACTTGGTTGTTTGGGAAGCTCTCAGCTGGGCGAGACGTCAAAAACTTGTCAAAGACGACAGATTGAGTGTATAGGTCGTCTTTGCGAGCAACGAAAGAGATGTTATCGGAGCTCAGCAGGATACAGTATTCATCGGATAGAATTGGTCGAGATTTTTCATTCATGTTCGAAGAACCCAACGAGATTTGCATAGAATCCATTTTGTAAACAAACTGATTGATCTTATACGTGACAAGAGGCAATAGTAGTGAATGGAAGAACAGGAAAAGTTCGATGTGAGCGGGACTAAACACAACCTTTATAGTTGAGCAGCAACATAAACTACAGTGTGCAACGAAGTAGAACAGGGCTAAGACATCCACTCTGTGACTAACATGTCATAGATAAAGGTTAGGCGGAGACATGTACTGCAGCTGAGCGGGGTGATTAGGGGAGAACGCCACCGGTTACAGGCATGTGACAACACCTCGTATCCAATAGTCTCGGATGAACGGCCCTATCTGTTCTTCATTGGGCAATCGACCTAATAATTCGTGAATCTAAGTCTAAAACTTTATCGCAAGCTTGACGGCCGACTCACTTTTACTATATTGGCCATAAAACTTTCTATAAAGAACATATTTGTATCCCACTCCAATTTGATTTCACATGCTGGTTCCCCACATTTGGATCAATTCGGAAGGAGCTCATTACATCCCGTCCCGTGTGTGATCACATGAGCCTTGAACACTGTTGATTGCTTCCTTACGACTATCAGGTTCATGCTCGAATTAAAGTAGCTGTAAGCCTTCCGTATAACATTTGATTTGGCCATTGAACTCAACCTCTAATCGCATATAAGGCAAATTGTTTGGCTGGCAAGAAAACAGTCGAGCAAGATGTCCCAAAGTACGCTGAATTTTGACGACTGCTACATTCTCGCTATTATCTCGCCTTGAAAACCCTAGAAAGATATCCCTGCAATGATAGTATTGAAATCTAGTGTTTTGATAGCTACGGGTGAGGCCCTCGGCAGATCGGCAAATTAACCCCGAAATTGGCCAGAATCCCAAACCGGCCTCACTTCCAACTGTGCCACATGCGAGCACACCCTCTCCAATTGCCCTCTCACGCCTAGCTGGAGCCCATTCTTTGGATTCTGGACCATATATGCTTGAAGAGAAAGCGAACGAAGAACTTATGCACCAAACTGGTCGAAATAATATTGCCAATCCCTTCATCGCGAGCGCAACCCCAGGATGACCGAAACATCATCCCAAAGCGCCGTCACGGACATCGTCACAATATCAGCATCATCTTCAATTGCAGCCATTACCGTCACAACGACAGTGACTTCGGGCTCAGCATCTCCCAGCGCAACTCAGACACCGTCATTGGACGCCCCAGAGCCGCCTTTCCGTTCACATTCAACGCATGCTGGGCTCATCGCGGGCTTCGTCCTCATTATTGTCGTCTGCGTAAGCATTCTCTCCTTTCTATGTTGGTATTGTGCTCGACGCTCGAGAAGACGCAGAGACGCTAGAGACCTCGCGGCACTTCAACAGACTGCGTCGCAGACTGCACCGCCACAAGCGGCTGCAGCGGAGGGACATGCCTTGCAGGAATTCTACCAGCCTGGCGCAAGACTAAATGTGACTCCAAATCATGCTATGGAAAGCAACCAGGTGCAGGAATTCTATTCTAGTGGTCGGGCTTTTGCCACCGGTTCCGAAATGCAGGCGCAGGGCAGCGTTCCCGTGGCGCAGCGAGAAGACGATCCCGAGCCTGTCCTGAAGCCAGCGGGAGTCAGTTCTAGATTTCAATGATCATATTTGAGTTGTGAAGACAATTTTATTATTTAATTTTAATCAATCACGACGTCAACGTCGTTCATTCCTTTTCTACCAGTGCTACATGGTGAGCACTTGTTTGTAGTGCAATCTGCCTTCTCCACACGAAAAAGTGCTACATCTTCGCATCTGTGCGCCAGTCTTGTTTCTCTTCTCTGTGAGCGTTGCTAGCCAAATCCCCGTGATTCAGAGCCGGTATTTTCATGTTTCGATTCAAACATGACGAGGAGGTTCCCTGTTTACAAGCTTGCAACCGCAAGCACATCTCACGATCCAATATGTGGGACCCATGGGAGTACAACCCATCCGTTCAAATGTCAAACCACGCAAATTTGCGTCTTTTTTATGGCAGTTGGTGTTGCGACAAATCGGTGGCATCTCCCTGATATTTTTGATCAGCTGAGTCACGACAGCATCGCGATGGGTTCTTTCTTTCGCGATCGCGCCAACAAGGTGGCCTATTTCAGCCTTGGGATCTTCAATCTCTGCAGTATAATTGTGGATGATGTCGGCAATCATGTCATTGGTACAGGCCAAGTCAAATTTGAGCATATCAGACTCTTCTTCCAGTTTGCTCAAGTTTTCTGCCTGTTGCTTAGTTGATCGCCGCACGAACTGAGAGGTGAAATCCTGGAATTCCAGGGCAGTAGAAATTGCATGCATGAACTCATCAGATTCGACCAGCTTTGTGGCATTCTTCACTGCTTGTGCGAGTAAAATTTCCTCGATTTTGGCGTCCACCCTGTGCTCGTAATTGATGGCAAGTAAATCTTCAAAGCCAGTGACTTGGAATACTTCCTCAGTGAGAGATTTAATATTCTGTAGAGCCAAGGTTTGAAGGTGTGGAAGATCGTAGTAATGTGCTGCGGCATAAACTTTGACATCTTCAATCAGCATGAAATTTGTGGTCGTTGGCGTTTCGTCAATGTCAGAAACATCGTTGCCGCCAAATTTACCACCCTTCGAGCTCAAGGAAACATCGGCGATAGCTTGAACACTCTCGTGGTCCTTATCTAAAAATCGCTCTTCGTCAGATGACAAAGGGGCTGTATTTGTGTCAGTTTTACCAGAATTCTCCACCAGCTCAATGGCAACGTTGTAGTCTCTTTTGTACAAATAATTGATGACGCGTTCGATCGCGTCTGCACTGAAAGTCTCGTGGTCGATAATACAGGAACAATTTTCTCACATAGCATGGTCGAATTGTGCAGCAAATACTGGAGACTGCAGGCAGACAATGTTCTTGTGAACTTTGAACTCGCGGCCCTCACAGCGAATCGTGAAGTCGGAATATTTTCCGTTTTCCAAAAGGGCAGCCACATGTGAGACTATGTCGAGCTTGCGACTGCTCGCCATACTGTGCAGAACTGCAAATCCGTGTAGCCGAAAAAAAGGGGATGGCACCGTGGCACCAATAGCAGGGCGCTGTTAAATAATCGAAAGACAATGAAAAGTTGAATGAATGGTGAAGAAAAGAGACAAGAAGAACAGAGAGAAGCTCTATTTGCGAAAAGCAAATGAAGCAATGGTGGCAACACGCATAGACACATTCACCAAAACGGAAAGAGCGCGCGTTTGGCACAAATCCCGCCTCGTTCGAACTGCACGCTGCCTACATTCGAACCATGAAAATAAAACAGAGTTCGAACAGCCTATTTGCTCTCAAACCAAAACTACGAACAACAAATAACACATAGCAAAAAAAAGAACGACTATTCTACCTCGGCACATTGCGAAAGTTACGATGCTGCACCTCCCACACAGCCGTCAGAAGGGAAGTCGACCACCTCGCTCACCCACTAAGCCGAATGGCAGGCGGAAAAGTTGATGAGTGGAAATATTTCGGTGCTTATATCGCCAAAGTCGGCGCTAGGCTACACTGAAGTCAACTGCATTTCGAACGCGATATTTTGCAGACGCGCAGTTTGCAGACGCGAATACAAGAACAAAAGCTTTCGGGAGAAGTATTCGTTTATTTCTCAAACAGAATAGAGACAGTTCCATTAAAGATCTTCTCTTTAACATCTTGCAATCCTTCCTTGTCGGTTCTGACGACTAAACTGAGCTCCAAGTCTCCCTTACCAATACCACTTACAAGTCTGACACTAGGTTTCGACTCACCAACTGGTACGCCAACCTCAAATCTTCTTTCGTCTTTGCCTTGGATGCCTTTGAGACCGGTAATAGCCTCCAAAGCCTTTCCAACTCTCTCAACCCCATCTTCAGCCATCTCAGCTCTCACGCCGGCCATGCCACTCGCACCACAAGGATGGGTCGTACTGGCCTCATCAAGCGGAACCCTGAGATGTCTCGGCGTAACATCATGACACCAAAACGGCACCACTCCTCTCTCGACACCCGCAGGAAACGTAACATCCCATTTCATTTCCACACCATCCGGCCTGGTGCGACCACCACGGTGAGGCCGATCATAAGAAACGCCACTCCCGCTCCCCTCAAGTCGCTGGCATAAAGCATCATACTCGAAATCCTTCGCTGTCGTAAATGCATAATCGACGAACCCAAAGGGTTTATCCCACCAATGGCCTTTACGCTTGGTAGGATCGTCGTTGACGAAAGCTATCACTTCGAGATATGTGCCATCGGCGAAGAGAACGAGGCGGTTCTCGGTACGACCATCTGCGTGTGCACCGCCAGGAGATAGTGTGAAATTGTCAGTCAGCCAAGTTGGTGGAGAGGCCAGGTCGGCATAGGGTAGAAGCAGAACAACGTGGTCGAGCTCTGGTTGTTGTATTGACATTGTTGGGAATGATTGGACTTGTGGTCTAAATGGTTCGTGGCGATTTCTTTGATTCGAGGAATTCAATTGCGAAATCAATTAAAGACCCGAAACTTTGAGTTGGAAGTTTCGAAATGCAAATAATGAGTCAATTGATGTGACTACTGATCAGGTGAAGCTAGGCCCGTTGCAGCAAACGTGGGGTTCGTCTGGAGGGGAAAGCGTAGATGTCGACACCAGAAAAACATCTCACATCGCAAGGGTGACCAACATAGAACAACGTTTTTGAATGGGTTTAATTTGAACTCAGGATACAGAGTTAGCAGCTAAAGAGATGTATAATCGCCATTTGGAAGATGAACAGTCCAGCCAGCCAAAAATCGCCGACTTGCCAAAACGAGTTTGAGACTCAACTGTGCAACGTGTGTTGCACTAGAACTAATGCCTTAGACTTTAATTTCAAGAAGATCAGCTAACTTAGATGATCTGTGTAGAATGCGGTAACAGCGGTTCGCGGTGCCTGATAAATAAGGTACTACATATATGAATGACAAAGCTGGAAATGTGGGGATTCGAAAGGCCGAAGCAGCGAGCAAAGCGCCAAAAATAGAACCAAGTAGGCATGCGACAAGGGGCCATCCCGTTCCCGCCGAGACTAGCCTCGTTTGTGGCCACATCCAACCGCCAAAGGAACCGCCTGAGGCCACCACACTCGTGTTGTGCTACACCATAACATCCAAGTATTATTATTAGTCTTACGTGTTTTTCCCGGCGACGCAAGCCAATTTTGGCAACGGTCAGCCGAGACGACCCCGGAAACGAGGGAGACGTTGGAAGCCGCCGGCCGTCGCATGCAGGTCGTCTCTACCATGTCGTCGGCCCCGCTCGGTGCGAGACCACGCCATGGCGGGATATATCAAGACGGCGATTATGTTGCGCGTTAAGAGCTTCCCGAATATATAGTCGATAGATCTCCTCGCTTCTCTTCTGTCCGTTCCCCTTGCGAATCGCTTTTTCAACACTCGTCTGCACATCATGAGTCCTACACAGCTTGAACCCGTCAAACTCATTTCCCTTGAGGGTTAGTCAACACACGTCTCTCTTTTGTACGGGATAAACCACTAATATCCGCTCCAGAAATGCAAGGCTGCATGGCCGCCGTCTACGAATGGGCCGACAGCTACGACAGCAAAGACTGGGACCGACTGGCAAAATGCATCGCCCCAACGCTACGCATCGACTACCGCTCATTCCTCAACAAGCTCTGGGAAGAAATGCCGGCCGACGAGTTCCTCAAAATGGCATCCGATCCCAAAGTCCTTGGCGACCCACTGCTGAAGACACAGCACTTCATCGGCGGCACCAAGTGGGAGAAAGTGTCGGACGACGAGATCATCGGCTACCATCAGCTTCGCGTACCTCATCAGCGCTACACTGATAGTTCCATGACGCAGATTGCGGTCAAGGGCCATGCTCATAGCTTCAACTTGCACTGGTATAAGAAAATCAATGGCGTGTGGAAGTTTGCCGGGTTGAACCCTGATATCCGATGGGCTGAGTATGACTTTGACAAGGTCTTCGCCAGTGGTCGTGAAGAATTGGGCGAAAAGGAAAAAAATGAAATCGCGAATGATCAGGTGAAGCAGGCTAATGGCATTCCTCCAAAAGCAACGGAAATTGAAGTATAAAGGCAAACGTAGGCGGTCCATGAAGTACATGAAGGGTTGAAAGCATTACTGAGAATCAAATGATGTAATTCACTAAATAGACACAGCATAACATCATTCGAACATGGTTTCTTGTTTTCATTACATCCACTTATTCAGCAACGAAAATTGCTCAGACTTGGACTTCTAGAATGTTAAGGCCCCTTTGAAGCTCGCTCTTCGTCGGCACCTTGCTGTGGCGCATAAGCTCCATGGTGTGCATTACAAGAGGGTCCTACCACAGTGTCAGTAGATGCGTATAATGACGGAAAAGTTAATCTTACCTTGCCCATGCTGGCAGCAGCAACCACCCGGTCACCCTTCGTGTAATACGCAATGAAGCTCTGCTTGCCCTCGCTGACATCGGTGTTGCCATCAATGACGACATCATCATAGCCATTCACAGTGTTGCCACAATATCTAAGCTGAGCACCAAGAGCGGACCAAAAGACGGGAATGAAAGGTTCCACCTTGCTACCAGGACTTGCAATTTGCTTAGCCACGGCTCGGCCGGCATTTTGAGCAACGTTCCAGTGCTCAATGCGGACAGGTTTGCCTTCACCACCGGGGCCAGTGTATGGATAAGTTGCAATGTCACCTATAGCATAGACATCCTTCAGACCCTTGACTGCGAAATTCTCATCCGTGGACAAAGAGCCGTCCTTTTCAAGTTTGACAGACTGGCTGTCCTTGAGGTAGTCAGTCGATGGTCGGATGCCAACACCTTCAATCACAAGATCGGCCTCAAGAGCGGTCCCGTCCTTGAGATGGACAGCGCCGACTTTGCTGCTATCAGTTTTGCTAGAAGATGCCTTATCAACACTGGCTTCCATGTAGAATTTGACACCATTCTTCTCGAGGATCTTGCGGAAGATCTCGCCAACCTTTTCACCCATGACTCGCTCCATTGGTTGTTTCTCCATACCAATCACGGAGACGTCGTGCTTCTTTCCAGCAAGACAGTTGGCAACTTCCATGCCGATGAAGCTGCTGCCGATCACAACAACCTTCTTGCCACCCTCATCACCAGCAGCTGCCATGATGCCCTGTGTATCAGCGAGCGTGCGAAGCACAAACACGTTTTTAAGATCGCCTTTGAGACCCTCAAGTGGCAACCATCTGGCGAGACCTCCAGAAGCGAGAATAAGTTTCGTGTATTGGTATTCCTTGCCATCTTCAGTCTTCACCTTCTTGCCGTCAAAGTCAACAGAGGATACACTTCCAGTGACGGATTCGATGTCTCCATCCTTGTAGAACTCGGGTGTTCGCCATTGCAGTTTTGAGACATCAGTCAGCAAAGCCTTTGAGAGCTTGGTTCGATCAATCGGTGGATGATCTTCGGTTGCGATGCTCGTGATGCTCCCGGTAAATCCTCCCTCACGCAATGCTTCGATGGCACCCAAAGCTCCACTACCACGGCCAACGATAACGACCTTTTCCTGTCCTTTCGATTGACACTTGATGCTCACGCCGCGACGGCCTTGTTTGATCTTCGCCTCTTGACCCTTGATGTAAACCCCACCATTCTTTTCCTCAACGTCGAACGTGTGTAGAGCATCAAGCGCAGGAGCATCCTCGACATCTCCCGTCTTGACATTGAAACAAGCACCATGCCAGGGGCACGTAATGCGTCCGTCAGCAGTCAGAACTCCCTTGGCCAGTGGGGCACCAAAATGAGTGCAATTCGAGTTCAAAGCATGGACTTTGCCGCCGACCTTGGCCAACAGCACTTTACCGCCCTCAATGCCTTCAACTTCGACCTGCAGCTTGTCTCCATTCTTGAGGTCAAGACTGGTGAGGTCCTTCAGCTTAAACTCTTGCGCCATGGCTCGAATGCTGGCACTGAAAGAGCGAGTTTGGGTTGAATTGGCTATAGATCTTATCGATTGGTGAGGAAAGTTGCAAGTCAGAGAACGCAGCAAGGACATGAACAGCTCTGCCGGAGAGGAGTAGATAACGGGTATATCTCCTGCAAAGGAAGATGGACACGGTGTAGAAAGATGAGTATTCGTGATGGCGTCAGACTTGGTGGGGAATGCCGCCGTTGTCGATGACGAGTCTTTGAAAACATGCTGACATCACCCAATCAATCCGACGCTGATTGGCCGGTGGCTTTGAACCCCTCCTTCTCCAATACATCGTCTATCAATGCCGATAAAAGCTGTCAGAATCAATTTGACATTTACTACAACTTGGTTTTATCAAAGGGGCCAGATCCATTTCTCCATTTCTCATTAAGATTGAATACCAGAACCATTTACATTCACTGGACCAGCTTTACATTTGAACATTAAACACAAACTTGAGAGGGATCTGGTCTGGCTTGTCGGGTGAGAATGACACACGACAAGCATGACATCAACATGGAACAAAATGATCAAGAAGACCAGAAGGAGTCATATGCAATGTCAATATCCTCTATTTTTGACCCGCTAGATGTGTTGCCATCTCATCAGCCAAGGCAGGGTCAATTAGTGACTCCTCCACGCATTCCATTAAAGCATCCTGAAGACCTTGACGTGGCTGAGCAGCAGCATCAGCAGTAAGCTCAGTCTCATACAAACCATTACGCATATATCCCACCAAATAAAACCTGAGCTGTGCTTTTTCTTTCAGAGCTGAATCATCTCCCGCCGCCAAACGCGCCGCGACTTTGTAATAAGTTTGCGCATTTTGAGCCAAGATCGGGCCATTCTTGCGGATATTCTCCGCAATTTTGAGATTTGGCACAGTTGCGATGCGATGGCGGAGCATCTCAAGATCAGCGCGAGATAAATTCAACTGGGCAGTCGATTCAATTTTTGACGCCTTAGAATACAGATCTTGTGCTGTAGAGAGCTGTTTCCAGCAAATATCAACTGGAAGGTCCGGAGAGCCTGCTAATTGCGACACGGTTGAAAGGACGAGCTCTACTCTGGCTTCGGCAGCTGAACATAATGAGCTCTCATCATTTTCATTGATAATGCCGTCAAATGCAGATAGTCGTGAAACATATGTCTCGAGGTCGATCATCGCAAAGTTGAATTGAGCGTCTGCAAAAGCAGCCACGAATATAGCACGTTCTAAACCGATGGCCAAGCGGGGTGCTTCTTGTTCCTCCGAAGGTAAAAGGTCAAGATATGCCGGCAGCTTGGACTCGGTCAGCGAATGTGCCATGTCTCCTAATGTCTGGAGCTCGGGTTGATCCACAAGTGCTACCAGTATGGATAGAGCGGACAGAGATGCATTTATAGTATCGATCAAGTCGTTTGGCGTAATTGGAGTCTCGATGGTAGCCACCTGCTCTTCCATTTCTTCGGAAGTGGATGCGGGACGCTCGTCCGGTTCCAAAGGCACACCCCCGCCATCTTCAGCACCTTCGACGTCGCCAAAATCGGCCTGATGTTGTTCGAGAAGCATCTCCTGTCGAGACAGACACGACGACAATAACTCGAGCGCTTCATGTAGAAGTGGCACAGCAATTTCTGCCTCACCATGGTCGGAAAATTCTTCGGCGAGGGTCGTTAAAACCTGTGACGTGTTGAATAGAACGTCTGGGTTGTCATCATTCAATTTCAAAGCATAACGATGAGACATCAAAGTTTGTTGTAGTAGATCCGTGAGTGGAAGTCCGATATGTGCCACGAGAGCAGGCTGTTGTGTGAGTTCGAATTGTAAGCGAGCCTTATTATAAGCCAGGTCAAAGTTGTTGGCATGCTTTTCGAGGCCCTTGTCGTAAATATCGAGAGCTCGTACGAAGGCTCTGCTTGACTTGGCGGGATCTCCTGCTCTCCATTTTCCACCTGAGAGGGAAGATTAGTTAGATTCGAAGCAGTACGCAGACAATACAGTTGAATTACCAGTATCCTCCTCGAAGTCGGCGGCCTCTTGGAATTCGTCGGCAGTCTGAGGGGCCACCGGGGCCTTTGACTTTTTCGCCGGCTTCACGAACTGCTTCTGTTTGACCATGATGGTTGGATACAGCGATGAGTACCGAGCTGGGTCCTGTGGTAGCAAGTGGTAGCAGTCGAATGCCGTCCAAAGAAGCATCTACAGTGTTGTTGTAACTTATCGTGCACTAGGCAAATTTACAGCGGGGCAGTAGTCGTCGGGACGCTGGCCGAACCGTTTGGCCACCCGCTCGGCCCGGTCCGAGTCGTTGTAGGGATTACGCAGTCGATATCCCTTGCAGCTTGTGACTTGCCGAGACAGACGCCGGTTGGGGGAGAAGACGAAATGGGATGAGCCGGAGGAGGTGAATGTCGCTCTGAACGGTTGAGTATTATATGCATCCGTGTGTAGGTATCTACGTATCTACGTATCTTCACCCACGATGTCTCTGGTGGCGACACGAGCCCAACTGTCGAAGCACGTGGAATAAAGTCCCTCGTTCAGTTCGTGTGTTGCGTCATGTTAGTCAGCCGCCGCCGGGCAAGGGTTCGGCGATTGACCGTAATTTACACTTGCAGTGCCCGACCTTATCTGCATTGCCTCAACGCTGCATTTCCCTCGCCTGTCAACGATCCGGCCTCCTCGACACACCTGGACTGCCAACTAGACAAGACACCATGGGTCGCGCTCCAAACCTTTACGCCTTCGCTTCCGTCGACGACGAACTAGCCCCGAACCTTCGTAAATATGTCGTCGACCAGCAAAACGAAGCTCTGAATAGACACGGCGTCTTCCGCGTCGCTGTCTCGGGCGGATCACTACCCAAGACTTTGGCCAAGGCTCTCCTAGCACCCGCCCGGAGCGAAGATGACAAGGTGGAGTTTGGCAAGTGGGAGATATTCTACGCCGACGAGCGCTGTGTGCCTCTGGACCACGACGACTCCAACCACAAATTGGTCAAGGCCGAACTCATCGATCAAATCCCCGAGGGAGCACCGACGCCAAAGGTCTTCCCTATCGACGAGAAATACCTCGACGACGTGCAGGAAATGGCCGATCAATACGAAAAGACGCTTGTGTCGGTCTTTGCTGCCCGTGACTCGGTCAAGCTGCCCCTCTTCGACCTCATACTGCTTGGCTGCGGACCAGACGGACACACGTGCTCGCTATTCCCCGACCACCCCGCTCTCCGAGAAACCGACGCCTGGGTCCTGTCCGTGACCGACTCGCCCAAGCCCCCACCAAAGCGTATCAGCTTAAGCTTGCCCGTTGTCCAACACGCCGTAAAAATCGCCTTTGTCGCCACCGGCAGCGGCAAGAGAGACGTCCTGAAACAAATCTTCGAGACTGAAGAAGGCAGCAGACTCCCCTGCGGCCTGGTAAATAGCGGAGCCGGCGATAAAGTCAGCTGGTTCTGCGACAAGCCCGCCGTGGAAGGGATTAGCTTTCCGCGACGAGGAAGCGTAATCTAAAACCGACCTAAAATCCCGAGTTGAATATTGAAACATTGGAGTCCTCTATCTTGACGTGGGTGAAATGACCCTACCTGATCGTCTCCTAGATTCCTGTACATAGTGAGCAAATCCAAGATATCGAGTTATTGGCAGAAAACTTTCGTAGGACAACAAGTTCTTTTTTTTATTATTTTTAAGTTCTTATTGCTATTCTATATTTGTAGCGTGGACGACTTTACAAAGTACAATACATGAACCCTGTGGTTCAAAGTGCTATAGCTACACGAGAATTCCCCTCCCCAGGGGTTTGCACTTTCACAAGCAACAACCACAACTTCAACTGCAAAAGGAGTAAACACGAAATATGACAAAATTGACATTTTCCTTCGCTGATGCTATGTCGTCCGTGTTCGTCAAAGATACATCAATTCTACATCAATTTAGAAATCGCTTATATGCCCACCGAATCCTGTTGGCCACCATTCGCTGCCTCTCTAATCCAGATCGTACATCGCAAAGCTCCTTGGAATCCTCGCCAAATTCGCGATATACCGCCGCAGGCATGGCCTTTTCTACAGCTTGTCGAAGGACGTGAACCTCGCAAATTAAAAGTCCCTGATCCTTGTAATGTAATTCGCCAAAATCAGTAGGCTGTGCCGCAGTCAAAATCCTATCGATATTACGCAATTGGCGAACCATTTGACCAGATTTGCGTGCGGCGGCACTGCCACGCTTCGTTGTAAAGATGCTGTGAACCCACCGCCCGACAAAGTAAGAAACTAGCAGACCGGGTGTCAGGCCAATAAAGCCAAAGACGAGTTCCTGCGACTTGAGGAGCGAATCAATGCCACCCATTGCTATTTCGACATCTACCTTGGTTTTCTGGATTTGAATGAGGAGAGCGCGGATGAGGTTGCCACGAACGGCACCAATGAACGGGGAAGTGAGATCTTTTTCGTACGCCCTAAGTACGGGGGTAAGGTCGCCTTCGCGAACTTGTAGTCGAATGTCGGCGATCTGAGCTTCACTCAGTTTGGCGGAGGAGCCAGTCGCGTTCGCCGGGTTTTCAATGGCAAAGTCCACAACCATCCGTTCGAGGCTATCGCGATCGCCTTCGAGTGAGCGTTTCGACATGATGCTAACTTCACTCGCTTCATCGTGTCGAATAGTCTGTATCACTTTGCGAGTTGGTTCGATGACCCAGTTGCGCCAGAAATCAATCGCCGTTAGGCCCAAATCCTGAACCCATTGGAGGATTTCTGCCTGCCTATTTACCAGAATTCGGAGGATTGTGCTAGAAGAGATAATACCAAGTGTGACGGGCAGCCAATATCTCACAAGCCGTGACGGTTTGCCGTTGTCACGTACTGTCAATCCTGTTGAAGATGTGTATTGCGGGAGAGCCATCGCAAGAACTCTCGCCAGTCGCTCTGCAACCGTTTGAGGAATCAGGGGACCAGCTTCTGATGACGTCTCACCAACTTCTTGCATGTACAGAGGGTCGTCTTCCGTTAGCTCTCCGATCGCCGTATCGAATTTATCCACCGGAGTCTCCAAGTCGTTTACCTTGACGAGGACCGCTTCCATTAAAGCCACGTTCCTCGCCATCGACGTCTTCCAGCGATGCTGCACATTTGTACTGTTTGGCGTGACGAGGCCGTCGCCATGCACACTTTCATTTGCCAGTCCTTCGCCGAGCAAAACACCTAGAGCATTGGCATTCCGTAACCGTATCTTTTTTAAGTGTGCTTGTTTCTGTCTGATGTCTCGTCTGAGCCTTGTTATAGGAGTGGCCACTTGGCGACCAACAGACTCCACGCTCCTTTCTTCTACGACCTGCTTTACAAGCCCGTAGAACTCGGTCCAACTCTGCGTAATAGAATCCGAAGCATCTTGTCCAGCCCCACGTACTGAAAATCGACCCCCGCGGGCCTTCACGTCGGTCCAAATAGTGTTCGTCCAGTCCCGGAACCGAAATGGTGATATTTGCACACCATATAATGCCGTGTAGCTCCGAGAACCCAGTACAGAGTCCCAGTAATATAAATCATTTGCCAACGAAACGGTCTCGCCCAGTATTCTGTCAAGTACGTGTCCATAAACTTGTGTCGTGGCCTTGGAGATGACTAGCCATTCTAGTTCTTCCTCTACTGCATCTTTACTCAAAGTCTGAGAATCGTCTCTGAATACGGCTGCCGAAACAAAGTCGTCTTTTGGCAGGAGGATGGAGAGGAGTTGTTGGATTTGTGTGGGTTTAAGAAGAGCTCGACTATCGGAGGTACCCGGTGCAAGGCTGCGTATGGCAGTTTGTAATGCTAGCTGACGCTCAGAGGGTTTGATGCGTGTCTCTAATTGTGCCGTAGTATTCGTTGTAGCCGTCGCCGCGGGGAAATTAGCTAGCTGCACTCGATCGAGCTGAGCATCGATCCGCCTGACCTGGTCCAGGACGAAACTCATAGTATTCACCACAAGTCAGGACAATATCCAGTTCCCTTAATGCATGCTGAAAGAGCAGAAATCAGAAGAAGCGGTGTGGTCGACGAGAAGTTGTGAAATGTAAATAAAAAGTAGACGGTGTAAAGCAGGATGTTACAACTTGGAACCGTGCGTAGGACAGCTGGCGCGGAAGTCTTTCCGCGCGTTCTCCAAAGCCTCCTATTTGTCCACATAAGTTTAGCATCGTACCAAGTGTAATTGAGCTGGATTCGAAGATGCTGAGATGGCCGTACCTTTGAAAGGCTTTCGATCAACGACTTTCTGCGACGCACAGTCGAACCTGGGACTAGCACTCCGAACTAAATTGGAGACATTACGTTTTTCTGATCCGGCTACCTCCCGGGCAAGATGCTTCTTAAGGTGGTCATTGTAAATGTTTGTGCTCAACTCATGACATTTACGCTTGCCACGGGACATTTGCAATTTTTCGACCAAGTGTTCGAAAGACAATTTCTATCAAGTCTCTTCAGCTAATTCACACTAACATTTGGCAATTGTGAGTAACGTTCAAAGCACTTCCACAAGCGTAAGTATCCCTCTTCTGCACCGTCTCTCAGACTTTTGGAGACCTTGGAGTATAAAGTCGATGATACAACCAGACGACCTGTGAACGCTTATAATGCGGCCTGTACTGCCTTTTAAAAGCGAGACATCACCACATTTCTGAAGAACAGACTTACATTTGACTATTGCGGCTGGCTCAACTTCTTCCCTTGATTTTCTGCGGCAAATATCGGTTCTTTCGAGCACCTCGGCTTTCGAAATTAAAATACAGCAGGTGTATGGTAGAGCGATTTGACATTACACTCGTCGAAGCCGATTGCAGGAAATGCCTCTGCGCAACAGAGTTGCTGCAATATTATCATGTCTCATTTGGTAGCACAGCTGGTACAAGCTTCTCGAAAGAGCAAGAAAGCTCCTCCTTACTATGATCACTTGACTACGGAAACTCAACAAACGCTGCGATGACATGATGCGACATCAGGTATTGAAATGCACTATACGCTATCACGCCGTCGAAGATGTAGCTGACCTTGTTACGGCTTTACTGCAAAGTTGTAAAACCAGTAACCCTCATGACCTCCCAGCTGAAGAGATCAAGACGAAGAGTTGCATCATGATGAATCCTGGCTCGGATGTAACGTCCACTCCTCTTATTAACGTTGTGTACCAGCTTTTGGGTAGTCTGGAGTGTCTCAGACCTTTGCGCCGTTCATTCGAAAGTCAAGCGTTTAGCGTACCTTACCATAATTCCCGTCTCGACGAATCACTGCGCCTGATGGACCCACCACCTTCGGCTTTCTGCTAAAATCACCAGCCAAAGGGCAATATATTAACGGGAATTTCCCCGCCGGCGACACTTCCGTCAGCGTTTCACCATTTGTCTGTCACCGCGACGAAGCGATAGGTCCCCGCCTAGGCGATCACATTCTATAGCGCTGTCTAGAAGACGAACCCCCAAACTTCGGCTTTGCCGAGGCGGAGAGCCTGCTGTCATTGTTAGTCACCTTCTCTGACAGCCGGAGATGCTGCCATCAGCAAAAATATCAGACATCTCCAGCAATCCGTGCTACTGACTATAATCGTCAGGCGTTATCAAGTGCGGCTGCCCAGTTCAAGCTTAACAATTATTGATCGTTTGAATGTGACGAAGCTCATGCCTGACAATATGCCAGTAGGATTTCAAGAGTTTAAAGGGCATTTTGGCGGAGATGGGATAGGCTCGATGCTGCGTGAGATAAGAGCGGCATGCCGCAACTGTTCGCATTTGAGGAACTGCTGTAGTCGACATGCATCCCTCCTGTGCAGCTTAGTGCTGCAGGCTCAATAGCAGTTCATTATTTCGACTTCCATACGAAAGAAGATCCAGTGCTAATTTACAGCATAGCCAACCGAGGCTACTACGGCTTTTATGCGGGCGACGTTCGAGCGATCGCACAGTGGTTTTCCCGAGTGGAGAGATAGATGCCTGTAGACGGCATCATTCATGGTATACTACTCGATCGAGATTCAACTGCATCGATGTCGTCATCGAAAATACACTGGTTTCCTGAGATGATGCGTGTGTGACACCAACATGTGTCGTAGAAGTCTTTTTACCGGTACTCGTAGACTCTGGCTGCCTCTAATGCGGCTAGGGCATTTTCCGCAGACAGACAGTTAAGTGACGAAAGAGCTGTCAGACTGAAATCCTTGAGCGATGATTTGCTGACATGGCGAAAAGGCCGCAGCTCTAGACGCATCCTTGCCCTCTTGAGCCGGCAGCGTTTGTTTCCGGAATCCAATTCAAACTTGTAGCGCGTCCTGCTGGGATCGCTCGATGGAGAATTTGTATCGTCGCCGAGGTGTAGGTGAGGTTGTTTTTCATTTTGCTACGGCTTAAGAGATAGTGCTGGAGTGAAGCGAGTGAATGCAGTCGTGTAAGAACAATGATGTCAGCGCAAGGTGGACATGGTCGTCTCCTGTTGATGGATCTCACCTGGTTCGGCAGGTGGAATATTATGCGTAAATTAAGCTTTCTTGAGCTAGCCTTCCTGCGGTGGAGTGCCCCCATACCCCCTGAACGGTCAGCCCAGTGCTCCGCCCACCCACGATTGCGTTTCACTCGACTCTATCCTGGCCCCAGCCCGACGGACTCCGTCCTCATGCGACGGACTCCGACAGAGATCAGAAGAAATCACGCCATATGTAGCAGGTGGCTGACTGCGTCGTAATCTGGCTGATAATCAGCATCGTTCGATCGACAAGCCACGGAGGTGTACGTGGAGCGTTTCCGGGGGCTCGTTGGCATATACAACACTGTAAATAACTTGTCGAGGCAGTGGAAATACCCTTTTTCTCTCTGCCAATTTTAAATTCATTACTAGAGGGGCTAAAAGCGCCTTGCCTTCTGCCGTAGTCCAGACCTTTCACGCTGCGCCTTATCCTACCGTTCGTCCCTTCATTTGTGCTTACCTTTCATTTTCTGCGACGCGAATCAGCGCGTTATTGTCAACCATGAAAGCGTCTACGACTGTAACATCTGCAGTCCTGAGTCTGGGTGTAGGTGTCGCTGCCCTCACCCAGCAGTGTCCTCAAAAGGGCATCTGCTACTCACTAGCGATCCCTGAGTCAACCGCGCAATCTGGAAATGGGGACATCTTCTTCCAACTCTCCGCGCCTACCCAACTGCAATGGGTCGGTCTTGGACAAGGTGGCCAAATGGCTGGCGCAAACATGTTCGTCATGTACGCAGCTGCTGACGGCAAGAACGTAACCATCTCACCGCGCCTCGGAAAGGGCGAAGTCATGCCTCTATACGACAGCGATACCTCGATCACTCTGCTCGAAGGCTCTGGAATAGAGAACGGATTGATGGTTGCCAATGTGCGATGCAGCAACTGCAATTCATGGGAAGGCGGATCGATGGATCTTACCGGATCCGGGGACAGTGATTGGATCTTTGCATATAAAGTTGGCTCATCGTTAAACACCGACAAGCAGGATCAGTACATTTCTAAGCATGATTTATCTGGGTCTTTTAACATCCCACTCGCCGCTGCGAAAGGAGGACACGATGTCAATCCTTTTGTCACCGCCGCATCTACTGGAACGGCGTCAGGAACGGCGACTGGAACAGCAAGCTCCATAGGAACGGCAAGCTCATCGCCAACACAAAGTTCCACAGTGCCATCATCATCTTCTACGTCCGACGGTGGTGACATACCCATCTTTGCTCAGCCCAAAGGATTCGCTGCTCTCTCTGACGACAAACAGAACATGATTATCGTAATCCACGGAGCTATGGCCGCAATTGCCTGGGTTGCCCTTTTCCCTCTTGGCGGTATCGTCATGCGCCTCATCAAAGGAAAAAGCACCATTTGGATGCACGCTGGTATCCAGATGCTTGCGCTCTCTCTGTTCACCGCTGCTGCAGGCATAGGCATCTGGATGGCCAGTAGCCAAGGTGAACTCCACATGAAGCACCCAGTCATCGGTCTGATTGTCTTTGGTCTTGCATGGATCCAGCCTGTGGGTGGTGTTATCCATCATTTACTGTTCAAGAAGACTGGTCGCCGCTCAATCGTGTCTCATCTCCATATGAACCTCGGTCGTATTTGCATCGTTCTCGGCATGATTAACGGCGGTCTGGGTCTTCAGTGGACAGGAGTGACCAACTCTGCTTTGATTGCTTATGTAGTGTGTGTCGGTGTTGTTGGCATCGTATACATCGCATCATCTGTTTTTGGCGAGGCAAGGAGGATCAAGGAGCATCGCAGGATCAAGTCGACAAACTCCCGCAACAGCCCCAACATGTCGCAGACCGGGCTCTAAATTGGCGATACATTGGTTTGGAGGGATGGAATATACAGTTTTTTTTGCATATTAATCTTCCACCATACAGTAGCAATAATCAATTGCCAAATTTGTTTTGTTCTATTAGATGGCGAATCTGTCTGACATCCTTCAGTTTCACCCGTACAATGAACACAGTAGAATTGGGTTTCAGTGGCTAACGAATTTTATAATTTGACCATCGCTTGCTTATGATTGGCAACAACGCATCAGAGTCCCCAAATGCAAGGAGCCGAATGCTAGTTATTGCAACCTTCATAGTTGGCCTGTGCAATGCACGGTGTTGTGCAGCTTTTATGCCGTTATATCTCGCGCGTTATATTTGATCCTGAGGCACTGCGGGGCAACTTTCTGGCTGGACTCCACGTTTCGCGAGTCTCACTCTCTTCCACCTCAGCCAGACTTCACGGCGCGTCGCCCGCACACTAGAGGATATATCGAACAACCGAGACGAGGCGGGATGATTATTTTCTTCTACTGGACATGATGACATTCTCTTTCCTCGATATTTGTGGGACATTGACAGACTGAACGCCACCCCGGCCGGCCACTCATTGGACCGCATTCTTACGTTACATCCTTACCCTTTTATTCACTTGACCATCTGGACCATCATGAGTAACAACAACAACCACCCTCCCGTGCGACCTCAGCGTCCGCCGTCGCCACCTGTGTTCCATCGGTCTCAGTCGGCATCGTCACAGGCTCGTAGTGAGTCGAGCTTGTCAACCACCTCCAACGAGTCTTTGGCGCAACAAATGCCTCCGCCGTCGCTTTCACGCCGCTCGCCATATATTCAGCATACAGCCACTACACGGCCGTCGACAGCAAATGGACCTGGCTCGGCTTCGCAAAGCATGACATCGTTGCAGAAGAATCCCCCACGGGCTTCTGTCGATGGTATTTCTCGAGCCGCATCGCCGGGTAATCTGTACCCACAGCAGCAGCAGAACTTTACTATAGCTAGCCGGCGACAATTCAGTCAAGGATTTTTCGAGCCCTCGTTATCTTCGCAGACTAATGCTAGTCACCGTGGCCTCACAGCGTCGCAAATCGCAGCGCAAGCAGCTATGCATGGCGTATCGCCACCACTCCCACAAGGTCAAGAGCGAAAGCGCTCACATCCCGGTCTTTCTCCTATAAATACTAGTATCGCCGGTGTTCCAACAATAATCCGCCGGCAGGCTAGCGATACATCAAGTCCACCTCTCACGGCCGGGCTGTCATATAATAATGGAACATTAGGTGGCAATAGACTAGCTGCAACTACAGCAGCGAATGTTGCTTTTCCGAATGGAAGGAGTCCATTGCCATCACCTGGACCGCCATCTCCACAGCATATTCAGCTATCACAGCCGCCAGTACGTTCCCAGACGCCTACCTTTCCGCCAGAGAAAGAAGCGAAAAGCAAAAGTTCAAAGATGAAGCTTTTTTCCAAGACACCAAAGACTATTGGCTTATCAAAAGACGGGAAGACGGTCCAAACTGTGCCGTCACCTAGCAAGAGTGCTATAAACTCGACTTTGTTAAGAGGTGGTTTTGCGAACGCTTCGACTACTAGTCTAGTAGGCCCAGATTCGAGTGCGAGCTCCCTCTATTCCTCAGCGAATGCGTCAACCTCGACATTGGTGCCTGTAACGACCGAGAAAGAAAAAGAGAAGCGCCACAACTTTCTTTCGCGGCAGAAGAACAAACTCAAAGATGAACCATCGTCACTTCCGCTGTCTTCGGCGCACTCAAATTCACAACCAACAAATCCAGATAAACCACAGCCACTCTATTCATTCACTCCAGACTCGCCGGGGCCGACCAGCTTTGCTAAGTCAATGTCTGGTTTTGACTTGCGGCATGGCGGCCGAGCACTTCGCGAGAAGAAGAAGGAAGAAAAGGCAGCGGCAGCGGCAGCACGATTGGATTTGACACCTACATTAACAAACACATCCATGGTTCTAGGTGCAACAGATACTTATATGGGATCTTCTGATAACATTCTAGGTCCGCCATCTGGTGGTAATGCTAGCATCTTCGGATTTCCGTCCGATTCCGTTCTAGCAGTGTCAGCGCAGGCTTTCAGCAACATTGGCGCACAGATGGGAATACCTGGAATCGGACCTGATGATGCATGGCCGCTACTCAAAGCCCGCCTACTAAACCTTTTCTCAGGCGAAGATCTTCGTACACCGATCGAAGACTTCAATACTCTAGTCAACGTCCATATAAGACGTTGCATTCAGCGTAAGTCTCCTGTGGCCCTGATCGAGGACGTCCGGGAATTGTTACAAACGGGCTTTGTTTCTCTGGCACAAACGCTACGCGGCATCCCTGATGATCGTCTCGTGCCCAAATTTGTCGAGATATGGACAGGCGTGTATTGCAGTATTCTGCCGTTCTTGCAAGCCGTTTTTCTGCCACTGGATCTCGAATTCAAAGGTCGCGGCGTCATTATGAGTGTGCGAGAAGCGCAAGAATTTTGGGGAGCAATGCCAGAATCGCTAAAGTCTGATGAACGGCCCTCCTCGGCTGGAGGCACAACCCGTCCTCCAACTCTGGGAGAAGAATTGGATGTACGACGCATCACTCTGATCTCATTTCGAGATACAGTAATCTTACCTAAACATGAGAGCTTGATGGCTATCTTCAGTCGGCTTTCGCTCGACAGCATCAACGCTAGCACAACATGGTCCGACACAAATGGTGGTCGCCAGCACGCGCGTAGTGATCCATCTGGAGGCGACCGCCCGGGGACAGCAGGCAGCCTCAGCCCTCATATAGCATCTTACAACTCACAGAGCTCAACACTACTTGACGTAGCCAGCACCACTTCGTCTGGCGGCGCTGGGGGTCTAAGCCTCGCAAGCCGCAGCCGCGCAACATCCAACACATCGGCTGGATCCTTCGGTACCAACTTGCCACACCTCAACTCACCAGGTGGAAGCCACACACAGGGATCATTCTCCATCCACACATCGACACCACCTCTCAGCAACGCACCTGGCACTCCCCAAGCGGTGACGTTTACTGATCCGGCCAAGGTCACGGATACTGTGGCGCGTATGCTGCAGTGCCTATCTGTACTAGCCTCCTGCCAGACGGGCGACGTTGGCCAAGGAGTTGTGGAACGTTTGACCGGCGCGTTGAAGTATAACTGGCTTGGACGGGGACGAACAGGGCGAAATCGACGCGGTTGGGTGGGTATGAAGAACCCACCCCGGGGCTTAGGGCTAGGCGTTGTTACAGGCTCGACTGGTGCTGCGGGCAGTGGCAGGAGAGATGAGAGAGCGAGGTACGGGATCGTTGGAGCGTCATGATATACTCGCCTTTTACACGATACCATTTGGATTATGCGGCTTCGAGCAGGCAAGGTGATGAATGGGGACAGAAATGATGACATTTGTACGATCAATCATTCCAACGGGGTACTTTTGACTGTGTTGATGCTATGCTTGATTGACTGATTGAGTGAGTGAGTGATTAATAGATTAATTGTTTGATCGTTTGCTTACTTGTTTTCACTTGCTTGATCAATTTATTGCTTCTTTCGGCAATACCGCGGTTAAGTGGGCAGCTCCGGCCAGCGACGGCGATGGAAGGAGCGAGCGAGGGTTCTTGCCCCGCCCGCGGGCTGCACGGACTTGGCGACATCGGCATAACAGTCGGTCGTTGTTGCCGTCGGCTCGTACAAGACACGCCCAATTCCGCGCCTTCTCATCGACGTTTCCGCTCCTTCCCCCCCACCAACGACGACTAGTCGCAGCTGCCTCGAGGTTTTATGCCGAGCATGTCGTCCGCCTTCCCTCTGCGTTCTCTCACCGCCGTCCGCACCTTATCCTCGACCTCGTCCTCCCTCTTCTCTTCCTCCGCCGTCACCACCGCCCGCCGCGCCTTTCCCCGCCCCGTAGCCGCCAGACTCGTCCATCGCCGCAATATGGCGTCCCAGATCCCCAAGATCAAGGTCAAGAACCCCGTCGTCGAGCTGGACGGCGACGAGATGACGCGCATCATCTGGCAGAACATCAAGGACAAGTTCATCCACCCCTACCTCGACATCGACCTCAAGTACTACGACCTTGGCCTGCCGTACCGAGACGAGACCAACGACCAGGTCACGCTTGATGCTGCCGAGGCTATCAAGAAGTACAGCGTCGGCGTCAAGTGTGCCACGATTACTCCAGATGAGGCCCGCGTCGAGGAGTTCAAGCTCAAGAAGATGTGGCTCAGTCCCAACGGCACCATTCGAAACGCCCTGGGCGGTACCGTCTTCCGCGAGCCGATTGTTATTCCTAAGATCCCTCGTCTTGTGCCCGGCTGGAAGAAGCCCATCGTCATTGGCAGACATGCTTTCGGCGACCAGTACAGAGCAAAGGACACAGTGATTGAGGGCCCAGGCAAGCTTGAGATGGTCTTCACCCCCAAGGGCGGCGAGCCTCAGCGCATCGAAGTCTTTGAGTTCACCGACAAGCACCAGGGTGGTGTTGCTCAGACACAGTACAACACTGCTGAGAGCATCACTGGTTTTGCCCACGCTTCATTTAAGCACGCCCTGTCACTCAAATACCCCATGTACATGACCACTAAGAACACTATTCTCAAGAAGTATGACGGTCGTTTCAAGGATATCTTCCAGGAGATTTACGAGAAGACATACCGCAAGGACTTTGAAGCTGCTGGTATCTGGTACGAGCACCGTTTGATTGATGACATGGTTGCTCAGATGATTAAGAGTGAAGGCGGAATGGTTATTGCAATGAAGAGTCAGTCAATCATCCTAGCAGCAAATCAATCCTCAAGCTAACAATCGCTATAGACTACGACGGTGATGTCCAATCCGACATCGTGGCCCAAGGCTTTGGTTCTCTCGGCCTCATGACCTCCGTCCTCATCACACCAGATGGCAAGACCTTCGAGGCTGAAGCCGCCCACGGTACTGTGACCCGTCACTACCGCGAACATCAAAAAGGTAACCCAACTTCCACCAACCCCATTGCCTCCATCTTTGCTTGGACTCGCGGTTTGGCCAAGCGTGGTGAACTTGATAACACGCCAGATGTTGTCAAGTTCGCCGAGAGCTTGGAGGAGGCTTGTATCCACGTCGTCAATGACCAGGGCATCATGACCAAGGATTTGGCCATTTCATTGGGTAAGAAGGACAACTATGTCACCACAGATGAGTATCTGGACGCTGTGGAGAAGAGAATGAAGGCTGTACTCAGTGCGAAGCTGTAAATCTGGAGAGACAAGATTTAACAGTCAAGAAGTAAAAGAGAAACCGTCGGATTCGATTCTGTTTGGATAGAATCGATCCGAAATGTAGGTCCAGGATATACTTCTCCTGATGTCGGAGTCGACAAAAAGGTTAGAGAAAGATACCATAGCATTTATGCCCGCCCGCATTCGAGTTCCAAAAGATGTGCCTCGGCCGAAAGTCACAGAATATCAAACTACCTTGATGAATTCCCACTCCCAGTATCAAAGGGTTTTTGACGTCGTCTCATTATCGACACAGTCGTTATACGTACATGCGTCTATGATTTATTCTCTTTGGCCTCTTCTTCAGCCACAACACCGAGAACATCTTGCTCCGCCATCCAAGCCCTGACACTATCCATGACTCTATCCAATGCCTCTCCACCTTCCATGACCTCATCGAGATTCCTCAAATCCAAACCACTTCGATGATCGCTAACCCTCTGTTGTCCCCAATTATACGTCCGAACTTTATCGCCTCGTCCCACTTTGCCTGCTCCAGCTGACCGTCTCATTCTCATGACTTCGTCTTCGCGCTCTTCTCGTCTCGCCTGAGCGATCCGACTACGGAGAATTCCCCACGCTTTCTCTCGGTTCTTGTGCTGTGAGCGGGAATCTTGGATCGCGACGACCGTGTTGGTTGGTATGTGAGTTAGACGCACGGCGGATTCGGTTTTGTTGACGTGTTGCCCGCCTGCTCCTGAGGCGCGGAAAACGTCGGTTTTCACTTGTGTCGGGTCGATGTAGTAGTCGCTTTTGGGATCGTCGAAATCCATTTCTTCGGCGCTGTTGCCCTCGGTGGGCAGAGAAGGAAGCACAAGCACGGCGGCTGCGGATGTGTGTGTACGGCCTTTGGATTCGGTTGCTGGGACGCGTTGGACGCGATGGACGCCTACTTCGGTGCGTAATACGCCGTAGGATCCCGGTGTGCTGATTTCGAGGATGGCTTCTAGGACGTGGGTTCCTGAACCAGCTGTTGCAGTGCTGCCTTCTGCCGTGTCGTATTTCGCTCGCTGGCAAGAAAGGCCTTTACGTGCACAAAAGGCCTCGTACATGCGGACCAAATCGGCAGCGAAGAGCCCTGCTTCATCGCCGCCGGCGCCTGGCTTAATTTCCAAAAGACATGGGAGATGAGCGAAAGGGTGTATGGGTATCAGACTCGTCTTGAGAGCCGTGCTCGCAGCACTTATGGCGTGCTGTGTAGGCTCCAAATCATCTTCCGCCAACTCGCGCAATTCAGCATCGGAGGATTTGAGAAGGGCGTGTAGTTCGTCAAGCGCCGAGGTCGCTTTGTCGTATTCTTTCACCGCAGCAGAAGTTGCGCTCAATTCGCCGAGTCGTTTGGCTGCTTGAGCGTCGTATTCGGAGGCAAGTTTACTTGTGAGCGATTCATGTTCGGCTGCTAGAGCGCGAGCGCGGGCGAGGAGGACAGGCGACAGTGATGAGTCGTGCGGTGTTGTGCTATGTAGTCTTCGTCGAGGGATAAGAAATTTGGAAAGAGGACAGGGTAGTTGCTTTATTGGTCGCGCGGTTCTAAAGGGTGTGGCAAGATGCAACAGGCACTGTCGACATATCCATGGAGAAGACATGTCGTCTCGTAAGAGTAGAGAGATTCTATGGGGACGTTTTGTTCGGTGGAGGGTCATTGGAAACTTTGTGAGTGACGTGAGGCGGGCTGCGGAGTGGCATCCGCTTTTGGAAATCACTGGCGAGGGAAGGGTTTGGGGTATCTCGTCCTGTTTCCAATTTCTGAAGCTGGTCATCCTGATTAAACATAATGCAATCTTTAGAATTCGATTCTGAAGGAGTGAATGAACTTTTGTCGAAATTGGGCTTTGCGGTTTTCTTGAGACTGAGAGATGCCATTCTGTAAAACGAAAAAAGTCACCTCTCCCTCGACGTTTCCCACAACAAATTCTGTCTACTGCATCGATACCCACTGTAATAGAAGACTAACAAAGTCGAAAAATTACAAGTATATGTTAAACAGGCATCAGACGACTCCTCGCTCTCTTGGTGATTCTAACAACAAAACGAGCGGCTCGAGATGCTCTATTTTCCAATAAAGGTTAGTTTCCGAAGGAATAGACTTAAATTCACCCTTGCTTCCCCACGTTTTTCATGTGGAGAAATGTACCGTCCCTTGCATTGGGTCATGTTTTTTGATGACTTTCAGAGGAACGTCACCTCGCTCCTGGATATAGATGACGTCCCTCCCTTTTCGCCCAAGAACTTTTAGGCCATGGTGAAGGTTGGTAGATTCTGCAGCTGCTCGCCGGTGTCGTATTCATCAACACCGACTCTGCTCATTCCGTCGCCTCGGCTGGTCTGAACGAATTATCACCCAGAGATCAGAGGACGTTCTGCCCCTGCTATTGAAGACTTTTACTCGCGTAAGATTCTAGCATGGCAATGGGCTGAGACTGAGACGCAGGCCGACAGGCAGATGAATATTGTTGCAAAAGATAAACGGGCTCGTGGATTGAATGCTGAGCGAATAAAAATGCTTCATATATGAAATTATTATGAACCGAAACACCATGTATGCTCATGCTCTACGCTTCGTCATTACTTGAATCAACGGTTTTGCTGGCTGTTGAATCAAGCTTCTTATTCCGTAGCTTCACCGTCACCGAACATGTTGCGGAGTCGTTCATACCCCGAGTCATAATGCTCATCGCTCTCGCAGCCCAGGAATGCACGCCATGTGGTACAATCACAGGCGCAGGTCGTTTTGAGAAGAAACCCGGAGCGAGCGAGGCCAGCGCTGCTTTCACCCAGGCCTCTGCCATGGGCATCATCGTTGTGGGAGGCCCTTCGTTCATGCCGCTTACCACCTGGCCGGGCACCATGCATACAACATCGACATTGCGGTTCTCGCAGTGCATTTCGTTGTACAGCGCACGGGAGAATCCTAGCATGTAGGCTTTAGCGCCGCTGTATGGTGCTAGATAAGGCGCTGGCGCGAATGCGCCAAGACTGGACATATTGATCATGAGACTAGGTTCGTTACGTTTTAACACTGGCAGTGCAGTAGCCGCCACAACGGTGGGAAAGAGTGTGTTGACCGAGAGCTGGGAGGCGATCAAAGCGGCGTTCTGTTCTTCCAGGAGAGGGTAGTCCTGCGTCACGACGCCAATGTTGTTTATCAACACAGTAAGCCGCACTTCAGCAAGCAACTTTTTGAGCTCTGAGAGATCATGGGTGCTAGTCGAGGCGTCGATGACAAGACTGCGGACATCCGCGATTGGGTTCTTGGCCTTGATGCGCGCCGCGACGGAGTCCAGCTTCGATGCGTTGCGCCCGTGAATGATAAGATTAAAGCCCAGTTGTGCGAGTTGGAGGGCATATTCTTCGCCCATTCCGTTGGTGGCGCCTGTTACCAAAGCCCAGCAGTCGCCTCCATGTTGGTACCGACGCAAAGGGTTCGACGGCATGGTGTGAGATGTCCCACGGTTTGCAGTGGCCCGCTGATTAGTTTATAAAGACAGTGACAAAAGATACAACGAGCGACGAATTTGTGATGACAATAATAGCAATGATGATGATTGAGACAGAGTCTGGCCAAGCAACAAGGAGGTGAATGATGGACGATGATCTCGGCATTCGTGACTTCCGTAAGGGCACGGTCCAGTGTTGTCGTTCGGACTTAAGACCGGCGAATGCCTGTTTGAGTCAAGCCCTCAAACTCCACTCGTCGCATCTTATTTCGATTGCATCATACTGAGCTACTCCTCCTCTTCGTCCACAAACTCAACAGACTTCATCAAAGTGTTGACGTTCAAAATGGCGCAAGGCAAGGTCACTTTCCATCACTTGAATGTACGTCTACCGCATGCGCACTAATGCATCAACCGCTGCACATGTCTAGAGCCGCCATGGAGCTAATATCCGGTGTAGCACTCGCAATCACAGCGTATATTCTGGCTTCTGGAGGAATTAGTTCTGGCCTCACCCGCGGACAATAAATTTGAATATGACCTGGTCTTGCATGAACGAGTCAAAGATGGACCACAAAAACATCGCGCTCCATCTGAGCTCGCAGAGATTCATCCTTTGGGTAAAGCGCCGCAGCTCGTGACACCCGAAGGACGTGTCTTGATTGAATCTTCTACAATTGCAAAATATTTGATCGATACGTTTGACACTACCGATTCGCTCAAAGGTGAAGGAGCTGGAATGGATGCGCTCCGAGACGACATGCTTACATCCTTCGCTAATGCTTCGCTCGCAATCCCAACTATGCTGGATATGTTCTTGGGCAGCATCACTAAAATGTCACCTTTTTTCATCCGGCCTATCTTCCGTGCAACACACACGCAAGTGCGCAAAATGTTCGCTGGACCAGAGTTTGCGAAGATGTTCAAGTGGCTAAATGGAGAATTGGAAGGCCGTGAATGGTTCATGGGAAGCAAACCTGGACGAGCAGATTTCATGCTAAGCTGGGAGATTGATTTCATCACTGCGGCTGGCATGTTTGAGGATTTCTCAAAGCCAGAATACTCGAAAGTCAAGGCGTGGCATGAGATGGTTAAGGCCAGGCCAGCTTATCAGAGCGCCCTCCAAAAAGGCAACGGCTACCAACTTAGCTTTCAATAATTGCGGCGAGACACTGCCTTTTCAAAAAGATTTCTCAGTCTGGCAACAGCTTTATTAGTCCTGTCATCTACCTCGGATCGCCTCGACGTCGTCTTTACACAACAGAGCAGCAGTTTCATTATCCAAAGCCCAGGGAATATGGGTATTTAGTATTCATAAGTCTTTGGAACGCTTGAGACTTTATTTTCGTGTATCTTTTCACTTCTGGTTTGAGTAGGGATGTCCGAAGCCCAAGATCATTATGAAAAACCGGCGAGCCACCCAGATCAATTTTATTTCTCGGCCGTCTCTTCTGAATGTTACTCGTCAATCCGCACATCTTCTCAGTTTCCTCTGAACCTTCAGCTGCCGAGCTGTATTTGCTCGTCCAATGCCCGTGAATAGGAGTGTCCAACTCGAGATAATGAATTGTGCAGTTTCAACATCAGTGTAAAGGTGATGACGTAGGATGAGAAGACGATCATCGCCTTTGTTGCGATAGAGTCCAGCATGATTTCACCTCCACATTTATCGAGGTGGACTTGAACACGGGTACAAAACGAAGTTCGAGACAAGTTCACGGCGAAAGAGAATTGGTCAAAGATTCATTGTTATTCAAAGAAGCCAACAGACACTAAAGAAGAAAGGGCAATCCGGACAGACTAAAAACTCGCGCTAAATTCAACAAAATTCCCTTCCATAAGTTGTCGCAAATTCTGTTCGACAGTAAAGCTTTCCATTAAACTCTTAGAACCATTAAATACCATGCTGCGGTTGCAGACACATGACGAGCAAGACAAGATGAAAATCATTATCATGCACCATTACTTCTGGGCAGCAACCTGTGCCAAGATGTAGGAATCCATGCGACCAGCGCGGCGTGCTTGCTGCTTCTCGTAAGGTGTACGGAGATCGGCACTCTTTTTGGATGGAAGAGCGTTTTGGATATTAGCCTTGATGTTGTTGAGGCTGTTCATTGACTTGGTCGAGGAGGATGAGGAAGCCATGGAGGCGTTGCGGGATGCGGCGATGGTGGTTGGGTTCATTTCGATTGAGTTGATCTGATTTGATTTGATCGATGGAACGAAGTTGATCGTGATTGAGGAACGATTGGCGGAAGTGTGCGAATGTTGATTGTTGGTGATTGTGTTTGCTTGGTTGAAGGAGGATATACTCCACGGCAGGAGATGGTCCTATATATACATGATTTCACATGACTCTCATATCCACCGCATCGTCCATCTGGGTGTTTCCGACCACGGTGTCGGCGTAAAAGCATCACACCACATGAAGTGTCGCGCGGAATGACGATTGGCTGGTGAATTCGGGGCTCGGTGTTGATTGACTCTCGTTGATGACAAAAGATGGCACAAATTTTTCAGACGAGCATGTTTTCAGGCAACGCTCACGTCAACCTAGTTCGCGCCGGCGGATTCTGGGCATGGAATAACATGGACGGCATCGTTTGACGCGCAGACGAGGAAGAGGCTGCTTCGACTACGGAGTGAACTCTAATTCTATTCCGCCCAGCCGCCGTCGGAATGAGAACTTTTGTCCGCGATACCCGCGCTCCTTTGGGCTCTTGGCATCATGAGTCAATCCTTTCGATCGTATAATTCAGAAAAACATGTTCGAGATTTCCATCATCTGTCGAGACAAAGTTTTCATAGTGTCGTAATGCGAAAAGTCTTCACAGAGGTAGGTCGCCGCAACGGTCAGTTAGCGTCAATGGCTGAAGCCACAAGCCCGCAGCCTCGCCACGCAGGAGGCCGCAAGGCGCAGTCGCCGTGACAGACGAACGGCAGAGGATAACTACGATGGCTTCCTTGACATTGGAAAGACACGTTGGCCATAGTCTCAGACGACCATGGCCGAGCTGGCTGCTCTAGGCATAGTTGCCAATATATTTGCTGTCGTCGATTTCTCGCTGAAAGTCATATCGGCGGCTCGGGAGACGTACAAAGACGGTCAGCTGGAAGAGAGTGCTGATCTGGAGAGCGTAGCGAAAGATCTGAAAGACGTTAATGATGGCTTGAAAGCTTCTCGAATTTCAAAGGGAAATGCCACGACGACGACTACTCAAGATGACGCGCAAGTAGCTCTACTGGCCGATGAAAGCAGTAAGATTGCCGATGAACTCATCCAGATGCTTGGGAGCCTTAAGGTATCTGGGTCGAATCGAACATGGCAGAGCATTCAGAAAGCGGTACGTACAATTTGGAACAAAGACAAAATAGAGTCAACCACAAAGCGACTGGAGAAAGTCCGAGACGAAGTGCAGTATCGTATTATCGTTTCTCTACGAGCTCGAATAGATCAGCTCTCGACTGGACAAACACAGAGCTTCCATACACTCGACAATCAGACGAGAGACATATTGCGATATGTCCTCGAGCACTCGAAAGCTAGCCAGCAACGACACGAGCAGCTGCTCACTGCTTTGCAGTGTCTCCAAATCGATTCCACAGCGACAAGCGCTCCTGGTCCAATAATCAACAATAGGACGGCAGCGTCTTTGGATGTGAATAAATTACTCCAGCAACTACGCTTTAGTTCTATGAGTGACCGTCGTGAAAATATAGCTGTCGCTCACAAGAAGACCTTTGACTGGATATATACCCCAGAAACGTCACCGGACAGTCCTGCTACAGGATTTCCCGAGTGGCTTGAGGATGATACTAGCAGCGCAATATTCTGGATATACGGCAAGCCTGCCTCGGGCAAGTCGACTTTAATGAAGCTGCTCACTGATGACCAGAGAACTTACGACAGACTGGACAAGTGGGCCGGAGGTAAACCCTTACTCACTGCATCGTTTTACTTTTGGAGTAACGGTACTCCACTCCAAAGGTCGTTCAATGGAATGTTGCAGGGATTACTCTACGAACTTATCTCAAAGGACACCGGCCTTGCGGAGGTGGCATTTCCAGGATACGTCTTCGAGAAAGACATTGCTCTGACGCTACTGCAATTGCAAGCCGCATTTCAAAGACTGCTACGCCATCCACAATTGCCACTCAAATGCTGTTTTCTCATCGACGGACTGGATGAGTATGAAGGAGACAATATTGAGCAGGCTGCTCTTGCAGAGTTCTTCACGGCGGTGGCCATGTCTAATAAGAATGTCAAATTCATCATTTCTTCCCGGCCGTTGAACGTCTTCGATGACATTTTCAGCAACTATAAAAAGTTGGCCGTGCATGCTTTGACAGAGCATGATATCTCGCTTTATGTACGAGATCGATTGGCCAACCACCCTGGAATGAGAGACCTAGGAGCACAAAGCCCTTACCAAGCTACTGCACTTGTTAAAAGCATCGTACAAATGTCACAAGGCGTCTTTCTGTGGGTCAGACTAGTTGTTGATAGACTTTTGTCCCGGTTAAGGAACGGAACTGACTTTGACGACCTGAACAACCAATTAAATCAACTCCCTCGAGACCTGGAGAACCTTTATGACCATATGCTAAGCCGCATTGAGCCCGAGTATGCCAGTGATGCTTCGAGGATGATTCAGATTCTACGTCATTGGAATCAACCGATGCGACCATTATTTATGTACTATGCATTCGAGGAAACCGAGGACTCTGCAATCAAATACCCTGTAGGAGAGATCACACTTCCCGATGCAGAGAAACGAATGCGACAAATTTACAAGAAAATTAGTAGTAGATGCCTGGGCTTAATAGAAACATATCATCAACCGCCTCCTGCGGAGGAGGAGGTTTCGGACAACGAGCTCTTCACTGGAACAGGGCGGCATGTTGAAGAGAATAGAAAACTTCTTGGCCTCACGCGACCCTACCTTGGCCTTTCGAGTGTGCAGTTCGTGCATAAATCTGTCACAGATTATCTTGGACGAAAAGCGGTCTGGGAGAATATCATTTCCCTCTGTGCGAACACAACATTTGACCCGCGGGCTGCGATCATGAACGCCATGCTCATCGACCTCAAAAGCGATTCTTTCTCACTGACAAATTACCACAACTTTGCCACGCATGACAAGATGTTCCACTACAACAATACCTTTGAAGCCGAACTAGGGAAACCATGTTCGAGGATCTTGGACGAAATGGATCGCGCCACCACAATCAGACTCACACAAGCGCTTCCTTTGCAATTCAATCCTGACGGCTACGACATTGAAGACCACTGGTCCGACTACATTCAAGAAGACCACTCTCGAGAAGCAACGTGGCACGACACGTTCCTTTCCCTCGCTATACGCTCAGGGGCAAGACTCTACGTCGAAGAGAAGATCGATGCGTTGGGTGGCAAATTACCGAAGAAAAAAGGTCGACCATTACTTGATTATGCCGTTTGTCCTATACCTGCAATGCCCGAAATCTTCGACGCTATTGGTCTGAAAATGGTGAATTATCTCCTCGACCACGGAGCAGACCCAAACGAAAAATTCAACGGCTCTAGTCCGTGGCAGAATATGCTCATTTTCGCATGGCGAAGATACAAAAGAGGTACGCCTGAAATTAAGATCTTGGAGATAATGATCGCCCTCGTTGAGCATGGAGCGGATCCCGAAGCTGTTTTTGAAGTCAATCATCGAGTGTCAAAGAGGATGTGGGAGCCTCGACAATATTGTGCACTTGATGTTGCACAACGGACAGTTGATGACTTGGCGGCAATGGATGCATCAAGAGATCAAATGTATTATCCTCTTCCAGAAGACCTACATGAGATCAAGGCTTCCGCCGCGAGGTTGCTCAAAATCATGGAAGAAATGATCGAGAAACGTGAGGAAACGAACAACATTGTAGTAAAATATGACGACAAATCATGGAGGGAAAGACTTTCGAAGAGATTTCGAAGTAAGAAGCATGATTGAAATACTCTCTTCGTAAATTAAAATCAGGATTTGATACTCATCAAGCATGAGCCAACAACCATGCACCATCGATCACTAACGTACTGCCCGTGACATATTGATTAACGGCAAAATTCAACACAGCCTGGGCATAATCTCTCGGCTGTCCTGCTCTCCCAAAAGGAATGCCCCATTTAGTCATAAAGTGCTCTTTCAGCTGCCCGTTATCCTTGTCAATTGGCGTCATTTCTGATGGGAAGTATCCCGGTGCCAGTGTGTTGACACGAACTTCCAGACCGGGCCGTTTAAAGTCGACGGCCAGTTGCTCGGTGAGGGAGATGGTTGCTGCTTTTGATGCGTTGTAGGAGAATTGACCGTTCTGTGACTCTTTGGTAATGCCTGAGATGGAAGAAATGTTGAGGATAGAGCCTGCTTCTGGGAAACCGTGCTCGCGAGCAGCACAGAGCAGGGGCAAGAAAGCAGCCGATGTGAAATAGTACGACGCCACATTGACCGAGTAAATGGACGTCCAGTCCTTGAAGTCTTGGTTCCTCAACATTTCCTCACTGATGGCCTTGACATCGCCTTGCGGAGCGCCTTTGGGTCCATAATTGACAGACGTCACACCGGCATTGTTGACGAGGAAGTTGACACATTTCTCCTTCTCTGAAATGGCTTGCACCCCCAGCTTAATGCTTTCCTTGTCTGTCACGTCCATCTGCAGAGCGACAATGGAACCACCAGAAACGGCGTCTTGCATCTCTGCATCTTGCAGCTTGTCCACTCGTCGACCAGTCACGTAGACCTTGACGCCGTTGGCAGCGAGTGCTTTCGCCGTGATAAGCCCGAGACCAGTTCCGCCTCCGGTCACGACGGCCACCCAGCCTTTAATATTGAAAAGAGATTGTGCTGTGAGATCTTTGAGGTCGGCCATTGTGTATGTGTTGTGATGGGGAAAAGACAACAGTTAGTTGACCAACCAGCTCAGGTATCTTATACTGTGACTTAGCATGTAGCTCCACCCACCTTTGGTTGAATGCCGGGACTTGCGTGGAAGCTTCTATGCCCAATATGGCGACCGTCACTCGGCAAGGTGGGGGGATCTCAACGCTGGGGTTTGGGGGTTGTGAGTTGCCTACCGGCTAAAGTGCAACCGGCATGAATGCAGCAAGATGATTCAAGCTTACTTTTCGAGTTCGATAAATTTCTTACATTGGACTTGAAAGAAGATAAGGGTAGTTAAAGTGTCAGGTTAGAACTAAAGTGCTCAATGTGGCATTGAAGAAAGACTTGTCCTCGGCCGTGCGAGACTGAGCCGAGGCAGAGAGCTCCCCACACTGCGGTGCACGACCAGTTGATCCAATGTTGATTAGATCGAACGGTCTTGCAATCATTTGATATTGACACACATCTCATATGCAAAATTGAACCAACAAAATGGACGAGTCTCGTAAAACGCCCGTCATCATCGGCGTTGGAGACATTGTCAACCGGTCCAAGAAAGTCGAAGACGCCATTGAGCCCCTACAGCTCATTATCCAGGCCATCCAAAAAGCCATCCACGACACCGGTTTGCCAGCTTCCGCAGCCGCCTCCTTAAAATCCGAAATTGACAGCTTGGACGTCGTTCGACCGTGGACATGGCCATACCCGGATTTGCCTGGTCTCATATCTGACCGCCTGGCCGTCAATCCCAAGAGGAAGCACATTAGTGAGCATGGTGGCAATCAGCCCGCACTTCTTTTGGACAACGCAGCGAGGAGGATTTCCAAGGGCGTGAGTAAAGTCGCGGTCGTGACTGGAGGCGAGGCTCTCGCATCTCTTTCGGCATGTGCTGCGGCGAAGAAGATGCCTCCTCCAAATTGGACGCCGATCAATGAGGAAATCAATACAGTATTTTCGCCAACAACTCGTGAGCTACAGAAAAGTATGAAGAATGAATCTATTTTACCGTATCTCTGCTGACGTGGAGGGTGAAGATCTCGGCGCGAAGCATCATGTTGGTGCACCAATTCACATCTACCCGCTGTACGAAAATGGGTTTCGTGCATATCGGAGACAGAGCATTGTGGACAACAATACCGAGTCAGCTGAGCTATATGCCGAATTTGCCAAAGTTGCTGAGAATAATGAATACGCATGGTCTTATGGAGCACCGGCTGCGACGAAAGATGACATAGGAACCGTTTCCAAAAAGAACAGAATGATCTGCTTTCCCTGTATGTCTTCCTACTGGCATCGCACCACTCAAGACTGATGATTCTTGGCAGATCCTTTGCTCGTTAATGCTTTCAACACTGTCAACCTCGCAGGAGCCTGTATCGTCACATCTACCGAACATGCAAGAGAGCTCGGAATTTCGGAGGATCGCTGGATATACGTTCTAGGTGGTGCTGGAACTAGCGAAAGCGGTGACTGTAAGTTTTTGTATGCGCTCTGAACAGGCTTATGATTCCTGACGATACCATTGAACACAGTCTGGAAACGCGCGAACTTCTGGTGGAGTCCATCCATATCTCGGTCGTTGGATGCAGGCATCTCAGCGTCATCATTGCATACAGAAGACATTGATTTGTTTGATTTCTATTCGTGAGCTACCGCTTCAGTATTCAGCTTTTCAGGAACGTATTATGCTGACCTTTTCGATCAAGATGCTTTCCAATTGTCCCAAAACTCGCCTGCGATCATCTTGGTTTGCCAATGACCAAGGGATCACGGCCGATAACCTTATTAGGTGGCCTTACATCCTTCGGTGGCGCTGGTAACAACTATTCGACCCATGTTCGTCAAGCCAATCGTTTTTCTTTTTCATAAAAGCCATGAGCTCACATGTCCTAGGCCATCACCGAAATGGTCCGTCAACTCCGTGACGGTAAAGGCAAAACAGGCTTGGTCTTGGCCAATGGAGGAGTCGCCACATATGAGCACGTCGTGTGTCTCTCACGAAGTCCACGCAAAGATGGCCTACCATATCCATCTGAAAGTCCTCTACCCCCACTCATCACTGACATTCAAGTTCCAAAAGTCGACGAACAAGCACAAGGTGACGCTTCGGTGGAGACGTACACTGTCGAGTACGCACGCGATGGTCAACCGTCTCGTGGATACATTGTTGGAAGACTCAACTCTAGTGGACATCGCTTCGTGGCGAATCATGCCGATGAACAGACATTGAAAGAGCTCTGCAGTCTGACGGTGGAGCCCATTGGACGACGAGGGACAGTGTCGGTGAGCAAAGACGGGAGAAATTTGTTTGCTTTTGATAATACTCTGGCCAAATTGTGAGCGTCCATGGCATTCGACCTAGTCGTTTGGTACAAGAAGCATTGCGTATAATGCTCTAACTAACACAGAAACGAGACGAAAGTATCAGAAATGTCACGTGGCCATGGCGATTGGCCAGCAGCGGTGAAACGTGAGGACAACGAGGCGAGTCTAGACGGGCGGGGGCGATGGCAACGTCAGTCCCGCTCTTTACGCAACCGCTCGCTGGCTCTTGTCCCGATACGGTAATCGGCCGCGAGTAGCCAATCGCACGCCGTCGATTCGCCTGAATAAGCTCCACTATGGTTGCTCCTTCCCCCGCCATGTTCCTCGGTGCATGCCCCGCGCCAATGCTCGCTTTCCCATACTGAAAAGGAAGGAACGGCCCAAAACACACGCAGCCTGCACCTGCCCGTATGGCGCCATATGTATCCTCCTTCTTCGCCCGCTCTCGTCTCGTCTTCTCTCTTCCTTCATCCTCTCCTCTCCTCCTCCTCCATCTCTCCCACAGTACCATCAAACACCCGCGTACTCTCACCACAATGGCCAAGTGCCCCGTACAACACTCCAACGTCGCCGGTGGCGGCACTCGCAACGACGACTGGTGGCCCGACAATCTCCGCCTCAACATCCTCCGCCAGCACACCGCTACCACCAACCCTCTCGGCGAGAAGTTTGACTATGCTTCCGCCTTCAAGTCTCTCGACTATGCTGCTCTCAAGAAGGACCTCCATGCCCTGATGACCGACTCGCAGGACTACTGGCCAGCTGATTTCGGACACTGTACGTCGTATCACTATGTTTTGTTCCCCCTCATGACCTGTACTAACGATTCTTTCTTCTAGACGGTGGTTTCTTCATCCGCATGGCATGGCACAGCGCCGGTACTTACCGTGTCGCTGACGGCCGTGGTGGTGGAGGTCAAGGCCAACAGCGCTTTGCTCCCCTCAACAGCTGGCCCGACAATGGCAACCTTGACAAGGCACGCCGCCTCTTATGGCCCATCAAGCAAAAGTATGGCGAGAAGATCTCGTGGGCTGACTTGTTCTTGCTCACTGGTAACGTTGCCATTGAATCTATGGGTCTCCCAACCTTTGGCTTCGCTGGTGGTCGTCCAGACACCTGGGAGGCCGATGAGTCCGCCTACTGGGGTGGTGAGACTACATGGATGGGCAACGACGTCCGCTACGGCAACCACGGTGTTTCAGGAACCCCAGCCTCTGGCATTTTGGACAGCGACCAGAAGAAGAGCGACCACTCTGATATCAACAACCGCGAGTTGGAATCTCCTCTCGCCGCCGCCCACATGGGTTTGATCTACGTCAACCCAGAGGGTCCAGATGGTCAGCCTGACCCAGTTGCCTCTGGCAGGGACATCCGCACTACTTTCGGCCGTATGGCTATGAACGACGAGGAGACTGTCGCTCTTATTGCTGGCGGTCACGCCTTCGGAAAGACCCACGGAGCTGGCCCAGCTGATAACTGTGGCCCTGAGCCAAACGGCGCCGACATTGCCGCTCAGGGCTTCGGTTGGCAGAGCAAGTACAAGTCTGGCAAGGGCCCAGACGCCATCACATCGGGTCTTGAGGTCACCTGGAGCTCCACCCCCACGAAGTGGAGCAACAAGTACCTCGAGTACATGTTCAAGTACGACTGGGAGCTCACCAAGTCTCCAGCTGGTGCCAACCAATGGGTTGCTAAGACCGACGACGAGGTCATTCCCGATGCTTTTGATCCCAGCAAGAAGCACAAGCCCACCATGCTGACTAGCGACCTTGCCCTTCGCTTCGATCCTGCGTATGAGAAGATTTCTCGTCGTTTCCTGGAGAACCCTGACCAGCTCGCCGACGCCTTCACTCGCGCTTGGTTCAAGTTGCTCCACCGTGATATGGGCCCACGTTCGCGCTGGCTCGGCCCTGAGATTCCAAAGGAGATCCTTATCTGGGAAGACCCAGTCCCAGCTGTTGACCACCCATTGGTTGAGGAGGCCGATGTTTCTGCTCTGAAGAAGTCCATTCTCGCCGCTGTTCCTGAGTCCACCAAGCTCATCTCCGCCGCATGGTCTTCCGCATCCACTTTCCGTGGCGGCGATAAGCGTGGTGGTGCCAACGGTGCCCGTATTCGCCTCGCTCCGCAGAAAGACTGGAAGGCCAACAACCCTGCTCAGCTCAGTCAAGTTCTCTCCGCCTTGGAAGGTGTCCAGAAGGAATTCAATGGCAAGGGCAACAAGAAGATCTCGTTGGCCGATCTCATTGTCCTCGGCGGTGTTGCCGCTCTCGAGAAGGCCTCCGGCGCCTCCGTTCCATTCACCCCCGGCCGTACCGATGCCACCCAGGAGCAGACCGATGTCGAGTCTTTCACCCACCTTGAGCCAGTTGTTGACTCTTTCGTCAACTATGGCAAGGGCAGCGACCGTGCGCGAACTGAGCAGTTCCTCGTCGACAAGGCTCAACAACTTACTCTCTCTGCTCCAGAGATGACTGTCCTTGTTGGTGGTCTCCGCTCTCTCAACGCCAACTTCGACGGCTCTTCCCACGGTGTCTTCACCCAGAAGCCTGGTCAGCTCTCCAACGACTTCTTTGTCAACCTGCTTGACCCAAGCATTTCCTGGAAAGCCACCGACGCCAGCCAGGAAATTTTCGAGGGTACCGACCGCAAGTCTGGCCAGAAGAAGTTCACTGCCACCCGCAGTGACCTCATCTTCGGTTCTCACGCTGAGCTTCGCGCTCTTGCTGAAGTTTACGGCAGCTCTGACGGTCAAGCCCGCTTCACCAAGGACTTCATTGCTGCTTGGGACAAGGTGATGAACTTGGACCGATACGACTTGTCCCAGGATAAGGGACCAAACGCCAGGCTGTAAGTAGGGTGACTGTGTCGAGCCTTGCTTGCCGATTTATGTTCGATGAGTTTTACGATCTTTGAAAGCTGAGACGAAGTGTCCCATGTATAGGAAGCGAAAGAGGGAAGATACTCTGCCATCGAGGTAGTTCGTAACCCCTTCAATAGAAATTCACAAAATGAAAATCTAAATTCAATAATGCGGTTGACTAAAATTGTCGTCACTATCAATTCTTCAACACGAACCGATATCTTGGTTTTCCTTCTTCAAACTCTATCAATGCCTTGTTTGCATCTTTCATAGGATACATGTTAATCCATGGGTGCACGCCTTTTTCTACTGCCAAATCCAACATTTCTCTGATCTGCTGTCTTGACCCGACGGTACTTCCGCCAATCTTGGCTCTGCGATCGGTCAGTGTGCCAAGATCGATGGCTGGTAGGCTGTCTTCTGGCACACCGACCATGATGAATGTACCTCTCAGACGCAAGAGTTTAAGGTAGTCATTCAAAGGCATCTTGTGTGAAGAGACGGTACAGACGATTAAGTCTACAGTTTTGGCGTACTTGGTAGACCAGTCCTCTTCTTCATCAGTCGCAATGAATGCTGTTGCGCCCATTTTCAGGCAATCGTCTTTCTTTGCTGTGGTGCGCGAGATTGCTGTTATGGATGTGCATCCAAGGGCCTGGTTGTGGTAAATAGTTAGCCAATGGTTTTTACAAGTTGATTGGATGATTTAACTTACTTTGGCCCATAAAAGCCCAAAGTGCCCTAGTCCACCAACACCCACTATTCCCACCCTGATACCTGGCCCGGCATTATTCTCGACAAGAGGTGCATACACTGTAATGCCTGCGCAAAGCATGGGAGCAGCTTCAATGGATGAGATTGCCTCCGGAATTTTGAAAGCAAAATGCGACGGCACCCGCGTATGCTCTGCATAGCCACCCGTGGCTTTTGAACCATCCGGATACCGCATATCATAGGTATTGCAATTACCCTCATTCTCACAGTGATGCTCATCCCCATTGGAACAATCCTCACACTCAGCCGTCAAACAAGCAGACGATTGCGCACCGACACCGACTCGGTCACCGACTTTGATCCCGCCGGCTGCTTTTCTGCCTACTCGTACGGCACGTCCGACGATTTCGTGGCCGACGATGACGGGGTAATCGGCCGGTGCCCATCCGCTGCGTAGGGTGTGGATGTCGGAGCCGCAGACGCCGCAGCATTCAATGGCGATGTCGACGTCTTCTTCAGTCCAGGTTTTTGGGACGAATGATTCCCATCTCAGGTTGCCTTTTGCTGATGACTTATCGTGGCCGACCCAGCCAATGAAGGATGTTGGAGGGCATGACATTTTTGCGGTTTTAAGAGAAAATGTTGGAGATGTTGAAGGGGAATAGGTTGAGATGATTATGTGACGATCGTGAGAGTAGAACTTGGACACTTACTTATACTTGCGACGACGCTGTGGACTTTCTTTTTTCTGTCAATTATTGTGTTCTTTTTTGTCTTCTTTTGATTGTAGTCGAGGCGAGACCATACGGAGTTGACTCTCCACAGATGCAATCAGATTTCCTCATCTGGTCTAGTCAACGCCGTTTCCCGTCCATGCTTGGATCCGCTTGAATACCGCGTGGCTTTTGTAGTCGAAACGGGATGCAAAACAAGATAAGGGAGAAGCACAAGCAAGCTTATGTTGAGTCTTGTGTGCGAGGGCCAGCTTGATGGTCTCCTTGGTACGAAGTGGTAAGCAAATGTGTCGTTCCAGCAGGAAGACGACGTGGAGTTCTGTGGAAACAACTTTGTACCTCGACGACCATTCAACTTCGGTCAGGGTCTGCATGGCGAACGTGGGCTCCACGTACGCCCGCATGCACGTTTTGCTTGGTTTGACCAGGGTTTGGTTGTCCGCCCGCAAACTCAGGGGAGGTTCTAAACTCGCTTGCCAAAGACAGACAAGACCGAGGATGAGGCGAGGCTGTAAAAGGCTAAATCAGCTTAGCTGTCTGAGCGTCGACAACCCCCTTATTGGCCTGCTCGATAACTAAACGAAAACCACATCGCGCTCAAGCTCTGCGGCCCTGTCCGTCTGTCCGTCTGGCCTGTTACTGAAACGAAGTGGGCCTTTTTAAAATGTGCTGCATAAAATCGCAGTCGGGGCGTGGTCGGGGGCCTCGAAAACGGACCAACCACGGCGTGACGTTGCTCACTTGCGCTTCGTTTGTGTTCGTTGTGAAGATGCAAGGTCCCTTTATGAGGCGGCTCGTCCCCTACTCATGGTGGCTATGCGTCGAGGGCCGTTACGCTCCAGGCTCGAGCGGCCTCGATATAAGAGATTGTGGTTTCTCAACGAGCGCAGACCGCCAGTTTCGTCGTCTTTCCCGTTTGTCCATTCTCTCGCTGTAAGTGGCTTTTGTCCACGATCCATTCATTCATTACATCCCACCGACTGTATACTCTCGTTAAATTCCGCCGCATCGAATTTCAAGCGTTCTCTAGCATTTTCCAGCATCCATCCGACTCCACGCACGTTACTCCGTTGCAATCTGAACGACTTCACGACTCCTCCTTTTCTCCACTGAAAGACTACCCTCGTACCGTGTTCCAAAAATGGCCATCCAAGCAAACGACTACACTCTCATCAGTTTGATGATCATCCTCGGCTGCGGCTGCGGCTTCATGATGCTCTGGGGCATGTTCCGCTTCTACAATGCCGAATCGGTCGAACGATCCTACGAACCGACCAAAGAACAAGCCATCTACATGCGCGAAGCACGGATACGCAGTCTCCGCAATCTGGCCGCTTCGCTGGGTCGGAAAGACGTCGTTCGCGATTTGGACGATAGTATAGAAAGGGGCAATGCACATGGGGAAAAGGACGAGAAGAGTCATGCTGCATATCGCAATTCGGAACATTCTGATCATTCGGGTTTGTATTAGAAAAGAAAAATTGTTCAAGGAGTCAGATTGCGGTTCGCGAAAAAAGCGAGTGGGTATTTTTGTTCTTGGCCTGCAATATCTTGGTGTGCATATTTTGGTGTTTTTTGCGTTGGCGCTTTTATAAATGGGATAAATGAGGCCTGAAAGTCGGGCTTCCGGTTTGGCGTATTGTCTAAGAGGTGGGTTTTGGAGGTTTGGGATATAACAATTAATTGGTCACTCTATTCAATGAGAAGCATTCTATCGTCGTTGTACTTCACCTTTTAATTTGTTTGACATCGTTATCGCATATCGATTTTGACTACGTCTCATACGGTACCACAATGGGCAGACGAAAGGAAAGCACTCCGCTGATATGTTTTGACTTCGACTGTTATCGGATGTACTTTTGATATAGTGACACGTTTGAATTCTCTTGCAAATATGCGCCTGCATAAGACTTCCGCAATCCACCGGGAAAGAATCCATACCACGTTCTTTGCGTAAAACGATGTCCTTTATCGGAAAAATCCTATTTAGAATATCTTTATTAGAATGCCCCTTCGTACCACTATATTTTATAGCGCTATCGCCCCACCCCAAAGTAAGACGCCATTACCGCCACCCACTACTCATCCATGAAAGCAGTGTTCACTACAATGGGTATTTTCTCAGGGATATTTGCTTTGACTATTTGAATAAATCAAACGTCGAGGTTGGTCGAGGCCCTCATGCTGGGGACAAAGAAACGTGCACAGACATGTCGCCTTAGTCAGCGCACTTCAGAGTCGACTTCTTTCATCAAAGTCAGGCAGTGTCACGACCCCGCGACCCCAGGCGCTCCACGTTCTCCAAAGTTATGGCGCATCCTAATATATCATCTTCTACATCGCCGTCAGAAACTATCACTACTGCTTTTCTCCTTTCGAACCTTCATTGTCCTTCATGTGTTGTTGCCGCGAAAGATGCAATCCAGAGCGCTCATACGGTCTTATGGATATCGCCCAATGTTATAACTTCAGTTGTCACTGTTGAGCACAACGACACAATAACAGTTGAACAGCTCAAATCTACTCTTGAAGGAGCTGGCTTTGACGTGTGCGGTATAAGTGCGCCTACTACTGATGCTGGTGGACAATCGGCAATTGCTACCAGCAGTGCTCAATACGACGGGATTCTCGATAATATTTCAAATCCTACGTCTGTTCTATCACAATGGATCGCTCCTGTAAATGATAGTACCGGAAATAGCCTGTCGCGAGACCACCGTGCGAGGATTCATCTTCAGACTTGCAAAAAATGTCGTTCATCAGAAACATATGGTTCTGATGAGAACACTTATGGGGACAAAAAGCCACTGCACGGGTTTTCGGACCCCAAAGAGGTCGAACGACGGGAATCCGTTCCTGCGGCGACACCGTACGCGGGAATACGACGAGCGACGCTGTCAATCGGAGGCATAACTTGCGCTGTTTGTGTCAATACCATAACCGACGAGGTTAGCAAACTAGATTGGGTATCGAACATCACTGTCAGCCTCGTCACCAACAGTGCAACTGTGGATTTCATCGACGAGAACAACCTTGATAATCTTTTGGGAACCATCGAGGATCTTGGATACGACGCCACCGTGGACACTCTCGTCAATTTAGACGACCAAAAGCCCAACTCTAACAAAAGGACGGTCGAGATTCGTCTTGATGGGACATACTGCGTTCAATGTCCAACTCGTGTCGCAAAAAGTCTTGCTGGCTTCAGGCGTCAAGTCGAGAGCGCCACTCAATTGACCGGCCCTCAATCTATAATTAAAGTTACCTATGTTCCCGAGGCTCCTGATTTTACTATACGACAGATTCTTGCTGCTATCGAAGCAGGCGACCCAGCTCTTACTGCTTCGATTTATCATTCTCCGACACTCGAAGAGCGCTCTAAACAGATCATGCGCAACCATCAGCGGCAGCTTATCTACCGTGTCGTTCTGACTGGTATCATTGCCATTCCGACTTTTATCATCGGTGTTGTGTACATGAGTTTAATTCGAGGCAGCAATGCCTCCAAACAGTACCTAATGGCACCATGGATCTCCGGTATCAGTCGCACTCAAATCGCGCTGTTTGCTCTAGCTACCCCAGTCTACTTTCTTGCTGCCGATGTGTTCCACACTCGCGCTATAAAAGAGATCAAGACACTATGGCGAAGGGGCAGTCAGACGCCTGTCTTGCGAAGATTTTATAAATTTGGCAGTATGAACACACTTCTCTCGCTGGGAACCACGATTGCCTACGCCTCTTCTGTCGCTCAATTAATCGCAGCAGGTGTCAATCGACCAAAAAGTCTCAGTAATACAAATTTCTACTTCGATTCTGTCATCTTCTTGACCCTTTTCTTGCTCATTGGAAGACTGATTGAGTCTTTCAGCAAAGCGCATACAGGAAATGCGATAGAGATGCTGGGGAAGCTCCGCCCGACCACTGCAGTTCTAGTTGAGCGTCTGGGAACTGAAAAAGAAGAAGATCGTGTCATTCCAGCGGAGCTACTCGACTTTGGTGATACTATACGCATTCCTTACGGTACATCCCCGCCAGCAGATGGTGTTGTAGTACAAGGCGAGACCAACTTCGACGAGTCTGGTCTCACTGGAGAGTCCAGGCCAGTAAAGAAAAAGTCGGGCGATGAAGTGTTCGCAGGAGCTGTCAACATTGGGGCACCAATCTTGCTTCAAGTCACTGGCACAGGGGGCAAGTCAATGCTTGATGAAATCTTCCGAGTTGTACGAGATGGCCAGGCGAAAAGGGCACCGGTGGAACGCATTGCAGATGTGATGACCACCTTTTTTGTTCCCGTTATTAATGTCATTGCAATCCTCACCTGGGTTATCTGGATGGGTCTTGGTTTGAGCGGCAGAATTCCACCTGATTGGTTAGATGTGACCTCTGGTGGATGGGTCGCATGGTCGCTTCAATTCGCCATTGCCGTTTTCGTCGTCGCCTGCCCATGCGGTTTGGCTCTTGCAGCTCCAACGGCAATATTCGTCGGTGTTGGTCTTGCAGCAAGGCACGGTATTCTTGCCAAGAGTGGCGGCGAGGCATTTGAAAAGGCTAGCAAGGTTGACTGTGTCGTCTTCGACAAAACTGGCACTCTAACGATGGGCGGTGAACCCGCCATCACCGACTTCGAGACGTATCCTGACAGCGTCAACTTTGATGAGGATTGCAAGAATTCGCTCTTTTCTAGTATCAAAGCTGTCGAAGGTCACAGCAGCCACTCCATTGCGAAAGCCATCGTAAGCTTCTGTTCACGTACGACGACTAGCATTGCAAAGATCGAAAACGTCGAAGAGGTCCCGGGCAAAGGCATGAAAGCAACTTGCATTATGCCAAATTACATGTCGGCCTACGAGATTATTGTTGGCAGTGAGGCTCTCATGGCTGACTACTCTGTGGAGATATCCGCCAAAGTCGCTGCCATGTTGCAGAAATGGAAATCAGAAGCAAAGTCCATTGCATTGGCCGCAACCAAGCCTATTGTTGGCACTACAGCATTGTCTGATTCGTCCTCGCCCACCTATACACTCGCTGCCATGTTCTCAATCTCTGATCCCATCCGCCCCGAGGCACCGGCCGTCATTAAGGCTTTGCATGACCGCGGTACTGCTGTTTGGCTGCTTTCGGGCGATAATCCCGCCACAGCTGCGGCTGTAGCTTTACAGCTAGGCATCAACCCCGATAATGTGATTGCTGGTGTATTACCTGTCCAAAAGGCAGAGAAGATCACATACCTGCAATCCAGTTTAAAATCGCGTATCAATGCCTCGTCGGAATCCACCACTCGCCGCGCAACAGTCGCCATGGTTGGCGACGGCATCAACGACTCTCCAGCCCTTACGACAGCTGACGTAGGCATTGCCATCGGCTCAGGCTCAGACATCGCTATAAGCTGTGCAGATTTTGTTCTCCTAAACTCAGACCTCAACTGCCTTGTCAACGTCCTAGATCTATCAAGGGCAGTTCTTCGCCGCATCAAATTCAATTTCGGCTGGGCACTTGTGTACAATTGCATCGCCATTCCTCTCGCTGCCGGTTGTCTCTATCCTTTGGTGAGCAATGGCAGCCATATACGTTTGGACCCGGTCTGGGCAAGTCTTGCAATGGCGCTCAGCAGTATCTCTGTTGTAACGAGCTCTCTTGCTTTGAGAAGTCGCCTGCCTGGAATCGGATTTAGGGTCAAGAAGGTCCAATAGAGGTAAATAGTGTGGTGAGCGATCGATTAATGTTACAATCGCTGACGATTGAAATGTTTCGGGCCGTTGTCAAAGAGAAAGCAGAAAGATCATCTGCGGTACCTCATGTTTGCGTTTCGAAGACGGCCCTATCCCGGTCTTCAATTAACGAAACTGTGACCAGAGGTTTTGGGTCTTGGCCCAAATACGTCGAGCCTGTCATCATACGATACAGAGCAGAGCCCTCGGACTCCGAGGTTTGAGCAATCTGAGCAAGAAAACCACTCATTCCGCTTGCTAGTAATTGCAAACTTTGTTGAGGCTCATCATCTCTCAGTCCTACGATTGAACAACATTCGCACAAATTGCAATCCTCTCGGCTGAAAGACAGTCGTGACAAGCATGAACGGAGGGTAACGGCTCGCTTTGAGCCCGCTCCCACGCATCATTCTACAACTGCCTAGTAGCTTAGTTAAAAGTCTAAGATAACGATAGCACCGAGTTTTGATATTTCTTTATCGGTGTAAGAATACCCTGAAACCTGAATGGGGTGATTCCAAATGGACGTCAGGAAGTAGCACCGTCGGCGTTCTCCATGCGCTTCCACTGGTCGGAATCCATTGCAAGTTATTTCCCAACTCTCCGAAAAGCCACGAAATGGTTTTCTCTGCGGAATCTCAGGAACGCATCCCAACAATGGCAATTGGCGTCGTTGATGTAGTGACCGATGTCAGGGTGAACACCGGCATCAAGGACAGTCGCAAAAACAACCGATTGCGCACGTATAGTCACGGCAGTAACGCAGATATTGAGTGGTGGTGAATTCAGTCCAGAGAGTTCCTGTTGGCTGAGCGTGGATGGGATTAGTAGAGTTTCTCAGTCGCATATTCATGGGAAGTAATCTTACTTACGAGACTAAAATGTCATTGTAGTGAGTTGTTCCGAGAGAATAGTGGCCGCGTCGGTAGTAGAGCGTAGTCCAATTATTTTGTTTTCAGCTGCGGCTACTGCTCACGTCGACACAAATATGCTGCTCTTGCTAGTGCGAGAGATGTAAAGCGAGCAACTCCAATCAAGTAGCGTATGTTTTCCCATTGGAAAGCGGAACTGATTTTGCAGAACGACAAGTCGATCCATCCGTATGATCATGATACAAACAACCACTTTCCGCCGTGGGGTCATCAAACAGAATTCCCCCTGACATTCTCCGTATAGCATTAACCAGATCAACAGCGAAATCGGGATTATTCTCAAAGCATTGCCGATATTTATCCGCTCCGTTCGTCACAGCGGGATCCATGATTTGCCGAGCTGCAATATCGGTCATTAGACGTCGACAAGGCGAATCGCGAGGAACTTGGCGGTATATCTCGTCTGTCTCTTGTGCATCCGGCACGAGACCGGCTTGATACAAGCCCTGGCGATACGTATCCATCGCTTGGTTTTTGAGCACGTTCAAGTAGAATTTCTCGCATAAGAGATAGAGTTTGAGATTCTTGACTGCTAGTTCGTAAATCTCCTCCTCGGTCAAGTTGGAATCTATGCCGTCTAGCTCGCCGTGATAGAGCGATTTGACGAGCAGTTCGAAATCAGCGGGGTCTTCGTCCGGAAGGTCTAGTCGAAGGTCTTGGTCGTCCCGCCGCATCACTTCGTGTCCGCAGAACTCAACTTCGAAGAATGACGAGTGGTGGCAAAGTAAATCGCGATGCAGCGACCAGCGTTTCTGCTCGGGTCCCACTGAAATCTCGACCATTGGACCTGTTAATAGTCTTTGCACTTGATTAGTAAAAGTTCGATCAACAAATGTTTCTCAAAACACTGTTTGTCTCTTGATATGTTCACAGCTCGCATCGTCGACAGAAGCCTCGGATACATCGCAATTAGATACTCACTTGGCGAAGGATTTGGCGTTCTTGCTGGTGATACTTTCGCGTTCCATGCGCGTCGGGTCAGCAACAAGCTCTATAGGTCGAGAATCGGAATAGGCAAAATCGCGCGAAAATATAGGCGGAAAGGAATGAATGTGATGAGGATGGGGGAGACTGCGATGCAAAGGACAAGGAGACGGCTCTTGATGATTGTTCATAGGAATACAGCAGCTGTTATAAGCGTGTGATCAAGTACATATGAGGAGCAAGGATCGCGTAAAGTGCAATCTTAATACGTCTGACATAACGATAGATGCGTGCATTGTCTGTCGTTTGAACGTGGAGGGGATGTCGCTTATGGCCGACCCTAGTTAATGGACCACCGATGATTGTTCGGAGTTGCTGGCGGAATAGTCTGAGTTACTAGTTTGTGTATCCAATTTAATGCGTGCACATCGACCTGGCTATCAAGCAAGAAGATCATCAAACTGGTCTTCTTTGTACTATCGCTGCAGGCAATCATACTATCACAAAAAATGTTCAATGAACCCCTTAAAGGACAAACGTTTTGCCCTGTGAGCATTTTCCAATACCGTGTTAAATTGACTACTCTCCTTCAACGGATCTAAACTTTTAATTCCCAGACTACTAACCTCGACCTACTCAAAGGTAAATACTAAACAAACATGATTAACGTCAAACCCATTAGAAGCACTTCTACTCTTCCTCCAGACCGAACAGTCGCGTCATTACTTGTTGCACTGGCAGTAGCACTAGATCCCGTCGATGATACTACATTGAACGACACGGAAGTACTCGATGGGTTGGATGTGGAAGTGGAGCCCGCTCCGGCATTCGTAGTCGAAGATATCATTGGCACAGATGTTTCCGAGGACGACAATACTGATTGAGTCATGGTGCTTGATGCGCCGGAAGTAGAGGCTAATGAAGATGCCTCATTACCCTTCACATACGCCACCGAATCCTTAATTTGCGAGTTTTCCGAGTCGTCCCTATGAAAGTCGGAAAGTGACAGGGATTTTGTACCATAAATGATTCCAAACCAGACACGGTAAGGCTTTTCGGTGTGATATGCGCCATCAGTCAATTCTCATGATCAGTCAGCTTCTAGTCCATAATGGACAAAAGCAGCACTCGAGACTTACCAGAGTGCGAGTAGCATGACTGGCAGCTGAAACGTTTACATTCGTCAAGTATATACTGAGACCATGCTGCCGCGGTTGATTCGTTGTTCGGTCTGTAGTACGTGGATATGGTGTCGCCTGCCAGACTGCCTAGCACCCAGTTCAGAGGGGGCGGAAACGCAAGCTTGGTGTACGGTCCTGTGTCGTTTGCCAAGGACAGTGCAATGGAAGAGTAGACGCAAGTGCAGAGCACCACGAACGCTTGCGTCAGTTTCATGATATCGGGTCCACCACTTGGTAGTCAACGTGTGTTAGTGAGCACAAACAAAAGAATGCCGGACTCTCGATGGACGGATTCGTCTCCAAGCAGGGAATGATATTACTGCGAGGCCTGGGAACAAGCTTTAAGTCCCGATGCTTCGCCGGTGGCGTGATCTTGGTATTCTAGTTAACGGTACAGATAAGACGTTGGCCAAGCTCCGCTAAAGGGACGACGATCCAGCCTTGCTTGGAACGACGACAGCCTTATGAGTTGACTGAATCTTGCTTCAGCACTGTAAGTTATGTGTATGTATGTACCCCGCAGAAAACTCAATGTCAATCCCCTGAATACCGTCTCTAATACTGTCTGAGGATTGCATCTCGTCGCTGTTGCCCCTGGCCCACACGTGGAAACAGCCGGCTGCTCCGGCGCCGCATTCCCGAATACGAGCCTAACTTTCGTAATGCCTACAGCAAAAACACAAACTAAGCACGATTCTTGTTCGCCGCCTGCCGCTTGCGCCGCCTGCGCCTCGTAGTGTGCGTCTGCAGGAACCATGAGCTATTTACGTCCGGCTTCTCCACAGTGCGAGTCCTCGTCATGGTCTTGTGCCTGGGGTTTCTCCTTTTCTTCGACTACGTGATGACTTGAGCTGGCCCTGGCGAAGCAACATTACACGGCCAATCTGCCGCTCTGCCTTCTTTTCTCTGAACAAAATTATATCGATCCGGGGTCCCGCGATGTGGTCCGCCGGTGGTATCCTTGCGACGACTCTCGTGGTCCTCACGGCTGTGGGCGCCGTACCATTAGACATAAACGATGACGGTAAGAGATACTCTCCAGTCCTTCTTGACATTGGCTCACATCAGTTCCAGACTCCATAAAGAAAGCAGCCGCGACTGTCGCAAAAGGCATGATGAATTACTACAAGGGTAATTTGCCTGGCCAGACTCCCGGTGAAATCGAAGGGTATTATTGGTGGGAGGTTGGTGGCATGATGGGTGCACTGATCGATTATTGGTATTACACCGGAGACACCCAATACAACGATGCCGTTATACAAGCTATTCCATGGCAAGCAACACCGAATTCAGACTTCATGCCAGCCAATCAGACGAGTTCAGAGGCCAATGACGATCAGGCATTCTGGGGTACATATTGCTTGCGGTCAATCAATGATGAATTCCGCTAACAATTGATCTTCTTCTGCAGCGTTTACTGCACTTTCAGCAGCAGAGCTTGGCTTTCCAAATCCACCAGCCTCACAGCCACAATATATCGCTGCCGCTCAAGGAGCATTCAATACAATGGTCGCTCGTTGGGACAACACAACATGTAACGGCGGTCTACATTGGCAGTTCAACGAATTCCATAGTGGATACAACTACAAGAGTTCGATCGCAAACGGTGGCCTATTCACCATAGGAGCTAGGCTATGGGCGTACACTCAGAATGAGACGTATTATGACTGGGCCAACAAAGTCTACGACTGGCTGGACAGCGTGGGCGCTATCGGACCAGATGGCCAGATTTTCGACGGAGTCGATAGTGCAAGCGACTGTAAAGGCAAAGTTTATACCCAATGGACGTATAACGCTGGCGTATTCCTCCATGGCGCAGCTGCAATGTACGCACACACGACAGGAGCCGAACAGGATAAATGGCGGGCTCGTATTGAATTGATTCTCAACCAGGCACTTTCAAAGTTCTTCGAGGATCCCCAGAACAAGACTATGGCCGAAATGGCATGCGAGCACAACAAGCCGGGCCAAGGATACTGCGATGCGGATCAGCTTTCTTTCAAAACCTATCTTGGCCGTTCATTCGGTTTCATCGCACTACTAGCTCCTTGGACCTACAATCTCACAGCACCATATTTACAAGTAACGGCGCAGTCGGCCGCACAGTCCTGCTCCGGTGGTTCTGATGGCGTGACATGCGGCACAAAATGGTGGGTGGATGGTTGGGATGGAGAATGGGGACTAGGACAACAAATGTGTGCTCTCGAAGTCATTTTGCCCAATCTGGTTTCGAATGTCAAGGCTCCATTTACCGAATTTGACGGAGGAACATCCAAAGGAAACGCTACAGCTGGTACTGGCGGATCTAAAACAGTTTTCAAATACACAAGTGTGATTTCAACAGGCGACCGAGTAGGAGCAGGAGCTATTACCGGTCTCATACTCATAGGAGTCGTGAGCGGCGCATGGTTCGTATCTTAACTTGAATTATAAACACACTGATGATGTTTGCTAACATGGTGTTGGCAGGTGGCTAATGATCTGAACATTTGTATAAAACCCCAAGTTTGATTATTATTACTATTGAATAATGTACGATATTTCATGGATTCGTACAACATCACATGTTCACCTCGGCGTTTTTAAGACTGACACGTCTGTCACTTGATTGTCACGAAAGTCCGGTCTGAATGGCTTTGATTGAGAAAGCCAGTAGCCTTGAATAACAGCAATTGATAGCTGAGTCGGCACTGATGTACAAAACCCCAGGATATCCAAACCTTTAACTTGAACAACCTCTCTTCCCCTGTGGAAGTCGCCCAATTGCGGGTGACGCTTACTAAGTAGAATAAGGAAAGCGGCCCAACTGTGACTGTCGATGCATCACCACATCTCCTCCATCGTACATCAAAGTGTTTAATGCCTCACCCTTCCATCGGCTTATAGCACAGTAAGCCGTTCCTCTCTCGAGAAGCCGACGTCACCCGCCAAAGCGGATTGCAAGCGAAGCAAGCGTTTGTTCATCAGCGCTATTGACTAGACGAACAACTATCCAACTGGAAACGGTCATAGACCGCCGTCTAGAAAGAGCTCACAGTCAATAAATCAATCCCTGTCATGTTTACACTCTGTCAGTTTCCCCGCGTTGAATCACTTTGAGTAGCCGACGTACCCCCCACTTGACGTCATGCAACGTGCCGCTATATATCAACAAATAAGCATACATACTGGTTCTGTACATTAATATAATAAACCTTTGGTCAGATTTAACTGATATCACTAGTCTGAAAACTCGTTTGGATTATATCTCGTCGAATCATGCACGATCTCACAGGCAAAGTGGTGTTGCTGACGGGCATTGGATCCGTGGGTGAAGGATGGGGCAATGGCACCACAATCGCGACTTTATTCGCGAGACAAGGTGCAACGATATTTGGGTGCGACTTGAACGTCGACGCAGCTAGTCGCGGCGCAAAAAAAATTCAAACAGATGCAGAGGTTGTGAAATCAGGACGTCAAGTAGACGATGTTGTGGATGTGATGCAAACGCCCGTGGTAGGTTGAATATTAATATTTGGTTTTACGTCATGGTACTGACTACATTGTGACAGGATGTTACAAAATCGGATCAGTGCAAGGCTTTTGTCGATGCGTGTATGAAGAAGCATTCTCGCATAGACATTCTTGTCAACAATGTCGGTCGTTCTGAACCTGGTGGACCTGCGGAGATGAGTGAAGAAGTGTGGGATCAGCAAACTGATGTGAACCTGAAATCGGTATATCTCATGTGCCATCTTGTTCTCCCAATCATGGAGCAGCAGGAGACTGGAGGTTGCGTGCTTAATGTGTCCAGCGTCGCCGGTCTTCGTTACATTGGAAAGCCACAGGTGGCGTACGCAGCGACCAAGGCAGCAGTAATCCAATTTACCAAGACCACAGCGGTGATTTATGCACAGAGGACAGGTGGAAAGGTGCGATTGAATACCGTCGTCCCAGGATTGATCAATACTCCGCTCGTGTCTATGCTGGCTAAAAAGTATGCTGGAGGTGACGAGGTCGGCTTTCGAAAGACCAGGGACGCACAAGTTCCAGTTGGGAGAATGGGAACAGCATGGGATGTGGCGAATGCTGGTCTGTATCTCTGTTCAGACGAAGCCAGTTATGTGACTGGTCAAGAAATTATTGTCGATGGCGGTATTATCGACAGCACAGGTAGGACTTGAGTAGCATCGAAATGGGAAAATTGAAGCGATCAAAGCCACATCCGTGCATTAGTATTCTCATATTCTGCTGTCCAGTGAGTGACAGTTTGAAACGCCTACTAATCTTCCATAGCCTTCAACAGACCAGAAACAGTTACAATTTCATAGCCTCTCCTCTTCATCTCAGGGATGACGTGTTCAAGCATAGGAATCGTCCAGCTTCGCCGGTCATGACAAATGATTATAGCTCCTGGCCGCAGTGAGCTTAAAATGTGCTTCGCATTAACTCGCCAGTATTTGATGAAAGGATCGTGAGGATAAATGGAGCCAAGAATAGTCTTATAGCCTGCGTTTGCAGCGACTCCCAAGATGCGACGGCTGAAAACTCCTGAGCCCGGCCGAAAGTAATGTGCAGTGCGGTCTTTTCCAGCAGTAGAGTAGGCCTTGTTGATCATGTCGTCGACTTCACTGATTTCTTTGTTCAGTTGTTCGCTTGAAAGCGAGATGCTGGGCTCGTCGTGCATGGCATGATTGCCCAGCTCGCTTCCAGCTTTGACAATATCAACCAAAGTATTCTCCTGGCCGGCGACCTGATTTCCGATTACGAAAAAAGTAGCGTGTGCATCGTTGCCCTCTAGAATCTCCAAGATCCGGCCGGTGTATTGAGATGGCACATCGTCGATTGTCAAAGCCACGATTTTCCGCGAGGTATTCGGGATTTGGAACAGGACATCTGGAAATCGGGTTTGAAAATATCCGATCAGAGCCTTGGGTGGCTTGTAAACGACATAGACCGGAAGTACTATGAGGAAAGTGACGGCGAGCAGCAGCAATAACACCAGCATCCGAGTTCGACGCGCTCGACGACGGGTCCAGCGGCCTGGCAAGCGGAACACAAATGAAGAGACCAGCGGCATTTATTTAGCGGTCCATCTCGTGATGTCTGGATATTCCTTGGAGGAGTTGATGGTCTCGACTACATTCCACGCAGGCGATTGACGGCGTGCCTGGCCATACAATACAGGGGGAGAGGGAGTAAAGATGCCTGAGCATCGTCCGTATGGGCCTCCGTCGGGCTGGCCGGCGTGCGGCTAGTCGCGGGCAAGGGTCTCGGCCATGGCAGCTGTTGTGCCCCGCCGCCGACGATTGATTGGGGAAGGTGCCCTCGAGCCAGAAAGAATCTTTGGTTAAAGCATCACCATTCACCTCCGCCCTCATATGCCCACGTTCGTCTCCTTCTCACGTCTTGCAACCTCACGACTGCAGTCTTGTGCTTCCTCGGCCCTGCGTCCGTCCCTGCAACTCCATCTTCGTGCGAGCTATCGTCCGAACCTCTATCAGCAACGTCCATTGGCGACACCTTCTTGGCCGTACATTTACCGATCTACACCATCGCCCAACATGGCTCCCAGCCTTGATACCTACTTCAAGACCATCGACGACAATGCCGAGAACTACATCGAGCGCCTCCGCCAGGCTGTCGCCATTCCCTCCATCAGTGCTGACGAGGAGCGACGTCCCGATGTCGTAAGGATGGGCATGTGGCTCAAGGAACAGCTTGAGTCCCTTGGAGCTCACATGGAGGCGAGGCCGCTCGGCAAGCAGCCTGGTAAAGAGCACTTGGAGCTCCCACCCGCCATCATTGGCCGCTACCCAGCCCAGAAAGATGAGAGCAAGCGCACAATCTTGGTTTATGGACATTACGATGTTCAGCCAGCTGAGCTGAGCGATGGATGGAACTCGGAGCCATTCACGCTTACTATTGATGACAAGGGCCGCATGTACGGACGTGGAAGCACTGATGACAAGGGACCCATTCTTGGATGGGTCAACGTTATCGAGGCACACAAGAAGGCTGGTATCGAGTTCCCAGTGAACTTGCTCATGTGCTTTGAGGGTATGGAGGAATATGGATCTGAGGGCCTTGATGATTTCATCATTGCTGAGTGTAAGCCCGGCAAGTTCTTCCAGGACGCCGACGCCGTCTGCATCAGCGACAACTACTGGCTCGGAACCGAGAAGCCATGCCTGACCTACGGTCTCCGTGGTTGCAGCTACTACTCTATTGAGATCAGCGGTCCAGGCCAGGATCTCCACTCCGGTGTCTTTGGTGGAACTGCCCAAGAGCCAATGACTGATCTTGTCCGCGTCATGGGCTCGCTCGTCGACACCGATGGCACCATCCAGATCGCCGGCATCAAAGAGCTCGTTGCTCCTATGACCGACGAGGAGAGAGGTCTTTACAAGGACATCGCTTTCACCATGGACAACATTCACGAGTCGCTGGGATCCAAGACCACCATCTTCGATGACAAGGAAAGGACTCTGATGGGCCGCTGGCGTTACCCATCTCTTTCGCTCCACGGAATTGAGGGTGCCTTCTCTGCTCCTGGCGCGAAGACCGTCATCCCAGCCAAGGTCATCGGAAAGTTCTCGATCCGCACTGTACCAAACATGGAGCCCGAGGATGTCGACAAGCTCGTCTTTGCTCACGTCCAAAAGGCATTCGACGGTCTGAAGTCAAAGAACACGATCAACTGCACCCTTCAGCACAGCGGCAAGTGGTGGGTTGCCTCGCCAAATCATTGGAACTTCACTGCTGCCGCCAAGGCTACCGAGAAGGTATGGAACATTAAGCCAGACTTGACCAGAGAGGGTGGCTCCATTCCAGTGACTCTCACCTTTGAGCAAGCCACTGGCAAGAACGTCCTTTTATTGCCAATGGGTAGCAGCACTGATGCTGCTCACTCTATTAACGAGAAGCTTGACCGCAAGAACTACATTGAAGGTTGCAAGCTGCTCGGTGCCTACTTGCACTACGTCGCTGAGGAGCCAATGAATGCTTAGAGGGGGTCATGACGATTGAAAAGTCTCGTTAGCATCCTGGATATGTGATGAAGAGCAGATATGCCTTGAAAACGCACACAAGATTCCAATAGAACTTCATTCTCAACGTTTCACAATGACTTTCTCGCTTTCTGCACCGTTGACCTGTAGATGAGTTTGATTGCTTACCTCAAGGAACTCGATTGACCTTCCCTGGCTGAAAGCTTCATCCTCTGAACCAACGTGCTATCGACTGACAATCGAATTGCGAACGGTGGGACGACGGCTTCGGTGATCACAGAGTGTCCGTAGCTATTTATTCGGCCGCGACCTCATGATGCAGTCTAGACGGTACACACAACGATACAGGAGGTTTGATTAGTGCTAGGTGTGGGTCATGCCGGTCACATCAAGGGCAGCTATTTTCTTGCTAAATATCGGCCAGAGCCAAAGGATTGTAGTACGATACAAAAATTAGAGTGTAATGCCTTGCAATCATCACGTCAGCCGAGGTTTGGAGCGATGGTCAAAGCTGATGTGTCCCTGACTGAGCCGTTGTAAGCATGACAAACTCACCAACGCCAGCCCCTCCACGCTGTCTACAACGGTACCAAAAGCTATAGCTTCGATGCGCTTCCAGTCCAATGTCTCCCGAATTATAAGTATCATCATTTCCTCTTCGTTTCCTTGGTAAATGTATTCTTCAAAACAACAACATCCATCGTCTTCAAGTACCACACAATCGCAACAACCCAACCCACTGTTCTCCTTCAAGACAGCAGCAACACTCATCGCCGTTCTAGCAATCATCCTGGCGTTTTACACACCCCTTCGACACGGCGCAACCACTCGATTGACCAGTTTCTTGTCTCGCAATACCACTCCAATTTCAAAGCGCGCAATGGCGACCACATCCTCCACCACAGCACAGAGCACCTCGCCGGCACTTAAAATCACCAAGCGGCCGTGGAATGCTCGTGGCCACGCTGATCATGGCTGGCTTTATACATACCACACCTTTTCCTTTGCCTCGTACTACGACCCATCCATGCAGTCATTTGGCCCTCTGAGAGTGATCAACGAGGATCGTGTCGAAAAGGGCACAGGCTTTGGCAAACACAGCCACGCCGAATTCTTGATCTGGAGTTACATCGTCAATGGCGAGCTTGAGCACAAGGATAGCATGGGCAACCTGGAGAACCTCAGACGAGGCGAGGTTCAATTCACAAGCGCGGGTACGGGAATCTCGCACTCGGAATACAATCGCAATAAACAGGAAGACGTTCATTTCCTACAGATCTGGGCCAAGCCAAACGTTTCCAAGTTGGCACCAAGCTATGTCACAAGGAAATTCACGGACGAGATGAAGCAGGACAAGTTGGTCCGCATCATGGAGAGCGTGGATAGGCACAGCGGCAAAGACGCGGCTACGGAGCCGATCCCCATGCACTCTGACTTGTCTATGAGCGCCAGTATCCTGTCGCCTGGCAAGAGTGTCACTCACGAGCTCGTCAAGGACGGCGCTCGCAACGTGTATCTCCACGTAGTAATGAGCGGTCGCACTCAGCCAAAGACCGGCGGCGCGAAGATTCGCGTTGGTGATGTCGAGCTGGGTGAAGGCGATGGAGCTTTTGTGAGAGGTGCCAGCGGGCCCGGAAGCATTAGCGTTGAGAGTGTCGGAGACACAGCGGCGGAGTTTTTACTCTTTGATATGGGCGACAACTAGCTATTATGATTGGTATGTATGAATGATTTGTGAGAGAATCTGTATGTACGTAAAGAGGTCGAAAGTACAAAAGTAATCACACTTGCCTTTCTGTTTGTTCCAGACCGATGATACGTACTACGTTGACAGTGATTCAATTGAAGTAAACATATGCTACCCGGATATTCAGTGATATTTCCCCCTTTAACTACCCAGCAGCAGAAGGCGGAGTGGAATGGCAAGCGACGCCGACGCACATTCTACCCGCCGGCTCCAGACGATCACTGAGCCGAGGCTCGGCCACGCCCTGCAGCTGCCGACAACCACATAATCGTCACCTTTGGCTTCCTTCTTCTCGCCATCTCACATCTTCTTCTTCTCTCCATAATCACATACCTGATTACGCAAACACACACAATGGCTGCCTCAAGACTCTCCTCTGTGCTTTCGCACCTGACTCCTGGCCAGAAGCCAATCGACAAGATGTACGCACTCGTCTCGTCCGAAAATCACTCTCTACATATCCATGCTGACAAAACCATTTCAACAGCCTCTCCCAGAACCCCGACGATGTGGTCATCACTCTCGCCATCCGCACACCTTTGACCAAGGCCCGCAAGGGTGGTTTCAAGGACACCCATCTCGATGGCCTCGTCTTCAAGACCTTGGAGCAGGTCGTCCGCAGGAGCAACCTTGACCCAGCACTTGTAGAAGATATCTGCTTGGGTAACGTGAGTGGACACCATACTATAATATAACAACTTGCGCAAGCAGCATACTGACTGCGACTAGGTCAACGATTCTAAGGCCGCCTACTACGTCCGCGCTGCTTGTCTCGCTGCTGGCTTCCCAAACACCACTTCCGCCAGCTCCGTCAACCGCTTCTGCTCATCCGGTCTCAAGGCAGTCCAAGACATCGCAAACCAGATCTCCAACGGCAACATCGACATTGGTCTTGCTGTTGGTGCTGAGAGCATGAGTGATGGTGGTGACCGCCTCAGCCGCCCATTTGTTGATGAGATCCTCGAGGCCAGCCAAGAAGCCCGTGACTGCTTGATGCCCATGGGTCAGACCTCCGAGAACGTCGGCAAGGATTTCAACATCACCCGTGAACTCCAGGACCGATACGCCGCTGAGAGCTACCGCCGTGCCGAAGTCGCCCAGAAGGCTGGCTGGTTCGACGACGAGATCGTCCCAATCACTGTCAAAGTTGACGGCAAGGATGTCAAGCTCACCAAGGACGAAGGCCCACGCTGGGGCACCACCTTCGAGTCTCTCTCCAAGATTCGCCCTGCCTTCCCCGACTACGGTGACAAGAGTACTGGTGGCAACAGCTCCCAGGTTACCGACGGAGCTGCCGCCATTCTCCTCATGCGTCGCTCCAAGGCTCTGGAGCTCGGCCAACCCATCCTTGCCAAGTTCTGCGGTGCCACCGTAGCCGGTCTCGCCCCACGTATCATGGGTATCGGCCCAACCGTCGCCATCCCTAAGCTCCTCAGCAAGCTCCAGATCTCCCTTGACGACATTGACGTTGTCGAGCTCAATGAGGCCTTCGCGTCCATGGCCGTCTACTGCCGTGATACCCTTAAGATTGACTGGGAGAAGATGAATGTACGTGGTGGTGCTATTGCGCTCGGTCACCCCTTGGGCGCTACTGGTGCTCGTCAAATTGTCACTGGTTTGAGCGAGTGCAGAAGACGAAAGGCCAAGGTCTTGCTTACTAGCATGTGCATTGGTACTGGCCAGGGTATGGCTGGTCTCTTTGTCAACGAACAGTTGTAATTGAGCGATTTAATGTTTATATGTAGTCTATTTACGTACAAAAATTTGGGAATATTTGCATGCCAAACTAAGCAAGATTAGAGTTCTTTGTGTGATTTGGCTGGTTTCTTCTATTATTACGTGATTTATGTATGCTGTCGATTTAAATCTGAGAGTTCTTTTGCCTCGAAGGCCACATCCACTCTTTAAACTCAGAATATCCCTTCTGCGCCCCTCCGATCACTTTTGCCTCTACTTTTTGTGCTGTGCTACTCGGCGCAAACCTCGCCTTAGCCAGGATGCAGGTCTTCGCGTCAAGTGTCTCCAAAATAGCTTCATATTCGCTGCCACCCCGAAGCTTATGCGGCGCGAGCTTGTCCGAGTCATCGCCTTCCTCAGAATAATGAGGCGAAACGCGAATGACGTAAAAATTGTTCGTTTTAGCCGGCTTCTTATATGTAAGAGAAAGATGCGCGGGCTCTTCCGGTGATGACATGGGCGCATACGCTTTGGCATGACTTCCTGTCCCCGGCATTCTCTGCGGGATAGCAGCTTTTGAGAACGAGTGATTCTTCCCCTCGGCCAGCGCAGCCGCAAGAGCGAATTTCTCCGTGAGAACAGTCGCGAGCACGCCGCCGTGCGTGACGCCCGGCCAACCGCTCAGTGCTCCGCCTAGCCAGACAATGGCTATAAGTCGTTGCTCGTCTCTGTCCCAGAAAATGCGCTCGACGCCCAGATATTTCCCGCCTTGCATGTGGTCTATCAGGCCGTCGTCGGCGATGCGTTGGTCTTCAATCGGCGCAGGTACGATTTCCACCCATCCCCCAGCTTCGCCTTTGAGTTGTTTGGTTACGCCGAGACATTTGCCGCGGTAGACTTTTACTTTGAATTCGTCGTCGAGTTTCGCGTTTAGGTTAGCGAGCAGTTGTTGGTCTTCGGGTGATCCTGGTGCGGGCAGGTCTTGAGGCGCGACGAGGTCGTTGAAGAAGTTTCCGGTTGCGAGACCCAGTGATAAGGCTAGACCGCTCCATATTATCGGCCAGCGGTTGCGTTTGGCGAAGCTAGGAGGAGGTGGAGGAGGGAGGTTGCGATAGGATTGCGCGGGCGAAGGAGAGGCTGTTGACTCGAACCGTCGGAGGACTTGGTAGCGGATTGAAAGGCGGGGTCGTATCACCCGAGGGCTACAAGCACGTATTGCGCTCATGGCGCCGAATAAATGATATTGTTTAGACTGCTGCTGTAGTGAGGGTCGGTGGAAATGTGAAGTCGACAAGAGTGGGCCTCGGTCTTGCCGAATCGAGTCGAAGCTCTCCATCTCTTCTGCCTTGTCCTACTGATCCTTTGAAAATACAGTATTCTAAAGTATCCATCTTGGGTGATACGAAGATGGAATCATCATATCTTTCCAGTCTACCGAGAGAACTCCGTGATGTCATATATGAATACACGTTTACGACGCACTATGCAACTAAGCTGCAATCAAACCACATCCAGCATCCATTCACACGAACCTGTCGGCAAATACGCAGGGAAACACTACCCATATTCTACTCAATGACACGTTTCAATGCGCACTTGGACGAAGGACCTGTCAAGCCTTTGGCAGACTGGCTCACGGCCATAGGCCGAGGCGCCTGTTTACAACTCCACGAGTTGAGAATCTGGGATCTGCACAATCTCAACGCCACGCTGTATGGCGAGGCATCCACCCAGGCACTTTTACAATGCAAACCCCCAGAGACTGTAGCGGTAGAAGCGCACTATGTGCTGCAGCCATATGAGGCCTCTTTTCTTGTTAGGGGATGGTGGGTGGTTGATGTTGTGACGTCGTTGAAAGCTATGGGTTTGACGCTCGTGAGGCTCTGTATTGATGGTGAAGGAGACGGGATGAAATTGACGTCATTGTTTGGAATTGCTGATGGAAGAACATGATATAAAATACAAAGCGATTTAGAAGGGGGGCTCACGTGCAATTAATAGACCTGTCAATCTATCCAATATCATCGATCGCCATAATGTGTTTGCAGTGCTCGTTACGAACATACTAATTCATGACGATATGGCTTCGTTTGGCGCGGAAATACGGCATCCTCAGCTCTCGCTAGCTGAACATTTCGTATGTTGAGTAATTCTTACGTTTGCCTTTCTCCTCCTCTACAGAATCAGCATCAAAATGGTAGCGGTATTTGCCATCCTCCTCCTAGCCGGCGTGGCATTAGCTCAGTCTCCCATAATATGCGAAGATACCATCGACGGCCAACCTCCGTAAGCGTCACCTGTATACCGACTTTGCATTCTATTAACGCACGAACAGATTTGATAACAACAACATACCATGTATCCTAGGTTGCGGGGCACAACTCTCCCAACCCTCTGGCAGTTTATTACCAGGAAGCGTCAACGAAACAGCAATACCCTACTGCCTGCTCGACTGCGTGCGCCATAATCCCACTCCAGAACAATCAGCCGCAGCGCCTTCTTGCGACAAGAAATGCAGTCAGGCTGGAAACGAAGCGACGCCGGATCGTGAGTAGCTACCGAATGACCTTTTATGTTTCCAATTCTAATTTGATTGGCAGAACGCGGTTGGTGTATGTACTGGTGTGTTTTGGGGGGAAAGTTTGAACAAACGGTGACGGAGAATACATGTATCCCCGAGCTCGCGTATATCCCTCTTGCGTCTCCTTCGTATGAGACGAATGGCGATATCACGGTTACAATTAGTGATAGTAAGTCAGCCACAATAGTAATCGATCTACGAGCATCGTTTAGGGACTGACGAATGCTCTACAGTGCTGGGCACACCGACAGCGTGGCAAAGTTGGTATCTTACTCAAACCATTCTCACAAGGAACGGTTATTTGCCTTCACAGGGCGTATCATCAACGTCGCCGGTGACATCGTCGACAATAACAAGCTCCTCGCCTTCGGAAGCAAACGACGAGTCAATTTCGTCAGATACGAGTTCCTCCAAGGCAATAGTAACTTCGGGCCCATCGATGGCTTCAACTACTACAAACGGCAACTCTGCGGCTAGTATAGGCGATGCTGTAAGCTCACAGTCTCAAGCAAGTCTAGTATCGACTATTTCGAGTGGAGGTGCAGAGGGGGTGAAGCAGCAGAATGCCTGGGGCTTGGATTACAAGGTATTCCTTGCATTTTTGAGCCTCTTGATGTAAATTCGATTCAACCGCGCCCTTTGTTGTATATCAATTAAATTATGCCAATAATTTGCTGCGATATGTCAGAAGGTATTCTTCGAAAAATATCATCCAAACATCCCATATTAAACAGTACCCATAGCTATATGGATCTAAGTACAACACTATATACACTTCTTCCGGGTCCTCGTTTATCGTGAATACATTTGATCGTGATGATAGCCCTCCGAAACTTGAACTAAAAGTCAGGGAACGGTACACCGCCGGTAATTTCTACTGGTGTCGCGACTGCAACTCTGATACTCGGCAATCGTATTATCTCGGGCAACAGAGGCGCACCGGTTGTTGGGAACGCTGAGGGGGTGGGATTAGATAGGCTTGCAGGCCGTGGAGGAGCGCCGGGTTCCTGGTTTCCCTGCGTCGATGCATCTTGTCCAAGTGATGGAAATGGCTGAGGAGCTCGTTCTTGGATAGGAGAAGTGTAAGGCGGTGCATCTTCGAAGCCCGCGGCGTGGAGGTCGTAGCCCGGTGGCTCGACTTCGTCACCAGTTGGAATCGTTGCTTCCCCGAGATCAAAGGTAGATGTATTGAGTGATAAAGGCCGATTAGCGAGACCTGACGAAGCTCTGCTTCGCCTACCACTCACTGACATGCGGTGGAATGATGGTGAGCGTGAGTGGCTTCTTGATCCTCCACTTTGATTGGAGTTCAAGGTAACAATCTCATAGTCATTACCTGCTCGCCCAAACGGCGGTGGTTCCAACTCCATCGCGCCAATTTCCGTTGATACATCAGATATGCCGCTGTGTAAACTGCCAAAACTGCCCGTCGAGCGCCCACGTGTGTGCGCCCATGGTGCTCGTATACCGCCCATTCCCATACCCATTGGCTCATCGAGCAACGGTCTTCGATCTCCACTCTCTCTAGATCCACAGCGCACTCGACTGCCGTCGTGGCGAGCAATTCCAACTTCTGCGTAATCTACACTGCTGATTCTCCTTTCTCTTGGTCGGCTTTGATGGTCGGCGATCAGTGCTGCAGCGCCTGATAATTCCCGCAGCTGTGCTGCACGTTCACTCTCCGCTCGTATCTCTGCAAGCGCAGCATAATCGCCTCTTTCCCTCGCCTCGCGTCTGCGTCTCCGGCGGTCTTCACGCTCCTCAATCTCGATTCTTCGTTGCAGGCGGATTTGGTACAGCGATTCCATCTCAGCATCTCTTCGGGATTCTTCCTCGTCATTTGTTTCTGGTGCTTCAATCACGACATCGATACCGGCTCGCTCGCCTTCACGTCCAATGACCCGCTCCGAAGCCCTTACAGAGTGCGAGTACGCCGGGAGAGTCATAACAGATCGAACACTGGTTTGGCGATTGACACCAGCGTCTGCCGCTGTTTGATCGTCTTGGGCGTGACTTGACCCTTCACCTCTTTCCACATCGCCGTCGCCGTTTAGTTGTCCACCAGGCCGTAAGCTCAAAGTACTTGCCCTGGCGCTCCTATTCTCACTGCGAAGATGCAAAGTTGGAGCTATTGACTCCGCATCGCCATCACCTCCACCGAGTGGCATTGCATACGTTCCTTTGCCCGTATGTCGATTCGCAAAAAGCCCCTTGGGCTGCCAATTCTCCCATGTTCTCTTCAGGTATTTTGTAGGAATGAATTTCGGATTTGCGTGACGAACACGCAAGATCTTGAGTATGAAATATGAAGTTATTGAGAAGATGATTAAAATGATAATGGTTACGACGACCTATAGATTATTTCAATCGTCAGCAATGTTTCTTAGTTGTGCAACTTGCAACAGAGAGTGAAGGCTCACAATGACAGTATCGGTACCTGCAGTGCTATTTCCTTGATCGGGCGGCGGTCCAGCACTCTGTCGTTTGAACAACCGCATCCCATTTGTCTGGGTAGATTCCGCGACTTGTTTGATCATTGTGTCCACTAAGTATATGTTGCCGTTTTTCGTCCAGCCTGTCCGCGAGCTATTGAAGGCACTCGGTGTGCACCGCCAACTTTCTAACACATCTGAAGCGACAATGGAAACCCAGCTCTTCGACAATCAGATCACAGTTGACATGTACTTCGAGTCCAAGGGCTCGGACCCAATCAGTCCAATGGCAGGTGAGCCGCTTAGAAACCACAACAGGAAGTTCGTCGCCCTTGTTACGCAGTTGACGCAGCGTACGAAGCGGCCGGAAGAAGGCCAACTCGAGCCTAGAGCCTTGGTCACGCCGGATCCTGGAACGCCTCAGCGCTTAGTCGTCTGATGTGGGGATATCCAAGCCAGGAAGATTCCTACGACAGAGTTCAATGGGTGTAAGGAGGGGGGTTCAGCAAGCGACAGATGGAGAAGCAGATGCAAGACACAGGCGAAGCGGCGGGACAAATATGCCGCTATACCAGCCTGGTAAGTCGCCCCGTGCAATCAAAACTTGCAAGGCAGAGGTGCTGTACGAGCGAGCACTATCCCGATTTAGAAACAAGCTGACGAGTGAATTGAGCGGCTTCGTCCGCGCTGGACAATGTGGAGAACAGGTTATTTAATACCCTTTCTCAAATTGGATGTCGTCGTGAATTAGATGGTACGTGTATTGGCACACCGCTGCTCATTTTGCAAACAGGTTTAAGACACACACGATCTAGATGCGGCCGCATTGTCCGCATTGATGACCACATCATTGACAATTCAGTCCGCTCGCCATGTTGAGTTCCATTTTCTGTAATATATAAGAATAAAAATATTACCGCATTCTCTAAATTATCCATACATTCATCCACTTGCTCATTCGAACACTTTCGCACGTCGAGTTGATTCCGTCGCTGTATCGAACTCCGCCTCCACCACTCTTCCATCAGGTTATGAAAATGGTCAAAGTCGTCGTCGGCCTCATGGGCTCTTCAGCCGCTTCCGGCTCAGCCAAAATGTCTGGGACCGAGAAACTCAAACCGTTGCTCGATATTCTCAAGTCCCACAAGATTCGCGAGCTGGACACGGCACGAGCTTATAATAATGGTCACAACGAAGAAGACCTCGGCACTATTCCATTTGCCAAAACCGACTTTTCTATCCATACCAAAGCTCCTGGATTTAGTCCCGAGTCGCTGGCCTACGAGCGCGTCAAGCTCAAGTGCAACGAGTCTCTCGCTGCTCTGAAACAAGACTCGATTGATTTATACTATTTCCACGGCCCGGATCCAAAGACCCCCGTCAAGGAATCTTGCAGAGCCATTCATGACCTTCACCAAGAGAATAAAATCAAGGCTTTTGGCATTAGTAATTACAGTCCTAAGCAAGTCGAGGAGATTCATGCTCTATGCAGCAAAAATGGTTGGATCGTCCCTACTGTCTATCAAGGGATGTACAATCCGTTAATGCGAACGCTTGAATCCAGCTTATTGGCGGTTCTCCGAAAACTCTCCATGAACTTTTATGCCTACTCTCCCTTGGCTGGAGGTTTCTTCTCTAGATCCAAAGAGGAGCTGCAGTCGGCGCCAGAGGGTAGTAGGATGGATCAGATGAAGGTTTTCAAGAACATGTTCGTCAACGAAGTGACATTGCAACAGTACGATCACTTGCATGCTGTGTGCACTAGCGAGAAGATTCCCATGAAGGAAGCCGCCTTGCGATGGATTATGCACCATTCGGCGCTCACCGAAGACGACGCAGTGATTCTCGGTGGTTCGAGCGCGGAGCAACTCGAAGAGAATCTGAAAGCTTGTGAGGCTGGCTCACTACCCCAGAGTGTCGTGGATGCCTTTGAGACCATGTGGAAAGCCGTGCAAGCGGGTGGTAAAGCACCAGTTTTCTAAGGGGTTGCGATATATAATTTTTGACATGACAATCAACGAAGTATGTATGAAGCGTATCGACGAATCTATTGGGGAATTTTCCATGCTATGAGCTTTTGGTCAAATCCACCACTTAGCAGGATCTCCTCTCCATCCTTGCCAATGTTTCCCGCCCACAGACATCGTACTTTACTTCCGACATCATGGCCATGAAGCGTTGTTACAATCTTGCCTGTGACTGATTCAATTCCACGAACAACTCCATCATCCCCATTAACCCAGACTCCCGTACCATTAGGACGCCAAACAACAGCGGGGGTAGAGTAAGCTGTCTGGGGTGCAAGTGTATTACAATGAACGAGAATCGCGGCTTCTTCTCGGTCTGCAATAGCAAGAGCAGCACGAGCTTGAGAAGCTTGGGTTTCGGAGGAGAGATTGTCATTGCCCTGTGGCGATTGTAAGTCTCGTCCAGAGGTTGTGGTTTGATGGTAAGGTGGAACCAGTAGCCGTATGATAGCAAGCTTCATATGTGGCACCGTCGAAAGAGCGACAGCAAGTAGTGATGTGTCAGTTGGGCATAGTGCAAAAGCAGATGGCGTGAAGGCAACCCAAGCATTTGAGTGAGGAGCTAAATTCTGTCGACCAACGAGATGTGGCTCGGAGTTGACAGTATAATAGTACAAAAAGCTTGAATCGGTTCTGCTGACCAAGAGAATAGGTTGCCGACTTTCTTCGTCTTGTATAAAAATCATAGCCTCTGGTTTGGATGGAAGAACAATGGTGCTGACGACGTCACCGAGGCAAGGTTGTCCATCGACCGAGGGTAATGGTCTATAGATGGAGATTTTGTTATCCCAACCAGCTGTTGCAATGAAATCGTCGTAGTATGTTGCGATCTGAACGATGTATTTTGAATGATCGCGACGCTTCTCGAAAACGTGTCCGCTGAAGTCGCTGAGAATGAGTTGACCAGACATCGAACCGGTAAGCAGATAATGGTCATGCCACACCTTGCAACATAAAATCGGTGAATCTTGCATTCCAGTCAAAGATGTTGCATGAAACCTTGCGTTGGAATCTAGTATATGTAGCTGACGATCCGCTGAAGTCACAAAAACGGTTGACTTTTGTGCTCCTATGCTGAGAATGTTGGATCTCGAGGGCAAAGTTTGGAGAGGTTCAGCGACACTTGGTGCTATCCAGAAATTTTAGCAGGTCTTATACATATATAATGAGAAAATATCTGCATTGTCATCGAAGATAGCTTACCCGGTTGCCTCCATGACCTGTCTTCATCTTCATCCATGCCCAACCTCTCAAACTGAGAACTAAGGTCGAAAGCCTTTTTCTCCTCTAGTAAAGTCTCGAGAATCAAATCTCCTTTTGCGACAGTTCCTGCATCTGATGGTAGACCAGCTTCGGCGATAAACGCATCGTAAGACTGTTCGCTTAGCAGATGGCCTCGATGAAGATACTGCTCATGTAAGGTACCTCGTTGTAATTGTTTGATTTGAGAAATCGGGCTACAATCAAAGCAGTCGAGTCTTTCGGTGGCATTTCTCGTACTATTAAAAAATCTAGAATAATCTAGTCTTCGAATCAATGCGGTGGCGGAAAGAAATTCTGATTTACGCAAAGATGTGTACATTAGATACAGATGGAAATCCAGAGTTCACTCAATGACGTGTGGCTTTCAAGCTTGAGTCGTCAGTCGCCCCTCCAAGTTGGACAACTTGCTCTCCGACACAAGCCACACTCTACATTGTTCCCCTTCCATTCCCCCGTCGGCTTTAAATCCATCATGTCCGCCAAGATCCAAAAAGTTCTCGCTCGGCAAAAGGCCAAGTACGCGATCTTACTTTGACCATGTAATGAATACCAACCTAACCAGCCTACAGGATCGAGGAAGGCGAATACTATGAAGCTCACCAACAACTGCGCACCATCGCCAACCGCAACGTGAAGTCCGCCGACTACGACTCGGCAATCGACCTGTTATCCTCTGGCGCCTTGCTCCTACTGAAAGCCGGCCAAGGCGGCTCGGGTGGGGACTTGTGTGTCTACCTCATCGAAGTTTACCAGAAGGCCGGGCTAAAGCCAGATGTTGCAAACAAGGCACGCATCCTCAGTCTACTGAGGGCATTCCCACCTAATGAGCCATCGAAGAAAAAGTTTGTCGGAGGCATTGTGGAATGGTCGAGCAAGAATGGAGAATACCCAGCTGGTGACCCAGAGTTGCACCACGGCATCGGCTCTCTTTATGCAGAGGAGGGCGATGTCTACGATGCGGAGCGACACCTCACACTCGGTACATCGGACTCAGCGCAGGTGTTTAGCGATATGGAATACGAGTGGTACAGCTCGGATGAGCCATCGACTGCAGCAGCTTATGCTGCGCGCGCCGTCTTCCCTTACCTTTTGGTAGGCAACACACGAGCCGCCAACAAGGCCCTCCTACTCTTCACGAGCAGGCTATCGACTTCACATCCTGGTCTGGGAGTGCAGAGTATTTCCTCGCCGTCTTCTGACATTCGCATCTATCCATCTCTTCCACTACTCAACTTCCTCGGTCTTCTGCTCCTTGCCGTTCAACGTGGCTCGTCGGATCTCTTTAAACAACTCAAGACACACTATGCCGCACACCTCAAAGAAGCCCAATGGGATGAACCTCTAGCTCAAATCGGAGAAATGTATTTTGGCATCAAGATCCCAACCCAGAGCAACCCCATGTTTGATATGATGAGCAGCATGCTGATGGGTGGCAACAACCCTTTCGGTGCGAAAAAGAAGGAAACTAAGGCCGTTGGAGGACCGGCCCCTCCTCCGCCAGCGTTGGATTGATTGAGATTAGGAATGAGCAAATATAGGAATGGGCACTCATAAAGTATGAGTAGATGTATACGACTAGCGTTCTAGCGGCTCTATCACGGCAATTCTATTTCTCTTCACTTGTGCCTCCACTCTTTTCAAATAGATAATGGCAAACACCCCATGTGTCGCCACCTTGCCACGCGAAAAGCTCCGCACACGCAAGATAGAAGACTTGCCACCTGTGAAACCATCGCAGTGCCTCTTCTTTGCCGTAAGTCTCTTCGAGATGTGGCCAGATCTCAGAACGACTGGCATTCATCTTGCTGAGCCAATCCTCACACGTTTTTGCGTAATGCTGGCCACTAACCCACCATTGCCGAACAACTTTCAAATCGCGCTGGAAAAACAGCAGGAGATCCGCACTGGGCATCGTTCCGCCAGTGAAGAAATGCGTCGTCATCCAACCATCTTCAAAGTCATAGGGCGAATCCTTGTGCGCGAAGATGTGGACAAAAAGCTTGCCCTTGGGTTTTAGCAGTGTGCTGACTTTGGCAAGAAGAAGTTCGTAGTTCTTCATGTGCTCAAAGAGTTCGATGGAAAGCACTCTATCGAAAGCGCCTTCCAATGACGTAGAAGTGAAATCGTAGGTAGAAATGTCGCCGGTGACAATCTCTAGATTACTGAAACCCTTGGAGCGTGCAACAGAGTCGATGTGAAGTTTCTGGGTCTTTGAGTTGGAGAAACCTGTTACTTTGGAGTTGGGAAATATCTCGGCGAGATAAAGACTCAATGAGCCCCATCCACAACTTTCAAGTGGTCAGTTGGTTGGACGAAATAGCTAGGTTGCGATATAGCGGACTCACCCAAGATCGAAAATCCTCATGCCATCTTTTAATTGCGCTTTCTCAACATAACTCTCAAGCATTGCAATTTCAGCCTGAGCCAAGGTCTCGCCGCCCTTGGGATACAAGCAGCAGCTGTACTTCATCCTAGGACCAAGGCAAGCCGATAAGACGCCTGTGCCGACCTCATAGTGCTGCTCATTTGCAGCGGCAGTCTCAATTGCAATGGGTCTGCTACGGAGGAGATCGACATATTTCATCTTTGTCTCATAGGCATCAGCCAGAGATGTAGCTTTTACCAAGTTGGCGCGCTCCTGCAACTGGCGTCGGATGCCGCGGCGTAGTAGGAATGTAGGTAAGTACCCGCCATCTACGACGGTTTCTATTAAGGAGTCTAGCGTGGGAGTTAGCAAGAAGGTATCTCATCTCAAGTTAATACTTTCAATATACCGTAATTCATTTTGTGGACGATTAGGAGTACGAGATGTTGTTTGTTTGTTGTGAAGTTACAAGAGCAGAAGTGACAGCGTCATAGATCTACCAAAAGCCGACGGCGCCATTTGACGGACTCGGGGAAACAAACTATAATAAAGCAGCAAGATCACAACCACGCAATGATCGTCTTCCAAGTACAATTGCTCGAAAGAAACAGAACAAGAAAGAGGAGTCTCAAATGTTCTGGTGAACTTCTAGTGAACATTGCCGAGTCGATCAGAAACATCATGTGGCGTGAGAAACAGCTATATATTGCAGGGGTTTTTACACGCTGGAGCTAGCTGCGTTCCCTTCCGGCGTCGCGCGTGCGCTTCTGATGGTTCTTGACGTTGTGGCTTGTCGATCGAAGAATGTCCTTTTCCTTTTATCCACACACCACATCTGCTGCTGTTCAACAACGAGAAGAGTCGACTGGATCTAATGCTTCGACTACCTCGGGCAGTATGCTGGCGATGTGCAAGCAAATCTCGGACGCCACCGTCTGTCATCGCGACAGAGCTCCGGCACAACTTCTCCACTGGCACGAGACCAACTAGTACCCTGCGAAAGAGCCTCTCGAGAACCCACGCAGGCTCAAATCGTACCCAGAAGCTGCTGAGTCTGAATTTAATTCGACTTCAGAGCCAGTTCCAGCCTCTCAAACCTTTATCGCCCGCCGAGCTGGGCCGACCAGTAGCAGCAAAGACATATCGGCGTTCTCGAAAATGGCTGCGCCGACTGGTTTGGTTATCGCTGTTCGTGGGCGTGGTCACCGGCGTTGATGTATATCTACATGATTCATGTCTCATACGGTGCACTCGAACTTTTGCTACCGGCGCCTTGGTGGCTGCTGATTATAAGCTCAACTTTCGAGAGGATCCATGGATTGGCGACAGTGTAGCCGACTTGCACAATCGAACCGCACAACGAGTGTTCGAACTCCTACGAACCAACGGTGGCCTATATCTCAAGATCGGACAGGCTATTGCAATGCAGAGCGCCATTTTGCCGCCCGAGTTCCAGAAGATGTTTGCTAGGATGTTCGACGATGCGCCGCAGAACGACTGGAAAGATGTGGAACAAGTAGTAAGAGAAGATTTCGGGAAAAGCGTCGAAGAGGTGTTTGGCGTCAGCTTCACGGGTGATGTAAATAAAGGCGTCATGGAGAGGACTGCAAGGGCTAGCGCGAGTGTCGCACAGGTACATTGGGCTCGTCTTCCGGATGGTCGAGAGGTTGCGATCAAGGTTCAAAAAAAGGAAATCGCTCGTCAGGTAGGATGGGATCTCTGGGCTTTCCGAGCTGTCACCAAAATTTACACTTGGTTCTTCGATCTACCACTCTACCATTTGATACCTTACATCTCTGAGCGATTGATGTTAGAGACGGATTTCCAAAATGAAGCGAGAAACGCGGAGAAGATGCGAAGTCTCATCCAAGACGAACCCAGGCTTCGCGATCGCGTATACATTCCAGAAGTTTACCACGATCTGAGCAGCAAGAGAGTCATGACAGCCGAATGGATAGAAGGCGTCAGGCTTTGGGACAAGGAAGGCATTACGAACACTTGGTACGGTGGCTGGCGTAAAGGTTCCGCTGGCGCTGGCGGTGTTCCTCTCGCTGCTCCACCACAATCTACGGTTCAAAGAATCTCACGGCAGCAGCCTGATGACGAGAAACTAAAGCCGGTTCGTGATACGTGGAAGGGTCCTTCGAATCGCGGCGGTCTTGGACTTTCTCTCAAGCCGGTGATGCAGACAATGGTCGATCTTTTCAGTGCGCAAATGTTTCTTTGGGGCCTGGTACACTGTGACCCTCATCCTGGCAACATTTTCATTCGACGATTGCCAAGTGGCAAACCAGAATTGGTACTTATTGATCATGGATTATACATTCAGATGAACCCTAAATTTCGTCAAGAATATGCACTTTTTTGGCGTTCGTTGATGACTTTCGACAATGCGACAATCGCTCGTATCACAAAGGAAGAATGGGGCATCAACGCACCGGACATTTTTGCGTCAGCAACGTTGATGCGTCCTTACGAAGGTGGAGACGGGAAAGTTTTGAAGGAGCTTCGATCGTTGAGCGAAAAAGAGCGCAAAGCACGACAATTCGAAATACAGCAACGTATGCGCAAGGGTGTGCGTGACATTCTTGCTAACCAGGACAAGTTTCCGCAAGAACTTATTTTCATTGGACGAAACTTGCGCATTGTGCAGGGAAACAATCAATTTCTCGGCTCTCCTGTAAATAGAATCAAGATTACCGGTACATGGGCCAGCCGAGCATTGGCTGAAAGCTCCGAGTCGTCAGTCACTGCTCGATGGAGAGAATATGGTCGCCATCTGTTTTTCAGGGTTGTCCTAGTATCGACCGACTTTGTCTTTTACTTCTCCAAAGTCCGACAGTTCCTCGGTCTAGGTAAAGGGATGGATGACGATATCGAAGAGAGCATGCGAAAAATGGCAGGCAGGTGAGTGACATCCTTTCGTTTCCACAACGAGTTCGTAATTAACACCGCGTAGCATGGGAGTCGAGCTCCAACATGGCGTTTTCGATGGTTGAAGCGAATTCTCGTGACAACTGCAATAGACCACGCACACTAGAAGTCGCAATACATAGAGGCAGCCAGTCACCTCTTATTTCGAATAATTTGAACTAAACTCCCAAGTCAACTTTCTGCCCAATGTTTCAAATTATTTCCCGCAGTTAGACTAGCTAACCCACGCGCATGGTACCATCTTTGATGGTCCGCCTACCTTCATGCTTTGGTTTTATATTTGAAAGGTTCTTTACTCTTTTCTGCGGCGACGTTTTCTGCGAATTTCGGATACGCCCTATCATTTGCTGTTGATTTTGCTTATATATGCTGATTACCACGGACACAGTTGGTCTGCCACTATCTCTCAACCGGAGAACACTATCGACTACTCTAGCACGGCCACGTGAACCACCAGATCTTGACTTTGGACTCGCGGATTTCACTCTTTCTTCCATGAACTTCTGCTCCCCGGGCAACCATGACTTACCATGACCTTTCTCTCTTCTGTATGAGTGATGCATAGAACGCAATAAATATATCGCCTTTCAATTCAATACAAGAGTCAAACACTAGTCTTCCTTTCTCCGTACCACTGGGAATATTCGCAAGCAGCAAAATTGTCCAGAGCATCCCATATCATGGCTTCAACAACCGATATCCAAACCCGCTTCCTTATAATCTCGGATACACATGGACAAGAATTTCCGCATGAGCTCAAGCCGCAAGTCGGAGTTGACGTTGCCATTCACTGTGGTGATATCACACAAAGCTCAACCTTGGAAGAATTCAAAACAGGCCTGCGCCTGTTGGGGGATATCAACGCGCCCCTGAAGCTCATCATCTCAGGCAACCACGAATTTTCTCTCGACACTCCAATCTTCAAAAAACGAATCTCCGAAGTCAGCGGCAATATCACCGCTGAGGATATCAAGAAAGGATTCGGCGATTTCGGCGAGGCGCGCCAGCTATTCGAAACCGCCAAAAGCAAAGGCATCGTATTCTTGGACGAAGGAATATACCACTTCAATCTCCAAAACGGCGCATCGCTGACTGTTTATGCGAGCCCACATACTCCAAGTATGAGTGCGCTAGATGAAGGCGCTTTTCAGTACGATAAAGAACAAGACCATTCTCGCCAATGGCCAGTCGAACCCAACGTCGACATTATCATCACCCACGGCCCGCCGAAAGGAATCTTCGATCGGGCACTCGACTCCGACGACAAAATGAAGAGTATCGGCAGCGCCTCGCTCTTCGCGGCAATATTCCAATCCCGTCCGAAAATGCACTGTTTCGGCCACGTTCACCGCGCCTGGGGCGCCAAATTGGTCACTTGGCGAAATGTAGCCGTTGATCGCCCTTCGCATTTGAATGCCATTGACAATGAGGCATCGCATGTTGTAGAAACGCTGGACAGTCTACTTTCCACGCCTTTCGACTCGGCTTTGGACGCTGTGCGGAAGAGGCGGAAACTGGAACGGTTTCTGTCACGACGATGTTGTACCGTTGAAGATATGCCTAAAGCGGGAGAACAAACTCTTTTCATCAATGCTGCTATCGAGGGTGACGAGTGTCAGCCGATGCATTTGCCTTGGGTCGCTACGATTGGGTTGCCGGCACGATAAGACAGTCAATCAGATGCAACGTTCAATAAACAAGTTGCTCAATCAGCAGGACTAAGATCGTCTTGCCTGTGACGGACTCTGCGAGATTGAAGCTTAATAAGACAAGTGTTTTGGGATGCATCCATTACAACGACTCTTCGCACTAAATATACTCTACCAATCAAACGATTTTTCATTGGAGGTTTCTTCCATGAATGCCTCGAGAACCTGCCCAATACCCGCCTTCGCATCATTTAATTGCGTTGCGGCTTTGACTCGGCTGTAAAAGACTGGACAGTCCCTGCTATCGCACCGCACTGTCTCATCAGGAGCCAGATTCGCACAATCTCGGCACACAGTCTGCATATCAGCAGCTTTGCGCTCGGCTTTCTGTAACTTCCTTCGTAGAGACAATATAGTCTCTTGAGGTCGTTCGTCTCTACAGATTTTGCAAAGCGGCAGTGGGTCAACCTCTGCGTGCGCTGGTAGTGGCGGCAACTTGGTCCTGCAAACAAGACACAGCGACGAGCCCATGTAGCTTTCCATGGTTTTCTTCGCTTTGCTGTTATTATCTCCACCTCTTGGACCAACGAGCATTCGAGCCCGTTGTACTTTGGGCATCTCGTCGTACCATTGTCGGACATTGGCTCCTACAAGGTTAAAGATGCGTTCGAGAGGCGGGATGAGATTCTTGTTGATGTAGTACTCAGCGTCGAGTTCCGCTTGACTGTCGTATACCAAGCGTTCCGGTTCCACGCAGCGTTCCCATAATCTTGCGCCTGGTGCACCGGCAATGACGACATAAGGTATACGCTCGCCGTACTGCGGCTCCATACGAGGATCACGCAACATTCGCTTGGTTGCGATGAGTGCGCCTGGTGGTGGTGGGCCTTTGTCGGCATATGTTCCAAGTTTGACTTCTTTTGCGAAACAGAAGTCTTGAACGCTTACACGACCAGTCAGAATCTTAGAACACTGTGCGACGAAGTATCGTTTCACTTCGCTCAGGTCAGAAGTACGGAAAAGCAGTTTCAAAGCTTTCTCCTCGATTTTTTGTTCAGCCGGGGTTCCGTCACGTCGTACCGTCTCGATACCTTTCGCATCAAACTCAGGCTCTGTATGATCAGGGTGCTCATATTTGAACCCCACGTATCGTTTCTTGGCCAATAACACACATGGGTGATAGACCTTCTCGAACTTCAATTTGACTGGTCGTGGATTCATGTCAGTAACTGCCTTGGCGATCTCGTCGCCGATCTTGAAGGCATCGTCACGAGTACGTCCTTTCACATAGACAAATAAACTATCCGTGTCACCATAAACAACTTCTGCCCCCCAACGTTCGACCGAGTGGATGAATGAAATTGCTTTTTCGAGTGTCTCGCGGCCAGTCTGCACAATACTATCCGCGATTTCGGCGCATGGCATACGCCCAGAGAACGAGGCTGAAGTATACCCATATGTGACGTTTGCGATCAGCTTCAATGCTAGCTGTCTGTTGTTGAGAAGCTGTTGGAGGGTTTTGTCGCCTTTGTCGACCTTCATACCACTCTTCACCATAACTCTGGTCTCCAGAATCTCTCCCAGCATTTTTGCTAATAAACTTTTACGCATCTGGGGTTTGACATACATCATTCCATTTGGTGCAATGTTCAGTTTGTCCTTAACAAGCTCGAGTAAGCCTGGTGCTCGCTGAAAATCGGCAAAGCCCATCTTGTTGGTCCCACGCCAATCTGCAATGCGACCCAGACACGTTGAGTAACAGTAGTTGTACGCAATCATGACACTTGGGTATAGCGATTGGAAGTCTAAGACCAGTAGAGGCGAATTGTAGAATGCCGATTGAGGCTCCATGACTAATGGCAAACATTCCAATGCGTTTTGGGCGCCTACTTGTTTTCGTGATGGCGAGACAAGAACAAATGATTCTGGCTTCGCAATACGAAACATGAGTGACTCCACTTTGAATTGAGATCCACGGCTGAAAACAGAAAAGAAATCGACCCCAAGGAGTCGAGCTTGTTCAGAGGTTCGGGCAATCAGTTCGTTAGCATTCAGAATCTCGATGTCTAGTTGTGTCCTTGTAGTGATATATTCCACTACTTTGGACAAATATCTCGCCTTCCCGCTCTTATACCAACGGGTTAGAGTTGCAAAGGAGTAATGAGGAATCCTGCGGTGTAGCAGATGGAAAACAACGTTTTCCATTGTGTACTGTAGCAGATTCAGCTCCGAACGCATAGCTCGCCAGACATTGATGGTGTGACGGCCGGTGATTCGGACTGTGGATGTATGGGTGAAGCCCCATCGATCGGCATCCTTCCCAAATCGCCCATGAGATTGTGATTTCATACGTGAAAATTCATCAGGCAGGTTGAATTCGTATTGCAGTCGCGCTCGCTCAATGAGATATCCCCAGCTGCCGTTATGAACTTCGTAGCCGGTCAAAATATCTGGGTCGCACTCCCGGACAATGTCAACCATGCGATTGATAAGATCTAATTCATCGTCTTCTGCATCGACTTTTACTTCATTGCCGACAATACGTCTAATTTTCTCCGATTGCTCGTCTTCATCATTATTCACGACAACAATGCCCAGTCTCATGTCATCATCACTCTGTTCGTCTGATAGACACCAGACGACCATTGTGACTTCATCTTTTTCGGGATCTGGAGCAAGTTCGTCGCGGGTGTTGACATGCACTTCCAAGCTCATAGTGCTCATGTAGCCGGTTTCGTGCTTTACGCTGGTGCTTGCTTTTCTTTGTGAGAATTTGTATCCATGCTTGTTCCTTTGCGTCGGACCGTCTATCTGTGAGAGTTCTGGAGCTGGCTTATTTTTCCGTTTGAGTTGTGACGATGTTGGCGGGCCATCGACATCAAGGTGTTCTAGCTCTCCACCCTTTGAAGGCTGATCGTTTTCTATCCACGTCTGAACTTCGTTCCACGTAGGTGGGACGGCCATGATCTCCCAGGCGGTAATAGAGCATTGATTTTGGCGACGCTGGTGTTTGAGAAGATCGCCGACTTTGTCAAGTCCATTCATCTTCGGTGTCACACCGCCGCTGGTATTGAATGCGGTGAGATATGGTAAAGTCGTGCTTTCGAGTCGAAATTCTTGTCCGGCGTATTGCCTCGGTCTCTCTGGGACGTCTTTTTCATTGCTGTAATAGGCGTCCTGATAGATTACCGAGGGGAAAAGTGTCGATTCTACTTCTCCAATAGTCGGCGGGATGTGCGCAAAGATGCACGTAGGTCCAACCGATGCTCTGAAAGTAGCCGTGTATGCGGTTGTAAGCGAGGACGAAATCACAGGGCGTTCAAAAGTCCAGTTTGTTGAGTTGCTATCTTGTACTGTAGATGATTTGGTCGATGTAGTGAAGGACGCATTGTGAGGGTTCAGCTCACGAACCTCAGTTTGCACTGCAGTCCGCTGATCTTTCAATTCATTTTGGCTAGCTCTAAATCGAAGCTCTTTGGGTGTTTTGACTATGGGAAAGTCAAGGACCTTATTTTGAGAAGACTGCGAGGAGCGTTGAGAAAGTGAGATGGACGCACCGGGAAGTGTTTGAACTTCCAAAGGCATGTGCGCCCGCTTCTGTGAGCTAGGAGGTATCTGATCGCCATGCACAGAAAAGTTTTCTAGTTTCGTAATGCCTGGCGGTCGATCAACGACTTGACCCATTCTGAAGCTGACACGTCTGGAGTGGCCGTCCGAAGTTCTTTCGTCTGCTTTTGTTCTTTTCACGTAATGTTCATTCGCACTTGGCGAGGGGCGCTTGAAATTCCCGCTAGCGTTTGTAGGCGCGTCGAAAATGCCTCCTTTTTGTTGATTTTCATGCAGTGTATCTGATTCGTTGGCTTGATTCGCACGTACATTATCAACCTTCTGCGTCAAAGCTTTCTCTTTGGCAGCTTCTTCGTCGCTTTCGTAATTGTTCCCGCAATCACTCGGCTCAAATTCGTTACAATCGATCAGAGGCTCATCGTCGTTATTCAATACCGGGCTAACATGAACATTCGTTTCAAAATTTGTTCCAAGATTGTCCTCCCGGCTTCTCGCTCGATGTTTCATGGCTAGGTGGTCCTGGAAAAGCTCTTCTACACTTGCAATAATTGTTGGAATGTCATCATTGGATGCCATTTTGCTACCAAAACTGTCAAAAGACAAGTTTGTGTTGCCTCGCGCATGGCGCTCTTGCTCCACGAGCTCGGCGACCATTTCCCGAAATTCGTTCTCGTGGATCCAGCCTCCATCACTATCGTTCCTTGGATCTGCTGACATGCTGACAAGAACTTCTGGAGGAAAGGGAGACGACGTGGGATCTTTGAGTCCCATTCTTAGCTTTCGTCGACGAGTTTCATCCTTCCATAAGCCTGCCATAGAATGGACGAGTTTCTCTTCTGGCGCAAGGTTCTCCAACGACGAAAGCCGCTCGATGAACGAGTGGTGCAACTCTCTAGGTTGGACTTCGTGACGATTCATGATGTCTTCAATTCGAATGTCAAGCTCAATTTGACAATGACTCTGTCGGGGGAACTTTTCTTCATTCAGAAGCCTTTCCTTGGCAATTGAACGATCGTGCCACAAGTGAGTAAGATCGCCCAATTCTTCCCAAACAGGTATCGGCAATCGAAAATGTGGCTTGGTGGTCTCGATGTATGCACACCCGTACAAGTTGAAATCGCACATCCATTGCAAGAGATATTGCAAATGCGCCTCATAGGGTTGGAATGGTCTCTTCAAGATTGCTCCCTGTTGGAGTAGGTCTGCGAAACGAGTCATGTGCGTTGGGTTGAGAAGATATATCTTCAAATAGTATTTGTATCCCACATGATATCCGAAAAAAGGCACGCCTTTCACAATACTGATATGAGCAACGAAAGACGATGACCGAGGATTGTCATAAGGGTTACGACGATACGACAACGCCAGTGCATGGTCTATTGAGTGGTACAAAGCATTGATGTAGGATGAGACAGTTTCTTTGTCCAAGGATTCGGTGTATGGAATGAAAAGATACGGCAAGGCTCCATGAATATGAGCGCAAACCTTCTGACCAGTTTCGGTAGAACCAAACACGCGAATAACCGGTATTTGAGGCAGCCTGCCCCGTTGAGTCGATGTGACCGTAGAACCCCATAGCGGCGGATCCAGCGTAGAAGGAGCGTGTTGGTAATGGTCCACGCAATTGAGCCTGACGCGAAACACGTCTGGTTGTTTAGCCATGATCTCGGAATGTGGAGGGTTGTGTCATATTTCCATGGTTCGAGTCGTGAGGCCAATGACACAGAGTGCGACGAATGTCGCGCGCCACATGTGATGTAAAGGATTCGACTGATTCCAACTGGTTGAAAACAGAGGATGACGCGTGCCGTGTTTTGATGCCTGGCCTTGCAAAGATTAGATTACACGGATCTATCCGTGCGATCTAAAGTTTCCGGGGCCTGCGGCATATCGGCCTCGTGGTCGGTCAGCACAAGCGCATGAAACACAACAGTATGTACCCTTTACCCCACCACCTCATCATTCGCACTGTCCAAGGTTTGACGACTGTCGCATGCGTGCTCAGCACATGACACTACATTCAAATCGGTTGGCTCCTAGCGCATAGCCATGGCAAAGTCCAGGCCCCACGAGTGGACTACAGCGACGATTCACACATGAGATCACTACCACAGAACAACTTCCGTCACCAGCCATCGAAGCAGGCACAAACGCAGTTTATCTCGTAGTCGAGACGCAGAGAACGGCCCGAAATTGTGGAGTTCGATTTATTCGCTGGCGTTACTCAGGGGCGCCTTGGCTCTAATGCTGTGCCCTCAACTTGCAAGTTCCCCATCGACTTCATCCTCCAATCCGCACTTGTTGACCCTCCCCCTCCATTTTCTAAAGGCGGGCGTCACCAGGGAACCTGCAAGGGATGCAGTATTCCCTGCCCAGTGGCGACGCTCGTGCTCCCGTTGACGATAATCTCGTGCTTTCATCGCCTTAGTCGTCTTGTCCCGTGGAGAACTTAAAGAGCATTCCTCACACAGCCTGTACAACTTTTGTCTTGTGAATGTGGATTACACGGTCTAAAGGTGTCGGTCACCTGCCCGTCGTCAACAGCTCATTCATGCATTAACCATGTATTGAACTCATGGCGCAGTCAGCACCACGGTGATGCTGTCTGAGCGCATTACATCTACCTGCCTCACATAAACACTCTTGTCTCGTCTGCCCTGCTTACTTCCCCCACCGTCTAACTTCTTGTTCTCCTTCTCTCAACAAGATGGAAACTCTCAAACGCAGTATGCGCGCTGCTCTCGCGTTCTCTCTCTCCGCTTCTCTTGCCACCACGTTCGCGTTGGAGGTCCGCGCTGCTGACGCTTCCTCGTGTCCTGGCTATAAGGCAACCAATGTAAAGACGTCCACTTCTGGTCTTACTGCCGACTTGACCCTCGCCGGAAAGGCATGCAACGTGTACGGCAATGATATCAAGGATCTAACCTTGACCGTAGAGTACCAAACAGGTAAGCAATTTCAACCACTCGAAACGGCAACTTCTGACTTGTATGAACAGACTCTCGTCTGCATGTCAAGATTCAGGACGCTGCCAATCAGGTCTACCAAGTCCCCGAGCAGGCCTTTGAACGTCCAAATCTGGCACGTGCTGACTCTTCCAAATCTGATTTGAAGTTCAAGTACATCAAGAACCCGTTCAGTTTCTCTGTTGTTCGACGCAAGACTGGAGATGTTCTGTTCGATACTTCTGCCGCTAACATTGTCTTTGAAGACATGTACATTAGAATGAGAACCCACCTCCCTGAGCAGCCCAGCCTTTACGGATTGGGTGAGCATACTGACCCATTTCAACTGAACTCCACCAACTACACTCGCACCATCTGGAATCGTGACGCCTACACCATTCCTGCAGGCACGAATCTCTACGGTGACCACCCAGTCTACTTCGATCACCGTGGAAGCGGAACCCACGGTGTCTTCCTTCTTAACTCGAACGGCATGGATATCAAGATTGACAATTCCAACGGCCAATACCTTGAATACAATGCTGTTGGTGGCATCTTCGACTTGTACTTCGTTTCTGGTCCCTCTCCTGTCGCTGTCGCCCAGCAGTACTCTGAGATCGTAGGCAAGGCTGCTATGATGCCATACTGGGGATTTGGATTTCACCAATGCCGCTATGGTATGCAAGATGTCTACGAAGTCGCTGAAGTCGTAGCTAACTACACGGCCGCCGGTATTCCACTTGAAACCATGTGGACTGATATTGACTACATGTACCTCCGCCAGACCTTCAGTCTCGATCCCGTCCGCTTCCCAATCAAGCTCATGCGTGAGTTGGTCGATACTCTCCACAAGAATGACCAGCATTATATTGTCATGGTAGACCCTGCTGTCGCTTATCAGAACTACGCGGCTCTTAACGATGGCGTCAAGGCTGATGTCTTCATGAAGCACGCCAACGGTTCCATTTACAACGGTGTTGTATGGCCTGGTGAGACTGTGTTCCCAGATTGGTTCTCGCTAAATGCTCAGAGCTACTGGACTGGACAATTTGCCGATTTCTTCAACAAGGACACTGGTGTCGACATCGATGCTCTCTGGATTGACATGAATGAGGCCTCCAACTTCTGCGACTACCCGTGTAACGATCCTGCCAGTGCTGTCAAAACCACGGGTGACCCACCACGTCCTCCAGCCGTCCGACTTGGTAGCCCTCGCCCAATATCTGGGTTTCCAGCCGACTTTCAGCCTCAATGCAAGTCACAAGTCACTTTCAACGTAAATGCCAACACTTTTTTCGGGGAGAGCATCGTGATCCTTGGCACCGCTATCACTCTTGGTGCCAACGATCCGTCGAACGCTGCGCCTCTCAGTGCCAACAACTATCCAATCTGGAGCGCTACGATTGACCTTCCGCCAAACACCAAGGTGTTTTATCAATATGCTCGTGCTGAACCTGATGGAACCTACGTTTACGAGAAGAGCAACCGTACTCTCACTACCGGTGGTTGCGGTAGCGACAACCAGACCACCAACGACCAGATCACGACGTCTTCTCCGCCGACCTCCGAGATGATGTCCGAGCGAGGTACTTTCAACCCTCGTGGATCGCCTGTCGAGATTCGCGCTGCTGCAGGTGACCAGAAGGGCGTACCTGGACGCGACTTTCTTAACCCTAAGTACAGCATCAATAATGCTGCTGGTGTTCTGAGCGACAAAACCATCGATGTTTCACTCAAGCACGCCAACGACATTTACGAGTATGACATGCACAACCTTTATGGTGCCATGATGTCTGTGGCTTCCCGTCAGGCTATGCTTGCCAGACGTTCCACTGTCCGCCCAATGGTTATCACCCGCTCCACTTTTGCTGGCTCTGGCAAACAGGTCGGCCACTGGCTTGGTGACAACGCTGCTGACTGGACTCACTACCTCATTTCCATCGCCGGAATGCTCGAGTTCAACTCTCTCTTCCAAATACCCATGGTCGGTTCTGATGTGTGCGGTTTCGTTGGTACTACGAACGAGCTACTCTGCGCTCGCTGGGCTACTCTGGGTGCTTTTTCTCCTTTCTACCGTAACCACGGTGAGATTAATGTGCCACCACATGAGTTTTACCGCTACCCTCTGGTCGCTTCGGCGGCCAAAAATGCAATTGCGATCCGCTACAAGCTTCTCGATTACTTCTACACTGCTTTCCACGAACAGACTGTGACCGGTACCCCATCGGTTCAGCCAATGTTCTTCGTCTATCCCAACGACAAGAACACAAACTCGCTCCAGTACCAGTACTTCTGGGGTCCTGGCCTTATGGTTGCACCTGTGACGGTTGAAAACAGCACTACAACCTCCATCTATCTGCCCAATGACCTCTTCTATGACTACTACACCCACAAACCAGTCCAGGGCAACGGTAGTATCGTCACCCTTAACAACATCGCCTATGACAGCATCCCACTCTATTACAAGGGCGGCAGCATCCTCGCTCAACGCTTGAATTCGGCTAACACTACCACCGAACTCCGCAAACAGGACTTTGAGCTAATCATTGCTCCTGATACTGATGGCAAGGCCTCTGGTGACCTCTACCTCGACGAAGGCAACAACATCGACCAGCCAAACACCAGCACCATCCACTTCGATTATGACCACGGCAAGTTTACCATGACTGGTACTTTTGGCTATGACTCTGGCGTTTCCATCAGACAGATCAGTGTTCTCGGTAGACAATCCTTGGCCTCGGCAGCCGCCCAAACTTCGTCGAGCCACAATATTCCGTTGAGTGGCCCTGTCTCCATGAACGTGTAGGCGATCTCTGCTATGCCATGTCATGGCTTTTACATGGCTAGATAAAGTATGGGAGAGGACGAAATACCGTCCAATTCTATTCAGAGAAATTGGATTGGTAATTTAACGACGTAAACGAAACGAATTTTGTAAATCTTATTGTAATCTTCATTCCAATGAAATAGCACTTTACTTTTCTTCAAATATACTGAACTACCGTCATAGCGAATTTTACAAAGCCATAATGATTAAAAACATATGGGTCTCAATATGCAGCTTTTCGAACCACATTCTCGGGTCTATTCTCCGTTTACTACCTGTACACAGATTCGAACAAATTGCGGTACGATGACATTCAAAAGTGGGTATTATTCTAGGTTATCATTTTCAATTTCCATATCCGTAAGTTGATAGATTCCAAATAAAGCGACACCATATTCGTTCTCAGCTGTCATTCAAAGCTTACTTGTTCGAGCCTGCCAAAACTTGATCAGAACAGCGATAGTAGCAACAAGCACAACTCCCTTACCACTGACACCCAACAACCACCAAACACCACCACCGGTCCTGTTTCCTTTACGATCAAAATCAGGCTTGAGATCCGTCATACCCCTCAGCTTCTTCAGCTTCTTGGCTCCGAACGGTGGGTATCTCACATCCAGCAGACCTTCAACCCAACCGGGTGTAGTGGTGATAGAGCGACGATGAGTAAAAGCCTCGAAAGAGGCACGGCCGCGATAGGCACCAGTTCCGCTGTCTCCTACGCCGCCGAAGGAGAGGGTGGGAATGGAGGCGTGGAAGAAGGCATCATTAACGCTAGCGCCGCCGGAGCGGGTAGACGCGAGGATTTTGTCGGTTTCAGCTTTGGTACCGAAGGGGTAGAGTCCGAGAGGTGTGGCGTGGATGGCGTTGGCGGTGCGGATGGCTTCATCGAGGTTATCGACGGGAAGAATTGGAATGAGAGGACCAAAGGACTCATCGGCGAGGAGAGGATCATGTTGGTCCTCAACTTGGACGACAGTTGGTTCGAAGAAAAGGGTTTCCTTATTTGTTTTGCCGCCGATCAAGATCTTGCCCTTGGTGGAGTCGAGCATATCCCGAAGACGCTGCCATTGGCGTTCGTTGATGACTTTACCGTAGTCTTCGTTATCTTCGGCACCGTTAGGCTGGAATTCCTTGAAGGCCTGTTTGAGTTCTTTCAAGAAGGCCGGCAGGATTGAACGGTCAACCATGATATAGTTCTGGCTCACGCAGACTTGACCAACATTAAGAAGCTTCGCCCATAACAAGCGACGAGCTGCAAGGCGAGGGTCTGCGCTTGCAGTGATGATGGCCGGGTTCTTGCCTCCCAATTCCAAAACTACAGGTGTAAGCGTCTCTGCAGCACGCTTGGCAATGATTTTGCCGACATTGGCCGATCCAGTGTAGAAGATGATGTCCCATTTACAGTCCAGCAACTTTGTAGTCTCGGGAATAGCACCCTGCACAACGGCGTAGCCCTCTGGATCGAGGGATTCCTCAACGACTCTCTGCATCACCCGAGCAGCATTTGGTGCACTCTCGCTAGGCTTCAGAACAGCGGTGCAACCAGCAGCAATAGCACCAACAAGAGGTCCCAAGCTGAGCTGAATGGGGAAGTTGTAAGCTCCAATGATAAGAGCGGCTCCCAATGGATCCTTGCGGATAATCGGGTTCATGGCCCAGTTGGTCCAGCTTGTGTCCTCAGCCTTCTCATCTTTCATAAAGCGTTTCAAATTCTTGTGCATGAATACAATATCATTGAGAACCCATCCGACTTCAGTGAGGTAAGCTTCGTACGCACTCTTTCCCAAGTCGAGAGAGCAAGCTTCGAGGAGGGCTGGTTCGGCATCCTTCAGAGCCCAGTAGAAAGACTCTAGCTGTTTCAGACGGTACGCAAGAGGCCGTGTGGTGTGTGTGCCGAACTTCTCGACGACACGGGCGTGGGTTGCTGAGATGGAGTCGATAGGGGTGTGCGTGAAAGCGGGCAGGTCGGCGACCTTGAGGTCGATCATCCTGGGCGATTGCTTCGAATCTCTTGGCCGGACAGATTGACAGTCCAGAGTCCTGAGAGGCAATCAGGACGTAGATGAGGAGAGAAGAGCAAGTGAAGTCAGAAGAGAGTGTCATGTGGGCTACATACAATGGACAACCACATGTGAGCGGATGGGGAAGCTTAAGCGGGGAGCCGCTTCCGCTCGTGAAATGCCTCGGCGTGGCGCAGGTGCAGAAGCGGGCGTGGGAACGAGACCGAGGCCTAAACTATTCACCTACAACGAGCTCTTTTTGTGAAAGTACTGAAATATTATGCAATAATTGCCAATTTGGCATTTTCTGCATTACCGACAAGGCCGTGAACATCAACGACATTAAATGCCGCATGTATTCTCGTCTCTCATCGAGCCGCACGAAAGTGCTCTACGGCCAGCCTACAAGCGGGTGTTTCGCCGTTTACATCTACTGCAACGTCTCAGAATTGCACCTCATTAATATCACATGCTGATTCAGCGAGAAATTTAGATACAACAAACCACAGTCATGTACACATTATTTAGCCAGGAGGCTGTTATGACAGTTTCTAGCAAACGCGATCAAATTTGATCGACGGACATAGATTCCAGCGAACGTTAACAAACTGTAAATGCTGTCTGGTTAGCATTTACTCGTGAAGTTCTCCGTCAATTATGCAACCCTCGCTTTGAAACAAGATATGTTTTGTTTATCCTACATTCGCAAGCCAAATCTCGTGTTCGTGTCATTCATCTCGCATTACCCAAGCGACCATTCAATACGCAGCCGCTTTCGCCGCCTTTCCATCATCGACCTTCATGGTCTGCATCTCGAGATCTCGGTCTTTACCGTTGGCATCGATATGGTGCGAAACTATGGTATCCAAATACGGCGTCAAGTCCGTTTGCACTCGATGCAATTCTCGTCGTTTGAATTCTCGCATTACCCCTTTAGCCATTCTTTTGGAAAACACCCACCATACCATTAATACGAGCCCAGTTAGCGGGATAGCAATGACAAAGTAGATCCATAACCATTTCGAGGCAAGTTCACTGCCATCGTTGGCGTTCCAGTCGAACATGGCCATGGAGAAGAAGCTTGCTACGGCAGTGCCAGGAAGGAAAATCATCGTCATCACCGCGATGGCTTTCATAGATGCGCTTTCGGACAGCGTGGCCTCCGCAATACGTCGTGAACTCTCGGCAGTCTCAAAGTTCATGAGGTCGTTATGTTGCTGTACAAGATTTCCAATCGTCATGCGTGCGTTCTCGATTCGTCGAGGGAGGACTTCAAACTCGTATCTGCGTGCAATGATCGACGCACGCAGTGGAGCAAGAGATGGCCACGGGACCTGGCCATAACGTGACTTTTGAGTCACCGTCTCAATCGCGTCAAGCACTTGTGTCTCGAAACGCGACCGACGTTCCAAATCTATGAGTGTAGCACCGCAGGCTTGCAGTGCACGACTTAAGCTTGCATAGTCGCGTCCGGAATGACCTGGCATTAGTGGCTCAACCAGCAAGCGCTCTATGCCTGCTATAGTGGCTGTAACACCAGACAGTCGTGCGGAAACCCAGGCACTCTGAGCCTTGACAACGGCTTGCGGAAGAGAAATGACCTGCATACCTTCCGAGCGCCAGCCAGATTGAATGCGCTCGCCTTGGAGAATGCGCGTTGGCTCAAAGATACGATCGTCGTAGATGAAGATACCCTTGACAACATGGCCATGTTTAGAGAGTGCCATCGAACAAAAGGGCCCTTCGGCGTCGTATGGTGTCTGGAGCATGAAGCGGAAAGGCTCATCGAGCATAGCAGCCGCACCACCAGCACGGCTTTGGGCAAGGTCACGGTATACATTTGGATTCCAGAAAGCGTGTTTTGTGGTTTCCTCGGTGAAACCTATGCTTCGCGAAAGCGGTGGCGGCTGCCAGCCCGAGTATGAGGCTGATGTTTCGTCTGGACTGTCAGTCCGTTTTGGCATATATTGCCCTAGAATCCTTAACGTCGCGTCGCCGTCTGGCGGATGGGATGCGAACCATTTCGCGACTTCGCTGCTGTGTAAGTTCGTCGTTACTGTAGGCCCGCCGCCGTCGGTGCAGTTGACATCGATGCCATGGATGTCTGTGGGATTGCCCTCGCTGTAGAAAGTGTCCTCAGATTCCTCCATGTTTGCGCCTTGTGAGTTGTCTTGAGGTGGATTCACACTAACAGCAGTCCACCGGCTTACTTTTCAGATGTAAAAAGTGAAATGCGGCGCCTGTGAGAGGATTTTGTACATTCGTTCTTCATACATATCCTGAGGTTCGAGGCCGCCTACCCCTGGTTAGCTTAATTTGGGGCTGAGTACACAAACAATCGCGCTAATAACATGAACAAGGCTACCAATCAGGAAATGGGTATTTGATTACTAACAACCATGATGAACTATGCCAAAGTCTATATAATGCGTGTTGGAAAACATGATTCCGGTAATGGCCAAACCCATAATGAATTTTCTCTATATCTACACATTACAAAATGCCCAACGCCGACGCTTAAAACTCCTAGACAGCTTTAGTCTGATGGGAAGGTATGACACAGAGTGGAGAAAACTATCCCCCTGCTTTTTCACCGCCACGGTCCTTGCACCATGGCCCTATGAAGAACCGGTCGTCTTGTGGGAAGCAGTCCAACCACGCAATCGGTCAGCTTGCTTGATGCCAGCAACTGTCTCGCCAAGATTGTGGCTTCGTCCAATGCCATCGTGAGGGCTATCAATTTCTCGCCAACTGCCCCGGCCACCACGTCCCTGGCCAACCAGATTCCGCGAGGATGACGAGCCTTCACCCCACATTCGCAGGCGCTGAACAGCTCGGAGTCTTCTTAAACCCCAAGCGCAACCAATAATGGCAACCAGAGAGGAAAGCGCAGAAATGCCGAAGAAGCCGTAATTTGTCTCTTCGATGAAATTCTCCAGATTCATACCATAGAGAGCAGCGATGAACATACCCAGGCTTATACCAAGGGTGCCAATGCTGAATTTGAGCTCGAGTAACATCAGTGAGTTGCGATTGGCGTCTAGGATAGCGCGCATGATTTCTTCAGTGTTTCGAATTGCCGACACTAAATTGGAAGAGATTTGAACGATTTCGTGCGTGACTTTGTAGTAGGACTCCAGCAGTAACTCGACTTCCTCGTGATTATCTTCGTCGCGCTCATGTCCTTCAGCTTTCTCTGTCAGATACATCGCGGCGAGATCGTCGTCGGCTTCCAGAAGGTCGTCAATAGCATCTCGCACGAGCCGTGCTTTCTGTTCAAAGGTACCGAGCTTCTTGCTGTAAATGAGCAAATGGCGGAGCTTATCCCTATCGATATCCTCTTCAAGCTCTCGAAGAACTCGTACAACAGGTTCACGTACGCCTTCAAATTCGCTCTCCAGGCCAGATGTCACTGAAATGAGAACAGCTTCCAGTGCGCGGAATTCGTATGACAAATTCGCCTGCGCCGCCATGGCTCCCGGAGTGGAGATTTGTTTTTGCCTCAGCTTTCCTTCTAAACCATACATGAACAAGCTCTGCGCATAGGAGTCCGTACTGCCATAGACATCGAAAATCAACACTCGATTATGCTTAATTAGGCATCGTAGGTGCAGCAGATTGATCAAAATCGCGCTGGGTCGGACTAGGATATGCGGCAGCACTGAGCTGTCAATCTTGCGCAAATCTCGCGGCAACAAACCGTATTTCGCAATCAACTCGCTCTTGCGGAATTCGCCATTCACCAGGGTGACGTTGCCATTCTCGTCAAACTCGGTGCATCGCAGTTTCTGATCGTTACCAGGCTTGACAATTCTTCCACCTAGCCCAGCATTATCGTCGAGAAAGCCTTGTAGTCTAGGAAGGTCTTCGGGATGGAGGGGGCGAGTAGGGCTGCGAGTGCCTGAGCGGAAACGGCGCCAGAAACTATCTTGTGTCCTCGGCGATGTGGTGAAGGATCGGGCTTGAGATTGTGGAAGACGATTCAAACCTTCGATTTTTTGTCGTTCGGGGCACTGCCTCGTTTCGGTATGAATCGGTCTTGACAACGTCGATTTCGACGAGGTCATGAATGCGCGACATCCTGTGTTGGTCGGCGTCGAGGATCCATTGTGCGTGTAGAGCTGCCGGCGCAAGAAGCGCAATAAGGCCGGCGAAGGGGCAGAACAGCCATGCGCGACTTTCATCGCTTGGCTATAGGTGAATGGCTGAAAATCATGGGTTCAGACGTGTTGCGCGAATAGATGGATGATATCTTGTCGGCCACGGGAGACGACAAAGCCGTCGAATCAAGGTTCCGGGAATTCCGCGCGCTAATATGATTTGGGATTCTTACTAACTTCCTCTGAGGCGGCATGGCAAAATATATCGCGCGGAGTTGGCTTTGAATTTCCGCTATCATAATCAAAGCCGACAAAAACGTAAACATCATTCTTCCGACCGCAAAGTCAAATGGGCAAAATGGCGAGTTGAGAAGAATAACACCAAACTTTGGCGCACATCGGCTTCTGCCCTCCGGACGAGGTACATTGTTCTTGCGGCGAATTTCGCTGTATTTGTTCTAGTACAGTTCTACTTATTGTCTCTGCGTCATCTCACTACAGAACTTGCTTCTTGCTCGAATTTTTGGTCCCCAAATTATAAGAACCCAAGGTACGATAGTCAGCAGCAAACCAATTCCACCGAGGAGACTACCTGCGCTGTGGAACGATAATCTTTTGAACATTACAGGCGTAAAAAGAGGAAAAGCTCCACCCATCATGTTTCGACAGAAACTTTGAGCCGCTAGAGCAGAGCTGGCATATCGGCCGTAAGAATCGGCCAAGTAATTGAAAACAGCGAGGTAAATGCTGAAAATGCCCACGATTACTCCACAGATCCCAAGAAGGGGAACGATCCAAGGAATACCAGGATACAAGGTCCAGCCGAACCAGAAACATCCGATTGGAAGCAAAGCAGATTGGATGCAGCAGAAGTATAGCCTGCCTTCTGGGGTTTCGAGGAACTCACGGCGCTTTGGACTGAAATACTTACGCGCTAAGCGATCTTGCATTATGCTGATAGCCGTGATGATGGCAGCAGAGATGCTGACGCCGGCGAACAAGGCGTTTGAACGTTCGGTATCGAAACCGTAGATTGTATCAAAGACCAGTGGAATAGCGATGAGCAATAAGTATAACACGCCCCAAGAGAAAGAAATCCACAGGGAGAACCAGAATACAACGGGCTCGGTGAAAAGAAGGTGAAAAGGTCGATAAAGAGAGGTAACAATCATTGTGCCGATGCTGGCGCGCTCCTCGTCAGATTTGACTTTCCATCTGATGCGCTGCGGCGCTTTTCTGGTTTCGTCCTTCGAATCAATCGACATCAGGACACCATAGTATCCTTCGGCCTCTAGTTGCTCGTACCATTTGTTCAGGGTCTTTGCCTTACGCGAGAGTAATACGGAGCCTCGAGTCTCTTGGAAGCAGATTGCTATGACGATAATCAGAACGCCGCTTGTTATGACCTGGATATAGAAAATCCATCGCCAGTTCAGATTTTGTGCGACAAAGCCACTGACAAGAGGTCCCAGTCCTGTGCCAAAGAGGGCAGCTCCCGAAAACAGTGCCATGGCGGCGTTTCTGTCTCTTGCTTCGTAAATGTCTGCAACGACACCACCGACCATCGTACTGAAAGTACTGCTCATACAGCCGGATAGAAACCGCGCAACTAACATTCCAGAATAAGTAGGGGTGAGGGCGCAAGTCAATTGGAAAAGGACGAATAGGCTGCCGGTCACGAGAAAAACTGGCTGCCTGCCATTGATCTCGCTGAATGGAGCGAGGAACATGGGCGCAACAGCAAATCCAGCTGTGAAAGTGGTTATACCAACGCTTACAGCTACCGTGGATACATGCCATTCATTGACGAACTGGTCCATTGCGGGAGGATAAGAGCCAGCGGTGTACGCAGCAATGACGGTGGCGGCACACGAGACCCAGGTGATAAAGGTTTTGCGCTTTTCTGACCACTGGAAAGGCGAGATGTACTTGATCAAGTTGGGGCACTCTGGCGGCGGTGTGCGAGTGTCTGATGTTGCGTTGGGTTGTCGGGCTAAGGACGCCGGCGAAGGTAAATCTGTCTTGAAACTTAAATAGTGCCAGTTGATCTCATCTTGAATTCCAGTGGAATCCCCTGGCGAGAAGCTGCTGGCTGAATCGTTTTGGTGCTGTTCCTCAGGTTCAGCATTGCCAGCATGGCTTCTTGGTGTGACGTGGTCATTGCCGATCGACGTAGATGGACTCTCCGGAGTGCTCATATTTGGTGGTTGAGCTGTTCGGAGAACGAAGAAAGATGACAGAAGATAGCATAGGCTACGATGCGATTGAAAGAACAAGATTGAAAGACGGTTGAACGCTTTTAGTAATGTATCTGAGCTGCATTCACCTGCAAGCGCGGGTCACGATGATGATCTGCGATTGGCCTCATGCAGGCAATCAATGCTGAGGTTAATGTCGGCCACACAGTTGATAGGCGGAATTGAAGGGAATGGGAACAAGACCTCAGAGATATGAAACCAAAGGACGGGTTGCAACAACATGTTGTAGGTCGTTGCAAACAATAGTGGCCAGTCACAATATGACAAACATGCAAATGTCACTCGCGAATTAGGTGAAAGCGATGTCGGGCAAACGGAAGCTAGCCGAGCCATGTACGAGCTTTGTCCGACGCAGTTGTATCTACTCACCGACTTACTGCTCTGGTCTTTCTATAGCTGGACTTCATGCACAAGACAAGCCATGCTAATATTCGGCCCGAGGACAATTGTCGACGCAGTGACAAGATATCTGTGATGCAAGCTCCGAAGCAGTTGGAAGACTCGCGAGAAAAAAGCCAATGGGAAGACGGTAGTTCTATATACTGCAACAAGCACTGGATTGTCAGACACACATTGTGCGGACAGACAAGGCTTCTACCGTCAAGATCAATTTCTCGGATACATTTTGATACAAAGCAATCGGATACTGCTACAAATAAATAAGATTATCGCGTGCTCTCTTCGGCTACTCGCCCATTGGCATGAACAAAATACAACATCCACTTGGAAAGCTGCCCGGAGTTGTTCTTGCCATGTTACCTAAGCACGGCTGGTTCGACATCAATATTGCATCTCTTCAACTACAATAATCCAAGGTACAATATTCGACTTATAAAAATGCCAAAGATGACGATACGCTTAGCACGGCCATTTCTAGCCGCCGGATAGATCAAACCTAGATTGATAAGATTACAACTGCTGGTCCGCGCTAAAATCACACGCGATTGCGTGATTCCGCCTGGAACAAACGATTAAATGGCCGGCTGCCCCTCTTCCATCGTTGTTTACAAATCCGTCGTGTCCAAAATCTCTGACTCGAATCTCTGCTGTCTTTTCTCTTCTCTCCTCAATATTCACTCCAACAAGATCCATCACAATGTCTGCTGCTCCTCTCCGCTTGGGCTCTATTGCCCCCGATTTCGATGCTGAGACCACTGCCGGTCCAATCAACTTCCACAACTTCATTGGTGATGGCTGGGTTGTTCTCTTCTCTCACCCAGAGGACTACACTCCCGTTTGCACCACTGAACTCGGCGCTTTCGCCAAGCTCGAGCCTGAGTTCACCAAGCGTGGTGTTAAGCTCATTGGTCTGAGTGCCAACACCATCGAGTCGCACGGCGGCTGGATCAAGGACATTGATGAGATCTCCGGCAGCCAGCTTCGTTTCCCCATCATTGGCGACAAGCAGCGCCAGGTTGCCCTTAAATATGACATGTAAGTCCAAAAACTCAGGACCGTTTTGCGGGTTTGAAGGAAGAACTGCGCATTGACGAATTCTCCCAGGATCGACCACCAGGACGCCACCAACGTCGACGAAAAGGGCATTGCTTTCACCATCCGTAGCGTGTTCATCATTGACCCAAAGAAGACCATCCGCACCATTCTCTCATACCCAGCCTCTACTGGCCGTAACACCGCTGAGGTCCTCCGCATTGTCGACTCCCTCCAAACTGGTGACAAGCACCGAGTCACCACACCAATCAACTGGGTCCCAGGCGACGATGTTATTGTCCACCCCAGCATCAAGTCACCAGAGGACAAGCAAATCTTCCCTAAGCTCGTAGCCGTACGTTTTCCAATCCACACTGCCACTGCAGAAATGTCTTCACATTTTTTGACTAACACAAATTTCACGCTTACAGGTCAAGCCGTACCTCCGTTTCACACCTCTCCCAAAAGAGGAGACTAGCGCCGCTTCCTGACTTCGTTTGGCTTTTCAAGAGACATGGGCAAACGAATGGGGAAGAAGCCTGACCGACAGCGGCCATTGAAATCAAGCCATCTCACCGAGCCAGCTCTGACGATTGTTTTTTTGTGCGGTGTTGGAAAAAATATATATAGTCTGAAAGATCCAGTTGCACCCGCCATGCTTAGATGATTCCCAAATAACCAAAGACGAAATGAATTATATGACGACAGTACTATTTTGAACAACCCGATTTATAACCGTGTATCACACTAGCGGGGAGGGGCTCGCTGGATGGAGGGGCACGGGTCCGTGCTCTTCGCAACGCGCTGGCAACGCGATTTGCATGACGTTTTCATGTCACGTTCTTTCGCCCCACTCAGAGCGCCAACGTGGGTGCATGAAAGATTCAAGCTCAGAATATCAGTCTTTCTGCAAGCGAGTTCTGTTCTTCGTGAAGAACACGTAAGTTAATTCCAAACACGCGGCTTTTTTAAATAAAATTCAAAGCGGTCACTTCACAAAACGCAAAACTATGTCCCGACGATCGAACTACACACGACAAGTCTCGCATGGGACTAAGGACAATATTTGACACAACACCGCTTCAAGTAACTTGACTTATTTTAAACAAATGGCTTGAATTTGTCCGGTCCACTTTCTACACGAAAAACCACAGTCCAAACGCGTCGTCGACGATGTGAGTCTTGAGCGCTAATTTGAGTTGCTGAGAAGCTAGACTTGGAAACACGGACACGAGTCGCTTTTAATATCTCGTATATTGTTTAGAGCCAATTGGTGTCACAATCACATGGCTGACGATAAGCACGTATCATAGCCGAGATCCTCTCACAACTAAAGCAGGATTCGAAGCTAATGACAAAGTCCACTTTGGCCCAAAAAAAAGTTAACAATTGATCGTGTCATTGGAAAACATGCTATTCGTCGTATTCAAATTCTTCTTTTGTAATAGATTCATGGTATCCAACACACGAAGAACTCTACACTAGTTCTGTGTGTGAATTTCATCTCATGCTCATGCGACCAGCGCAAAGAAAAAAAAAAGCTGAAATCGTCCTGATCGAAACGTCACAACGTTTCAACGCCACCGTACCATCATTTAATCTTCTCTATTTAAAACTCTCCCCTCGATTTCCTCTCAATTTACCGCACGGCATCCAAACCACCCTGAAGTTCTCTTTCCAAGTCCTGTCCATGGCCAGCGTGCATCTCTTGGGGCCTTGGCTCCTCGTATTGGCCGGGATCATAGCCTTGTGGGATAGGTACTTGCTGTTGCTGAGGGGCTTGCGCGCCTTGTTGATATTGAGCATGCTGAGGTGCACGTACAGAAGCGCGGAATCGTTTGACTTCATCCAAAATCATGAGGCGCATTTCTGGCACTTCATCCACAACCTCAAAGGCGAAATCAAAAGTGGTTGGCGCAGACGGTTCGTCAGATGCATCGTGCCAGATGGAGAGGTATCGATGTTCGAGTGCTTCTTCAACGCTAATACGCTCCGAAGGGTCAAAGGCAAGCATGCGGTCAAGTAAGTCCAGAGCGTCAGGGTTGGCGCGTGGGAAGAGTTGTTGGAAAGGTACTTTGTTCATATATGGGAGGTTGCGGACGTATTCTTGTGCACGTGGCGAACCAATGCGGGCAAGAGTGGACTCGGATGGAGTTCCGAGGAAGTGGAGAATCTGATTGAGCTGATCAACGTAGTCACGGCCCTTGAAGAAAGGCTTGCTGCCAAGAAGTTCAGCGAGAATGCAGCCGACAGACCAGACATCAACTGTAATGAATGTTAGTCGTCGTAGCACTCTGATCGGATGGTTTGTAGCTAGACTTACTGGCTTTGGTGTAGCTCTGGAAGCTCAACATGATCTCTGGAGCACGGTACCAACGTGTAGCAACATATTCAGTCATGTATCCTGCATTCTCCTCTGGGTCGACACTGAAGCCTCTGGCCAAACCAAAATCGGCAATCTTCAGTTCGCAGTCGGCGTTAACGAGCAGGTTACCAGGCTTCAGATCACGATGCAGAACATTAGCGCTGTGAATATATTTGAGTCCGCAAAGGATCTGGTAGATGAAGGACTGGAAGTGGGCGTCGGTCAAGGGCTGGCCAGAACGAATGATGGCCGCGAGATCGCACTCCATGAGCTCTGTTGTGCATGCAGTCGTCAGTATTCCGAGTCTCAATCCATATGCGCCATTCCGCATATCTCAGCCGGCTCACCTTCATACAGGTACGTCTCATTAAAGTTGTCCGGTCGGGGAATGTCCATATCATACAAGCAGGTAATGTTGCGATGGCCGCGAAAGTGCTGCAGCAGCTTGATCTCACGCAGGCAACGCTTGGCCAGAATCTTCTTGCTAAAGACATTGGTAATTTTCTTGATAGCGACGCCCTCGTTGGTGGTGTTGTTGGTAGCAGCGCATACGATACCGTAGGCACCCTGGCCCAGCTCTTTGGTGACGGTGTAGCGCTCGTCAACGATGAAGTCCTGGTTGAAGACCTTGAAGACCTTGCGGCCTTGGAGCGAAGGATCGGACATGGCGGCGGGCAGCGGGCGTAGATGACCCGTCGGTGGGAGTTTGTGGCTGGCAGAGGGTCGTGGTGGTGTTGTTGACGGACGGAAGTGAGGGGACAATGGCGTGTCTGGGCAAGGAAGGTGGGGCAGGGCGGGCGGTTACGACGATGGGCGATGTGTTGTTTCTTCTCCACGCGACACGTCCAATGGCAGGAAAGTCTGTTGTAGATGTAATTCAGAGCGCCGACGAACAAAGGCCAGACTGGAGTCGCTCATACAGGAAGACGATGGATGGCTGAGGCTGGAATTCCAGATATATATTTTCAGCTGGTCTGATCGGCCGCTTCGTTGGCTGCAGTGGCCCTCACCGTAAAAGCCCCTCGTCGTCTGTGCGGCCTGCTGCGCCTGGAATTGTGCCCTGAGGCATCCACTTTCGTCTCGTATGAGTTCAGCTCAGCCACAGACTCCCGCATCGTATTCAATCCTGGAGGCATTTCTTCGGCCGTACACGTAGAGGACAGACGGGTTGTAGTGCCTCTGGTCGCTCTCGTGTCGATGTCGTCACGGCATTCCACTTGATACCCGTATCTATTATTGTATCTGATCCTTGTGACTTTGAAGAGAATCATCTGCATCATAAGTGGTGATGAGCGTACTAGTATCAAGCGAGAAATTCGACTGCTGCTCTACACATGTGCTTTCTCTCTCCAGTGGTACATCAGTCCACGTATGTGTTCCCGATTGACATGTGAAAAAGATCCAAAATTTTGTTCATCGCCATGCTGTACTTTAAATACGATAGTCAGTAGCGTCGTCGTTGAAAATACTTTGATCCTATTCAATGGCTGATTCAATCGCCAATTTGATTTCATGCGACACTGTGATTTATCTGAGTTGGAGTGTATTGAGCGACGTCATTAACAATAATGAAGGTATATGTATGCACTAATCCGCTCGTGATACAATGTACGCAATCAAAGCGCATAGCCGCTGACGTGTCGGAGTGGTTAACGAGTCAGACTTGAATTCCCCATAATTCCAGCTATCTGATGCCTTCGGGCGCGCAAGTTCGAATCTTGTCGTCAGCGCATACATTTTTGCCTTTTTTGCTTTTTTGCATCTACTTGACCAGAGAATTGGCTCAGGCGAGCAGGCGTAGCCGTCGTTGGCGGGTTTGCGTCGTTTCGGAGAACACTCAACTGGCTCGTTCAACCTCTGTTGCGAAAGGTGCGAATGCAATGGCCTTGAGGTATTTTCGTTTGTCAATTGGATAAATATCTTTTGTTTAATTTCGTGGTGATTTGTATTTGTTCGTTCTTCCTTGCGAAAATTAGTAGTTCGAATCTGCTTCCACTGTACAAACAACAGCGCAGTTCTTGTCACTTCAAAGTCGCAAATATGCATAAAAGCACATTTGACACTTTGTCCTCTCCTGTCGTACAATGGCATTTCGACAGCGATATTAATCCCTCCGTAAGAAACAATCGCTGAGTCTGGTGTTTGGATGATTGCTGCACCCTGCATGTGGCGCGGTCGTCACGAGGCTCTGCTGTCCAACAATTGACGATGCCCATACACCTTAAGTATAACATTCCTTTAAACTTCCGACATCTTGGAAAAACCATATCATGGCACCTACGGGGATAGTGGATCTCCCTTACGAGCTACTGGACCATCTCTTTTCTTATTTGGACTGGAAACGAACCGAGGATTATAGACCATTGTCCAGAAGGCAGGATCTTGTCTCAATCGCGACGGTGTGCAAGGATTTACGACGAGCCGCAATCCCAAGATTATTCCATACAGTAGTCCTGCGTCTGAAATGGAAAGACAGATCTTTGGTGGGGCCAAGTTTATATCGCTTACGACTGCACGCTCCACGGCTGTTTGAGCACGTACGAGAAGTGTTTGTGGAAACAAACTTTCAAAGAGATGACATTTACCCAAGTGCTCACCCATCACGTCGGGGACTCTTTAACCCACCAAAAGCGATCAATGACTGGACCAACCCATCTAGCTCGCCGTTACCTACTGAGCAGCATAATGTCGACTTGCTCACGTCTCATCGTGAGAGGATAGACGATGCAGCCAGGAAATTAGCCACGACAATATTTCCCGACATCGAGCTCGAGCAGCACAATTCCGCCGAGTATTTGATTTCACAAATGACCGATAAAATACTACATATTCAGGAATCGCTTCATCGGTCTGCTCGCCCCAATTTCAGATCGTCCGTTGCCGTAGAGGCGAACCACTACGACGAAGAATATCAGCCACATGATTCAGACACATCAGTTCAATCAAACGAGAATCGAAGGCGCTATTCACTTTTGCGCAAAAAGCAACAAGTCGATGCTCTCGCTGTTTTGATCTTATGTTTGCCACCGTCCCTGAAAAGCGTCATCTTTGAGGCATGTCCTTCTCCGACATACTCGGCAATGGATTTGGATCAATACGATTTTGCTCTCGAGTTAATGACGGCCATTATCAATATCTACGGCGAGCGTATTGAGAAAATGGCCATGGCTTGCAACCAACCGTCTCCTCGTCGCCGCTTACATCTCGGAACTGTGCGAGATGAAGTCTTGCTGGATTCCGACATGTTATCCAAACTCACAGGAGTCAAGACATTAATTCTTGGTTCAGACGCATTTCGGACTAGCCTGGCCGACCAGGATCTTACAAAATGGCACAGTTTATCAAACTCGGTCAAGAACCTCGAGCTATGGAATTTCACCTGTTCGGCCGCGGACAGCGACAACCTCGATATCTTGATAGCTCTCATTCACGGATTTACCGGGCTCAAACACCTCACCCTTAACAACATCAGCTATCTAGGCAATATCAGACGTCGAGTATTCAGTCTTCTCGTCCAACCAGTTCCGGCGCCTAATCTCACAATCCCAGCAACGGCGCACTCATGGCTAATCTTCGCCATTGCCATTCGGCGCGCGCATCCAGATCTTCATTTACACCTGACTTCGCTCCTGTACGACACGCCGTCATGTCGTCTACCCGACATGGCGATAACCTGGTTGCTGAAAGAAGCCGTACCTCGACACACGAATCTTGGTCTTCCTCGCGAACAGCGCTTGATGGAGGATTTTGCGAGTTACTTGCCTTTGTGGGATGCGGAGAGTGGTGTTCGTGGTCAGCAGGCTGCGGAACATCGTAAAAGTGGGGTTTTGGTTGATGAGGCTATGAGCCGGCGAGGTCATCAGCCGCAGGCTCCTCTGAATACGTGGGGGGATCAAGGCGAGTGGTGGACGATGTAAAAGGATATCTACGATGCTCGTTTGTTGTTGTTGAATGTACGTGACGATTTGGAACGCTGTTATAGCTTGTCACATCACCGAATAGCTTATATGTTGGAGAGTATTGATGAGAGATTTCACAATGGGACTCAGAAATCTGATTCTACAATTTCGATCTTCTGGCCTTTCTTTTGTCTGTCGTTTCGTCAGTGTCTCTGTCAACTCACTCCCGCGATGACATGAAAACTCACCAGCCAACTCCTGCATCTTGGCAGTCATCCTTCGAAGCGGTTCGCCCTCAACAAACTTCTCCGAAAGTGCATTCCACGCCTCAAACAAACTCAACAGCCGCTGGTCCCTCAACCGTGCATTCTGCAACCTCTTCATCTCGATCAAGCTCTTTCCATCTCGGTTCTTGAGCTTGTCTTTCAGATACTCGTGAACAGAAGCGTGGAAACCCTCCTTGGGGAAAATCTTATTGACTAGCCCGAGCGTCTGCAATTCCTGCACACTGGCCTTGCCACCGAACATAAGCCAATCATTGGCGCGATGGACACCAATACTCTGCGCCCAACTCAACGCAGAGCCGTTTTCGGGTATCAGACCCAGTTCGCTGAAAGTGACCTTTTGCACGAAAATCAGCACTGTTCAAAACCAATGGATTTTGGACGCGCTTACCTGAAGCCACGCATCGTCCGCAGCATAGAACAAATCGCATTGGCCTTGAAACCACGCTGCGCCGGCCCCAACACCGGGTCCATTCATGGCCAGCACAAGAACTTTGGTATGATCAATCAACGCCCGAACGAGCTCTACTCCCTCCGCAAACCTCTGCATCCAAAAAACTTTATGCTCGCCTTCATTCGCAAAATCCTGCCGCGCCGCAGCGATACCTATAAATCCCCTCCGCGAGTCAGCAACCCCCTCGGACCGAGCGCTCTCTTCATGCAACTCTGGGAAAGAAAAAATTCACTTTACCATTGACATCAGCGCCCGCACAGAAAAATCGTCCTTCGCCCGTAATAACAGTGAAATATGTATCGGGACGAGCATCCAGATCGCGCAATGCGGCGATGGTTTCGGAAACAATCCCGCCTCCGAAGGAGTTTAGTTGTTTGGGCCGGTTGAATTTAATTGTTCCGATGCCGTTTTGGACGTCGACGAGGATTTCTTTGTATTCGGGCATTGTTAGGTTTGTTTCAATGGTATGTGTGTTTTCTGTGGGTGTATTGTGTGTTGTATGTGGGTGTGGGTGTGTGAAGACTTTCGGTTGTTGATGTTGCGGGTTGTTTTGTGATCTGGATGGATATTTGAGGAGGTCCCCGGGAACCTCGGCTCATGGTTTTGGCGCTGTGATTACTGAGTCAGCCAGGGACTGGCTCACCTAACTTCCCTATTCACTAAGTTAGATGAGCGATTCTTCGTTGATGAGAGTGTTACAAACGACACGGCAAACTGTTAGAAAACCCGTCCCACGTATTCTACATAAGAGTCAAAAGAATCCAAAATCGACCTGGCATTCGTGAGATTTCAGATGAGCAACAACAAGTTCTCTCCACAACGATAGGAAAAGTCAATTGGTTTAATAAAAGGTTTCATTTGTATAATATCATCATAGCCAAGTAAAGCAGTATATGGCCAACCTTCTATACTGTATAGCCCAATAACGCCATTCAAAAATATGCTATGCCGCTTGATCAACCATGAAGGATATAAATTCTATGTACATTCCCGATATGACGCCGTTAAACCCGGTTCGCATACCTCTATGCGGTACTGCCCGATTTCACGGCGCTTTCGAGTGTGACCTTGTCACCGGAAAACTTTAGCGCCGTAGTGAACATTGCACGGACACCTGCTCCGTCAACCAAGACGCGAGCATGAAAGGCCATGTTTAGATTCCCTTTATTGTCCGAGTGAACGCCAACAGATCCAGGTGCAGTAAGGCCAAAGTCACCCGTCTGGAGAAGAGGCTTGTTCGCCCGGACGTATGGGCCAGTGATATTCTCTGATGTCGCGTATTTGACATCGTAGTCGCGAGCTCGCGTGCAACCCGATGAGAAGAACAGGAAATACCTTGGATCCGATCCTGGCGAGCGTACGAGCGCTGGCGCTTCAACCAGAGGTCCATCTTCGTCGGTGTTGGTCATGATCGTGATTGGTTCGCCATCAGCGTTGACGCCGTCATCCTTCATCCTTTGAAGCTTGATTGGTGTGGACATTATTGGCTTGAACGTATTTCCACATTCACCACCATGGCCTGTGAAAAGTTAGAATCAGAAATCATATTTCACCAGGAAAATAATATACCAATGTTGTTCCCATCGACCTTCCATAATGTCCAGATTGCACCGTCTGCATCTTTAATGACTGCTGGGTCGATGGCACCACCGTCACTAACCGGGCAAGCCAGTGGTTCATCTGCAGGGACGAATGGACCAAGGGGCGAATCTGATTGCGAAACAGCAGCTCCAACACAGTGAGCTGGTGGGTGGTGCTGAAGTTTCATAGCATCGGGGAGAGTCTGATTTTTCGCAACAGCAGAATAGTAAAGAACGTATTTGTGATCTGTTTCGCGTTGTATGATGGCAGGGGCCCACACGTTGGATTTCTCAAGTCCAGCCACCGATGTTGCGTTTACGCCCTTGCGTGCCCAATCGCCGACGGTCGGAAGGGGGTCATTTGATGCATTACGTAGCTCCCATGTAACAAAGTCAGTGGATGTAGCCACCTGAATATTCGCATAGACCTGTTCGGCTTCCTGTTGGTGGGCTCCGTCAATTGTGTCTTGATGAGTCGCGTTAGGTTTAATATCTTGCAGAATACCGGCTCCATTGTTGGTAGCATATGCATACCATGTGCCGTTCACAAGCAAGATTGATGGATCCGGGAAGTTCTCTACAATAGCAGCACGCACGGTACTTTTGCTGTTTGTGTTGTTCGGGTTGGTAGAACTCGTGGGGTCAAACGGATTCTGGGAATTGATAGGGCCGCCGATTTGAAGAGCAGTCTTGTGATGGTGCTTGGCAATAACAGCACCTGCCACGGAAGCGGCGATGATTAAAATGACAAGCAAAGTGCCGACGGAGAAAATGAATCCAAAAGACCGGAATGAAAAGCGTCGGGTGCTAGTTCCGACTTTCTCGGGATCTTCCTGGACCCTGGTAAAGTGTTTTTGAAAGAAAGTGAGTTTTGCGACTGATTCGGCGTCTTGTGCTTTCGGTATTGACTGGTTGGCGTTTGAATTGCTTTTGATAGAGTTTGCCGACAATGGGGTAGCTACTGAACGAGGAGTCGAAGGGCTGGCGAATGTAGCCGGTAGCGGTGTTGAGGAGAGATTCGCGCTTTCCATTGTGTTCATGTCTTTAGCAGTCGACAAAGGCTGCGAGGCTTGTGGATGTGACATGGCGGAAGTACGGGCTGAAAGATGCTCGCGCGAGCGATTAAGGAGTGAATGAAGAAGATATCCACAGAGATGAACTGTCGTTGGCTGTGAATACTGCAGCTGTTGGTATCCATACGCGGCGGTTCCTGGGTTTTAGACGGGACGAAAGCGCGCCCAAGACGAGCGACTATGAGAGAATCGCAAAAGCACGTCCAGCCTGCCTCATGGCAAAGATGAAAGAAAAACGTGAACGGCTAAGAACAACTAAGGGAGGGTGTGGCCGCAGAAAGGCAGGCCAGTGGCGCGGAGAAAAGACGAGGGCGGAGAAAGTGAATGCTGCAGGCGGGCAAACGTGCAGATGCAGGGAGCCAAAGAGGCCCAGTCGCACTAAATGCGGTGTCCCCGGCCTGAGACGAGACGAGATCACCGAGAGTAACAGGGTCTCGTTCCCCCAGCGAATAAACGCCGCAAGAATAAGCAAATGACGACGAGGAATGTTGACAGGGCCCGTATTCTTCTAATTTAAGCGCTGGATAGTTTCAGCTCGACAACGCTCTAGTGGAACGCCGGACCAGACGCCGCGTGGCAGCTGTCAAGCAAACACCAGACGAAATGCCATTTAGAACAATATTCTTCACGTGGTGTCTCTTCGCGCGAAAGTAGTAGTAATTTTCCCATGGCCGCCCAAATTCTGCCTCGTTAAACATCGTCAGTCCACCCGAGCACATGTCCTGAACGCAGGTGTCGGTTCGACAAAGGATCATCGTTCTTCCAGGGGTTACTCCGCCACAAAAGACCCCACAGTGGTCTAGCCAGTCGACTGAACCTAAACTATCAGCCTGTCGATTTGCTTCTTCTCAGCAGTAAATCAACTGCAACGATTTGGTCCATTGTTAAGGTTGCCGTACATCCGTAGCTTCTCGCAAGACAACTGAGAGGCTGGTGAGTAGAATCTCTTTGAATGCCGCTCGATCCGAAGTGATCGTCCTTGCCCGGAAATGAGAGATTTGCACTCAGGGGACAATCGTCCATTTAGACTTTGGGGTTGATCGCCCTTCCAGATGCAGTAGATCTACACCTTTCTTATCAACAGCAAAGAATGGCTCGGTCCAAGTATCGCTTGTTATGATCGCCTATCATCTCAGTCACTTTAGTATTGGTCAATTTGACAATATTTTCAGTCCTGTCATCTCAGGTGTAACCACGTGGGACCTCACAACATCAATCGCCGAGTCCGATCATTGCCGACCTGTTTCGGCGATTGTGGTTGCCGAAGAGGGAAGGGCTGTCCAGAGCCATCTGCGAGTAACAAAAACAAATAGACTCGTTCACGTGGTAGTCCAAACATGCCGCTAACACGCAATACTCTAACGACTAATTCACAGAGACCGGCCTGGCCATCCATCGAGCTAGCGACTATGGCTACAATCACAAAATCCACCATGGCCAGATCTTTGTCGTTGTTGCATCAGAGTAATTCTGTTTTTCGCAATCAACAAACGACGTTTTTGCGCTAAAAAAAATTCCGCTCCGTGTCCTTCAATTGCGCAACCGAAGTTGTTCATTCGCTTCTGTACAGCTTTTTCGCGACATCGAGGACAAGCTTGTGGTTGCCAGCGTGAAAGTCCAGAATTGTATTGAATATGGGATCGAGATAAGCTCTACAACGGTCAACTGGACAGGCAGTGGTTCATTCTGGTGTAAGTTAAATCCACGAAGTGTCTTGTCTTGCAGTGTCATGTCTAAGATTCCTCGAGTGTTTTTCAGTCGTGATAGTTGCTCATCAAAGCATACTGCCAAACACATATAAATTGATTCGGTGGGTGCCTATCCATTTTACGCACTTCTTTTCTAATGACACTGTACGAAACAATAAAGATTTGAAGATATCACAATGTCATTGAAAATCACATCACAACTGAAAATTAAACAAAACAATGCATGCATCAAAGCATACTTCTAATCACAACAACAAATCACCCACTATGAAACAGCAATAATGGTTTCAAAATGATTAAAAAAAAGTATCATAAACCCATGATGATGGCATCAAATCCCCATCCCCATCGTCTAGTTGGAGACCTTATCAGGCACATTCTTCCCCGTAGCCTTCTCAAACATATCACGAGCTTTATCCGTCTACCCAAAACCCCTCGTCAGCAAATTATTTTCATCATAATATATCGCAAACAACTCACAATCTTCTCATTAGTACTCCTCATCTTAGCAGGATCATTAACACCATGGCCTATATTCCCACCGAATTTCTTCTCGACGGCATCAAGACCTATGTTCATGTTCGTATCAGTACCTCTTGGTGTACCTCATCGTGAGTAGACTGCAGTATAGTCACAACTGCGCAGCGGAGGGGGAAGGTATACCCTTGTCGACGTAATCTTCCTGTTGGGCTGTTAGTTACGCTGTTTTGGTGGTGGAGAGTGGTATGGGATACACAGACCTTGGGTTGTTGATCGGCCATTGTGATATAAGTCGTTATATGAGATTCTTTCTTCAGTGTAGTAGTAGAAGAAGTAGTGAGGACTTAAAATAAGGGGAATAAACAGCGCGAGGAAACAAGAATATATACCCCATTTTCCCACGTTACGTACTTTGCAATCCAGGACATTTTGCCAAGGCCATCGACATCATACCTAGCATCATCATCGACGGGTGGGTGGTACACAAGGGCGCGCTGTCGTGTGTTCCAAACCTGGCAGCCCCACTGTGGTCGTTTGGGAATGGTTTGCCTTTGACGTCATGCGGGATGGGGGAAGTGACATGTGGACATGGGGACATGGGAGCTTTGGTGGGATATTGGCGCGGTTTTATTATTTGGATTTTTATGGAGATGGAGATGGAGATGGAGATAGATGGAGATTGTGTTGATTGTGCACTGAGGGCTGTGGTTTGTTTGACATAACGTAACTATCTAGACTATCTATATTCATAGTTGACTTTGGTCACGAATGGGTAATCATCTACCGATGGCGACGGAAAACCTCATTGACATCCACGCCAGCTTGAACATCAGCAACACACTTGTCATCAGTTGCTTTTAAAGCAGGTAATATAGCCATAAGCTCATCGAGCTTATCTTGCGGAATAACCACTACACCACGTTCATTCTCGTCCGCGCACAAGATATCGCCTGAACGAACTTCTAGTCCTCCGATTTGAACAGGGACGTCTACCGCCCATGCTTTCGCCTCGAGGCCCGTTCCAACAGTACTATACCCTTTACTCCAAGTCGAAAGCGTTCCGTCAGCGCAAAGCTCGTTGATGGAGGCGATATCCCGAATTCGGCCGTTGGCGACGATGCCTCGTACGCCGCGGTGTTTGAGACGAGTGGCCATGATGTCGCCGAGGACGGCACAGATCATTCCTGCAGGTTGCTGGAGGAGGACGATTGATGATGGAGGTGGGATGTCCGTCCAATGCTTATCCGTGGGAATGTTTGATGGCTGTGGGTTCTCGCCGGATTTCGGCACGAATAGGACGGTCGATACGGGTGCGACGACGTGTTGGCCTTTTCCATGAGGGATTCCATGGATGGGTACTGCATCTTGTTGTGAGAATCTTGTTTTGCTGTCATGTCATTAGTAGACAGACGGTCACGTACCTATGTCAGGAAGAAAGCCCGCCTGCGGGACCTTGAGCTTGAGCAGAGCATCAGACACCTTTATCATGTTAGTGCATCGTGTCAGTACATATTGGATTTTATACCAGGTATTAGAGTATCATCACCATACATCGCAAGCAGAATATTCCTCGCTAAGCTTCCGACAGGTGGCCGTCAAGTCATTGTTGCTCGACATGTTTCGTGAAAGTTTGGCCGATAGGGTTTGGGTTAATCTCAAGCTCGCGATAGCTGAAGCACGTCTGGACACCAGCAGAAGCATGTAGGTAGCTGTGCAAATGTCAAGAATCTAATTGTATAGCTCGGGCTATGTTATGTATAGATATGATGAAGCGCAGTGTAGATGTAGATGGAAGTTGTGTTGGTACACAGATTGACTCGGTCTGGTTCATTTGCCGACCTCGGTGTGGAGTTGTTCCATCCGCGTACCGGCCACATGTGACGAGAGACGAACATCCACATACGATTCCCAAACAGCAATAGTACGTATTTTTGTTGTAAACAAGGAGAAAGAAACATCACTTCGTTGCAAAATTTGTTATATTTATAATTATAAATAAATTCGATTGAGACAAGTTCACAACTTGCTTTCAGCAAGATGTTGAACATCACGACCACCCATTTTCTCATCGGCATAAACTTGTTCCAAATCGGGAGCGTCGGAATGTTTTTCGCCTTCAAAAACGACATCAAGCTCTTCCAGACTTTTCCCTTTAGTTTCAACCCAAAAGAAGGCGACAGCGGCAATCATAAACACGTCCCAAGCACCATTGATCATATAAGTTTTCCAGCCGAGCTTATTGAGGGCTATGGGCATGGTGAAAGTCATGAGGACGCTGTAAAGATTGTTAGTTTTGGGTCTTGTCTCCAGTGACGATTCACTTACGCAACGAGGTTTTCGACTAATTGGAAAACTCCCACGCCGACTGCTCTGATAGGATAATTGAGTACTTCTGGTGGGTACAAGTATAGTAGAGGAGTCCAGCCGTATGAGTATGCTCCTAGAAACAAGAAGACACAAGCGACTGTTGCATAGCTTCCAGATTTGTTGTTTGATGTTCCGTAAAGGGCAGTCAGAATTCCAACCATGAAGAGGAAGACGGTCAGCAGCGTAGTGCTGATGAGGGCTGTGGGTTTGCGGCCAACTTTGTCGATTCCCAGTGTACCAGCAACAGCGCAGACCAGAGCAAAAGCATTGAGAATGATATTAATCTCAAGTTGCGTTTTAGCGTCAGATATGCCAGCGTTGGTCAACAGATCGCCCAAGTAGTAGGTTGCAATGACGTTTCCGGCGATGGTGCTGAAGACGGCTGCTGAGCAGGCTAACAAGATACGTCTTCTCGCTGAACGTGTCTTGAAGCACTGTGCAAAGGTCTTTTTCTGCCCATGGTTCTTTTCATACTCCAGTGTGTCGACAATCTCCTTAAAAGCAACCTGAACGACGGGAGAGTTGCGATCTCCATCAGCGTAGGTCTGGGCCAATACCTCGAGGGCAGATTCTCGCTGTCCACGATTGGCCAACCATCGAGGACTCTCTGGAACAAAGGGTAAGATCAAGATGCTGACGATACTAAAGACAGCTTGAACAAGACTTGGGATGCGCCATGCCCATGTACCTTCCATTTGAAAAGTGGCATATGTGATGCCTGCCGCGATGAGAGCGCCTATTGAATGATCAGATCATGTTTAATTGGTTCATAAAATTCTTCGAGGAATGTACTCACCAACATAATACGCATCGTTGAAGAAGCCAAGACCCCAGCCACGCCAGTGCAAGGGAAGTGTTTCTGCGAGATATGGCGGACCAGCACAACCCGAAGCGACATTTCCGAAACCGATGATAATACGGGCAATGGTGAACATGGCGGTATTCTGTGCGGCTGTCTGCAAAATGATTGCAAAGATGGTAATCACAGCCTACGAGAAATGATTAATATTGACAGGTTGGCTGAATTGAGTATAATCATGTGTGACCCACAGCCCAAAACAACGACGCTCGACGTCCAACCCAGTCGGTAAACTGACCCCAACAGAGAGCGGATAAACAGCCGCCGATAAAGACGGCCGCGGTTTGCAGGCCAGTAGTCGCAGCATTGAGATTAAAGTAATTTGTGTATGATGGCAAAATATTTAATCCATTGCTATTGCGCATCAGCCAGCTGTATTCATGGCGAGGGTAAGCAAAGGGCGTGCATACAGCATAGAACCATCATAGCCAAAGGTTGTCGACGTGATGATGGAACAGGCGACCAGGAGACAAGCGACCAAGTTGGAGGATCGGGGGACGTATGCAGGGATAAATGAGCCGGTGTGCGCCCAAGCGCTCGCCATGTCCACGTAACCAGCTGGATGGGGGTTGGTTCTAGGTCGATGATGCGAAGAAGGCGAGTTTCATGTCGTGAATAGAGGGCGCGACGAGAAGATGTCGGCGTAGTTGGAGAGCGAAAGCGGTCTATATGAATGAAATGCTGTGCCGCATACATACATGGCTATCGCGGTGGCTGAAAGGATCAGAATGGTCAATGTTCAGAGCTTCACCCAAACGGGGAGGACAAGCTTCATGGATCGAGTGCTGGGGACGGCTGTAGTGCGAGCACACGACTAGTCAGCGATAGCCAGAGGAGGAACCATTCGTCGACGTCGACGGAGGATTGAGGGGAAGTGCAGTGGGACAGTTTAGCACGCGCAGATGGATTACGTTTAGCGGACAGGGGATAAGTAAATCGATGCATTCACGTCGGGTGTGGTGTTGAGGCAGCGATAGGGGACGTGACATTGGCGGCGAGGGGCAATCAACGGTCTAATTCATCCATGCAGTGCAACGTAAACCCACGTCAACCGGCATTGTTGCATGCAAAGAAACTGCCCGGCTTAGCTGATCAGACTACTGTACTTAGACGATTGTCCGGGTCTTTTTTCCGGGGCCGTTTCTCTGTTCCTCTCTCTCCACGCGTGATGTACTGCAGTTACAAGCGAGGACGTGCAAACCACGTCGATTCATATGTACATAATCAATCTGCACTGGGCCTGTCTGTCGCTGCTCCTTTGCCCGTGCCCAAAAGCGTGACCAGCTGACAAGTAACTTGGCATTTAATCGCCCAGAATCACGATACCGTTCTGTCTGTTCTGTCTCTGCAGTCTGTTCTGTCCTGTCCTGTCCTGTCCTGTACATTAATCTATCCACGGCCCATCGCCCGGTAATAATGCCGCCCGGCCACACGGCGAGCCTCAAACGCTGGCATTTCACGCGTCCCGTCGTGGAGAGCCATGCTATACATACTATACTAGAATAAGGAGGTGGCTCTGAAAACGAGCGTCCAGAGACTGGATGGTCTGTTGTCGGACTAAGTAACTTCCGCTTTTTTTCCTTTTGGCTCATTCTTTTTCGCCGATGGCGTAGTCGAGGTATTGCGTTCATATGTAATCAAATTCACCATTCCCCGGAGCGCTGGAGCGTACCTCTCATTCACCCCCATTCGCGCCTCTATTCACTTCTGCCTCCACGTGGTCAAACCTATCTATTCACTACGGCAAAGCTTATTTGGCCGCCAGATGTAAACCGCTTCATGGCCTGAGACAATGCCCTACCAACAGCCTCTTCGCGCATCACTGAAAATCCATTCCATCGTAGCATTTTCCAATCCGGCATGTCTTTTCTCGAAATCGCCTGTTTTAGCCCGGACAGCGCCATCATCGCATCCAATGCCGGAGCCGATCGCATCGAACTGTGTGACGATTCAGACGCCGGAGGAACAACGCCACCACTCCAATGGCTGACACAAATCAAACCACACGTCCAAATCCCCATTTTCGTCATGATCCGTCCACGCGGGGGAGATTTTGCCTACTCAGACCACGAATTCCACCAAATGAAGTCTTCCATTGACGTCTTCAAGGCTCGAGCAGATGGCTTCGTCTTCGGCATCTTGAATGGAAATCGCACAGTCGACGTCAAACGCACTGCCGAACTGGTCCAGAGAGCTCATCCGCTTCCATGTACTTTCCACCGCGCCTTTGATGACGCCGTCGATCCCCTGGAAGCGTACGAATCTGTCCTTTCGACCGGGTGCAAAGCCATTCTCAGTTCCGGTGGCGCTCCTTCCGCTGCGCAAGGCACTAAAGTGCTCTGTAATTTAGTTAACCAGGCCAAAAAATCTATCAATGTCATTCCTGGGGGTGGTGTTCGAGCGGAGAATATTGCTTTGATTAAAGCTTCGACTGGCGCGTCGATTTTCCATTCGTCGGCTATGCGAGCGGGTACGAGTCGACCGAGTACGGCGGAAATTCAGCGGATGAAAGATCTCATTCGCTAGCTAGAAATTTCGGCTGCGACTGGATGGTATCGACTAGGTGATGGCGGTCGAAGAGTCGAATGTAGAGCCTTTGATGGTGTTTACCAATGCGAACACTCCCGTCGAGTTATGATCATGAACTAGCGATTCCTTCAACTCATCATGACGACTAGACGACATGATCCATGACATTCACGATTTCAAACATGACGAGGGTACAGGAAGGCGGAAAGATCTCTCAAATGAGATGGATAGAAATTAGAGCTTAAATAACAAACAAGCGCGCCATCAACACCAGAACATACACACAGATGAAAGAGAACCACTCTAATAAAGTTATTATACACATTTCTGTCTACTTCATGGACCGTTTCATTCGTTTTCGTTGCAGTCTGAGAGCAAGCGAAAAGTCCGAGCGTCGTGATGCGGCTCTCAAGAACCTTTTGAAAAAGTTTTCTGGTATTTTGTGGCTACTTCTTCTACTCCTTAACCCATACGGCTGCCATGCCCATTCCGGTACCGACGCACATGGACGTGACGCCGATTTGCTTGTTGGTTCGCTCAAGTCCGTAGAGAAGAGTGCTGACTTGACGAGCGCCAGTGCAACCAAGAGGGTGGCCTAAAAAGCAGTCAGTAAAGTGATTGAGGGGGAAACGGGGAGTGAGTGGAACTTACCAAAGGCAATGGCACCGCCAGCAGGGTTGATCTTCTCCATTGGTAGGCCAAGCTCGTTGGCGCACCAGAGACATTGTGAAGCGAAAGCCTCGTTGATCTCGAAAATGTCGACTTCGTCCTTGGTGATGCCAGCCTTCTCCAAGGCGACGGGGATGGCCTTCCATGGGCCGATACCCATGAGAAGTGGTGGGACACCGACTACAGAGGCAGTGACGTACTTGCCCAAAATCTTCTGGCCAAGACGCTCAGCGGTGCTGCGCTTCATGAGAAGGACAGCAGCGGCTCCGTCGGAGATTTGAGAAGCGTTACCGGCGTGAATGGAACCGTCCTTGGCAAAGGCAGGTCTGATCTTGCCCAATGACTCGGCGGTGACTTGTCGTACGCCATCGTCCTTGGAAACTGTGATAACCTTCTCTTCCTCAGTCTTTGGGTCGGTCCACTTGACCTTGAGTGGTGCAATCTCCTTGTCGAACCATCCCTTTTGTTGAGCTTCACCGGCTTTGCGATAGCTGTCGGCGGCGAACTTGTCCTGATCGGCTCTGCTAACACCCCTATCCTTGGCCATCTGCTCACTCAACACACCCATGGGAACCTTGCACTCAGCAGCGCCCTTGTGGTTCTCAAGCAACTCGCTGAATTCAGTCACGGCTCCTGGTCCGTATTGTGTGCTCATGCTCTCGACGCCAGCGCCGATACCAATCTCAATCATGCCACCGCGGATGGCATTAGCAATGTCGACACATGCCTGCAGACCAGAGCTGCACTGTCGGTTCAAGCTCTTGACGGCGGTGCTCTCGGGGAAACCAGCAGCAAGAGCAGCAGCGCGGAACTCAGTCGCACCGCCACCGGGTGCAAGAACACAGCCAACAGCGATATCCTCGACGAGCTTGGGGTCGATGCCGGATCGTTGGATGAGGTTGACAAAGGCGCCGTGCAGCAAATCGGCACCAGCGGTATCCTTGAAGCCACCCTTGCCACCTTTGGTGAAGGGAGTCCGCAGGGCGCTGGTGATGACAATGTCGTCGGGGCGTTTCTCGAGGAGACCGGCTCGGCCGGTTGCGCTCATATGAGAGGCGACTTGGGAGATGCGAGACTGGGCGGAAGACATTTTGGTGGGTTGATGGAGAAAACAAAAAGCGAAAACGTTGGAATGCGGAGAAGATGGAGAGAGGTTTATAGGAGTAAGTTATGAAGAGACGTGTTGTCACAAGGAGGGCACCTCGGCGTTCGGCGCGGGTGGTTGAAAAACAATGCGGCGTGACTTTATCAATCACCGACTGCGCCGAGGTACGATGCAGCTTTCATGTGAGTGGGAGTTGCTGCCTGAGGAGGACTTGAGTACGGAACACCAGAAGACTCGGCTTCTATCTGGGCTGCCGTTTTTGATTGTCTGGCTAAGTTAGCTATGGACAAGCCGGCGCATTATTATTGAGGGAATCAGTACCAACTCATCGACATCTTGTAGTCACTAAATAGAAATGCTTGCAAGACGAGCGCTTCCGCGCCTTCAGCAGCCTTTCCGTCCATACCATCGCCCTCGCTTCTACTCAACAACTGAACTGAGCAATGGCATTACACTTGCCTACGATCTTCACGAACCACCAGCCTCCAAATCAAGCTCTTCCAATGCTCCCATTGTCTTCATCCACGGTCTTTTCGGCTCAAAGACGAACAATCGGAGCATGAGTAAGTACGCTCAACGCTCTCCCATTTTACACAAAAGACAGCCTCTTAAAATTACCATAGAGTCTTTGCCCGCGAGCTGAACCGTCCCGTATACGCCATCGACCTGCGAAACCATGGCGACTCTTCGCACGACCAAAGACATGATTATACCGCCCTGGCCGAAGACATTGAGTTGTTCCTAAAGCAACACGACTTGAAACAGAGCACTCTCATCGGACATTCAATGGGCGCCAAAGCAGCCATGACAGTAGCTCTGCGCCAAAACGTCCACATCGCAAACCTCATTCCCGTCGACAATGCGCCCGTAGACGCAGCATTAAAGAGTGATTTTGGAAAATACATACAAGGCATGCGCAAAATTGAAGACGCCAATGTGCAGAAACAAAGCGAAGCAGATGCAATACTCAAAGCCTACGAACCGGCTCTTCCGATCCGGCAATTTCTCCTCACAAATTTAATGCGTACGCCAGACGGAAATCAGAAGTTTCGCGTACCGATCAACTGGCTGGCGAAATCTTTGGATCATATGGCTGATTTCCCATTTACGGATCCCGATGCTGCGCGTTTCAATGGCCCGACTTTGATCGTCCGCGGTACCAAGAGTCCGTATGTTGCTGATGAAATGTTACCTACGATTGGAAGGTTTTTTCCGAGATTTGAAGTCAGGGATATTGAGGCTGGTCATTGGCTTATTAGTGAGAAGCCAGAGGAGTTTCGAAAGGGTGAGTTCATGATTGTGTGGTGCTTATGATTTGTTTGAGTTTTGGCTAATGTTGTTGCAGCTGTTGTTGAGTGGTTACAAGATAAAGAGTGAACAGTGAATGTCATTTGGCCATAAATGAATATGTTATTGGTTTATTGAATGTACGAGAATTGAACTTGGTTGTATAATAGACGAATTCAGACAAATCAATCGAATTGCACTCGATGAATTGACGTCTCTCTTGATCGTACCAGCCAACTTTCTACTACAGAATTTCAAGTCTTCTCCTGGCAACTTATATCAATCGTCTCGCATATTCCCTCTCAAGAAAATATACAGCCATAAATGCTTGTTATCATCAATCCTAATCACCAAATAGTTAATAAATAATCCCAAACAAGCAACCATGTCACCCGGCGCTGGCCGCGGAGTTGCAAGCTCGCTGAATCCCTGCCAAGTCCGGCCAAATCTCGCTCTCATTTATCGATTTACAGGTTAGACTCGGGTTTACTGGTGGAGCTCGCATATCAGCCATGATAGGCCATTGGCTTCTTCTCTCCCCGCACCTCAATTGACCCGCACTTCGACGGAGCTCTGTTCGTTAGGCCGGGGATTGTATGTACAGTATGTTTTGTTTTGCTGCTTGGGGTCGTTTTGTTGGGGTTAGATGGGCTGATTGAATACTAGTGGCGTGCATAGTGCTCAGCTGCTAGTTACAGTCGAGGGATGGATGAAGGGAGGTGAGTGAGGCTAGGCGAGGGGTGAGTTGTGGTTTATCCACTTTGTAGGCGAGCTCCATCTGATCTTGTACATCCGCTTTCGCGCGGGCTGGTGCTTCACTTTCTTTCTCTCTGCCGCTTTGCTCCTGTGACTCTGTCATTCTTCATATCGGATATTGTGATTTCATTGGCAAAATGCCTTCGACTACAGCTTTCCTTGCCCTGGCGGCGGCCGTACCGCTTGCTTTGGCTGAGACGTTGACCAACGAGACCGTTCTCGGTGTCTACATGTTCCACCGCCATGGCGACCGGACGGCAAAGATGACTCCTCCAGCCAATCTCACAACGCTCGGATACCAAGAAGTCTACACGTCGGGCAACTACTATCGCGGTCGATACATTGCCGCCGACGCCCCATATCGCATCAGCGGCATCAACACTGATGTCGTCAAGCAAAGCCAGATAGCCGTGTCAGCGCCAGCGGATACCGTTTTGCAGAACTCGGCCATTGGGTTCCTGCAAGCGCTCTACCCTCCAACTGGATCGGGCAATGATGTTGAGACATTGGCCAATGGCACCCAGGTGACCTCGCCTATGGATGGATATCAGTTGATTCCCGTATCGCTGGTTTCGAGCGGTAGTGGTAGTGAAGACAATGGCTGGTTGCAAAGCGCGAGTGGGTGTGCCAATGCTACTCTTAGCTCTAATGAGTACTTTTCCAGCAAGGAATATACCAGTCTCTTGTCGAGCACGCAGGAATTTTACACCGCATTGACTCCGGTGTTGAATAGCACATTCCCAAGCTCTGGTATCAGCTTCAAGAATGCATATACTAGTAAGTCAACCCGGTTTCTTGCTGATTGTGTGGTGGACTGATGAATCGTGTGCAGTTTTCGATTACATCAACGTTGGCGAAATTCACAATGCTTCCATCTCCAACTACGACAATCTCCTCACCAACGAGACTCTCTTCCAGCTTCGCACATTGGCCGATAGCCACGAATGGGGTCTTGCCTATAACGGCAGCGACGACATGCGGGCCGTTGCAGGCAAAGTCCTCGCAGGTCAGATTGTCGAGTTCCTCAACGGAACTGTCACTGGCAAAGGCAAGCAAAAGCTCGGAATCCAGTTTGGCGCATACGGCACTTTTGCTTCATTCTTTGGTCTCGCGGGTCTGGCGCAAGTCGACCCAACACTGAAGGGTGTGGCCGATTATGCATCGGCCATGAGCTTCGAGTTGTTTACCAATGGTTCCCAAAAGGTCAGCAGCACCAACTTTCCATCCAACGACGACATTTACGTCCGTTTCCTGTTCCACAACGGCACGACGAGCAACATTTCTGAGCCTGTATCATACCCATTATTCGGCTCTGGTAAGGAAGTCATGGCATGGAATGACTTTACCACGGGCATGAACAAGTTTGCCATTGGTAATACGAACGAGTGGTGTACGGCCTGTGGCAACTACACTGGCACTTGTGCGGCATACGCTCCAGCCGAAACGAACAGCAGCGCCAATGAACCGTCGACTGAAGTGAAGAGCGGTAATGGATTGAGCCCTGTGATCAACGGTGTAATTGGCGCCATGGTCACTTTGGCCGTCGTTCTCGGTCTGGAGGCATTGATTCTCGTCGTTGGTGGATTCAAGGTTGTCAGCAAGAAGAGTTTGGCGGGCGGTGCTGCAGGTGGCCATGGCAGCAATGTCAAGGCTTAAGCAACGTTGCATGGCTTTACATAGTCTAATGCCAGCGCATGCCACGACAGGCTGCACACACGATATAACGCGCTACGAAGTCCCCAATAAGTAGTCTACTGTACATGACAAGACAGAATAAATTCTCCACGTGAGCATGATCCTTCCATCCTCAGCATTTGCTCTTCTCTTCTCTTCTCCTCTTCAACACTAAACTATTGCGTCATCAAGCAATTCTGTCACGTCGACAATCGGACGGAGAAATCAACCGACGGACGGACGAATGATGATGTCGCGTAGAGGCCAGATTTCGTTTACATTATCACTTGACACGATGGTCGTGTGCGTGAATTCGAGTTTGGGCTGCTGCGGGGGAAGAGGCGTGGTGGCGTTTCGGGTTTTAAGGCGTCATTTACATACGGTACTTACACTTATGGGGGCAGGATTGTGTAGCATTGGTTAAGATGGAATTGTATTGGATAGTCCTCTCTATCGAAGGTAGACAGTACAGTGGTACCATCTCAGTAGTACATTGGTAGGATTGCTAGTCTTGTGGATCGTGGGCCGGAGAATTGCCAATTGCCGAGGAAGAAAGCGAAACTATGTACACGTGTCCTGTAGTTCGTTGCTGACGTAGCTTGGATGAACTGGATTGGAGAAGTGTACTGAGGACTACTCTGTACTGTAGTGTATCTGCGTTTCTGTGTATCTACGTATCTACGTGTCTTCTCTACTACTGCATTAGACACTACTCTACCACTGCAGTAGACTCTCCTCTAAGACACTCTGACTCTCTTCCTCCTCTCAACAAGAAAAGAGCAAAGACCAGACGAGAAATTGGCTTGGCGGAAGTGGCGTCTTCCGACGACAAACGGCCAGCCGTGTATCGACTCCTCTCCTCTCCTCTCCGTTCTATGGTCGTTTATACTTCTTTTCCCCCGGCCCAGACAGGGGCAAATCCACGAGCGATGACGACAGGTCACCCACGGCCTGCTTTAACCGTAATTTTAGTCTCGGGCTAGCTTCACCCCAATAGACCACAATACCCTGGCTAGACTGCGGTACAGTAATCGCCCCTCCCCCGTCAGACCACGACGACCACTTCGCTTTCTGTTTCTCTCGACCGCACTGGATATTTAATCCCTCATTCCCTCGCTTGCTTCGTCGAGTGCTTCTGCTGGTCTTTTGCTTCGACTGCTTCGGCTTCGTCTGCTTGGCCTGCTTCGTCTGCTTCAGCGTCGACGCCAGCCCGCGGCGGCTTCATCACCATCCATGGCTTCTACCGTCTCGCCACAATTGCGCAAAAAGGTCTTGCGTGTTCTCTTTATTTCGCTACTGCTTGATCTGGTATGCTCTCCTCCTACCTACAGTGCACCCTGCTGTTCTGTGTCACACTAACAACACGTCCTCCAAAGATCTCCTTCACCTTTATCCTCCCGCTCTTCCCCAAACTCCTCGAATTCTACCGCAACCTCGAAACCCAGAACAATGACACGGTTCTCTCGCGCATCCTGTACGGCCTGAATGCCTACAAAAATAGCTTCGAGCGTCCCATCAACGATCGCTACGATATTGTCCTCTTGGGCGGTGCGCTGGGTTCGCTCTTCTCACTCTGTCAAGCCATTGCCAGTCCTGTCATTGGCGTTCTCTCCGATCGATATGGTCGTCGCACCGCTCTGCTATGGTCCATGGTGGGCAATATTGCCAGTGTCGCTCTGTGGTGCGCCGCAACCGATTTCCGAACATTTTTGGCCAGCCGTATCATTGGTGGCTTGAGCGAAGGCAACATTCAGCTGGCATTGGCCATTGCTACGGACATCAGCAGTGATGAGGATCGTGGCAAAACCATGGCCATGGTTGGCGCTTGTTTTAGCATTGCTTTTACTTTTGGTCCTGCCATGGGAGCTGCGTTGTCGACGATAACGACGGTTGCGGCCAATCCTTTTGCCACAGCTGCTGGTGTTTCGCTGGCGCTCATCGTCACCGAGACCGTCTACCTCTACTATGCTCTACCAGAGACTCACTTGGTGGAAAAACCCACGGCTAATGGCTCAGCAAACAAGGAAATCCAAGCCCCCAAACCACAAAGCGAGCGGACAAACTCGCACACGCTGCTCAACTTGACTCATTTCACCTTTATCCTCTTCTTCTCCGGCATGGAATTTTCACTTCCTTTCATGACCTACGACCTCTTCTCCTACGGCTCCAAGGAATCCGGCAAACTACTTGGTTTCATCGGTCTCGTAGCCAGTCTCCTCCAAGGCGGAGTCACTCGCCGCATGCACCCCCTCCGCGTAGTCCAGCTTGGCGTCATAAGCTGTGCGGCCGCTTTCTTCCTCCTCTCGCAACTCAACACCGAGCGTGGTCTATACCTCGCTGCAACCGGTCTAGCCATCACCAGCAGCACGGTCGTGACGGGCTTGAACAGTCTATCCAGTTTTGAAGCTGGTAGCGGCGAGCGAGGCGAAAAATTGGGTAATCATCGCAGTTTCGGCCAAGTTGGTCGTGCCCTTGGCCCACTCATTTTCTGTTCGCTGTACTGGTGGGCTGGACGGGACGTGGCGTATTTGGTGGGTGGCACAGGCATGATTGGTGTATGTGCGCTTGTCTTTGGTGGATTAAAGGCTCCAAAGGGGCTGCAGATGAAGAAGACGGCCAAGAAGACAGAATAGGTCATTGTAGCATCAAGACAATATATCGAACCTTTGTAATTACATGCATGACTCTCAAATGCAATGCGTTCTATCATCGTCGTAAATCTATCATTCTTCACAATCTCTCATCTAAAACGCAATGCCAGTATCAAACCAAGACCGTCCTGACCTCCACCCCGGCCCTCCAAACCAACACCACCACCCATCATCCCCCATCCCGAATCCCAAACCCCTCAAAACCGAAATCGGAATCGGCTCATAAAGCCAAATCCCACCTTGGGCAAAATCATCCACGAGCAACGGCGCAGTGAAATAAAACCATACATGCACGAAAATGAGATTGCCAATCTTCTTGATGGGTTTCGGCGTGATTCCTAGTATGCCCATGTGTCGTAACATTGCTGTGCCGAGTTGTTGCGCTATGATTCCTATGGGCTGGAGAGTGAAGAATGTCATCGGCCCGTGGATCGGTTGGGTCCGGCCGAGTTGCGTATAACTCCCGCTTGCGTGGAGGAGGCCGGAGAGGATGAAGGCGACGAAGAGCGTGATGGTCTTTCCCATTGTGGTTTTGGGCTTGATGTGCAGAAGGGAGAGGATGGTGTGTGTTGGGGCTGAGAAGGCCAGGCGGAAGGTTTGGTGCCACCACGTTCCCCACCAGCCTGCCAGGCCTTGGGTGCTGATTACATGCGGGTCGCTGAACATGTCGGCCGGATTCATCCACGTCTCGCCTTTGACGCCGAGATATTTCGGGCCGAGGAGGCCGGCGAAGATGAGAGGCCCGAGTTTGAAGATGAAATGTAGCGCTGTGTATATCCCCGCGAGGCTGAGGGTAAGGCGGTAGGATTTCAGGAAGATGTGTGAGGTGCAGAGGCGTGACGGGATCGAGACTGGGCAGTGTGTGGTGGATGTATAACCCCAGAAGTACGGGTCGTTGTTCATGAGCGTTTTAATCACGTCGAGCGCGAGGTAATCGATGACCATGTGCGTGATGGTATTGGATATAAGCGCTTTACGTGAGGTGAAGCGCCGAATACCCGATTTTCCACGTATAATCTTTTGAGACTCGTCATGTCCCACGGGACCTTCATCGTCGTCGTCGTCGGATTTGTGGGATATTTCGATTTCAGCCCATCTAGGCAGACCCGGAATCTGCGCGATTTGAAACGACCAGCCCGTCCCGCGGAAACTTGTGAATAAATCACCGGCCCAATCGACACGATCAATGAAACTCGATGGATAAGACTGCCAGTACAACCGACCAGATCGTCCATGCCAAGTCTTCGCCAACTCGGCTCTGTAGCGAAGCTTCAAACCAGAGCCGTTGGGGTTTGGCTTTCCTCTTCGGCGCTCGAGTCTCGTAAACTCGCTTTGTGCATCGCTGGCAATCAAATTCGCATACGAGATTAATATAGCAAAGGCGGAAATCAGACCGACGCCGAAAGCTGACGACGGCATGCGTGCTTTATTCGTCGCGATGCTCCGACATGAGAATGCGCATACAAACGCGAAGACCACATATCGTAGACGACGGAGCAGAACCGAATGTCGGTGGTCGATTAAAAGGTAGATAAAAACTACGTATACTCCGATCCCGCCCCAGGGATATAAGAACGGATAGGCCTGGCCAGATTCGATTAAAGAGTCGTAGACGGAATCATAGTAAAGCACGACTTGGCGCGGAGAGTTTAGACCAGGAGGGAGCATTTTCTTTCTTTCGCCATGTGAATTCGGAAGTCGAGAGACGACTTGATATCTTGATCCCGTTTTGTCCGGGGGGTAGGGGGTTATTCCTGTGGTCTTCCGGTTTGGATGTGTGTAACATGTCGAGGAATTAATAGTGATGATTCAAGATGGAATGTTGACATGACGTCGTCGTGTGAATTTGTGGAGTGCCTGAGGACAAACATCTTCTTTCATCGCGACTTGTTCACACGTCATTTCACCATCGAGTGGCAAAATTATTGTGAAACTTGGCCATTTTTAGATTCCTAAACTCAATTTGGCATCATTATGTTGACAAAAATTCCATTCAACGCTGTAGTGAGCCGATGCTGGTATGACGTTTGACCGTGAGATGCAACACTTGACTAAGGCGAGCTAACGTTAACTAATGGCATGTTCTCTCATCAACTACGGGACTATTACGCACTGTTAACTTTCCGCCTAGAAGGTGCTTCTCAATCAAAACCTAGTAAGCTCGTCATTCCTATTCTTCTCACTACCTACACACCTTATCACTCGGGTCAACATGGTTCGTTACAAAATCTACATGATCTATGATCGTTTATGCTGAAATTAAGAACTAAAGATTTGCGTCTGACTCAATCCCTTTTATATTATATGAACTGTTTCTTTTCCGTAAATTACTGTCTTCAACGAAAGGTATTCTTCCTCTTTGTGGTTTTGAAGGATGAAACTTCGCTCATCTCATGGGGAGGCCGTAGATTAGATGTAGGAGACTGTGAGAGCAACGCCGACACCCTACTGAAATAAATCGTGACGATAGCGTCTTATCATGATGGTCCAGCTCTTAGAATCCAACAGACCAAAATTCTGATAGGAAACGATAAAATTGTTGCTTCGGAATCAAACTATCGTACTGTCGACCACACTTCACTTTCACATCCCCGATATCTTGCTGCATGTGCTTCTTGTGTAACCCAGGATAGGCGAAACCTTGGTCTAAGCTTCCACATATCTAAACAGAACAACACAACCATAGTAATAATTCTCCCTCTCCTTTACGCCGTCTTCACATCTCCAACCCTCCCCCCAACCCATTCTCATATCCCTCTAACTCTTCAGCGCCATCCCAAACCCCAAGAATAAAAATCAAAATGACCGGTCCAAAGACAAAAGTCAATTGGGAAAGCGCCGAAGTCTGGCAGCGAGTGGTGGCGAGCTTAATCGCGACTGGCGTCAAGGTTCGTGACTCTCCGTCTCGCGCCGTGTCTTCCTGTCTAACAATTACAGATCGATCTCAGACAAATGGCGGTTTACTTCGGTACTACTTACGACACGCTGGAGAACCGTTTTCGCAAAGTCAAGAAATTGGCTACTGTGCTTAAAGATGAGGTTGATGGTGGCGAGCGTCCGGATCTGCCAAAGGGTAGGTCTAATTCGAGTACTCCGCGCAAGCAGAGGACTCCTAAAAAGAACTCTTTGAGCGGTATGTCGAATCCATTCATCGCTGTTGGAGTGTGCTGACTGAAATTTAGTTGTGGAAAAGAGTCGGGTTTCCAAATCTACTCCGCGCAAGAAGACCATCAAGCACAAACAAGAGGTCTTTGGCGACGACGACAACGATGAAGATGAGGAGGAGGAGGTTGAAGCAGCTTTCAAACAAGAGGACAGCGAATTCGAATTGGCCAGTCTCGACATATCCCCTTTTGAACTTCATTAAAGATCGTCGTCAAGAAAGGAGACAAGATTTCGAAAATTGCAAACGGATCTTCACAGTTGAGAACTTGGGACTTGGGACTTTTTGATCAACGTCGATGGCTTCTTCAAAGGCTAGTATAAATCTTTGCTGTTTGGAAAAAAAAGCTCGGTATGTGTTCTGCTCGGATAGTCTTGAGCACTCACTACTTTCGAAAGAAGAGTTATCTATGACGGACCAAGATCCAGAAGATGTCTGTACCAAAAATATATTCTGCGATCGAATAGCATTTTCAAACAACGAGCTCGTCACCATCACAACACTGTAAAAAAGAAAAACCAAAATGTGACAAAGAAGCAAAATAGGGTATCATAAAAAAAGTGATCGAATACAAAAAAAAAGAAAGTCTGATTACATCGACAACGTATTCATCTGCGCCCAATCATCACCCAAACACTCATGATTCTCCAAAATCCTCTTATTGGGGTCATTACCGCCCTGAAGCACCTGCCGAACAGCCTGCTTGGCCAATCGATCGACCGCAATGCGCGGAACGGCCACCATGCTCACACCCTCCGTAATCACGGTACCCAGACCATCACCTTTGGCAATAACAACACCAGGCCTTAACGCAATAGCCTGGAAACACCTCTTGCCGGCTTTCAACTCTGCATTATCGGCCACGTCAAAAATGCCCTTTTCCGCCGCGCCCTTGATTTTCCGACTATCGTTCCACAGCCACAGCGCACGAAACTGATCCTGCTCGGCGCCCCAAGCAGATATGAAAACGAAGCGAAAAGGAAACTTTTGCTTATTCGGCGGCGCAAGGGGATCGAGTTCGGTAGCGAGGTATTTGGCGAAAATCTCGGCCGCCTGGACAGGGAAACTAATGCCCACTTTCTCCGCCTCCTCTTTCGATTTGTAGTCGGCGTGTTTCCCGCCCAACGACCAGATACAGCCTTCCACGCCGTAGCCTTTAAGTTGGGCGAGCAGGGATTCGGGGTATTGCGAGAAATCCGGGTGCAGAAGTTGAGTGACTTTGGCGTGGGTCGAGAATTTGGCGTCGAGCTCTTTGCGGGTCAAGGCATAAATGTGTGTGATGTATTTGTGGGCGATTAGTTGTTCGAGGATTTCGGTACCGATGAAGCCCGTTGCTCCGGTGAGTATGACTTTCATCTTTGTCATCTATGCGTGTTGTGTTGTGTTGTGTTGGTCCGAGGCGAGGAAGAGCTTGGGTTGAAGTGCAGTGGGGTCGAAAAGACCCTGATTTAGATTTTCGAACGGGCACTTTGATACCGGCAATAGATTTATATTTTACATCAAAAGTAAGAATATCCTACTGAAAAGAAACATCAAAAGACAAAGTTGAAGCCGACATAGCTTTACATGAAAATGGCGGGACCTTCGGATATTGGTATTGTCCGAGAGGCGCCGATACGGCATTTGTCTTCCGTGCCGGCGCATCCAGACGTTCGAGGTTAATCAGTGTATCGATAGAAGATTTCAACGTAGGAAATTCATTTCTAGAGGTGAGAGATATCTACCCTTGATTTCATTCGTATAGTTCCAATTTAAGAAAAAGCAAACGGGTATCTTGTCCGAGTCCCAAACGCCCTGATATGAACCCTCCATGACTGTACGTCATGACCATTAACCTCCTTTTATCTCACAAGTCTTCGGGTTGAGCTCTTGAAAGCCAGTTTTTCGTTGTTGATACTTTTAGAGGGGCCTTTTCTATTCGATGGTGCCGGCATTGGTCCAAGTAAAAGAGTCTTTACTCTGCCGTACAAATCTTCAACGAGAGCTGCAGGCAGCGTACAGACATTCCATACCATTTTCACCGGCATCATAGCAACATTCGTGGCAGTATTCAGCGCCATACTGGCCACACCACGGCTTTGGGAGTGTTGAGCTGCAACAGCTGCCAGGCTCAGAGCATCATTAGTGCGATTCTCAAGTGCAATCAATCGTTGTTCTGTCAACATAGCCAGTGTGGTTGAACCTAGTGTAGATCATCAGCAAGTTTGAGTTAGAGGGATGAAGAAAATAGATAATCGTACGCTTCTCATAGCGGCGGACGGCACGCTCAAGTCCCTCTAGACGAGGTTCATAGCGGCGTTTAACTTCTGCTGATAGATCGGTAATATCAGCTTTTTGTGCCATGCTTGTTGTAGGTAATGCGAGCGCCTGATCGCTCAATTTGGCCTCCAGCTCAGCAATGCGGGTTGTCAACTCGGACATGGTCCCTTTGTCTGCTGTGGATGATTCAAATGGATCGTCAAGACCAGAGACGGTACGTTGAAGGTACAATGTGCGGCTTGAAATAAGTCGGGCCAGCTGCCTGAGAGGTCGAATTTCAGCTGCGAGTAAGAAGATTGAGAGATTGTAGTCCGAGACCAATTGTGTCGAAGGTTGAGAGAGCTGGGCACGAACAACGTGGAGAAGATACGCAGCCAAAGCCGGAAAAACAAAGGTTGCAAGGAGAGCTAGTATCTCATGTCTGCGCAAGTCTTTCTTGGCCTTCTCGCAGGTTTCGTCAAGCGGTGATTCGGGTTGTGGCCTGCTATCGCCAGGAAGTTGAGCAGAAGAATCCGTCATTGATGATGCAGTTTCAAGAGCGATATCATTAGGCTCAGGTTCTTCTGTTATCGTACTGTCAAACACTGCTGGTTCAGTTTCTTGTTGTAGCTCTTGCGCCGAGTAGTACCAATCCCATGGCAGTCGAATACTCCAGTTCATAAACACGGCCGCCAGCCCGAGCAACAGAACGTCAGTGACGAAAAGCTGGCCATTATGAAAGAACAATCCACCAAGCGCTGGCAGAATAGCAAAGGCGAGAGGGCTTGAATGCCAATGGGTGACTTCGTTGTCATTTCCGCTCGTCGTCTGTCGTCGTCTCGTACTGGGATGGATGATGTCATCTGTAAACGACTGTGTCGCCTCTTCGATGCTGGAATAGCTGAGCAGTGAAGACCGTCGACGGCCAAACGGAGGAGGCATGGGCGACTGTGACTTGTCTGGGCGACTGTACTGGCGGTTGAGGATGCGCTGGCGGACGCTGGAAGCTGGCGCATTCGCGGTGCTGGACGAAGTGGTGGCCGCTGGTGCGCCTAGAGACCTCGGCGACGGCAGATCCTGCTTGTCGGACATGATGGCGACGTGTCGCTTGTTCTCAGCAAACGACGTGTGTTGAAAAGCAACTCAGCAGACACGGAGAGGACGTGATGCCATGGCTGCTCGGAGCGCGTGTTTTTCCAGCAGCGAAATCAATACTCGCCCTGGTCGACGTGGCTTGGTACCTGATGCCTGCTAGATTGTTCTTGCCGTGCGGGCGGTGGGGGCGACTACGACTGACTGGACTGGACTAAGCCGTCCGGTCTTCCGTCCTGAGGAAGGTGACGCGAAGCCATTTCCAAATCCAGACGTTGCCCGTTTTCAGGGTCGTTTGCAATCTGCAATCGTCTCCGTCGAACATGGTTTAGCGACCACTTTTGATCGCAATTGGCGCGCAGAACCCGGAGCACCCGTTGTAAGCAGATGGAAATGTGTTCACGTGAAAATTCGGCCCCGTCTGGTTACATTGCCATGTACATCTTATCGTTGAGTTGATGGGTTTGTCTGATTCCAGTGTTGGTGTTTGATAGTGTAGGCTTACAAATACTACCTGTTCGAGGTTGTCGTCTACGCGTCAAAGTCATCGCGATGGCACGTGTAGGCACGCGAATATATGTCGTCAAACAATTCAGATTTAATCAGACTTTTGTCTATACATATCCTTTCAACACAGCAGCCTCAGCATTAAGCAAACTGCTACCAGCTGCGCCAATGATAGTGTTATGACTCAGAGCCACAAACTTGAGATCGAACATACCCGCCTCATCCTCGCGAACTCGACCCACAGATACAGAGTACCCTCTATCAGTCTCACGATCCAATCGCGGCTGTGGTCGATCCGGCTCTTCCATGACCGTAATGGCATTCTTGGGCGCTGAAGGACAGCCCAACTTTTGCGCTTCGGATATATATTCGCGTAGAGCAGCTTTGGCCTCTTCTGCTGAAGGAGCCGGGCGTTTCTCAAAGGTAAGCGACACGCAAGCCGTGTGTCCGTCCAGAACGGGAACGCGTGTGCATGTGCCAGAGATCTTGAGGTCGCTGTGTTCCTCAAAGGCGGATAATGAGCTATTGATACCGCCGAGAATCTTGCGGGCTTCGGATTCGAGTTTGTCTTCTTCGCCCGGGATGTATGGGACTATATTGTCAATAATGTCCATGCTACTGACACCCGGGTAGCCGGCACCGCTGACGGCTTGAAGTGTGACGACGGAACATTCTTTGATTTTGCCAAACTTGGCCTGTAGGGCTGCGAATGGGATTACCAGTCCGATGACAGCGCAGTTAGAGTTACAGACTTGAAAGCCTTTCTCAAAGCCACGGGTTTTGCGCTGATGTGGGATAAGATCGAGGTGAGAGAGATTGACAGTTGGAACGACAAGCGGAACGAGTGGATCGCGGCGGTAGTTCTTTGCGTTGGAGAAGATGGGGATATTGGCTTTCGCAAAAGCCTCCTCTGCAGTAGACAGGCCAGTCAGTAAACCTCCCTTGCGGAGCACGACGGAACGACAACTTACCAGCTTCGCCAGCAACGTCGCTATCTAGCCCACTGAAAACGATATCACATTGATCCTTGAATTCGTCCGGGCTGCAGTTCTTGACCACCAACTCGCCCAGTTCCTTGCTCATAGGCAGGCTTTGCTTCCACTTGACAGCATCCTTGTACTTCTTGCCCGCACTTCTAGGCGAAGCGCCAACAGCCGTGAGGGTGAAATGAGGATGTGATGCTAGGAGAAGGATGAAGCGCTGACCGACACTGCCGGTCGCACCCAAGACGCCTATGAGCTGGAGTTAGTGGGGTGTTGGCGGGGTTGATATTGGGACGAGCATGTTTACCGCAGCGCTTCTTGGGGAAATTGGGCTTTGGTTGGGAGACTGATTGGACGTCCATAGTGGCTAATGGACTGAATGTGAGAGGGAGGGTCAATGGCAGAGCAGAGGTGTGTTGTATGACTGTGTCTATTGGGTGAGGTAAAAGTTCGAGCTCCGAAGTCGCAATGACGTTGACTCAGAACTTCCAACCTCGACTAGAGCTACAGCACAGTCTGCTGCGAAATGCCTGTCCCTTAACAGAGTACAGTAGTCTAGAATATAGTATAATTACAGTATCTCACTCAAAACATGCCACAAACAAAAATCCACGCACGTATACACCCCGAACGTGATCGCGTAGGATCGTGCAAGATCGTACAAACAGCCCTCCACCAACATTCACGCCGCGGTGAATAGACATCTATTGTTCCGGAAACAGGGTTCTACAATTGTTTTCGGCAGCAATCCTTATTGTTCTCAATCGCTATCCGGTCGCGACTTAAAAAGATCCGGGAGCAGCTCCGTTCGGAATGTTCTCATTACAATGCTCTCGAAGAATTGGCCATTCCAGTCAACGCCAGACAAGCACAAAGACACGCCACGGGCCACGGTTGTACAATCGTATCAAAGACAGAGAAACCGACCCCGCTGTACACGTTCTTAAATGGAAATGAACTCGTTGTATTTTGCTTAGCGACTTTTAGTTTCGACTTTATGTTGGATGGATGATTTGATAAATCGATCATGCGACTACAGCCTCATCTCACGGAATAAAGCGATTCAAGGATAGCAACATGTTCGCGCCACCGCCTGTCCTGCTCTCGATTGGGCAGATTGAACGAGAAAAGCGATTGCAATTGGAGCGAGAAGCACAGCGCAAAAAAGCTACTGCAACTGCACAAGCAGTCGGCACTCAAGACTCTCGAAATCGTCTGAAGACGAGCATATTCTCTCGTAAGCGAGCCAGCAAGGATCTCAGCCAACTGAGCAAGGAAAAGAACAAGAAGAACAAGAAAACAGATAGATACAGCGTATCCGATCCTGTTTCAACGTCACCTATAGGACCAGCCAAAAAGCACCAAGAGCGTGCAGGCGAACGAGCCGAGCGTAAAGGGCGCAACTCGGCGTTGCCTTCACCACTTTTAGGCAAATGTTCGCCACCGAAACGACCTGCACGTCCGCCGGTGGAGTTGACTACTGTACTTGATTTCCTGCACTCGCCAAAAGAGCATGTTGCTGCCGAGTCAGTCGCGCCTGCAGCCGCAACCTTTCTTGAACCGGCTAAGCAAGAGAGCGCTCTACCAGCAACGCCTTGCCCACCTCCAGTACCATTCAAATCGCCAAGACATCTAAGCAATCCTGTGGCTTACGCGGAATTTCAATCAGCGCTCGCAGGACTTCAGACGGAGAAGCAGCCAGTGGGATATTCTCAAGAATGGACCTTGTTACCCGATAAATCTGAACTGCCGTCGACACAATCCATATGGACCCCGACAGCTTCTATGAATGCTCCCTTTTCCTGGCCAGTCGATTTTGCTGCAACTACTGGAATGCTTGAAACCTCAAAACGCGCTAATGACTTGTGTCTCTCACCAGTGGATATGAGAGAGAAGAGATCGTCATGGGCCCACAGTGAAAGTATTCCGGAACCTGCAGTCGCTATCAAGCGACCGAAAACCACACCACTATGTGTTCGTCGAGGATCTGAGAAAGATACCAAACGATGCACGTTAGAGAGTCGTGTTTCTCAAGGGGATAATGGGTCTGCTGGATCGATGACTGAAAAGGCTCAATCTGCAAGTGGCCAAAGTCCGCCAGAGATACAGTCATCCTTGCCTGAGCGACCGAAAAGTGAAACAGAGAGCATTATGATGTGTCCTGAAGTTTTTCTTCAGGATTTCCTGCCATATGGCCGGCATCAGGAGACCCAGAGCGGCGGAAATACACCTGATGGTTCATCATTGTCCCCGATAGTAGATCACAAGATCGGTAAACATCTACCAGATACACCTGGGAGCATTGCCAAAACGCCGACAGAAATGTACTCAGCTAGACGAACGTGCCTGGTCGGTTTACCTCTTGTCATGAAAAACGAGGATCCAGATTTGTGGGGGCGATCACAAAGACAAGTCCCACAAGGCTGCTCCGTCTCACACAAATTAGGTATGACAGACAAGGGGAACGTGTTGGCATATCAAGCAAACAAAGAGTCCAGTAATGCAGCTAGTCTTTCGGCCAACTCCAGGATTCACACGTCGACAAACATGCTGGAATTTGTAGTGGATTCTGCGAGAACTAACATGGCACCGCTCGCTGAAGTCGATGGTAGGGAATCAGCTCAGCTCACTACAACAAAAACGCCCGAGAAGAAGGCATATAGACCTCCAATTTATATGGAAGGTCCCCTTAGATTGTGGAAATTCTCAGACGGTCAACCGCACTCCAGTTCCATCGGAAGTCCATATCACTTCCAATCACTGGTCAATGAGATTTACCAGAATGCAGGTGCACTGCCGCAACCCGACGTGGAGGAGAGGATGGCGAACGAAATTTGTCAATGGTTCGACGGATATGGCTTTGGCGAGTCATTGACATTCGCCGGGGATGCCTTTTACGGGGATGAAAGCCCAGATGGATCGGCCGGCGAGCGAATAGAGCTTCCCGGCGGCATTATGCACGGCAGCGATGAAACTTGGTTCGACGATCAATCGATTTGCTCCGAGGACTCGATCCCAACGGCTCATAGAGCCGCAGAAGTTCAGGCCAAGGGCACTGCAGGCCGCTCTGGACAGGCACGTCGAGACTCATCGACATTGCCCAAACTGGATTACGCGTGGGCGCCTCGGACGACCAGCTATGAAGCCGTCGAGTGCGCCAGCGAAGAGAAGAAGCACGTGGCGCGAGACAGCGGGCTTGGAGAGCAAGGATTCGATTGGGACGACGACGACGACGACCTCGCGGAGATGGTCAAAAGTGAGCGTCCTGGCCGAGCGGCGGACATGTCGCGCAAGGCCATGACGAAGTTCCGCGGGCTGACGGGAATGGTGGTGACGGCGTGGAGAGCTGAGGTGTAACTTGGTGGAGGAGGCCACGCGGTGACAAGTACATACAGTAGGCTCGGGCAAGCGACGACAGGTCTAGCGAGGGCGGCCCAATAGGGGAGGAACCGGGCGTATCTGATATACGAATTCACCAGGGATTTCCGCCGTGATGGGTGATTGGCCGCCGCCGTGGTGGTGGAAGGCCAGATTGATGCCATGTGATGTGATGGTGATGGTCTCGTTGGTGATGATATTCTTCTTGTCTGCAGGACGGACGATGACGTGAGAACAGCGAACAGCGCATCCACGCATCCAACCCCCAGGCATGTTCCACGTCGCACGTCCGCCCTGTGTTTGCAGCGCTTGTGACTGGCCGCATCTGCCGCTGAGTCGTCTGAGATGAGACGAGACCAGACGAGACCAGGAGAGACGCGATGGAGACCGGCTACATGCTAACCAAGTTACAGACTAACTATGTTACCTGCTGCAGACTATTCGGCGCCGTCTCGTGTCTGCAGTATGTATCATGCACAGCCTTGCCATGGCCCTGCGACCGCTTGGGCTCTCGTCGCCCGGATGCGCGCCCTTGGGAGTGGCGGAAATACGATACAACAGTCCAGTAGTACGGCAGAAGAAGATACTACTACTACGACTAATGAATCGTGCAGCAGGGCAAAACCGACGCTGCAGTAGGGCAACACATCTACTACTACTAATGCTGCTACTTTGCATGTCGGAGGCCGCCTGCAGCTTTGCATCGCCGTCGGTTGCCTGAATCGATGCCTCACACCTCCAGTACACAAGTCGACACCCCGGCCTGCGCACCGCTACATCGACTCCTCCCACCACCTGCCAAGCACCTCTATTATACCATTGCAGCCTCACCTTTGGCCCTCAATACCCGTCTCATCTCGTCTTCTCATTATCCTCTGGCCCCCATCGCCCGCCCTTGTCCTTTTCATTGCCTGGAGTCGCCTTCGTTTGTCCGCCCTCGATTTATCTGTCCAGCTGCAATTGGCACCATGTCCAGCCTTATACGCTCCCTTGAACAGGAGCGCGATGCCATCTGGCGTGCCCATCCAACCGAGCAAGCTCGTCAGCAAGCCTGGGCTCAACGAGCGGCCGAAGTACGCTCATATCTTGCTCTTGATCCTTCTCTAGCAGCCACGGCAAGCCCAATCTGCCAACGTAGCCTCACCGTACGGTCTTTGACAAGGCGCCTCAACCATGGTTCTTCACTGACACAACACTCCTAGAATCAAGGGCAATCACAACGACTACGTCGTCCCTCGATTGCCGTTGATAGACCATCAAAAAAACCACGTCACTGCATCAATATGCAGCATTCGGCGAGCTATGCATACGGCTCAGTGCCTTCATGGCCAGGCTCAATAGCCAACGAGACTACCGTCCTTGCCGCTCAGCCACAACAACAACAACAACAACACAACACGAATGATGTACAAGTTTACGACATCGCCGCATATGTTGCAAAACTCAATGCCGAACCCGTATCGTACAACTCCATGGCGCCAAAGCGTCAGTGTATTGATCACGACATGTTTGAAGCTGACCGCCTGTCATCCATGACATGTTACGGCAACTCATTTCCTTCTGCCACCGTGCCTATCACTCATGCTGTCAGCCGATCGTCATCGTCCTCGTCAACCTCAAGCGACATCTTCAGCGATGCTGCCATAAGCCGTCAAAGTAGTTCGACAACCATAGGCATGAGCGATTCATTTGATATGCTTCGCGTTGATTCCTCTGCTTATCCTTATTGCTCTGTCAACGATGACATTTTCCCTTGCTCAGAAACTCACTTTTTACCAGATTTACCTCTTTCCTCTGACCCACAAGCACAACATTCATCATTTCAAGAATATCCTACCCCATCTCCATCTGTATATAACAATTCCATCCGAGACGAGACTTTATTCAGCAGCAGCAGCAATCAAGGTATTGGTGCTGATTCACAGAAGACAACCATGATGAACGGCACTGGTGGCGAAAAGTTCATTTCGACAAGGCAACCCGCGATGCTATGCCAAAGCGAGTTTTTCAATGGTCCTTTGCAGTATGATCAAAGGATGCAACTTGAGCATTCGCAGAAAAGCAACGGCAATGGACCTGCTTCTTTCGTCCGCACAGACGCCAGACAAGCAAAGCCGAGGTCTTGGGTCACTCACCAACCTGCTCTTGCGCCAAAGACCACGACAGTGCAGCTCTTCAAGCGCCAACAACAGAGCGATCCACAATCTCATCGAACTATTGCACCACAAAATCCTCAAATCTCCCGTGCTCGCGTGGAGGCTCTTGTTCGCGTTCCATACACTCGACCACAACACCCAAAGCTTTATTGCCCACATTGCAATGAGAATCCGACTGGCTTCCGTGGCGAGCATGAATTGAGACGTCATGTCGAGCGTGCCCATGCCAGTCGCAAGCGTGTATGGATCTGTCGCATGCCTTCCAATCCAAGCAAGCCACCAATGGACTCGGATAATGTTTCAGCCAAATCTGAACCAGGTCCGTGGCGACCAGCCAAACCTCTTGAAATTTGTCGACAATGCAAGAATCGTAAGACGTACAACGTCTATTACAATGCTGCAGCACACTTGCGACGAGCACATTTTTGTCCACGAAAGCGAGGTCGTCGTGCGAAGGGTGAAGTCAGAGAAAGCAGAGCCGGTAAAGCTGGCGGTGACTGGCCTAGCATCGAATGGTTGAAGAACGAGGGGTGGTTGGTCGAGATTGAGGTAGATGGCGACAATGAAGTCGAGAAATCTGCGTACGATGTCAAAGACGACAAGACACTCGACGATGTCACCGAACCAGTGGACCTCGATCAAGACAGCGAGTGTGATGATTATGACTCGACTGATTCTCGACTATATGATGCACAAATTGCCGCCGAGAACCTCGGACTGCATTCTTGGAACTGGGGTTCTGTACAACAACCCGTGGACGGCGCCTCAACCTGGCCCGAAACGATGTCACCTCTTTCTCAGCAACAGCACGAACAAGATGAAATCGCTCTTTGTGGCGGTGTATTCGAGGCTCCTGAGATGGTACACAGTGCTACTTCCAATCTCGTCTTTGATCGTGTGCTTTATGACGATTCTATGACCGCTATGAGACCGACGATGAGCATGTTTTCGGGACAACAATTCTATGATGGACATTGTGAAATGGCTTGAGTGGATTGATCTTGTTTTTATATGACGATGACTCCAGCCAACATTTGTTAGTCTATGTCATAGATTCAGACACGACAATCAAATGCAAATCTCTCTGAAAACTTCCAACTCTCGAATACAAAATTAGTAATTCATCAACCTGTGGCTTCGCTTCGAGCTCCTTTCTCAAAAAGAACCGAGGTCAACGCAGACTTTGTCGAGCATCGTCTGATGTCGGTATAATCAAAGTGACTGCTCAATATCTTCTTCCGCAACCCTTGCGATAACCCCAAGTCAACCCTAACGCGAACGGAGTAGGCTTCTACCCGTCGACAAAACTGCATTCGTGTGGACTACTGTATAAAATACAGACTATGGAACTTGAGAGTGAAGACAATCAAGAAGAGACAGTCGACTTGTAATTTATCCCATCCCTGGACATTAACAATCTGATTTAGGAAATCAAGTGAGCAGGTCGCCTAGTAGCGAAATGATTATTAGGCACGGCCGTGAAATGACTCCTCGTATTGCTGTTCAGAAGATTTCCTCGTTCAAGGAATACAGGCGAACCAACGTTCATCGAATCATCTCGTGGCGAGGAAAGGGGTGGATTGATCAAAACAACAGTTCTTGAATGCGTTGCCTTGTCGGACGAAGACGGGCCGACGTCGGCTTGCCGAGCAAACACGTACAAGTACAAGTGGACCACCGATGCTAGTGGCGAGTAGATAGACAATCTGATCAGATAGTCAATTTACATATTTTCGGGCCAGTCTAAATTAAACAATCAGTGCTTTGGTTATGCCACGTGAATATAAGCAGCAGCCCCTGGTCCACCGAACCGTGGGTTTGCAAGGGCTGTCCAAATCTCACACGTGCCTGAAGGATTTCTAGGTTCGAGCTATCTGGACCGACTAAGTTACCAGCGATGGATGCTCGTTCATCGAAAAGGAGTCGAAGGCTTCATGTGCTGCTTTTAATCCGGTTGCCGAGTTGACTACGCGATGCTCGACGGGAGCTCTCTTGCGGGCATCCCGCACCTCCGCACCTCCTTTGCTAGTCACGCAACTGATAATATTCATCGACAGCCTCGTTTGTGGTGTTTTGTCGCGTGAATGCTGCGGGAGGCTCGGACGTGGTGGCGTTCGGTGGCGCCATCGTGGTCTGGTCGCGACGTCATTCCACGCCTTTGACACGGCATTTTCATCGCTCCTTGGTACTCGTCGTCGACTTAGTTACGGGGGGTCTCCCATTCTACTGTAATCCTCGCAGCTTTTTGATGCCTGCCGTGGCCATCTACATTCGTTCATTTTGTCGTTGCTTGGATCCATTGCCCGTCGTCTCCTCTTACGTGCGTTGACCGACCGCCACGGACGCGCAAACTGTTCCCCTCCCACATGTCGTTCAACGCCGACGTGACTGCTCGTCTGTCGCGGAAACAATCGCTGTATGAAAGTCGACGGGAACGCGAGTTTTACCGCTACTTCGAACCTGTTCGTGCTCTGTCGGCCGCCGGACCAAAACTATGTGATCTCCACGACGAGAGCGCCGTGCGCGCCCATCAGCCCGTCTCGTCGCCTGATCGAGCCTTGACGGCCTTTTGCCAGCTGGGCGCCTTGAGACTGGGCACCAGACGCGCCATGTTGTTCTTTTTCGACACCAATTTTGCCTATGTGTTGGCCGAAGCTACCAGGTCGCTTTCCCTGCAGGATGACTCGGTCCATGAGATTGAGGATAAACTCTGGCTTGGCCACTCGATTATTCCACGAGGCTTTTCCGTGTGCGAAGAAACCGTCTGCAGAGCCATTCCGGTTGATCCGTCCGACAAGGACTACGAATCTAGTTTGATTCATATCATTAGAGATCTGGAGAAAGATACCGTCTTCTGCGATCGACCTTATGTCACGGATGGACCCAAAGCTCGTTTCTACGCTGGTGTACCCATCACCACACCAAAGGGGATTAACATTGGCGCATATTGCTGCCTCGACGATAAGGTGCGCACTGATGGCATCACTGAAAAAGATAAAAACTTTCTCAAAGACATGGCTGCCACTGTAATGACCCACCTGGAGACGGTTCGAGCCAAGGCAGAGCACGAAAGAGGTTCACAAATGGTGACTGGTCTCGGTGCCTTTGTTGAGGGTGCTACGAATCTCCATGAATGGACAGAGCAGTCCATCGACCGGAATCACAGAAAACCACGAGTCAACCCAAAACGATTGAGTAGCATGGCTCCTGCTCCAAAGCGCGGGTTCAACTTTATGCGAGGGTCTTCTGCAAGTTCAACGTCAGGGAATCATAGCCTTCTTTCACAAAGTCCAACCATCAGCGAGGGAACACCGATAACCCCAACCTCGCACACTAGCCTAGACACTGTCAAGACGAAAAACACAACGCCAAATGAAGACGAGACGATGATATCCATATCCAATTTAGGCCTCGAACGCATCAATACTACCACAATTAGTCGACATGCTGAAGACTTGCGAACTGGTCCGTCTGGCGTGGGTAATACACTGGAGCGTGCTATTCATATCGTAAGAGAAGCCATGGACGTGGACGGTGCTCAATTTCTGGACGCAAACGTCGGTTCATACGGCGCTCTGATCAATCGACAAAATGAAAGCGGCAGTGATAATGCATCAAGCTCAGAGGCCATGGCAAGCGGCAACGATTACCCTGGAACAGAAACCGAGGGAGAGTATGGTGAACAGCACAAGTCGCCAGGCAAGTCGTGCTGTGTGCTTGCATCATCATATTCATCTACTAGGCAAGATGAAAATGGTGTTCTTCAGGAACAAGCACCAGAAATTTCAGAGAAGTTCTTACGTTCGATGTTAAGAAGATATCCTCGTGGCAAGATCTGGAATTTTAATGGTGATGGTGATGGGTCGTCTGATGATGAATCTTCTGAAGCAGCTGCCAATGAGCACGTCATTCCGCCTCGAAGGTCTAAAGAACATACAAAACGGAAGAAAACCCGAAGACAAGTTCGTATTGAAGACTGCCGCGAAATCCAGCGTTTATTCCCACGGGCCAGAAGTTTGGCATTGGTGGGAATGTGGGATCAAAATCGCGATCGCTGGTTCTCTGCATGCATTATCTGGACATACAAACCGCTTAGACTTTTCTCGGCTGATTTGGAAGTAAATTATTTGGCCGCCTTCTGCGATGTGATAATGGCCGAAATTCATCGACTGGAAGCGCAGAACTCAGACAAGGCCAAAGGAGACTTCATTTCGTCCATTTCCCATGAGCTTCGCTCTCCTCTACATGGCATCTTGGGCAGTGTTGAATGTCTTCAGGATCAACCAATCGACACGCAAAGCGCTAATCTCATCGCCCAAATTGACGTTTGCGGACGAACACTGGTAGACATTGTTGACCATATCCTGGAATACACAAAGATTAATCACCATACCAAAGTGGCACCCCCCCGGTCTCAATCGAAAATACATCGACCTTTCGATAATGATAAAAGCGCATGTCTAGGTAACATGATGTCTCTCGACACGGTTGTTTCGCTTGATGAGATCACCGAAGAAGTGATTCAAACGACCACTTACTCGTTTGCGTACAGTCGAAGCAAAGAGCTCATGCTTGACCGTAAAGTAGCCGTAATCCTTGATATTGAGCAGCCTGAAGATCCCACTATGTGGAAATGTCACGCTCCTCTCGGCGGCTGGAAACGGATTGTTATCAATTTGTTGAGCAACGCTCTCAAATATACCGACGAAGGATATATTAAAATCTCGCTTCGAGCGTGCCCCATACCAGGCAAACGAAAGAAGTTCAATGCGGTTTTGACCGTGAAAGATTCGGGTCGCGGTATGTCACGAGAGTTTTTGGAGAACCACCTGTTCAAAGCATTTTCTCAAGAGGACACTTTGATGGAAGGAACAGGACTCGGTATGAGCCTTGTGGCCAAGATCGTACGAGCTCTTGGTGGCTCGATTGAAGTACAGAGTGAGAAGTGGGCAGGTACAACAATTACGGTGGTGTTACCCCTTGATCGACAATCTCGCGCTTCAAATCAGGTGGAAGATGCTGTGAATAAAGTCGCAGCACTGAAAGTCTCCGGCACCACAATTGGTTTGGTCAATTTTCACCATCCAGATAGCCACTCATCACGACCCCCTTCGCCATCCAATCCGAATAAAGACCTGGTATATCACAGCCTACAACGCACATGTACGAGACTGGGCTTTCAAATCATCCCGGTAAATGACAAAACTGTCGAATCAGACTACGAAGTCTGCGTTACTACCGAGTCTGAATACCCTCGATATCAGCAGCTGATAGTGTCGGCGCTACAGAAGAATCAAGGTGATAATACTGCTCCCGGTCGAATGAAACCAACGATTGTATTGTGTGATAGCACAATTTCAGAGCGTCGACTTCGAAACTTACGCCGGGATAGTCCAATTTATGGACATGTCGAATACATCGCTCAGCCCTGTGGACCACAACGTCTTGTCGCAGCAGTGAGAAACTGTTTGACGGCCGGGTTGAAAGAGTTTATCGATGCTGGGAATGGTGCAGTTTCTATGGCACTTCATCCAGGTCCCAAGGCGCTCATCTCGCCGCCACAGGAAAATGTCACTGGAACACGTGAATCTCAATTGAAGGCCTCTGTGGAAGACTCGCCCCTGGAGGAGAACGTCACCGCTGTTTCAAATCCTCTTGACTCGTCAAATGACCGCCATGACACTTTACGTTCTCATTCGACCGGTGCTTTGCCAAACTCGCCGATGGTGCTGTCGCCCCACCCCATGCCACCGAATAGTCCCGCTGCAACAAACACTTTGTCACAAACTTCAGTAGAGCCTTCTGCAGATCGGCTTTCTTTGTTGCTGGTGGATGACAACGTAAGTACCACTATCACCACCTCCCGCTGCAATATTGACGAGAAAACTAACTCTTCGCAATAGCATATTAATCTACAACTTCTTGTAAACTACGCCAAAAAACAAAAACACCCCAAACTAACCGCAAGCGACGGCAAAGAAGCTATCGAGGTCTACAAAAACGCATGGCTACCCCATCTGCAGCCAAACAAAGGCCGCCGACCTTCCCTACCCATGAACAGCCACCTACAAACCGCAACTCTACAGCTTAAAAACGACATTCCTCGTCCACCGCAAGTGATCCTAATGGACATCAACATGCCCGTCCTCAACGGATTCGAGGCTACACGAGCCATTCGCTCATTCGAGAAACATCATAATTTGCCACCGGCGCATATCATCGCCCTGACGGGACTGGGAGGCGCGTCAGCGCAACAGGAGGCTTTTAAAAGTGGTGTGGATTTGTTTCTGACGAAACCGGTCAGACTGAAAGAGTTGACGAAACTTTTGGAAGATATCGTCAATGAAGAGGCACATTGTCACTGATGGAGCCGAGGATACGGTCTGGACGTCTTTCTTTGCCAATCGCGAGATGTGAGACGAATGCTACGAGTCTTATGATCCGCATGATATGTTTTTCTAGTTTATATTTTCGCCATACGGTAATTGTGTTAATGCCATCTTTCTACATTTTAATCTTGACTCTACATTTCTTTTTCTTCTTCTCTATGAAGTCAATCTATCGCTGGCGAAAAACACCATCTCCCAGAACATCACGCCGTTCATCAACCTCAAGCAGTCTTACCATCGCAAAAACTCACAACAGCCCACTTACCACTCCAAGCCCATTTCCTCATCCCACTCTCCCCACCCCCTCCCTCCATAGCCCTCAACCTCTCATCCTCACCCGGTTTCAGTCCAACAACGACATCCGCCTTGCACGTTCTGAGCGCCAGGACTCGAACGCCCGAATCAGAGGCTCCTAGTGGCCCCAACGCCTCGGCAAACGACGTCGTGGGATCCCATTGTGCGTCGCAGGTGAGTTTGCGATAATTCAAATCGCCTTTGAAAATCACCAGAGTGCTCGTTTGTAAATCTTGATACAGGGCTGGTGCGGTGCTTGGTAATCGCCAGTACGAACCGGCTTCGGTCCAGAAGGCGTTGGGGCGCATGACGATGCTGCCTTGGGCGTAGAGCGTGCTCCAATTCTCGAAGAGGAGTTGTAGGTCCTTGCGCTCTTTGTCAGAGAGGGGTTGTGGTGTCGTGCCGCGGGCGAGGTCGTCTTCTGATGGCGTTTCGTAGAAGGTTTGCGCGTTGACTAGGACGTTGAGGAGAGAGCCGAAGTCGGCAGGGATGACGTCTGATACGAACCATGGGATGTTCTTTGGGTGGAGGACGATTTGAGTCGCGAGGCCGGATTGTAGTAGGTAACCAGCTAGCACGAGATCGACAAAGAGCTCAAAGCCGGCATTGTCAAGCACAATATCGACTCGACGATCGGCTGTGCCTGCCTTTTGCGCTTTCTTGAGTGCAGCAAAAGCTGCGTGGAAATCGTTGACTAAAATCTTCTTCTCGTTTGCTTTTCGGCTCGCAGAGCCCTGCAGCTTTTGAATATCCTCGTATGAAAGATTCGTGAGCAAGGAAAGATCGGTGGCATTGCCCCAAAGACAAATCTCGCACATTTCCGTAAACAGAACTTGTTCGGCTTGCTCTCTCTCCGCGTCAGAAGCGTGTGCCAGCGCCGACTTTTGGGATTGAAGCTGTTGAGTCAAGTCATTGTAATGGGCGGCCAGTTCAAGAACAGCAGGGCGAGAAGAGCGGAAGGTGGATTGTTTCTGTGCTGCGAAGACATCGTAGTTTTTCCAGTGTGTTGAGGTCGCGAAGAGAGTCGCCATACGACTGTTCGATGAGATTAGCTACGATAATTCGATCTTGGAATTTTATCGAGATATTACCGGTACAGGTAGCATTCGGCGTAGAGCCATGGGACGTTGAACCAATTGGGGTTGCCCCGCTGCTCCAGCTCTTCGTTGTAGCCTTTAATATCCGGGGAGCCATCATCGACTAGAGGGCTAATATCATCATCTGTTAGCCTAAAACATCCATCTCAATGCTATTATGATAGACATACGTGAGTTTTCGGTCATGTTGCAGCTCGTATTTCAACGCCGCAAGACCAGCAGTGATCTTCTTCCCCTCGTCATGTTTTTCCGCATTTGTCTCTTTGGCCGTCGCACGATGAAGATCATCAATTGCTCCAGTCTAAATTTGAAGCCTCTGTTAGATTGAAATCATATCGTTACTTTTCGACGTCGCCATCAAGTCTCCACGAACCAGGATGATAGGCCATCGGTCACGAGCCGAAACCGAGGCGAATGACGTTGCGTCGCTAGTATTATACTGGGCTGGACGATTCGTCAGTTTTTCACCCATTTTGCACGGTATGGCTGAGATATTCTTACGGGTTTTCGTGTCGACTTCCATGTTTATCGTGTGTCTTTTTCGGTTCAATGTTGGGCGGGATGCGAGAAAGTTGAGGTCGAAGAATCGCGTTGGCAGAGCTTGCCCTATTTGGACTGACCCCTCTCATCCGAAGCCGCCCAAAAATGGTGATCATCACGCACGCATCTGATGTGATATTTATTAGTGGGGGATGAATCGGGTTGGTGATTATAGGACGGCGAATTAGGAGTCGAGTTTACAAATAGTGCTATTTCCTGTTCAATGTTGCCAATAAAACATGTTTCATTCATTGAATGTGTGTGAACAATTCCGTCGCTTGAGAAATATCGTTCGTATGGACTATATAAGATTTGAACGGCAGTGAAAAGTGATGTAATGATACTTTGACTTGCCCAGGTGCGATCCGTCAATCTTGGTCTCATTGTCGTACGTTTTTTCTCACGATCCAAAAATCTATACAATTGACATTTCTGACCAAATCAGGACTTCTTTAAGACCTCATCAGCGCATTTAGTCTGTTCGTGTATTGGTGATTGATGCCTTGTTGGGGCACATTCTCTCGCTTTCGGAAGTCTGTTAGAGCGATGTTGATTTGTGAAAATCTTGATATTGTTTGCAAATTTCGAAGTGCCAAAGATGAGTCGTACTGTACGCGATGTGCGGCGAGAAAAGTATGTAATTACGATAAAATACACATAGCAATAACCCTTCGAAAGTAAGAGCTGAAGCATCTATGAGTGGAAAGGACCTAAACGATATTCAGCGATAATCCTGTCCAGTGCGTCGGGATAACTGCTTTGCCTCTCATTGTAGGAACTTCTTTGTCATAAACTGGGCCTCTCTCCGTTCTATTGAAACTGATCATCTGATCGGATCATGGAGCTGAGGCGAATGGCAGGTTGCTTTGATGATTTGCAATGCTTAAAGAGTAACGAATGACCTCTTCGCTCAAATATCGTATAATTAGCCCGAATGAAACTCACAGAGCACTTAATAACCCGATTCCTAGCCCCAAACTCATAGGAATAGCACAACAATGCCTCCAGCCACCATTACCGAGCACATTATTCGTGGACTAGCCGTCAACTCCAGCTACGACAACTCCACAGATCATAGAAACGCCCATCGCACGGTGACAGCGGAAATACCACATTCAGAGTGTGGTCAATCCCATGGCAATCTGGTGACAGCCGTACATTTGGATGATGCCATCGACAAGTTTTTGATCTTTGGGCGAGCTTGCTGGTTGGAAGCCGAGGGTCTCAAGGGTACCGCGAGGGCGGAAGACTGCGTTGACGCCAGCTAGTATTGGAATTACGCTGTTGACTCCGATCGTGTTGGAAAGGCATCGCAAGGATGTAGATGGGTCAAGTTCACTTCCCGAAGCCATGGTGAGATCTCGTCGGTTAACAAATGGAAAGGTCAAGTTGTGTGATTTCGAACCTGAAGGTGGATTTTCATGCGGATAATAGAGTATATAATTACTTTGTTGGCATGCCTCAACACCAATCCCCTTGCCGGGGTAGCTCAATCGGTAGAGCGTGTGGCTCTTAGAACAGCTCCGGGTTCTTCGGAGCATCGGGGCGTTTTCAGATCACCTCAAGGTCGTGGGTTCGAGCCCCACCTTCGGCTATTCCTATCAAATCATCGTGAAGATGATTACCAGGTGTTATACGACCAATTCTTTTTGCATTTTTTTTCCAATTCTTTTTGGAGGTAATAATAACATCCACAAATATCTAATCCCTGCAATGTCTGCGAAATGGCTAGCAGCCGCATAGGATACTGGAAATAGAGCAGGAGATGTAGACTTTTTTCTTGCTCGCAAGAGGAGAGTCACAATATGAGATTGATGAAAAAAGGGATGGAATCTATGCATTCTCAGCGCTCGACTTCAAATGCTGAGCTATTTTTTTTGATATAGAGCTTCATCACAAGTATCATTCGACTGCTAATCCTCTCGATAGGCGCTTGCAGGACCTTAGAGCAATAGAACCTCGGGCCTCTCTCCGTGTCTCACGATTATAATCCTCCAAAATACACTTCTCTACGAAACTGCGATAGATTCTTATTTCTGAAAATGTTGTAACTTCTGATATTGCCGGTATCATGTACTGCGAAATCGTGTGAGTCAGTTGGAAGAGTGAGATTTTATAAGTGCAGTTGGATTCAATCGTCGGAATGAACGACAATATGGCTGTGTACTCTATGGAGCTTTACATCTCTAATAATTCAGAGCTGCTCCATGCTTTTTAATAGACGTGGCAAATTAAAGCGATCTTTGTTGATATTGTGGAAATGTCTGTGCTTGTTGGCGAGTTCTGAGAAGCGGAGAGTGTTTATCTCCTGTTGGAGTTGCTGCAGGTGACATGATGATTGAAAAGCAGACTTGGAACTTGAGAGTCACTGCATTCAATATTCAAAACCACAGCAAGGGGTTAGAAAGATATGTTCACGACCGTATAAATGATAATGCAATTGATGTTGTGCACTTTGCACAAAGATTGACTCCCATATTCGAGACACGAATTTGAATTTCGTTCTGAACATGGCCGATAACTTCTTGTCTTTATCACTAAAAACTAGCATCAGCAGCGTTTGAGCTATTTCTCCGTACATTTAGTGACTTATCAAGAGCAGATTATCAGGCAAAATAGTGTATCGAAGCCGTGCTTGCAGCTCTTATCGATGCCTTTGTCTTGGGTAAACAGAGCTCTGAAAGAGGAACAGGCTGCTGCGTATTCATCTCGTCTAATGCGAATTAGTTAACGGCCTTTGTGCCCGGCCCATCAAGCAATCGGCCTGTTTTCAATCAAAGAAGGGAAGACTTTGGTGCAAATGATGAGTGGATTCGATGCCTTCCCGAACAGAGGAGACTTCGAAATGCATTCACCTCGCAAAATCATTTTTAGAAGTGAATTTTAGGGTCGAGTACTTGAGTCCAGGCTACTACACGATAGAATCTATGAGTACTCTACGTAACACGGCATCAGAGCCGGCAGGCTCGTTCGGGTGTCAGCCGTGACCGGAAACAGCGCAACTTCAACTTTTGATCTTTTCATCAATTTGTCATTAGAGGGAATCTTCCCGCAGTTGAAAACCGTAATGAAACCGAAGCAAAACTTCGGGGAATGGGAAACATCGCCTTGCAAAGAGGGACGAGTCAAGACGCCATCAAGCAGTTTCTGGCTCTCGACCCGCGGTGATGCTAGGAAAGATGGCCAGCCAGTGATCATCTTCGAAGCAGGTGCTGGCACAACTGGAACATGCTGGAGTGCAGTCGAGAGGCATTTGCCGCAATCCATAAGGACATACCATTACGATCGTGCCGGACTGGGACGCAGCGAGCCATCAGCTGCTCCGCGATCAGCGACTAACATGGCTGCGGAGCTCGTCGAGCTACTGCGGACGGTGGATGTTCGCCCACCGTATATCGTGGTAGCACACTCATACGGCGGAATTATCTCTCGTGAATTTCTGGCCTTGCTCCCGACCGACTCGATCTGGGGAATGGTTTTTGTTGATGCCAATTCAGAGTATACTCATCCATTACTTCGAACACCTGTAGAGGCCTTTGACGACGTCTTCGGCAAACTCGATTATATGGAGATATCGGGCCTGGGAAATAATTGTAAACTCACCATGGAAGAGACTGAACAACTGAGTCAGGATGAAAAATTATCGACGATAAATGAAGACCCTCTTGTACTGTCGAGCGCAAAGACCTTGGAATTCAAAAATCAATACAAAACTAAGCCACTAGGCAGCCGTCCTGTCACTGCGATCAAAGCAAATGACGACACCGAGATGGAAAACGTGATGAAATTTGCAGACACGCACAAAATTGGTACTGCGCAACACAGAGAAGAACTGCATGGATTCATGGAGCGTTATAATAATCACAGTGTGGCCTTGCAAAGTGATCAACTCCTTCTATCCTCAAGCACTGGCCGCTTTGTACTTGCCAATAAAAGCGGCCATAACGTCCAACTCACAGAACCCCAACTAATTGCAGACGAGATCATAAAGATCGTGGACCAAGTATCATGTTAATATTCTATTCACATAGTACAGATCCAAATTTTAGTGATTATCTCTAGGAGGTGCATAATTTTGTGCCACACGTTGAAATTGTACTGCTTTCTTGAATACCATGCCTTCAGCCAGTGGACCAACTTCTCGTCGGAAGATATCCTGATATGGCGTTTGACTTGGTGCCATCTTGTAGCCTCCACCAGCCAGAAGCTTCTTCCTCCGCTGTTCAATCTCATCTTGACTCACTTGCAGGTCGACTCGTCTTTTGGTCAGATCGACTCGTAAGATGTCGCCATCGCAAAGGATCGCCAGGTTACCGTTCTCGGCTGCTTCAGGGCTGGCATTTAGAATGCTTGGGCTACCACTCGTTCCTGACTGGCGTCCATCACCGATACACGGCAGAGAATATTTCAGTCCCTTTTTAAGTAGACGAGCAGGCGCTGTCATGTTTACTACTTCAGCTGCTCCGGGATATCCGAGCGGACCAGCACCTCTCATTACCAAAATTGTTCTCTCATCAACATCGGCGGAGTCAATTCGCTTGTGGTAGTCTTCCGGACCATCAAATACAGCCACTTTGGCCTCAAAAGCATTTGGGTCTTTCGGGTTCATCAAGAAGGCCTGTCGGAATTCTTCTGTGATCACAGATGTCTTCATAATCGCAGAGTCGAATACGTTTCCTGTAATATGGAGGAAACCTGCCTCTTGTAACATTGGGTATGAGTACTTCAGAATTGTTCGACGGTCCCATGTGTGCTTGTTGGCGACGTTCTCCATCACTGTCTTACCATTGGCGGTGATGATGTCACCATGAAGCTTGCCCTCATCAAGTAGCTCTGCCATCACTGCCTGCAAACCACCTGCACGGAAGTAATCTTCGCCTAGCCATTGTCCAGCTGGCTGCATATTTACAAGAAGAGGTAAGCCATAGCCAATGCGATCCCAATCGTCCAGGTTCAAAGGCACACCAACATGCTTTGCAACAGCATTTAGGTGAATGGGCGCATTTGTGCTGCCACCAATGGCTGTGTTCACTGCAATTGCATTTTCAAATGCTTTTCGAGTCATAATGTCGCTTGGTTTACGATCATTTTGTACCATCTCGACTATTTGTTGACCAGTTCGATATGCACATTGTGATCGTTCTTTGTAGGGGGCTGGAATAGCTGCAGAACCAGGCAAGGCCATGCCTAGAGCCTCTGCTAAGGCATTCATTGTCGACGCCGTTCCCATGGTATTGCAATGTCCCACAGATGGCGAACCGCGCGTTACTAGATCTATGAGGCCATCATCGTCGATCTCGCCAGCCGCATGAAGCTCTCGGGCTTTCCACACCACAGTTCCAGCGCCGACCAAGTCTTTTTTGTCGTATCCGTTAAGCATGGGTCCAACATTAAGGCAAATAGAAGGTATGTTCATCGTTGCTGCCGCCATCAAGCATGCAGGTGTCGTTTTATCGCAGCCGGTGAGCAGAACAACACCGTCAAATGGATAAGCATGCAGTAATTCGACTAAGGACATGTACATGAGATTTCTATCGAGAGTTGCCGTTGGTCTTCGTGCAGTCTCCTGAATTGGATGGGTTGGAAACTCGATTGCCACGCCTCCAGCGGCGCGAATGCCTTCCCTTACACGTTTGGCTAATGTGAGGTGATGCCGATTACATGGGGCAAGATCCGAGCCCGACTGTGCAATGCCAATGATGGGTTTGTTCGAGACCAATTCCTCTGGGGTGTATCCATTTGCTAGGTAGCGTTCGAGGTAAAGAGACGACATGCAGCGATCATCTGCACGATCGAACCATTGAGCAGATCGAAGCGGCTTGTTTGGAGATACTTTGAGTTTGGACAATTTCTCTTCCAGTTCTTTCGTACGTGCTCGTAGAGTAGCTAGCTCTGTCTGATAGTCCTCAATGTCAGTCGAATGACCGTTTCCGTTGGTGTGATTGCATTCTTCTGCGTGAGAACAGTCATCAACCGCCGGACAAGACATGGTGGCGAAAGATTCCGAAAGCGTGTATGTAGGTGTTTGTGATGCTGGCAATGCCGATGCAAACCGACTTAATTTCGATGCTCACGGCAGTCAACAAGTTTTAATGAGTTGTCCTACATTATCCGCGATGCAGAGATGACAATGTCCACCCCCCATGTTCTGCCTGAATTGGATGGGGGAACAGCGATGACGAGGAGTTCGGGACATCTAAAAGCGGGTTTCCCGCCCGCAGCGGCAAATGACTGCGTCTCTAATGCGTTGGTATGGTTCCCCCAAGGGTTCACTTGGGGGTGTTTTGTTGAAATTCGTCCTGCACTTCGTTCGCCATAACCTCTGCTCTACTTCGCGAATGTTCTCATTTAACTGTTCTACAGCGTATTTGAAAGAGCTGTGGTACATGGTGACATTGACAGACCCAGGAAATGCCGCAGGAACTGACTGCTGATCTCATATAGCCAAACCGGCCACCAAGCAAAAGTACTAAGCTACGCTTTCTGACATCCGCCTTTGGTTCTTGAATTTTGAGAACTACGATGGACTGTAAATGATCAGAAGCAAGCAGCCATGGGTCTCATTAAGCGAAAAAGTGAACTTTGCGGCCAGAGACCTGGTGGAGTATTCATGCTTTCGTCCGTAAGGTGTTCGCTCCACCACTTGGATTTGTTCTGCCCGATAGACTATTCTTCTGAGGTGAGGCAATGTTTATGCAAGCCCTGGCATGCTGCAGCAAACCGAAAGCTTTCACTCAGCTTGTTCGGCGTCCATCTGGGAATTCCACCGACCATCCTCAGCCTCTTCCCCGCTTTGTCGTCGATCGCTTTGGCATCACTCAGCTTGCTCGCAGTGCCCATTCCTCGACTAGTGGAGCGAACAAAAAGCCGAATAGCCGTCATGTCTTTTGAAGAACTGAGAATGTCGTCATCAATCTTACTTTGTGATTATATATTGGAATGCAGTTTCCGCTCAGCTCAGGTGATTTATGTGACGACAGAGAATCATCTGTTTAACGATGATGTTTTACACTCTCGGCTTGGCCTCATTGGCTGCTGCTTCACCAGTTGTCTCTAACGGTCTGCCCTATGCTATTCATGCAAGACAAGCGTCTTATAACAACAACTCGTTGGAAGTAGACATGGGTTATAGCGTGTACAAAGGTTATGCGAATTCTACGGCTAACCTGAATGTCTTTAAAGGGCAATGAAAAGATGAGTCCCAACCTATGCAAACACAGGCTGACAAGTATTAGCATTCGTTTCGCCGAACCCCCCATTGGGAAGCTGAGATGGCAAGCTCCTCAGACACCCAAGTTGAACCGCAGTGAAGTTATTCTCGCCCAAAGTTACGCCTCACAGTGCCCCCAGAGCCCAGATGCCTCCACGGGCATTGTCAAACCTCAAAATAATTCCGCTTCAAGCGAGGATTGTCTTTTCTTAAATGTATGGACACCCTCGAATGTAACTGGTCATTTGCCAGTCTTGGTTTGGATCCATGGAGGTGGCTATGGAGCTGGAAATGGACAACAAGACATGACTCCCATCATCAACACAAATGACAACGGATTTATTGGAGTAACCATTCAATACCGAGTAAGAGAGACCGTTTGTCTGCTAAAATAGGATAGAGCTGACACAGTATTAGCTTGGTGCCTTTGGTTTCCTTGCTTCTGACGAAGTCTACCGAAAGGGCGTTGTGAATGCCGGAATTCTCGATCAACACATGGCTCTGCAATGGGTCCAGAACTACATCCATCTGTTTAATGGCGATCCGACCAAAGTCACAATCGCTGGAGAGGTACACTTCAGACGTGTAAAAAAAGAAAAGTTACGAGTACTAACATTTTAACAGTCAGCTGGTGGAGGCAGCGTCATGCTCCAAGACATGGCATACGGTGGATCTCTTGGAGCTCAACTGTTTCGAAACACGATATCAGCCAGCCCGTACTTGCCAATGCAATATGGCTACAAGGACTGGGTTCCATCGCAATCATACTACTCATTCGCAACGGCTGCTGGATGCCCTCCGACAACGCCATATCTTGCAAATGGATCAAAACCGATATTTGAATGCCTGTTGGAAGTGGAATCAGAGAAGCTCATCAATGTTAGCGCATCAATCTCTCAAGAAGGCTCGTACGGCACCTGGGCATTCTTGCCAGTGACGGACAATGTCTTTATTCAAGATCTACCCTCGCGTCAATTGCAACGTCGCAAAGTCAACGGCGTTAATGCTTTGGTTGGAAACAATGCTAATGAAGGCCCTCCATTTACCCCTCAAAATATCAAAACTGAAGACGATCTTGTCAATTATCTCAAAGTGACATTCCCATTGTTCTCGAACAACGACATAGCGAAGGTCCTCTATTATTACCCAACAGGCAATGCATCCGTCCAAATAAACGCACCACTGTTTGCCACTGAAGGAGATAGCGGTCCCACAGCTTTGAACCAAAGCTCCATCGGGACTGGACAACAGCAGCGTGCAGACTTGATCTACGGCGAGACAACCTTTGTTTGCCCATCATACTGGCAGACGGAGGCCTACTCCGACAATACCCTAGGCGGACAGGGATATAAATATCAGTTCTCTATTCCACCAAGTCTCCACGGTCAAGACGTGACAGGCTACTTCAGCTACCCTGGAACAGCCTACAGTAAAGATTTCGATCTTGCATTTCAGAAAATCTGGGGCAACTTCATCATGTATTCGAATCCATCGATTCCTAGCGCCGTTGCAAATGGAGCGTCGAGCGGTAACAGCACAATGAACCCGGCGAGCAACTGGCCACCATATAGCATATATGCTCCCTTTCAAATGGATCTCAACACGACCTGCCCAGATCCTGTTGTCACTGGAGGATATGCTACTTGCTCCGGCCCAGAGCTCAAAAACCAAATCAGACTTGTGAACGCTTATACGTGGGAAGGCGGGCGTGGGACAAGATGTGATTTCTGGAGGTCGATGGGGGAAATGGTTCCAGAATAAGGATCAGAAGGACACGAAAATATAGTAACAATGCTTCGAAACAAAAGGACAATCGAAATTGAACGCTTAGCTTTTTGATCCAGTTTTTTCGTGTTTCAAACGATCAGTGATCTAAGGACAAAAGACGACCAAAAAGTCCGTCTTGCCCTTGTAACACACAGTATCCGCCGGACTTCCTCGATAGACTTGATCCGGAGCTGTCCAGCCCTCTTTAAGCGCACAACTCCCTGGGAAACAGACTTTAGCCTCACACTGGTGATTGAACGGCGTGACTGCAATTCCAATGTCTTTGTCACTTCCTTTCATGACCGACAAATCGTACGCAGTCCCTTCCAGACCATTCCAAGAGCTATAGCCAAACTCAAAGAGCGCTTGAGGGTTCCATTGCCAGTCAGTGCCCTTTTCGGTATGGGCGGAGAGACGCATGCCGGTTTCGAAATACGGGGCTGGGAGTTCGATCGTTTGGCCGTGGTCCAGATTGATGGGTTTGGACATTTGGATCATTTGGAATGCGGGTGTGATTTTGTATAGGCCGACTTCTTTGGTCCAGGGGCATTGATTGCGGACGTGGAGTGTGAAAGTGTTGGTTCGTGAGATCAGGGACATCGTCTCGTTCTTTGGGAGTGTGAAGAGTGGAAATGCTTGCGCTGTGAGAGCCAGTACGGCGCAGGAAAAGAAAGCTGAAGCGAGCATCTGTGTTGTTGACGAGAGATTCGGGAAAGATAGGCTTTGGAACACGTCCGTGTATATTTTTTTTTTGGATGTGAAATGAATGGTGTTAGGAAAGATGAAGAAGGTGACGGGGGTTTTCACTACTAGCTGGTGAACAATAGCACATTTTCTTTGTATACATTGCTAAATTCGAGATGCGAGCACAATAAAGAAAAAGAGGTTCGATTGAAATGCGAATCGGGGAAACAATAGAAATGGTAAACTATACAACTACTCCGACGACGACACTTATTGTCTCCACTTTAGTGAATGGCAGCCGTCATCGATTCTTTGGGTATTCCAGGTGAAGATCCAAGAATAGGAACATAGAAGTTGAATAGCTGATAAGTTGAGAAGAGTCTAAGTTAAGCTAGAACATCGCAAGACAAGCGGTTGCATGGAAAGTCCAAAAGTAAAAGAGGGGATAAACTACGCCATCCGCAGATCAAAACGATGCCGAGGCTCAAGAAACATGCAACTTCCTAGTTTGGCGTAGCCACTTGGCAATGAATTACGTGTAAACAGTGATCAACGATGCATTTTGCAAGTCTAGAAAAGAATTCTCAAACTCTCGACAGTTCCCTCATTCAAATCCCCAAAAATGCAACTTCTCTACCTCTTCACTTTCGCACCACTGGCTGTTGCCTCCACGCTGGGTCGCCGAGATGCCAACGCAGTCTACGACGATATTACCGGCATTGACACTGCTGTTCGCGCATTGACTGCGGCAGTCAATGCATACAACGGTGGTATTCTTCAGTCGCAGCCCGTTTTCGACCGTACTCTCGCCGTTCACAACAGCAATCGTCAGGGATTCGCGGACGCCACTGCGTCATCTTCTTTTTCCGAGGCCGACTCCAAACGTATCGTCGATCATGTCAGTAACTCGGTCGGCATCAGTATTCCAGAAAGTGCAAAAGCTATTGAGGCTAAGAAGCCGCTGTTCGATGATGCGCAACTTTCAAGCGTGATTGAATCAACTATCCAATTGCTCAAGTCGGATCATGAGACGTTCAGCGCCGCTGTGGGAACGAAGTTGACTCTGGATCAGGCACCCGCTGGGTTGGCTGCGGCAGGTGCCATCGATGGGGTCTTGCAGGAGCTCGCTTTGTATTATGCCCTTTAAAGCAGGACTATAAAAGGAGGTTGACAGTGACATGTATAAGTTCTCGTCTTTGATTTTTGTTGCGCTATATTACATGTCTACGGCCTTTTGGGCCATCTCAAGTGCACCCTCAAAGGTGGCGTTGCCTCCGATGAAACCTCCAGCGTGTACGAACACGCAGCCAGGGACACCGCTGACTTTGCTAAGCTCTTCATCACGTACACCCTTCCACGCATTTGGTAAGCTCTTGCGGTTCTCGAAGCTGCCAGGCTCAAGGCTGACGGCGCGAATTCTCCACTTGCTGTCTGGCTGCTCATTCTCGGCGAACAAAGCATAGAGCACTTGACCGGAAACATTGTTTTCAGCTTCGAGAGTGTAGAGGTGGTCGGTCCACGGAACGCCCTCTGGACGGTATGGAATGACGATGATTCGACCCTTGGGGTCATACTGCTGGCGGGATGAAAATGCCTGCTGAACAACGGCACGAGCAGGCAACCATGAGCCGAACTTGTCTTCGATCTCGATAGTAAATTGCTCGCCGATGAAAGCGCTGGCGCGGAGGAAACGAGCATCCTCCTCATCCGCTTCCGTGGCCTTGCCTTTTGCGGCGCCATTTGTTGGGCTTGAAGGCGAGTAGTTGTATCGGTTGACCACGCCAGCCATGCTAAATCCCTTGTCCGAAAACTTCTTCTCAATGCCTGCTTTCCGAAGCTCAGCAGGGTCGTATACAGAGATGCCATTATCGTTGCCATCGAACGCCTCAACAAAGTCCTCGTACAGCTTTTGATAGAGGAGCTCACAGTCTGCACTGGTGTTGTCAAGGCCAGTCACAGCGCTGATGATGTCCTTGCCGTAGTGCATCCACACAAGTCCGGCACTGGAGAGCTTGGTGTTCTTGCCTGGGAATGTAGCAACGAATTCACGCTGGTGGTGATCATAGCGGAAGAGGGAGTGGTCGTGCACACCTCCTACGTCGACGACAATGGTGCACGTCTTCAAGAGTTCAGGATCGCGGGTACGAACAAGCGAGGCATTCTTGTAGGCGGGAAGAAGGCGAAGGAGGTAAACGGCAAGGGCCTCGTCAGCGTGGAAGTGGCCATTGTGTGTGCCAATGACTGGCGAGCTGGTGCCGGTGGACATCTTGACGCGTTTTGCTTCTGGCTCGGACATAAATCTGCGTTCTAAAGTCGACAAAGGGTGGATGGCGGGTAGTGCGCGGGGTCTGCTGGCAGACAAAAGTTTCGATATCGAGCGATCAATGGATGACACAGATTGATGGAAACCTCGGACAGGGTGTAGCAGGCGAACTGAGCGTGCAAGAATGGAGGCGGTGATGGGAGAGCGACAGAGCAGGCTGATCATGAATGTTGTGGGGCGTTCATTGGCGGCAGAAACTCGAATGCTCTTCTCAACAAGCACATTCAGGGTCCATTCCTTTAAGAAGGATGACGCTTTTGAAGCAAACCTTTCGCGTCAGGTTCTACCAAGACCGAGGCATAGTGATAGGTAAGGTCGACTTTGCTGTACACTAGGCTTTAATGTTCAAGGAACACGTTTACTTCATGTAATGGTGTGGCTGGCGTTGGTTGCCAGCTTGTGCCAGCTTGTGATAGCTGGCACGTCTTTGCATCCGGGACACGTTCGACGAGGATACCGGAGTGTCACTTTCGTACTATGCTAAGCTGTCATCCAAGCACGTGTAGTATTATCTTCAAGTTTCTGACAGCTGATCAAAAATTAGCGAGCCCTTTTCTTCAAAATCTCTCTGCAAACAATAGACAGTAACACTAGATAACGCCGCTACAAATTCGGCATTAGACTTCTCAAGCGCCGCAATGAATGACGGTCTAGAATTCGGCACACGAAAAAACCTTGTGAGCGCGGGCGTTAAAGTATCTGACCAATTCTATGTCAATAGAGGTGGAAACCATAGAATGTACAGCGGTGGTTGTTTCGACTTCGCATCTGGCTTGAAAATCAAAGCGAAGATAAGATACCGAGGATCCAACGAGCGAAACGAAGAAGAATCTAAGCGCTAACATGTAGCTCTGATCGTGCCCGTCAAGCGTGTTCACCAAGCGGATGAAACTCGGCGCTTAGTGGGCAAAAGGTTATCAGGCTGTATTTGTCTTTTCCCCAATAATTTCCTCGACAATTAATACTTATTTTTAGTTAGCCAGCTGACTGAAAAGAGCTTCAAGTCCTAGACATCGAGTCTCATCTTAGTCTCGCTCGAAACCATTGCTATGGCTACAGTGACAGACACATAGCGCATGATGATCACAAGTTGTGCATGCATAGATGGTGGCGGCTATCCGTTGGCTCAAAAGTCCTCTGAGCAAAAATCGATGTGTACAACTCCTTCTGTTCGCGATGCATCTGTCTATAAAAACAGCCGTTGGTCCACCCGGATCAGTTCACATGTCCTCATATCACCATTTCACCATTCCTTGTCAATTCCACTGTAACATATTCGCACATCTTGCAGCTCTTGTTCAATTCATCCCAGTTCTGATACAAAAGCAGTAAATTATGTCGCCAAGGATCGTTGGATATAGCTTACATATGCTCCCGTCCCATTTCAGAAAAGCTCTGGAGACTTATTTGAAAAACGGGGCTCTGCAGGTTTGCATTCTAGGTTTGTCTATATGCGACGATGTACTGACGTTTAGACATTAGAAAGTAGGCGAGATCGAGTGGATCACAATCAAGTTAGTGCTACTGCTTTCTACGACATTTTATTCGGACTCATGAGCCGCTACTACAGGACTAGAGGCAACGACAGCCCCGTGCATAAGTCGCAGACTAATCCTGAAGACAAAGAGGACGTTATCAGCGTTCGGATCCAGCCCAAGGATGGATCACGGGCGTGCACACATCACGTCTACGCCAATGGCACGGGCACTATGAACATTGGAGATAAACGGGAATACTCGACAATAGCAGAGAGACGAGAATAAGTACAGAGGCATTCCGCGTGCGAAAGACCCCAATGTGTTGGGTGGACCCCTCTTCAGAATTACAGCCAGTCATTTATTACCATCGAGTTTGAGGTGTGGTCAGTTTCAATGTTGTGAAGGTACTGTCATGTCTGTAGTTATCAAAAGAAGACTGCTATCAAACGAAGCGAGCTAGAACATGTGACGATCGCAGACACCTAAGGAGACCAGTACTATTGCTCGAAGATCACGAGGAAGAGGGCTTGTAGTAGCTAACACAGCGGATTCAATGATTTCAATACTTGCTGGAGTCTCAAATGGACAGGAGCGGAAGAATCTCGCACGAGCCACAACCAACAGGCTGTCACTATAAATAGACCTGTCTAGCCCCGAAATGGAAGCATCTTGTACGTACGTGACGTGACGTTCAAGTCGCGCGTCAAATCCATCGTCCAACCTTTCACCACAACGGTGTCTCATCGATTCTTGTGTCATGACTATTTCGCTCCTCCGTCGCGCATGGAAGCCTCTTCATCGCCTCGCATGGAAGCCTCTAGTATTTCCCAATGAAGGGATCTTCTCAATACCTGCTAACAGAAAGATCGAGGAGGAAACCATCCCAGGCTACGTTGCAACACGGTACTACCCTGTCCGGATTGGACAGATTTTTCATGATCGCTATCAAGTTGTTGGTAAACTTGGATTCGGAATCACCTCGACCGTGTGGCTGGCACGAGATCTCGAGTAAACTCTATCCTCTTCCGCGACAGCACTGTGACACTAATCGAATACAGCGAATGCCGGCATGTTGTTCTCAAGCTCTATGTACAATCAGAATCCTTGGGGAAACAGCTGGACAACGAGCTTAATATTTACAGACGTATCGAAAATTCACCTAAAAACCACCCAGGCCGCAGTGCTGTCCGATCTTTGCTCGACTCGTTTGAACTCGAAAGCCGTGGTGGGCGCCATCGATGCCTAGTACATGTTCCGCTTTGGGAAAGTGCGCTCAATATCAAGCATCGCAATCCTCTCCAGAGATTGCCACGGCCAGTCATAGCTTTTCTGCTCAAGCGCCTATTCCTTGCATTAGATTTCCTACATCAGGAGTGCCACGTAGCCCACACCGATATCAAGGAAGCCAACATTTTGCTTCCAGCAGATTCGTCGGTATTGAAACAGTTCGAGAACGACGAAATGAAAGAGCCAAGCCCCAAAAAGGAAATAGAAGACGGTGTCATCTACCTGTCCCGCGAGATGGGCATGCCGAGAGATTTTGGTGCGCCAGTGCTATGTGATTTCGGATCGGCTGTGCCGCTAGACGATGGGAAGGAGCACAGGGAGGACATCCAGCCCGACGTCTATCGCTGTCCAGAGGTCATTCTGGACATCCCGTGGACATACAGCGTAGACATCTGGAATGTAGGGTGTATGGTAAGTGATAATTCGTTTGAGTACACGGAATTGAGCTGAGTCTTGGTGTCATTTCAGGTCTGGGATGCTTTCGAGGGCGAGCACTTATTCACTGGCTACGACCCAGAACACAATGTTTATCGAGGCCGGGCTCATCTCGCTGAGATAATTGCTCTCCTAGGACCCCCTCCTGCGAGTCTGCTGGGTCGAGCAAATCTGAAGAGCAAGTTCTTCTCCGAAGATGGTGAGCCAATAAATTTAGCGTCCAGCTGGGCGGTAACCCTCTTGTCGTTTCACTAAACATGTGAGTTTTAGGAAATTTCTCCGCAGGTATTCCTCTCCTCGATTCAAGACCGCTAGAATCCCGAGAAACATCTCTCCTAGGAGAAGAAGACAAAGACGATAGAGAGTGCTTTTTGCGTTTCATGCGGAAAATGCTCCAGTGGGAACCTGAAGCCCGCAGCTCCGCTCGGGAGTTGGCAGAGGACGAGTGGATCCTAAAGCATACTACCTAACCAAGGGGGTAGGGAGTTCGCTTGGGCGAGAATTCTAATTTTAACGATTACGAATAGCATTTGCGTCCGCCAGATACTGGATAGACATCGACCGAATCATGTGCTGCTTCCGTGCGACACGGTACAAGGAGACCCAGAGCGTGTAGAATTTGATATTGAGTCGTCGTTTGACAACATACTCCACTCTGTATTTTATAATATCATCAAATTACATGCATATCACTTCATTTCTTCATCCAAATTCTATGCAACATCTACGGAAATATCACAGAGGCCATCGTGGACCTTTGGCGGGTTGGAGTCGGCGCTACCCCAATCGGCAGATCCAAGAGCCTGGCCAGCAGCCGTAGACCGATCACTGCGAATGTAGTACCTCTTGTTGACATATGTCCACCAGTCCTGCGATCGGAAGGCATTGTCCGTGCTCTGAGAAGCTGGATCGTTCCAGCCAGTGTTCCGGTCATCGAAGTTGGCGTGCTTGGAAGCACTGACGTAGACCTTGGGATGATCGTTGTTCTTGACGCCGTTGGGCGTCTTAGCATTACCGGCTTGAATATCCTGGGTGGTGAGAGTGTTCTGGATGTCTCCCCACAGGTAGTTGTGATAACCTGAGTGAGCGCTCATGAGGCATTCAGCGGGGCCCCAGGTGCCGTCGTCGCCTTGGACGTGGACAATGATAATACGCTCCCAGTCATAGTCATGGCCAGTCTGGATTGGGCCAACTGTAGCACCATCCTTCTGGTAGAAAAGATTGTACGCAACCCGAACCTCATTGGACTTGCACTTCTGATATGTATAGTAAATAGGAAACTGAGGAGCTGGATTGCCAATGCCGACGTCAGGTTGACGACAGCCGCAGCCAAAATTGGGATATTCGCACTGGGGAGCAGGTGCTGTCATATGGGCGCTGTCGTAGATATCGGGCGAGTTGGGCGTGCCGTCGAAAGCCCAGTCTGGAATGCATGGTGGTTGGTTCTGCATTTGACCGAAGAAGTAGATGGGAGCGTAGGCATCGGCAAGGTCGACACCACCGGCGTTGAGCCAGTCGGTCATTTGTTGGTCAGAGACACGAGTTGCCGCCATGGCAGTGGTCGCCAGGCTAGCAGCGAGAGCAATCTTATTCATCATCTTGCCTGTCGTGGAATCGGATAATACGCTGGATGGGTAAAGAAAGAAACACTTGGAGATTCCATACTTTATATATGCTCCATAATGGACCTAGTAGAGCTGCGGCAGCTTAACCGTTCTTATTCGCCATCTTTGTCAACTGGCATCGTCTCCGAACCTATTTGGTCCGTCATCCGAAAGAAACGGCAAGCAAGGGTATGGCTAGTTGGATAGATCGACATATGTGTGACTCCCGAGGTGACTTCGGCCCTTTATCAAATACTTACCTAGCGGTAATGTTGAATCGTCTGAGGATTACTCTAGCACGATACTTTCGATGTGCGTGCACCGGGGGTTTCAGTTGGCCACTAGAAGATCTGAACGACGGCCTTCCTCCCAGTTTGGGATATATCTAGGGGCACGTGGGGGCCGCTGTTATAGATCCTTCGCTCTGCCCACTTGGCGTAGCAGCTTCGGGGATTCGACTCCACGTTTTTTATCGATTCGTCGCGCAGCTTCTGGTGATCTTTAAGTTATTTGCGATCTATTAGAGGCGATGTCGGTATCCAGTGGCTGTGATAATGTCCCACATCGTCGTTACATTTCAGCTTAAGCGAAAGCTCGTTACTAAGCTCTCCTCGGGGCTGCGGGATAAAGGCGGAAAGACATTCCCCGATGCGTATGGATTCGGCATTCCCGACATTGTTAGAAAAATTACATTCGTAAAAGTATCATTTGTTCTTTCTTTCATGATAGAACATATTATAAAAATCAAAGGGTTTTTCTTAGACAAGGGATTAGCAACCCACAAATATTATGATCGGTCATCTTTGTTCCAGTCATCGAAGTCACCCAAATCATCCATGAATGAAAACTCATCAAGGTGAACGGGGTAATTGGGATCCAAATATGTACCAAAGATGTCGTCCATACCATCGAATAAATCGGCGTTCTCTTGCGAGGCTAATTGAATGCTAGGAAGACCAGAAGCAGGTGTCCGTAGACTGATCCCATCACCAGCGGCAGAATCATTCGTAGTGGCAGTATTCTCGGGGGGATAGTCAAGTCCTCTACAGACAGTCGCTGGTGGCAGTAACTCCTCGGTAGTGGCTCCTGATTGACCCAACGTTTTGCGTTGTTTATCGTTCCGGGGAATTCTGAAATGTATCAAATCTGCTGATCGGTCCAGCTCTTCAGATACTTTCTTTGCGAGAGCTGCCATTGCATCGGCGGAACCCCATGTGCGCCTAAGATTCTGGAGCAGCTTTGTGCATGCTCTAATATCGTCTCGAGCTTCTTCTTGCTGATGGGTCAATTGAGATTGTCGTAAGTGTTGATACGAGACAGATAAAGATAGAGAAACAGCGTAGGGAATGCATGGCATTCCGTGGACGGTTTTCGCTCGATCGGAGCCCATCCATTTGATGATTTCTCCTGCAACAAGTCGTTGTCGAACTGAAGAATTTGTGGACCGCTGTATTTGCTTGACACCACGAGAACGGTGAGAAAGTATTGCCACGGATAAGTAGAACAAGTGAATGGTAGCCAGCAAAGATGGTGAAAGTTGCCAACCGTCAACGTCATCAATTATCGATTCAAAGTCGGGAAATTGATCCTCCCATCCAGTGCTCTCGACAGATACACCAGGTCTGTAGAAGCTAATGACTTTGTTCAGAATCTCACTGACATGAAGCCAAGCCTCGAATGCTGGGAAGCCGCTTTCACCCGACTTGAATGGCTCAGAGGCAATGTCGTTGTCGGCCATGACAAGTGGTCGGCCATTCATTGCCGCATTTGCACGATCTAACGCCCACAGACACCAGAAAAGCCTCTTCATTGACATGTCATGAGCGGCGACATTGTTTGATTGCTGACCAAGGTGTATGCCGAGGGTTTGAGCATGGTGCATCGCTTGAGAGAGGCACATGGATGCGTCTTCTGTTCCATCTGGGCCTTCTGTGTGCATGGCTACAAGCGCAAGGATGCGGATAAGTGTGATTTTATCAAACTTGCATGGCGCTTTCAGCGCACCGATGACTGAAGCATGAAGCCTCGTTGAGAATTCCCGAGGTGTCAGAAGAGATTTTGACTCTGTTAAGAGCAAGTGGGGTTCTGCAGTAGGGTCTTTCGCTGCAACAAGACAGATTGCATGAGAAAGAGGTTCGGGAGCCAGACCGGCTGCGTGAGACCGACGGAACTCCATCTCGTCCACAAGTGGTAAGAAAGGGTGTATTTTCTCAAAATAAACATTAATCAGAGGCCCTAATGAGGTAGAGTGAGGTCTTTGGTCTCTCCGTCCGCGGGTGGTACCTCCAACTGTGTCATTTCGGTGACGAACGAGATCATCCCACTCGCGTCTATCGACCCAGACGCCGATATCATGGTTGGATTGGCTGTTGTCAGGACCGGTGGAAGAGGGCGTTCTGTTTAAAAACGTGGATTCGGGGGCCAGGTCGCTAACAAAACGAGTCCGGGTGGCTGAGATAGAGGGCGAATGTTCGCCGTTGGGAGTTCTTTCTGTTCCATTCGTGGGATGGCCATTATCTCCAGGTTCACCGTCCAACTCCCCATCGTGCTCTGCGCCTGCGAAATGAGTGCATCGTTTCTGCATGTCTTGTCAGTAATTTGCTCTGGTTCGGGCACTCGAATGACTTCACTTTTCGACCTCTGCAAGATTCGCAAGCTTTCGCTAGTCGCCTTCTCTTTGGCGCATCACCGGAATATTGGTGCACAAATGTGAGCTCCATCATTCCAGAGATCCCAAAAAGTAGACTATAGTGTGGCGCACTGGAGACTCTTCACGAAGATGCCAGTGTGAATTAGGCCGAGTAGCCGCTTTGGGGAAGGGTCAATGTGGTCGTGCGCCATTGGTTGGTGGATGTTGATATATACGAACATCCATTCTTTGCCCACTGACGCCAAACCAATTGGCCATAAAAACAATAATGAGAGGGTCAACAAGGCTTGATTCAAACATTTAAAGTATCACAGACTGCATTGAGTATTGAACTGGCGACTACCGAATAACACCTCGACCTTTGATTCTTACCGCATTTCGTCCTGGGACAAATAGACGCATCCCAAATATCAGGTCCATCTGAGCGTCAATTATTGGCTTGAATCCAAGGGTGAAACCTATTGCCGAAAGTCTGCTGCGTGGCGGAGGGAGCTTGAACTATGCAGGCTCGACTTTGTTTGATAAACTAGTTTAGAAAGAAGGGTCTGAGATTTTAGGCTCTGCAGTTTTGGTCCGATGCGCGGATAGATACAAGTCCGTGCACGATATTTCTGATCTCGCAACATTTCACACAAATCGTTCAGTAACTTAACGTACTGCTTTACGTAGCCACAGGACTCGCTACGTGTTGCTTGTGCGCATCGCAGCACACATTCGAATCACTCACGTAATTTTGATTCTGGCCGTTCTAGAGCAGTAGAGGGATGCCCTAAGCCTCCAGACGCGCCACCGTCTACCATGTTGAACTTCTACGACATCCTGAGCTTAGAGGCAAAACAGCACCTCCCGCTCATCCCTCCTCAGGAAATAAAAAATGCGTATAAACAGGCTTTACTAAAACATCACCCGGATAAAGCAACAATCGGTGCTGGTCAACTCTCCGTCAGTGATGTGACTGTGGACGACATTAGTCTGGCTTACAAAACCATCTCCGACCCAAAGCTTCGTGCAGATTACGATCAGGCATGGAAAATCTCACAAGCAAACGACTTTACTGCGACTAACGGCAGGGTCCATAAGACTGGACTTGACACCATTGATCTTGATGCTCTTGATTACGACGAAGCCTCCCGTACTTGGTCTAAAGGATGTCGTTGTGGAGACACTCAAGGCTTTATTGTCTCGGAAGCCAATTTGGAAGACCACATTGAAGATGGCGAACTCACTATTGGATGCAAAGGCTGCAGCTTATGGTTGAGAATATTGTTCAGCGCCGAAGAATGAATGCAGCGAGAGCCTTCTGATAAGAGTTGAGTTGTCAACCGCATATACTACCCGGTGCACCTTAATGCCGTCAAATATTGCGCCATTGAACTTTCGATCTTCGCAAGTTCTGTGGCACCAAGCAAGCCAAGGACTTGCCACGATGCACTGCGAGTACCTGATTTTTGTTCGAAGACCATCGAGCGACTTCTACGTATCTTCTATCAGCTTACACATGCTTGGCAGCCGCAGAGTGAAATCCCATAGATGGTTTTGACTGTTGAGCTCTGCGGCTGATCGTGGGTTTGAAGAGCAAGTGGGTGCACGTGGTGAAGCCGCCCCTACTTCCAAGAGCAAACGGCAGCTTGGCTGCACAGAGACAACATAGCCACCACAGCCTAGGAGTGATTCCAGATGCTCAATCCGAAAGTATTGAAAATCAATTAAACTGTTCTGGACACCACGTGGGTTGATATATAGATCTGACTCGTCCAGGTCTGGGTCGTCCAAGACTCTTGGCATCAGAATCTCCGTACCCCAAGATTCTTGCCCTTGGCTTCATTGCGACGCCTTTCACACTTCAAAGCTGGAACAGAGCCCCACGACCCCGTACAATCCATCCGAACAGCCTTGGCCTCGCCAACTCACTGTCTTGGAGACTTGGGACACGCTGCCTGTGAACCAATAATGTCTGAGTCTCTGCCAAGATGCCCATAGACCCGACTCCATGGCAGTCTTGGGTTTCGACAGAGGCATCTGATCCCTAGGTTGAAGCGACATGCGCCATAGGAGCTGGCGTAATGAGATGGAAAATGTGCTAGGTTGTTGAGCGAGGCGCAGTGGTAGGAAAGTCATATATCTTCTTCGACGTCCTTCAAACCAGTCAATTCGAAAACCAAGCAACATACGCCCCTGAACCGTCTCCTTTGATTCAGCTGTGGCCTGTCATTACTTCCATCCAAGTCGCCGCAATGCTACATCAATTCGATTATATCTTTGCCTTGGGCATTATCTTTGCTTTCTTGGATGCCTGGAATATTGGTGCCAACGATGTCGCTAACTCTTTTGCCACGGTTTGTTCATCTTCTGAGCTTATCTGGACAAGTTCTGATGTCATATGTAGTCTGTATCATCGCGATCACTCACTTTACGCCAGGCGATGATGATTGCCAGTGTTTGTGAATTTCTTGGAGCTCTCCTCGTCGGTGCCCGTGTCGCAGACACCATTCGATCCAAGATCCTTAACGTTGCCTTGTTCAAAGAAGATCCAGCTATCCTGATGTTGGGTATGTTATGTGCCTTGGTGGGCTCGTCAACCTTCCTCACCATCGCTACCAGATTCGGCATGCCTGTCAGCACCACTCACTGCATCCTCGGAGGAGTAATTGGTGTTGGTATTGCGGCCGTCGGTGCGGATGGTGTCAACTGGGGATGGAAGGGAGTCTCGCAAGTCTTCGCAGCTTGGGTAATCGCACCTTGCATTGCTGGTATCTTTGGTGCTATCGTTTTCATAATCTCGAAGTACTCAATCCTCAAGCGAAAGCAATCTGTCAAGGCTGGCCTCATCATGCTACCAATATTCTTCGGCTTCACTGCTAGCGTATTAACCATGGTCATTGTCTGGAAGGGCGCACCAAATCTCAAACTCGACAACTGGTCTACTGGAAAAATTGTCGGCACGATCTTTGGCGTGGGTGGTGCCGTCGCTCTGATCTGTGCTCTTTTCTTCGTTCCCTTCCTTCACCGAAGGCTCATAATGAATGACTGGCAATTGAAGAACAGGCACATCATTTACGGCCCCCTTCTACTATACCGTGGCCCTGTTCCAGAGCGCCCAGAGTCTGAGCAGGTTGAAGTTGTCCAGGATTACTATCGTGGGCACAAGACGAAGGCTCAACTCGAAGAAGATGTCGATCGCACTGTCATTGCTGACTTGGAGAATAACAAAGAAGCTAGAATTTCTAGCATTTCGAGAGATGATACCTCCTCAGATGAGATCTCACGCCCGGCAGCATCTACACGTACCGAGCTTGACGCCGAACAGAAGCCGAGGGATGTTAAAACCTGGTACAAAGATCGTGAAAACCTCACGCCTGCCAACATGTTCCAACTCTTGAAGAAAGCTTTCCTGCACGGCGTTGACCAAGATGTCATCGCGGATCAAAAAAAAGCTTCCATCATTAGCGGCGATATCGACAAAATGCATGCTGAAGTCGAACAGTTCGATAACAAGACCGAGCACTTGTTCAGTTTCCTTCAAGTAATGACAGCGGCAACTGCATCTTTCGCTCACGGCTCCAACGATGTCAGCAATGCTATTGGTCCACTATCTACAATATATCTCATTTGGTCGACGGAAGAGCTGAGCAGCAAAGCACCTGTTCCAATTTGGGTCCTTTGCTTTGGCGGTGCTGCGATTGTCATTGGCCTCTGGTGAGTTGGAACATGCTTTGTCTAATCATAACGATTGGTTAACAGTGTGTAGGACTTACGGCTACAACATCATGCGTAATCTGGGCAATCGTTTGACTCTTCACTCGCCATCCAGAGGCTTCAGTATGGAGTTTGGCTCCGCATTGACAGTCGTCATGGCCACTAGACTTGCCCTGCCAATTTCTACCACTCAGGTAACGCCTCAATATTTAAAGGTATAGCTTACAGATTACTAATTCATTCACAGTGCATCACCGGAGCGACTGTCGGTGTCGGCCTGTGTACGGGAACCCTAAAGGCCATCAATTGGCGTATGATTGCTTGGATCTATTTGGGCTGGCTCATCACTCTACCGTGTACTGGTATCATCGCTGGTTGTTTGATGGTAAGTTGGAAATATCTTTCCTTCACGATTGGAGAGGGCTAACCCTGACTTTAGGGACTCATCATCAATGCTCCGAGATGGGGACTGTCTGTTTAATATGTGAATGACGAAAGACCGAACCTCCTGTTATGACCTTATGTCATTGATAACCTGAAGGTTCAAACTGTGGTTGACTCTCTGTCGCTCTTGCTTGATCCAGCAAGAGTTTCTTTGAGAGGCAAATCTTTCAGTCTATTGTTTGGAGAAAGTAAGAGATACCAAGCGCGCCGTTTGATCTGTCATTAATTCACGAAACTGCTTCAATTGTGGATTCCGATGATTCTGTTGTAATGTTTCATCTTGCGACGTCCGCAAAATCGTCAGACGTTGTATGGAAGGTATCAGCGAGCAAGGTTACTACCAGGGTATGGGCCGTTTATATCACGGTCATTGACGTCTCTCGGTCCGGTTATCTTGTCATCTTGCCATCTTGTCATCTTGTCATCTTGTCATCTTGTCATCTTGTCATCTTGTCATCTTGTCATCTTGTCATCTTGTCATCTTGTCATCTTGTCATCTTGTCATCTTGTCATCTTGTCATCTTGTCATCTTGTCATCTTGTCATCTTGTCATCTTGTCATCTTGTCATCTTGTCATCTTGTCATCTTGTCATCTTGTCATCTTGTCATCTTGTCATCACGTAGGCCATCATCAGATTAACGATTCCCTTAAATGGATACTTTCATATTTATCAAGGCACCGTTTTCTACTCACAAGTGGACGACCTGCACTGTATGTCGGTCATTATCATTCAATCCTCCCACTGCCGAAGCATTGATGAGGACAGTCTGCTTCGCTCCTCGATCAGCGCCGATGAATAACATCCATAACAGAACTAGCCCCATGTGCAATAAACCAACCACTCCACCACAACCCGTCCGAAGCTGCTCATAGAGCGTCTCAAACCGATCATAAACCAACGCCTCCCTTCCGTATCCCTCGTGAACATGTCCAAAAACATGTAGCATAGGCCTCACGCGCCAGAGCTCACTAAGGAGAAACTCATCTCCCCACCCAGCCACATCGCGATGGAATTTAGACGGGGAATGCGTCACCAGAATATCTGTATTTTCTGGGATTCGGTCTGCGAAGAGGTCGGTGCCTTTTTCGTACTGAAAAGCCCAGTTACCATGCTTGCGCGTACCTGGGTGTCCGAAGATGGATAGCTTGGCTCCACCTGGGAATGTGAGGGTTGCGGATGAACGGTCGAGATAGATTATCGAGCCCCATCGGAGGGAGTGTCGACGTTCGTGGTCAATACCAAGCTGGGCGCATTTCTGTGAGTCGAGGAGGATGTCATGGTTTCCGGCTATGATGACTTTGTGAGTGTGGCTGGGCGTTCAACCAGTCCAATTGGTCTTGAATCTCCTCTGCTGTGCCGGTTTGAGTCAAGTCGCTCGCGTGGATAAGCAGATGGCCAAAGGAAAGTTCTGGCCTTGAATTATGTGTATCTGAGATACATACCACGATGATTCCGATGTGGCTTGTATTTGTTGAAGGTTGAACAAGAATAGCTTGTCTCTGTGACTGGAGAGTTTTGGCGATGGTCGAGCATGGCACCTTTTGAAACTCCTGCCAGAAAGAATCGCGTTTTCGGTGGAGAAGAGCATCGAGAACCATGAGAAGATGTCATTTACAGAGACAGATGCAATGAAAACATTCAGCGCTGACACAGTTGTTATATGTTTACTCGCTTATGCAACATGTATCCCTTCTGGATCCGTGTCGTTCACTATGTGGCAGCCTACCGGGCGTTTCTGCGGCTACGTTATTCTGCCACTCACAGGTACTCAATAATAGCATCCCAGTTACTGATCCCATCTCACGAGGCGGGACCACGGCTAAGGTCAGTGAAGAATTCAAGGCCGAAGAACGACATTGTGGGATTTGTTTAACGAGAGGTACCATCCAGTGAGTCGGCCCGGGCTCTTCTAACTCGACGATGCGAACTCATGCATATGATGTTGTTGACTGTGGACCACATGTCGTGTTTTGATTCGACGACTGCTGGTGTCGTTCACGTCTTCATGTTTGTTGGCGCCGTGCCAGGATCGTGTCGGTGTACAGTACATACGTCCCCGCGGCCGATCTCGCAAGTGAGAAATGTCGGCGGTCTTCAGATGTGACTCGCCAACCGCAACTTTCCGCAAAGAAATGCCACACGCCATCATTGTCGAGAGTATATGATGGTCCTAGTAGCTTCTTAATTTGGTGACTCTACGACGACAACGACCGTTACGGGCAAGCTGCCAAAATGAAGAAGCATCTTACAATCGTCATCAAACTTGGTATCTTTTTCCCGGCATTTGACGCACACCGCGATACTAATCTTCCCTAGGCACGTCTTCGATTGTCGACGAGAAGACCCACGAACCCCTCCTATCTACTTTGTCTACCATAGTAGAGACCGCTGTCGCACTGCACCATGATGGCCACCGAGTCGTCATATGCTCGTCGGGAGCCATTGGCATGGCATTGCGCCAGATGAACATGAAGCGTCGACCAAAACACCTCCCACAAGTTCAAGCGCTGGCTGCTATCGGACAATGCAAATTAATGAGCATGTGGGACCAACTCTTTGCGCACATGAGACAGCCAGTTGCCCAGATCCTCTTGACTAGGAACGACATTGCCGACCGAACACAATACCTCAATGCCCAAAATACCTTCACAGAATTGCTGAATTATGGCGTCATACCGATTGTGAACGAGAACGATACCTTGAGCGTACAGGAAATCAAATTCGGAGACAACGATACTTTGAGTGCCATTACAGCTGGCATGGTGCAGGCGGACTATCTCTTCCTCATGACAGATGTGGACTGTCTTTACGATAGCAACCCAAGATCAAATCCGGACGCGAAAGCAATAGAAGTCGTGGAAGATATCGGAGCTTTAGCAGCAGACACATCAAGCGCAGGAAGCTCTCTTGGAACTGGTGGGATGAGCACAAAGATCGTTGCCGCACGACTTGCGACTGCGGCTGGCGTTACCACAATCATCACAAGGAGCAGCAAGCCGGGGAACATATCTGCCATTGTAAAACACGCGGAAGCGCAGAAGTCACTAGGGAGGATGTCCGGAGGTAGTGATCTACTTGATACTCTTTCGGCTCACAACGGAGTGAACATTCAAGAGGCAGAGCTGGCGTCAATGCTGGAATCAGTGAAGCCGCCACTTCACACTCGTTTCGTGCCGGATCCACATCCAATTCGCGATCGCTACTTCTGGCTTATACATGGTTTAGCACCTCATGGCACTATCTATATTGATCCTGGAGCACATAAGGCGTTGATCAATAAAGCAGGTCTCCTGGCTGTTGGTGTTGTGGACGTTGAAGGTAACTTCGGACAACAAGAGTGCGTGCGACTCTCTGTCTTGCCATCGCGTGATGCACCTCTAAGCGAGGCAGAGGAAGTGGGCAGAGCCATTGTCAATTACTCAGTGACAGAAGTCAAGCGAATTCGTGGAGTGAGGAGTCACCAGATCGCTGAGATTCTGGGATACGCCGATAGCGAGTATATCGCAGTACGAGACAATGTTGGACTGCTTGTGAAAGAGCTGAGTCGACCTGTCACGCCAAGCGGATCTGAGAAGAGGTCGAGCACAGGAAGGCTCAGCTCATATACTGACCGCTAAACCACCCTGCCGCAACGAACTCACAAGCATTTGACACGACCATGATGAAACGCATAAGAAAAGCGCATTTTTTGAAATACAATTAAATCCGATTTAGATTTGATGTTAGAATTTAAGTTATGTTTAATAGCTTCTCTTTACGGGAGGCACTGACTTGCATTCGGCTTCATCCAGCGTATCCATTGTGACCTTTCTGTAACCGACGGTGACTTCATCGCCAGGTCGGCTCTGCCAAGTCAAACTGTGTTTCATCCATTCCGCATCGTTACGGTCAGGGAAATCCTCTCGAGCATGGCTGCCCCTGCTCTCCTCTCTCATCAGCGCGCTCTTGACCGTCTGTGCAGCACATGTGAGGAGATTCCTCAACTCCAATGTCTCTACAAGATCAGAATTCCAAATCATACTTCGATCTTTGATGCCCACACGAGTGCTGAAGTCTTTCTGGAGCTTCTGAAGCTTCTTGTTTCCTTCTTCTAACGCGTCCTTTGTGCGGAAGACGGCAACGTCCGACTGCATAGTCTTCTGCATATCTGTACGGATCTGGGCACTGAGAATATCGCCATCGGCTTGGCGAATTTGTTCCATTTCCGCTAAGCTGTCGAAGCCGATGTTTTCGGGGGCCTTTTTATGGGCCATGCCTGGTTCGAATTTTGAGGCTATGTCTAGAGCACATGCTCGGCCAAAGACGACGATGTCCAGAAGACTGTTTGCTCCAAGTCTGTTGGCGCCGTGGACACTAACTGAAGCTACTTCACCTGCAGCGTAGAGACCCTCCACTGGCTTCTCGGTGCCTGTACTGGGATCCACAGTCAGGACTTCTCCTTTCCAATTGGTTGGCACACCTCCCATGCAGTAATGTACAGTGGGCAAAACGGGAATAGGGTCCTTGGTGATATCGATGCCAGCGAATATTGAAGCTGTCTCTGCGATACCAGGAAGTCGTTCATAAATGGTTTCCTTAGGCAGATGACTTAATTGAAGATAAATATGATCCTTTTCTGGGCCTGCACCGCGGCCATCGCGAATCTCAATATTCATGCTTCGAGAAACGACATCTCTTGACGCAAGATCCTTTGCTGTGGGCGCATAGCGCTCCATGAAACGTTCGCCTTTACCATTGAGCAAATATCCTCCTTCTCCACGAGCTCCTTCGGTAATGAGTACTCCGGCCCCGTAAATGCCAGAAGGATGGAACTGGATGAATTCGAAATCCTGGTTGGGCAGTCCAGCGCGAGCAACCATGGCCTGTAAGAATGTTAGATTGCACATATGTAGCTGGAGGGTTTTGATTTACGTTACCGTCACCGGTTGATGTATGCGCTGATGTACATGAAAAGTACGATCGGCCATATCCACCGGTGGCGAGGACGGTGTTCTTAGCGAAAATACGATGTAGCGTTCCATCCTCCATGGACATGCAAAGCACACCGATGCAAGTGCCATCGACCATCAATAAATCAATGCAGAAATATTCAATGAAAAAGTTGGTATTGGACTGTTCAAAGTCAGAGCCATGTAAATGATCATGTTGATTGTACGTCTCACCTTTAAGCTCTGTCCGTAAAGTGTGTGCAAGATAGCGTGGCCAGTTCGATCAGCAGCTGCGCAGCACCTATAAGCTTGTCCTCCTTTCCCATACTCTAAGCTCTGTCCTCCAATCGCACGCTGATAAATCCTCCCATCGTTTGTTCGAGAAAAAGCCATGCCGTAATTCTCCAATTCGTAAACAGTTCGAGGGGCTTCTCGACACATGTAATGAATAGCATCTTGATCTCCAAGCCAATCACTGCCTTTGACAGTATCGTACACATGCCAACGCCAATCGTCCTTGGTCATATTCCCCAACGCAGCATTGATGCCGCCTTGGGCCGCTACCGTATGAGAACGGGTGGGAAATAATTTAGTGATGCACGCTGTGTTCAAGCCGGATTCAGTGAGTCCCACTGCTGCTCGGAGACCAGCGCCACCAGCTCCAACCACAATGGCATCGAAATGATGGTCTATCACGGGGAAATCGAAAGAGGACTTTATTGAGGAAGTCGTGGCTCGCCTTCGCTGGGCATGGTCTAGCAGCGTCCGGCGCTGCGATTTGCAATATTGAGACGAGCGCTGTGAGCAGAAATGTGAAGATTGGAAAATGTTCGAGCCGTACAGCCATGTTTTGGACAAGGAACGTGACATGTTGGCCTCGGCCCAGAAAGCGAACGAGAAATTGCTAGGAGGGATTGCTCAACACAAAGACAAAACAACAAAAGAGCCACAGGCCTCGCAGGCTTCAAGGTCATCGTTAAATAAACATGACTAGGTCTCCTCTTGCATAAGCCGATAGTTATTTCCGCTCGTCCTTCCCGATACGAGTTTACACTTCATGATCCCCACACTCTGGGGTAAATTATTCCCATGTCCGGCTGATCAATTTAGCCCGATAAACCGAGGACAGGCACATTGCTTGCAGGTTTGACGCTACTTAGTCTGTTTCACGCGGTTGTATTTTTTGGTTTTATTGAAGAGCATTCGTTTCAAAAAGAACTTATTCGCTCAGATCGAGTGTGACTTTAGTCGGCCTTTCGACCCTTAATAGTATCAGACGATGCGACTGTCGTTCGTTCTCTAACACCGCTGTCAGAGTACCCTGTTGCCGTACTGCTGGATGCAATGTGAAACACGGAGCCCTGTCTGCCTCTCTGTTCTTCATGCTCGTCGTCACAGCCTATTTCAAACTCATCAGTCATTTCAATCAAGTCGCCTATACCACCAAACCCTTTGCTAGGTGTTCCAACCGATGCACGAGCAGCCCGTTGTTTGTCTGTAGGTTCTTTGGCCTTTGTTGCCATTCGCCTCATCCAAGTTTCGATTGCACCTCCCACATTTTCCAGATTAAGCGTCTTACCGAAAACTGGCGTCGCTACGCCAGAGCCGGTTGGCGTCGGATCGTCCGTATACAGTGGCAGATTGGGCGTGAGAAGTCCTTGTTGGGTACGAGGCGGCGCGACATCAGGCAAATGTTTAGCAAACATCTTATTTAGTCCATCTTGCGCAGGACCTGGGAAGTGCACGTTCCTTCCCATAGTTCCAACACCACCAGGTCCAGTCAGAAAGCTTGGAAAATAGCTATGGTCAGAACTGCTTTGTCGTCTGGTTTGCGGCCGTCTTTGCGGTGAGTCATGTCGCCCAGGAGAACCAAAATTATTCAACAAATCATCTGTTGGTGGGCGAACAAGATCTAGTGAATTGGAGGGGCTGTCGAGATCAGAGAGACAATTGCTTTTCCGCCTAGCAGGTGGGAAATACCCAAGCGCTCTTCGTGACAGACGTGCTATCTCAACTGGTTTGGTAAAGCCTGAAAGCAGAACCCATGAGTCATGATGCCATGGAGGCTCAGCGTCTATACTGGATGTCGCTTTCGATGAAGTAGGTCGCAGGCTACTACTTGTTGCAGCCGAATTGCTTCGATTACGGCCTCCAGCGCCATCCATGTCACTGTTGATCAAGTCCTGGATTGAAGGCACTTCTTCGGCTTGACCAGCTTGTAGTGCCTCACTTTCAGAGCCGAGCAGATCCACCGATTCCGGCCCGGATACGACCTTGCCTTTAACGCCGCATGCGTCTACGGGTAAAATGATAGTTTCCCGACTTTGTACAGTGTCATTTGGCCACATGCGATTCGCTTTCCGTAGCATGTTAGCACTGCAGTTGAATTTGATTGTGATACCTGCTAAAGTGTCGTTCTTTTGGACATGGTGAACATAGACTAGGGCGTCGCGCACTTCATTGTCGCTGGGTGGTGGAGCTGAAGCCGACGTCATGTCATCGGACAGTCTTCGTTTGAACTTCCCCAGCGCATCAGCGTAGCTGCTTTCTTCTTGGGTAAGCATGTCTCGCCGCTTCTGTGCTCTGAATGAAGCTATTTGCTCTTCCTTTGTACCTGCTCCAATATCCCTAAGTGTAGGGTGGGAGGTAGGAGCTCCTGGACCCCATGTGCTTGGCGGTACGCTTGCTGATCCGCGCGAACCGTACGAACTTTTCCCAGTCTTCGTGGCACGAGGTCCACCGTTTTGCCCGGCGGCTTCGATTGATGTATCGCTCGCAAGTAGATCCGTTGCGATGCTCTGAAGTGCGTTCCATGAGTTGCCCCACAAATCTGCTAATGATGTCGGCGGTTCATGTCCTGTTCGCCCATGTCTGCCAGCAGTACCATTGGAAATGGGACCAGGGCCAGATCTTTTGCGCGTGTCATAGCTCGTAGCCGGCCTCGAGAGGCGAGACGGAGGGATGGGCGAAGCTGATCGGCTATCGTACGGTGACGGGGCTGGTGATACAATGCGAGCGGTAGAAGTGGCTTCGGGATCTACAGAAGATTCATCGCCGGTGTCGAGTACGGAGATTAAACGTCGAGTACGTGGTCTCAGGGAGGAAGACGCCACATTGCTGGCGCTCATTGCCGGTGGCCGGGTCTGCGAGGAGACATGTAGGTGTGTTTTCCCGAGGAAGTGGCCGAATCAATCTTGAGCAGCAACGGGAGCAGACGGCATTGTCCAAGATGACGCGAAGGGAGTGGAACGGAGTGGAGTGTATTCACGTAAGGCGAGGTGCTTGGCTATCGGCTAGGTGTTTGGCCCGAAACGGCAGTGACGTGTGAGGGTGATGCGGCCGACGCACGGGCCGGGGCGGGACGGCAGCCCGGACGACGGCCCGGACGGCAGCTCGGACAACTTTCCTTCCCCAGAGCCAAGACCTGGAAGACCCCAGTTGAGCTCCACGTCACAAACCCAGCTACTGTACAGTCACTGCTGTAGTGCACTGTCCGTGCCTTTGGGGCTTCAGCAACAATATTGCTTTGCAACCCTCCCAATGTTCTTGTCATTACAAATACAAATCGCCTCCCAATGCCCGTTCACGAAAGCGCCAGACGCCTTCAACACTCCCTGATCCCAACTCCTCCCGCAGCTAACGCTCACAGTGTCGGCTCCGAGACCGATGACTTGGGCACAACACCTCCCACAGTAGGCCAATGTGATGGCGTCAATGCGAAACAGTCTGGCCTTCCCATTCTGAGTCATCGATTGCGACACAGCAGCAGTATTCTGGCTGTAGTCCTCAGCAACGACTATCTTTACGCTGGAACTCAAGGAGGCGAAATTTTGGTTTATGAGCTCGCTACGTTCTCGCGCAAGGCTGTGATTGAGGGACATCGTGGGAGTGTTTTAGCATTGTGTCTGGACTCAGAGAATCAACTGCTATTCTCAAGCGCCGGAGATCGAATAGTAAATGTCTGGAATACGGAAACACTGGCGCAGGAATGCTGCCTGTACACATCATTCGATGTTGGCGACATCTTCTGCGTCGCCTTTTCGTCAGCTTTACAAACCGTCTATCTTGGAGCACAAAATACCACCATTCAATGGTGTCCGCTGCGAGATACACACACACCACGATCACACATCCATCCTTCCTTGCGTGATGACCCCTTCTTCGATTCAGCTGGACCTGGCGGCATTCGGGCCCCTAAACCTGCAGCAGCAGATGTAACACCACGACATGCCATAGGAGGCAAGGTTGTAGAGATTGGTAGAACGCGTGCAAGACATTTCGCGCACTACGGATACGTGTATTGCATGGTTTTGGCCAGGGATGGTGTGCCTGAATCGGGCGGTCGAGAGGTCCTCATCACAGGTGGTGGAGATGGCGTGGTAAAACTGTGGACTTTGGATTCGGAGAACGAAGGTGCTGTGGACGAGTGGTATTCCTTGAACGACGGACGAGAAGAAGGTTCTTCGGTACTCTCGCTAGCACTGGATGGAATTTTTCTCTACACCGGTCGGGCCGGGGGTGAGATTGATGTGTGGGACTTGGAGACTCGCCAGCTGGTACGCAACATCAAGGCACATCGTGATGATGTCCTTACCATCTGTGCGGGCGGTGGGTTCTTATTCAGTGCGGCAATTACTGGATACGTTCGCAAGTTCGATCGCCAGTATCAGCTGAAGTCAAGACTAAAGGCTCATGAAGGCCGTATTCTATGCTCTGCGTTTGCCAATAACAATGGTCGACCAATCTATGTGACCGGTGGAAATGATAGCTCACTTGCAATCTGGGATATTACAGGCTGCACCAGTATCGCAGCGCCAACGACCAAGACCAGCAACGAACAACTCCTGGACTACGTTCGTCGATTTGTTTCATACCGAACAGTTTCTTCAGATCCACGACATCAAATAGATTGCCGAAGAGGCGCATCATATTTGCGATCAGTTTTCAGGAACTTTGGCGCTGTCACGGAAATGCTGCCGGCGATCGAGCCTTTGAATCCAGTTATCCTTGCCAAGTTTCGCGGCAATCCTGCGACTGCAGACAAACGCAAGAAGATCCTGTTCTATGGTCATTACGACGTCGTGGCGGCGGATAAGGCTGCTAGCAAATGGCACAGCGATCCGTTCACCATGGAAGGCATCGACGGATATCTTTACGGCCGTGGCACCAGTGACAACAAAGGACCCCTCATCGCAGCCATTTTTGCTTGTGCCGAACTCATGGCTGAGCAAGCCCTTGGATCTGACATTATCTTCTTGATCGAAGGCGAGGAGGAATGCGGTTCACGTGGTTTTGAGTCAATCGTCAATGCGAACAAAGACAAGATTGGCGATGTGGACTGGATTCTACTGGCTAATAGCTACTGGCTAGACGATGAGATCCCATGTTTGACGTACGGTTTGCGTGGAGTCATCCATGCCACAATTCAAGTTGAGAGCTCACATCCTGATCTACACAGTGGTGTTGATGGAAGCGCCAACCTAGATGAAAGTCTCAAGGATTTGGTCTGGGTTCTGTCGACTCTGACGGGTAAGCATGGCGAAGTGATGATTCCAGGCTTCTACGATCCAATTCCGAAACTGGAAAAACAAGAAGAGGTTCTCTACAGAGATATCACCAGTGCCCTGATTCAGCAGAATCCATCTCTGGGGGACCCAGACGCGCTGGCTGCTAGTCTTATGCGCCGATGGCGGGAGGCCAGTCTCACCATTCATGGGTTCCAGACATCTGGGCCTAATAATGCCACCATTATCCCCCGTCTGGCCAGCGCCGCATTGTCTATGCGTCTTGTGCCTGGCCAAGAGTCTGCTGTGGTTGCCAAAGCATTAGTGTCGTATCTCCACGCGAAGTTCAACTCTTTAATTTCCAAAAACACATTGACCGTCAAGATTGAACATCAAGCGGAACCATGGCTGGGCGATTTAAACAACGAAATATACAAGACGCTGGAGGGAGCTATCATGGACGCCTGGGGACCTGTTTTGGAGAGCCAGCCGAGTAGACAAAATCCACTCGGCGGAAACACTCCAGTTGTTGAACAAGACGATGAACACCGCGGTATATCTCGCAGCATCGCAATTCCCAATGGATCTAAGCTAGCAACAGCGACGAGAAAGGCAAAGAAAGGCGCCAGTGGCAGCCAAACAGCATCATCGACATCAACAACGGACCACCTCGCAGAGCTTACAACTCGCCTTGCTGCCGTAGAGACAAACGGCAACGGAGGTCAAACCGGCAAGTCACTCCACATGGCAGAAATTCAAATGCTCGACGAGTCGGCCAAGAAGCCACTTCGAACCAAACCCCTCTATATTCGCGAAGGCGGGTCCATTCCGGCCATTCGCTTCCTGGAAAAGGCGTTCGACGCACCAGCAGCGCATTTGCCGTGTGGACAGGCATCCGACTCGGCGCATTTGGACAATGAGCGATTGAGGCTGGTGAATCTGTATAAAAGTCGGGACATTCTGAAGACGGTGTTTAGGGATTTGCCCGCGAAGTAATGAGCATACGGGATTTACTCAATCAATCTGTAACATTGACAGACATGCGTGAACGGAGAGACGGATGGATGAAGTTTTAGTAATAATCTAGATTTCAATTAATGATTGGTCAACCGCATATCTTGTCATGATGAAGTTGAAGTTGAAGTTTCATTTGCGTCGGCTTTGGCTTGTTCTTCTGGTGTTCGGGTCCGCAGCTGTAGAGCATGGATGCCGCCTTCCATGGCTAATTCGTCCTCCATCAGCGCGTAGACCATTCGGTGGCGAGCGGGCTGCATTTTGGATTTGAAAGCTTCGGACGTGACATATACTCTGGTGAAGGAACGTTAGTTTAGCAACAAGAAGACGGAGGGGCCGAATTGTAATTCCTACCTAAAATGAGTCTCTTTGGAAGTCACACCTTGCATGGCTTTATGGTGCGAATGCAGATGCGAGTCATTGAATATCTCGAGTTTGCTTGGAGCCAAGGACTCGGTGAGTTTGGTGCGCAGGGCATGTTCCATTGGAGTTGTCGTTGTTGACGAAGACGACATGTTTGAGATTGAGCGGCGGGAGGCCGGGTGTTGGAAGAGGATGCGGCGGAACATTAAACTGCGGGCATCGGAGAGGCGATGCAGTGAGTAGACGGAGGAGATGTTATTATTATACTATGGCCGACGACTGTCCCTTTGTAGTCCTGGTTGGATGGCGGAGAAAGGTGAGGTTCGCCGCACTTGCCTCTGTGGGAACTTTACGCATGGTGGTGGATGGATCGGATCGAGCTGGATCTGCGATGACGACGCCGGTAGGCGCCAGCGCGTTTTCTCCCGTTGACAGTTAATTCTGCCCCCTCCATCCTCCTGCTCTTCTTTTCCGCAGCGCCTCCAGTGTCATGTCTAATTAAACATTTGCTGTATAATCCCGAGGGTGGCATCCAATTGAGCTACAAGAGACAATGCCATCAGACACATTTGACGAGCGGGAGTACCGCAACGATTGGCGACGCCCCGCTCAGGACACCGTCATGCAGTCGCCTGATCATGCCCAGCCAATCGCACGAAAACCACAGTACGTCGACTCGGATAAAAAAAGACGCTCAGCATACATTCCTCAACACGCATACGAATCTGCAAGGAGAATACTTCCAGAGAATGTAGAGAACAGCCCTCTAATCGATCGCGTCACCAACCGGTGGAGAGATGAGAAGAAGTTGTTACTTCCCGAAGTTGACGAGTACGAGCCCGGATTTTGCGATTTGGAGGATGAGAACAGTTGTCCAAACACAACGTATGCTTTAATCCGCACTCGGCGCTTCCGCAGGACGCTGATGGTGATACTGCTCGCACTTGTGGGATTGCATTACATCTGGAGAATGCACTTGCGGCCGCGACTGAGAGACGAATGGAGCTTTCAGGAAGGCTTTTTGCCGGATCGAATTAATGGAACATACGGCCTTGCGCGCGGTGGTGATTTTGACGGTATAAAGATTGCAGATTTGGACCCTGCACTTATACCCGGTGGAGAGGCGGATCCGGACGGGATACGGAGGCTGGTTTTCGTTGGCGACATTCATGGATGCGTGGATGAGCTGGACAGGCTGCTTAAGAAGATCGATTTTGACGAGGAGCATGATCACCTCATTGCCACTGGTGATGTTGTTTCCAAGGGTCCGCACAATGTCCAAGTCCTGGATAAACTGATCCGTCTTAAGGCTAGCAGTGTTCGCGGAAATCACGAAGATCGGTTACTGGAGCAGGCGAAATCTATGTCGTCGACTGCCTTGTCGGAAGAATTCTCGAGCAAAGGTGCAGCAAAGGACGCAGCACTTCTCAAAAAACTTGACAAGAAGCATCTGAAGTACCTTCGCGAAATGCCCTTGATGCTGAGAATTCCAGCTTTGCCGAAGGCTTCGGGCAAAAAGCAGACGCACGTCAAACACGGCATAGTCGTTGCCCATGCTGGTCTCGTTCCTCACATCCCATTGCGATTACAGGATCCATATTACGTCATGAACATGCGGTCCTTGAATCCACGAACTCACCTTCCCTCCGCTGACCGCGATGGCCCACACGGAGACTGTAAACCTTGGTTCACAACCTGGAATTGGTACAATAGCCGCTTAGAGCAAGGCCGCACCTTCCAAGACTTCTTCAAAATGGACAACGACGACGAACTAGACGAAACTGAATCCGTGGGCTGGTTGAAAGCCACTTTTGGAAATGCTTCGAAGAGGAAACATAAGCCACAAGTCGTCATATATGGTCATGACAGCAAAATGGGCCTGCAGATTGAGCCTTGGAGCAAGGGCTTGGACTCGGCTTGTGTTTCCGGCGGCGACTTGACAGCCTTGGTGCTTAATTCCAAGGGAAAGCAGGTCTTACACAGTGTCAGATGTAAGGATTACAGGGATTGAGAGGGCTGAGTTGGTTCTATGGGTTCCATCTTGATTTCGGGACATGGGATTGGGTGATTTGGGAAAATTGATTCTTTGTATAATTACATACATAATGTGATACCCGGCAGATTTTAAAGCTAGCAATAATATGTATACTACACAAAACATGGTTAAATGTGTAAAGGCTTATTCCAATGAGCTTTCCATCATCTCGTCTTGACAATGTCTTTCACCTTCTCGGTCACTTGTCTGGCTCCGCTGTCATTTCATTACCATCATTGTTCTCCAGGTCGGTATGCCCCAGCACACAATTTACGGCGCCTTGGTTTTCAGCTGCACCCCATGCCACTGTTTAATCTCATCACCGAGAATCTTATTCACCAAACGGTGTTGCTTGACAATCGGCAAACCCTTGAACTGCTCCGACACAACGTCCAAAGCGTACATGGATCCGCAGCCGCCACTGATGTCTTGTACCTCGAGTTTGGTCGGGTGGAGACTTTCTTTGAGTGTGTTAAAGATTTCCAGCTCTTTGGGATTAAGGTAGTCGGGGGCTTCGACTGGTTGTACGGGCGATGCGCCTTCGGTTGCGTAGTTTCTTCGAATGGAAAGGCCCGAGGTTTGTGTTGGTGGACGGAGCGGTTTTGAGCGTTGTGTTGCGCGTGGCAGGCCGAGCTGTGCTAATGGTCGGGCGGCAGCAATGCTACCGCGGAAGATGCGCTGTATTGATGCCATGGTTTATGCGTTTCTGTTCTGGTGTTGATAACAATGCGTGGAAGAAGCTGTTCGATGTCATCGAAGTCACCTCCGCATTCCCCGCACGACTGCCAACATTCATGACTTCCATAGTCCAACAACCTAGCAATGTGAACTACAGGGAACATGGCGCCCATCCGCCGATATCTCAGGATCACGCGATACTCTGTCCTTGAAGTTCGAATTTACCTCGACAGACCTTCAGACGCCGGTTGGCTTCTCTCAGAGCGCGACCCGGTCCTTTCACGAGTCATAGAAGAAATTCGGCCATTGGTACTTCCACGTCTACGCGAGGAGAATGAGAATGCGAGGAAGAAAGGTGGCAAGAAGAAGAAGAACATCAAAGACGTCATCAGTCGAGGTAATGCGATATCAGGTCAAACAGAATCGGAATCAATTGATTGACATGTGATAGATGACTTTGAGGTGACCATCTTCTTAACAGAATTATCAACTCGACACTCTCTCCTCACGAAGCAGAAGAACTTTTCTGATAAACCGAAACTCAAATCGACGAGTGATAAGTTGACAGGCTGGCTGCAAAAGTCGACCGACAATCCCATTCACGTTGAAGATGAAGAGGGGCCAGTCATACTTCAAGAAGAGGATGGTGATAGCATGTTGAAGTTGAACGACATTCCAGACACCAACAGCGCCACATCAAAACGCCAGACTGAAGAATTCGTCAATGTCGACGAACCACTCTTTGTCAGCTCGGACGACGAAGAAGGTTTCCAAACGCAACGAGAACGACGAGCGACTAAAAGACGGAGATCAGAACGTGTCGAGGAAATGACGGAGCATTCATTAGACAATGTCAATGAAGAAGGGGGAGCAGACGATAAGAAGAAACTCGGCTTGCATACCTCATACGATGGCTTCAGTATCTATGGCCGCATTTTGTGCCTTTTGGTCAAGCGCAAGGGAAATAAAGCGCCATCGAGGACGAGTAACGGTCAAGACATGCCTGGCAGCGGGAGTCAGATGATGGAGCAATGGGTCAGTACGCAAGCCGTTCAAGAAGGCGGGCTGGATGACGATGAAGATGATGGCTGAAAAGAAGACGACCCACCTGCATACTGTTGAAGCAAGCCGATACAAGATGTTGGTTTGTTGCCCTGCGATTGAATTGATCGCTCTCGGGGGATCTTCTTGCCCAAAACACGCCGCTGTGGAGAGACATGATCAGCGCTACCTGCTTCGAGCCTCGTATTTGCGTCGCGAATGCGAGCTGGAACGACACAGGCTTACTATGTCAATCTTTGCAATAAATGCTTCAACTCTAGACCACATTTGAATAGGAGAATGGGTACGGGTTAGTTCATCAGAGTGAACAGGCGATGAACCCACGCAGATGCTTCCACATTCCGGCGCACACCCCCAGTAATATGGACAATCACGGTCTTTTATGGCTCGTGAAGTGAAAAATCGAAGAGCACTTCAAGGGCCATTCTTGGATTCCCGTATATTTTCAATTACGGCACATTGAAAGAGCAACTTCTCAAATTATTTGCCTACTTTACAGCTGCTGACTTCAGTGCTGCTACAATTTCCAACTCTCTCGTCCAATTCCTTGAACAACCCACCTATATAATCAAAAAAGGAGTCACTCGAAACGGCCAGCCGTCGGCATTGCATCCAATTCATTACAGTTGTAAACTTGTCAATAAAACCGCCATTCAACAGCTCTTTGTCGGCTTTTCTTGAACCTTGCCTGTAGGCTCGTCATCAGTCTTTCGACTATCGGCTACCATGGGTGCAGCCTTGCCTTTTGGATCAGCGGCAGAAATCATAGCCGAATTGGCCTTGATAGCCTCATACCACGCCTGTGCCATCAAATCGTAACCCTCATCATTCGGATGTGTCTTATCGTTGACATTAATATCCATCCTCGGCACAGCCTGATTCATATCGACCCAAACGACCTTCTGGCCTCCATGTTTAGCCTTCATGGCAGCTTCTTCAAGTCCTTTATTCAGCCGAGTAATACAGGTATCAGTCTCATGGTTGAGATTTGGAACAAGACTAGACGCGAAGATCGTAGCATGTGGATTCTTCGCCTTCATGTGTTTCAACAACATGCTGTAATCCCCCGGAGCGGCGTCGAGATCCGTAGGACCAACGTTACAATCGTCGGTCCCGAGATTAACGAGAATCACATTCGGCTTGTAGTCGTATGATCCATCTGCTTGAGCCCGTTGATCCATCTCATAAATCTTCTCTGCATACACGTGTCAGATCTCACGACGATAGAAGGGGGATTAGACGTCAACGAACTCCCTGGCTTGGCTTCAAAAGCGCCATTTGGCATATCCCCGCCTGTGAAAGTTCCGACGAGACTCACTTTAATCCCGTCATCTTCGAGAAGCTGTTGCAGTTTAAGCCGATACCCATTTCTATTGGTCGAGTCTTGTCCGGCAGTGATAGATGCGCCGAATGGCATGATCTTGAGCGTCATTCCATTGTTTATCGATCGGTTCGTGAGTACTATATGGCGATGAGTTGGTATATTGCCTAATATAAACGTTCGGAATTCGATTGATTTACTTTGAGCTTTGTAGAGGCTAGAGATTGTTGCTGCCGAGGCGATCAATGTTGTTGTTGGGATATACATCTTGTAGAGAGATGAACGAAATAAGAAGGAATTCGATTTGGGTGATGACAGGCGAGTGCTAAATGGAGGTACTTGATAACTATACGAAAACTCTCACGCCGTCACAGACGTGTTCTTACGGCGTTCTGCCCACCGTCTGCAATGGTAGCGTCACCATCTCACCGTCGTCGAGCAAAAAACACTCATGCCCGCTCTGCGCAGTAGCTGCCTAGCGCCAGCTAAGAATGATGAAACAGCTGCAACGGTGCGGCGGTGCACATGCGGCGCGCCAACCCCAGAACACAGGATTCAATGGCCGTCACCAGCAATACCTCGAAAAACGTCGTAGGGCGCCATCATGGCGTGGATGGACGGCGCTCAACCATTTTTGAGAAGAATATAGAACTTGCCGGGAACGCAATAGGTTTCCACGATGGAGAAGATAATGATGCCTTTAGACCGCACTGCTAGGCCTTTCTCGCCCCCGTGAGCGCCGCATGCACCAGATTGGATGTTGGTTTGCCTTGGGACGCACCAAAGCGGCGTTGCAGCTGGCATGAGATTGGACTTAATTCCTTTTTTACAGCGGTCAGTTGGCATCGGGGGTTATTGTGAATAACTGCAGTGGAACCAACCAATATTATTTGCGCATGCCGAACTGTCTGCGGTCTATGTAGTTGATATCATCTTTGGTATTGATGCCTCAGGCAGACGTTTGATCACTACAGGAATCTCTCCGCCTTCTCATTTGGCTTCGCCACCCAAGAACACCATCAGTTGTCGTTCAAAGTCGCAGTGTGTAATAGTCCTATCTCAATAAAATCCAGACTACCATTATTTTTATATTTATCAGCGGTGTTATTCGCCATGCCTGAACAAATGCCAGAGCAGGTGATTGCTTGCATACGGACGCGTCTCGCCGAAGGTGAATCGTGTCGTACGATTGCACGAGCGATTGGCATAAGCAAGACAACAGTTGCAAAGGTTGGCAGAAGATTACGAGCCGGCGGTCCCGTCTATTCGGATCATACTGTAGCGCGGAAACCACGGTCGCTCAATACCGAGCAGGAAGAGGTTAGTAGCTGTATATTGTCGAGTAGGCTTTTGTTATTGATTGACTGACTCACGCGCAGTGGGTTTTGAATGTCCTCGCTCATGAACCAACCTTGTTCGCCAAGGAGCTGACAAGGATGGTTTTTGACGAATTCTCCATCCAAGTCCATCGAACGACGATATTGCGGATGTTGCAGCGCCGTGGATGGATGAGGACGACGTGTGGACGGGTTGCTAGCGAGCGCAACGATTTGTCCGTTCGCGACGTAGACTCAACTGGACAGACGCGAACATGAGAGGGACCTTTTCACTCGGAGCGGCCACATGAGCAGAACGACGTATATCGTGACGGCGACTACTTGCGCAGATGATATAATCTGTATGCAGAGATCGCTTATGGAGATGAAATCCAGCGCGAGAGACACTTGAGTAGGTTCAATGTCCTTCTCTATCGTATAGGACAATGAGATCGGTCAATGAACTCTTAGAACCGACTCCTGGGGATGACTCCTGGAAACGACTCCACGTCTATGTATGCCACGAGTACACCACGATAACCAACCGGCCCCGTCTCACGAACCATTCCAATCCGTCCATCCGGCACGGCTATCAACTCGGCTACCACCAACCCGGCATTCAAATCGGCAATCGACTCGACAAAAACAGAAGACCATGCACGACGAAGATCGCAGCGCTGGGTAAAGATCATTGCTCTATACTTGAAAACGCCAATACACCGTTGATTGAATCGAGCCGTCGAGCAGTTTGACCCATAAACCGCGTTTGCCCCGAAAACTCGTTGAATCGACGAGTCGTTGAGCCGAAAGCATGCATGCATGCATGCAGACAATCCTAAGCCTAAGCTACATACCCTTGTCCTATACCAAACTATACATACACTATTATACCAAACGATACCTTTATCAGACTATATGAAACGAAACCGCGATGACATCATCCTGCAGCTACCATACCCCAAATTACAAACCACAAAGATTTGAAAGCGACATGACACACGATTACAGTAGACAGACCTCTTTGCGAGCATGAAAGCGCAAATGAAGGCGAGAAAAAAACGCAGAACCACGGCGACAAGACAAAGAAACTCAGGACCGAAAAACGAAAACAATGGATCGTCTTTTTTGGCTTTTTTGGTCGAGTCTAGTCGCATCTAGTCTATCAAGTCCATGTAGTCTGTCTAGTCTGTCTAGTCTGTCTAGTCTGTCTAGTCTGTCTAGTCTGTCTAGTCTGTCTAGTCTGTCTAGTCTGTCTAGTCTGTCTAGTCTGTCTAGTCTGTCTAGTCTGTCTAGTCTGTCTAGTCTGTCTAGTCCATATCGTCCATGTTGAGTCCTAAACACTTGGTTGGCGGGAATATATTTTTCAACAGCGATAGGACTTGAAGCATTATGGCTCGTAGCGCTAGGTTTCATTTTCGGACTGTGACTCTCAACGATGGCTGTGAATAGAAAACCGGCAATACCGAAACAGGCAAGAACAAAAAAAACAGAGTCTGTGAATTTCTCAAACCTGTACAACAGGGGCCGAGAAGAGGATATCTAAAAGTCTGTACAAAATAAATAAAATGTTCCACTCCCATTTCCGGTTGACAATGACACCAACCTGAAAGTTGATTCTCCTGCGACCATAACTCCCTTTTCCAACAATGACACCACCACCGTCCAAAACTCCTCTGTCCAAAACTCCACCTAGAACTTCTCCGTCCATGACTGCTGCGTCCATAACTCCACCATGGTAATAGATATCCCCGAGAGTGTTCGTTATATTATCCTATCCGGCCGTAAATCGTCGCTCGCGCTCACACGCATTCGAGAAAATGTCCAAGTTATCTTCCTGAGATGAACAAACATTCGAATTCCGATTTCGAGTCCGAGTCAAGCCTTTCCCGGTTGGGAGTTGACTCTGACGTTCCTTGATAAGATTGGATTCCACATCGTTTTGCTTGTTTTTTATTTTATTTTAAAAACAAAGTCCATTTCATGCGGAGATTCTAAAGGTCAAGATTAAACGAAAACTCATTGAGATCTCTATTGCCCGATTGGGGAGTATGTCGTGTGAGACGCGAAGCAGAACGCTGTGGGAATTGTCCAGCAAGATGATGATCCTGAGCGCTGAAAGATCGTCGCGTAGCGTCGAGCTCGACGTGATGTTCGGGGATGATTCTGCGTTCCTGGTCGTTGGAGGCAAATGTCGGTTCGGGGGTTTGTAGACGTCGTCGATCCCATTCTTTGCCGCCAATGTTAGTTGCGACGGGGGGCGCGGCGCGGAAGCGACGGCCGCCGTCGGGATTGGGGGCGATTTCGTCGTCCACCAGGATGATCATCCAGGCGCCCACGTCGCCGGTTATGCTGAGTAGAGGTGTGCAGTGGATCCAGCGGGAGCGGCCTTCCCCTTCGCCATTTTCGTGCGGTCGTGTTAGCCATCGTACTTTGGCCGTGACACCGCGACCTTCTTGCATGGCCGACTTGAGTTCATCTCTGACACGGCTACTTCCACCAATACGGGAGAAGAAGCTGCTTTGCGGGACTCCAGGAACACGTAAAGATGGTGAGGTGAAGAGGATCCGTGAAGAAGGTGCAGGACGGATCAAGAGCCACTGTGAAAAGTCAGTCGTGTCATTCCTCGTTGAGAGACAAGGGAAAACTTACATGAGGATACATGGGGTCAACCTTGCTTTCCATTCTCATGCGCATCGTAGAAGGCGTTGAATTGCCCGCTCGGCTTTTAGCTTGTTGAGCATCAAGATTTTCTTGGCCTAGATCTGTGAGGACAACTCTACGCATACCAGTTGGTGGTGGCGCATCGGTTTCATTGTCATGGGCATAATCTTTGTATATCCGACCACCACTACGACGCACTTTTTCCAATTCGATCGTGTTGAACATTTCACAGAGATCTTCCAACACGTCTTTGTTCGATGTATCTTCTTCGTCGTTTTCCATGGATTTTTGCTTGTCCACTAGTTTTTGTAGTCCTCTCAAACTCGTGCAATTTTTGGCCAATGCAGAGCAGTCGATTTGAGACCCAAGATAGTACTTTAGCTGGCCTTGGGTATCCTTGAGTGGAAATACGCACAACATTGTCATAAATGGAGTGCCATCTCGGCGATAGTTGAGGAAAGTTTCGGTGGTTGGTCGACCTTCTCTAATGGCATCGGCCAAGCGCGCGATACTGTTTGCGTCTGTTTTTGGTCCTTGCAGAAAACGACAATTTCTTCCGACGCAGTGATTAAGACCGTATTGTGTCATGCGCGCAAAGGCTTCAGAAGCAAAGACGATCGGATTGTCAGGTCGATTGGGGTCAGTCAAGCAGAAAACTTCACCCAAACCTTCACTTGCATCACGAAGATGTGGTGCTAGAGTTCCGTGGATACGTCTCTGAACCTGGCTTGAAATAATCTGCGACCATTGGAATGTGATGAAAGCAGGAAGATCGTTGTTCACCATGACAGCAAATGCTTGTTCCGCTTTTTCTTCGAGGGCAAAGTTTCGAGTTGGTGGTGGAGTTTTGTTTGTAAATGAATGGAATCTGATGGGATCAAGCGCCAAAGCAATGCCATTTGAATAGTTGATTGCACGTATCGCTTTTAGAGCGTCCAAGTAATAAACCAAGATTGGAATGCTTTGTGGACGGTGCGAATTCAAGAAGCCAGTAAATTTCAGTAGTAGTTGTGGGTCTGCGAAGATGGCACGTAGATGGGCTTCACTGAATAAGAGTTCTGCTTGTCGTTCCAGTTTATACTGACCAATCTCCTCATCAAATTGATGTGGTGGCAACAAATCAAACGAAGCCGGGTCATCTTCGACTAGTGGATCCAAGTCTTCAGTAGAGTGGCCATCTGGATTTTTCGTTTGAAGGGGAGCCTGGGTGTTGATGGATGTTGCCACAGTTTCATGGGAAAAGACAGATTCAGCACTGCTTCGCGCAGTGCGATCGTAAGTTGGACTGATCGCATCTGGTGTATTGCGATCTGGAGACGATCTCAAGGCGGACGAAGAAAGCCTGGACAGAATGGCCGTCGATCGCTTTGAAGTTGGCGATGGTATACTTGCGGCTGGAGCAAGACGATGAAACTGATTGCGAGAAACACTTCGTGAACTATAATCATCTTCGGCAGATGTTATCGAGTCGTATCTCGAGCGTGCTTGATAGTCATATGCCGTTTCGGGGGAATGGCGGGAATTCCTCGCGGGTGGAGCTGGAAGTTCTGTCTGGGGTGCATCTTCGGGTCCGCGCGAGGAGAATTGCGACGATGGACGAGCCATGGACTGTGCGTACATGTCTTGGAAATCCTCCATTAAAGCTTCTCCAAAGCCGTGACTGGAGTCGGACTGGGATTCTGGCGAAGCGAAACGAACGCCGTAATCCAACGAGTCCTTGTTGCGGCGGAGATTTCCCGTGGAATTTCGCGGGAGGGAGGCCATTTGGATTTTGCTGTCAATAGGCCTCAATACTCGCGGTTGGATCGGTGATTGGGTTACGGGATACTGGCCAATGAAGCAGGTTAGCGTCACCGCCTTTTAGCAGAGCCATCACAAGCAGCGAAGAGAAACATACCAAACGAAACTTGGCGGCTCTGCTATCCGAGTCGCGGTCGGTCGAGTATTGGTGGACGGAATCGCGCTTGGAGCTGCGTGCGGAATAGGAACGAAACATGTCGTCGGTGTCGCTGGAGCAACTTTGGCAGCGCGAGGGTTGCGACGGAGGCGACGTAGGAGTGGTGGCGGTTGAGGTGAGGAGGAGCGGTACCAGCACCGTCTGCGAGGGCACCGAAGCACGGCGATTGGCCTTATGCATTGACTGGAGGGAGTTGGATATGGATCATGGCAACTGGCTGGAGTGATGGAGTGGGAGGCGTGAATAGACAAGTCAAGACGAGACTGGACAAGACGAATCGAGACAAGACGAAACGAGACGAGACGAGAAGAGACGGGAACGAGAGCGAATCGACTTCCAACGCAGTACGAGACCCATGGGGGGGTTTTACGAGGGCGGCATGTCGCCACGATTAAGAGAGTTATGCGTCTTCGGGCGGCGCCATGGCTGCTGCAACATGTGCGATCTGTCGGTTGCGGGCAGCGTCGAGGGGAGTCGAGGACGAGACTAGACGGGACTAAGGAGGCGGGGACGAGACGAGACGAGGCTAGACTAGAGCGAGTGGACGACCGACGCCATGGCGGCGAGGTGTGGGTGGGAGTCACTAGTGGGTGTCTTAGTGGGAGGATGTGAAGCAGCGAAAAGTAGCTGGTTATTTGGTTAGTTGGTGAGAACAGTGGATGGATGAAGCTACACGTGCCTGGGCCGACTCAAGCTGATGATAATGCTGGTCGCCGTGGCTGATCGGGCGCTGGACCGGCAAGACGGACGCCGAGCCGACGGCCAATGGACCTGGACTGCAGCAGATGCCGTGGATCGTGTGGCCTGAGGGAGGGTTGACGAGGGAAGACATACTGCTACGGGATACAACGAGTGACGACGAACAAAGAGACGAGACGAGACTAGACCAGACCAGACAAGGCTCAGACGTCCACCTCGGCTGGCGTGGGAAATCATGCGTCCGTAGTCTCGGGAGGCGTCATTTTATTATTATCGTCTGTTCTTACTACGGACGTCCTCGACTGTGCTGCGCAGTGTTGTGCTGTGCTGTGCATGTGCCAAATGTATGCGCTGGATCATGTATGTGCATGTGCTGTGGTCCTACCCACCCGTGTTGCTGAGAGCTGCTAGACGTGATAGTCTCTATGATCGACCATCTCTCTGCCGACGGGGTCCACAGACATACATGTACACATCCACATACACACTCGCACTCTCATCCATATACACATGCACATACACATACACATACACACACGCACCCTCTATCAACATCCATCAACATCCAGAACTCATACACACACACAGAGCCCAGAACTTCACTTTCCTCACGTGAGCGTACCTAGTCCAGCCCCCCAGTTATGCTTCAATTAACGCCCTGTTCTATCGTCAGGGTTCCTGCTTCGAAATTACATCCGTGCATTCGCGGCAAAGCTTCCGGCTCTAGCCTCAGTTTCAACCTCGTCCACGGCTGAAGGCGGCGTCGCCCGCCCCTCAGCCTTGCATTGGCGTCTCTCCCCACTCCCGTTTCTTCCTTCTTCTTCATCATCATCACCATCATTCACAATATTATGATTCACTACCAACTTGGTCTACTGCCCGTTGCAATCATCGTATCCTACTTGTACACCCTTCCACCCACGCTTGGCACTTCATTTCCCCCTCGCCATTCGCCCTCCATCTCCACCCACAGCCGTATACGGACGTAATTCCCTAGTCATGCCATTGTTCATCCCCTGGTCTGTTCCGTGGTTGCACAATCATGCCCGCCGGTCCATTTTCCACATGTAGCTTTCGTAGGCGAATTGTGTCGACCCTAGTTCAGTGCACCACCACGTTGGACAACGCGGCCGGAACCACGATTCAACCGACGTGTTTTCAATGCAAGTGCTGTGGAGAATTAAAATCGACCCAGTCGCGCCACCTCGTCGAGGCACGGTCGATCGGTTCTATCGATTGCCGAGGATACAACCATAGACCGCCGCTAATATTGCCTGTAATCTGCTCGATCCAATCACCTGGATCGACAGTATCGCGATTACCAGGGGCATATTGGCTTATCAAGCAACCCATCTTCTCCTAGGCTGCCCTTGTCTGAAAGAAAACGTTCGGATCCATTGCCAAGTATTTAGATCATGTACAGACCACTCTGACGGCAAACCATGGTGGATTGCGGCCATGGAACAGAGTTTGTGGCCGTTGCTGTCTAAGATGGGTCATTTCATGGGGCGAACCGAAACATCACGCAATACAAACTCCTCAAGGTTCGAGCCTACTAAGGGGTGTTTAAGACAATCGCGATTGCGGTGCTTGAGGCGTTTTCGACTCCCGTTGCATGTCAGCTTTGCATTGCGTCTCAGCTGATGCTCGTCAGTAGCTGATGAACAGGGGGAAGTAGTGATATTGAGCGTTCAACCTCCCCTTATCTCTTTTCACTGCGACTCATCCATACCGGCTGCACTGCGATCTCTTTGTATGCGAGAAGCTGTTCGTACCTTCATGAAATATGCAAGCATAAATCCTACTGGCGTCCCGACAAGGAGAACGTCGTTGCCTAGCGGTTTTCACACCATACTCAGTCAGATTGCCATGTATGCGCATAACCGTCTAAGTTGACAGTACAGTAGGTAGAACGTATTCAACAGACTTGAATACGGTCGCAATGGCGGCAGTCATGCCATGTACAGTGATCACAACGTAGGCAGTGTAATTCACAATTGCGTGCGCTGATCCATCACGAACAGACAACTCCCGGGCGCACAAATCCTCTCCGATTTTATTGTCATAATATTAAACGCACAATGGATCTATCGCTCTTTCGTTACAGAAAGCAGTGCCTCCGAGTGCGACGGTCGAAGAATTCCCGCACGTATTATTCTCCTGTCGTGGGGAAAATGCACTGATTGGCTCTGCGCGTAATTCCTTCACAGGCGGCGCGTCGCCCTCATCCGAAACACTTTGTCCCAAGACCCGCGACAGGCGCCAACATCAGCACCACGGGACTCGAGGCAGCTGCCAGACTCTCAGACAGCGAAATTCGCACCCAGGCACACACTTGGTCGCAGACGATCAGTTGAAACCGAGAGAAGCGAACAAGCACGACGCGAGAATACCTTCATCTTCCTCCATTACACCCGAATCTCCGCCATGTCTAAATTCACCCTCGCCCTGGTCGCTGGCGCTTCTGCCGCTGTGGGCGCTGCTTCAACCGCTGCGCTCTTGGGTATGGGAAGCTCCAAGAAAAATATCCCTTCACAAACCGTCACAACCACCACCACGGTCGGCACTTCACCTACTGGCACCGCACCTCCACTTCCAGTCCCTATTCGCCGTCTCGACGACCCCAAAGCTCCCTTTGTCCCTCCTGTCGACCCAGCCGGCCTTTTCCAATATGGCTTCCCAGGCCCTGTCAACGACGTCCGCAACGCCGCCTCTCTCACGTCCTCCTACGACCGCCGCACAAAGAACCCTCACTGGGTCGCTGAGCACATCACCCCCGCCTCGCTGTTAATGCGCAACGGTGACAGACGACACTCGGCATTTGAAGAAGATCAAGCCATCCCAGAGAAATTCCGCGCCAAGCTCAAAGACTACTTCCGCAGTGGCTATGACAGAGGCCACCAAGTCCCCGCCGCCGACGCGAAATGGAGCCAAGAAGCCATGAACGACACATTCGCACTGTCCAACATGTGTCCCCAGGTCGGCGAAGGCTTCAACAGAGACTACTGGGCACACTTTGAAGATTTTTGCCGCCGTCTGACGTCCTACTATCCTTCCGTCCGAATCGTCACCGGCCCTCTCTACCTCCCCAAACGCGACCCCGTCGACAACAAATGGCGTGTCTCGTACGAAGTCATCGGCCACCCTCCCAACATTGCCGTCCCAACCCACTTTTACAAAATCATCTACGCTGAAGACGGCAAGACCGGTGGAAACGTCAGTCTTGGGGCCTTTGTCCTGCCAAACGACAAGATTAGCAACGATAAGCCCCTTGCGGATTTTGAAGTTCCAATCGAGGCCGTCGAGCGCGCGAGTGGCTTGGATTTTGTCAGTTTGCTCCCTCCTGCGCGAAGAAAGAGATTGTGTCAGGAAGTCAGCTGCAGTGTTATTGTAAAGGAATATGACCAGCGACAGAAGCAGATGACGACGCCTCCGCCAGCAAAGGGTCTGCCTTCGCCATCGCAGCGATGATGACCCATATATAAGCGAGCGCGTCAATTGGGGGGTTTTAGAGCATTACATAGCGACTGACATTATTGTATTTTTCTAGTACAATACATATTGTATTCAGCCCGGCTAAATCAGTATCGAGATTCAATAATAGTACAATTCTGAATACAATCCATCTCGAGTCTCTTTTCTTGTTGCCTGACTTGGAGTTTTACTTCCGTCCGTTTGTCCGATTTTTGTATCCTTGCATCCGCTGTCTGGGAAAGAGTGGTGTTTATCGTACATACAAAGAGTGGTGTTGGTCGTACCGCAATTCCTGGAAAAACGCCTTGGAATGCCAAAGTAGACTATTCTCCGCCTCTCGCAGCGCCGCATAGTCCTTTTCCGCGAAGATATACCAGCCACAACCCCCAATTCTCTCAAGCAGGATAAGACAGCGCTCAGCAAAACGCCGCGCCGCGCCGCCCAGCTCAGCGCATCTTACGACCCCCCAATCTGAACACCCATTCACAACTCCCACCTAAAATTTAGGCGGTCCCTTTTGCACGTGGCTGAGGTATTGTCGCGATACCGTGTTCCATGACGCCATGTATTTGTCCATGCAGGCTGTGTAGCAGGTTGATTCGCCCGAGGAGAGTGAAGAGCCGGGTTTGGGGACGCAGCGTTCGAAACAATGTTCGTTTAGTTTCTTTGGATGGTTAGCCGCCTTCTTTCAAGGAGTTTGGTGGTGTTTGGTGGTGTTTTGGGGGGGGTTTGAGGGAGCATACCTCGACAAGCAACCGGGCGTTTTGCATTGCGGCTTGTTGGCGGACTGTGTCCATGAGTTGAGTTTTGGCTGCTTCGGAAGACATGATGGTGGGAATGTGTAGATGCTGGGTGATGGGGTATGCGGTTCGTCGTGTAGTTTGCAGATGGAGAGATGTGACTGCTGAAGTAGAATGTTTGGATCGAGCATGAAGTCACCTCTTTTCGAGTTGGTTCCAAGCTTCACTGCAAGAGGAAAGATCTAATCAAGATTAGATTTCCTAATTTCCATTCACCCCATGCGTCATCTCTTGCCTGGATATCGTTTTTCCCGCTCCATTGATCATGTTGCGTCGCGCGCCATATATCTGCCATCGCTGCAGTCAGACGCGACAGGTGGTTGTATCTGTCCGACGACATGCCTCTTACTCGACTTCTGCCGCGACACTGCTGCGCGATCGTCCTCCTCATGTCGCCATCATCGGCTCTGGACCAGCTGGTTTCTACTCGGCCTATAGATTACAAAAGAAAATTCCCGACGTGAGGATAGACATGTATGAACAATTACCTGTCCCCTTTGGTCTGGCGCGCTTTGGTGTGGCTCCCGATCATCCGGAGGTCAAGGTACGCCTCACATAATCAACAAACCGATGCGCATTGTCATATACGACATGGTGTGTTTTCTGGTGCTTCACTTCGATTCAAGCTGACCAGGCGCGTAGAAATGTACAGAGACGCTGATTGATGTTGCGAAATCTCCTCATTTCAATTTCGTGGGCAATATCCCTATTGGCGATGAAGCTGGTTCACTCCCTCTAACGGCTATTGCTCCCCATTACGACGCAATTCTGTTTGCGTACGGTGCTTCTCGTGATAAAAAGCTAGGCATACCCGGCGAGGATCTGAACGGTGTCTATTCTGCACGAGCATTTGTCGGCTGGTATAATGGCTTACCCGAACACGCCGACTTAAACCCCGATTTGCTGTCCGGCGATACGGCTGTTGTGATAGGCCAAGGAAATGTTGCACTGGATGTCACTCGAATTCTCCTAGCACCTCTTGCTGATCTTCGTAAGACGGATATTGCTGAACATGCTATTGAGGCATTGAGTAAAAGCCGTGTGCGAGATGTCAAAGTCATTGGTCGTCGAGGACCATTACAAGCCCCTTATACAATCAAAGAATTACGAGAGCTCATGCAGCTACCGGGAGTAGGATTTAAACCTCCGCCAGAGTCATGGGATGATCTCATGCAAGCCGAACGAAAGAAACTACCACGCCAACTCAAACGCATTGCTGAACTTCTCGAAAAAGGCTCAAAGACACCATTAGATTCATCCGAAAAAGCCTGGCAATTGGGTTATCTCCGTTCACCTGCAGCGTTCCTCTCACAAGACTCCAAGAGTCTCGCTGCTGTAGGTTTCACTCAAACAACGTATGTCGAGCCCGCCTCGTCTATCATTACGGGCGATCCTCAAAACGACCTCAATGCCATTCGCGCCATCAAAGTCAAGTCCACGGAGACGAAAACTCTAATTCACACGCCTCTAGCCTTCAACTCTGTAGGCTATAAATCAGAGGCTTTGTCGGGAATGGCTGATATCGGCGTTCCATTCGACAAGAACACGGGCATCATACCCAACGACCGCTGGGGCCGTGTCCTATCTCCATCCAAAGGCCCAGCCGGCCCTCTAACAGCCGGCCATGTACCAGGCATGTACTGCGCCGGCTGGGTCAAACGCGGCCCAACAGGCGTAATAGCATCCACCCTAGACGACGCCTTTACAACCGGCGACATTCTAGCCCGGGATTGGACCGATGGCGTTTCCTTTGCCAATCACAACGATACAGGCTCGAGAGGCGGATGGCAAGCTGTCAAACCGGAAATTTCGCGCCGTGGTTTGAGACCCGTTACGTGGAATGATTGGCAGGCGATCGATGCTGAAGAGATTAAGAGAGGTCAGGCGCTGGGAAAAGTCAAGGAGAAGTTTTCATCTGTTGAAGAAATGTTGAAGGTTTTGGACGCTTGATGGCGTGGAGAGAGGTCAGACTCTGGGAAAAGTCAAAGAGAAGGTTGCCTCTGTAGAGGAAATGCTTCAAGGTTTAGACGTTAAATGGCTTAGTATGAGACTGAGTTTAGAGCTTGTATATTACAATCCCCTTCCGAGTTCAAGTCTTGAACTTTGGAGTCTTTTGATGTCAATATACAGACTTGTCATGTTATGGAATGTGATTCAAGGTATTTCCAGTCTGCAGTCGGTCGTTTTGTAATTTCAACTTTGATGCAGTGTATCTCACTTCGAACTTCTCCCTTTGAAATAATCAGCCGGTTATTAAGTCTAAAAGCAACACCATCGAAATATGACTTTGATTTTGACAATCGAAATAACGGCATAGACAAGTTAGAAATAACGAGATGAATTGATTCTGTTTCACTCATAATATTGAAAGGGAAGGGAAGCTTGATTAAGTTAATCCAATTTGTTGTTGTGAGAACCCTTGACGCTGTATCTGGACGCCTCAAAAGTATTGTGGAATCTGATTTTCTCTTGTACTGTCACTTTTTTTTTATTTGTGGTTTTTCACGTTTGTGGTTTTTGCTAAGGTATGGTTTTTGATTTGAGTAATGAGAATGGATGACACGCCTGGTTTTACTCTTGAGTTCACGGCGGCGTTCTCTTCGTTTTGTCATGGCGCCACCATCCACAAACTTGAACAAACTCCCGTTTTGCGTAAGTCGCATTTTTGGGGGTTAATGTGCTATATGATTTCAATCAAGGCGGCTACTAGTCTTGACGCCACAAAAGGTTTTGTTGGCTACGAGTGAGCGAATGATAAGTTAGAGCACATTATTAATAGCGCTCAGAGGGTTGGTTTAAGTTGGAATGGATTTTCTTGGACCGTCGCAAATGTCACTGCCGCTAAAATTACTAGGAGACTCGTAAGAGGCTACGAGCTGGTGGTCCTGTTTATTCAGAAGAGCCAATGATTGGCACGAGTAGGTGTCTTACAAGAAATTGGAAGGGTTCTTCTTTGCAGTAGTGCTCGAGGTGTTTTTGAGGGCCTGCCCTTCTGCAGTGGGTCTGGCCTACCAGCCTCCTAAGATTGCGAGAAGTCATGATAACGTCTAGCCACCGAAAATATGTATTACCCAGCAAAAGATGTTGAGATGCATCGGCAGATGAAAGCGATCTAAAGTTGTTATCAGATGGCTGCCTGAGGCATGAACGATGAGGATGAGCAGGGTAAAATCTGATCACCAAATTGGTTCATAGATGAGGTGTGCACATATTATATCAGTTGAGCCCACCATAATTGATTGGAGTTCATCCTACTATGCGCTTGTTATCAAATCTACTTGTAGCGCAAGACTTTGCATTGCGGTGCCATCAATGGCTAACGCTCTCCAATACTTATCAGCTCGTTTAGACCGTGGTCTACGGATCAAATTACTGTGGGTACGGATTACGGGCAGTACATTTGCGAGTCCTGTTACGGTCGCACTTTTCCATCCAAGAGAAGTCTTCTCCAGCACTGCTCGAACGCGAGAGTTCACCAAGGAGAGTCTTGCGAAAGATGTGAATTGCTCTTCATATCAGCCTAGGAATGAGAACATCATGTCGAAATTTGTCTTCACGACTGGATTTGCTGTCAGAGTGGACTCGATTATCCTGAACAAAACAGCCTCATCGAACACCTGGCCGGTGAACACTATTATTGCTACGATTGTGACTTTTATGGGAATTTCCGTGCACTCTAGTGATGTTTAGACTAGTGAAAGTCATTGCGACGCACTATACATGCAACCCTAATCGCCCTGTTGTGATAACGTTACAGTAGGCCTCTTCTGGAAAGACTTGAGAAGTTTGATCCTCAAATTATCGAAATCGCTACTACACTTACATACATTGAATTCCATAAAATTGTATGGCGCTCTCTGCGTGTGTGAAACATCATGTCAGTCGCTTCTCAAAATGCTTACATTCAGCTTGCACAGAGAAAGTAAAGTTGGCCCACGGAAACGGACGGAAGAGTAGCGGTGCCACGAGCGAACGCTCACGCTTGGGCTCAGTCTTGGCTTGGACCAAGAATACTTACTTTCGGCGATCAACGGGGCCAAATCTTGAGCAACAAATGCGGAGAAAGACGTTTCCTACGTCAGCTCGTCGTGTGGACGCGCATCCGGAAGTTGTGTAGGCCGGCCAACACACTGCAACGAACGAAAGTTGCCTCGGCTGTTCTCGCACCGCCGCCTAGTGGCTTATCAACTTAATATTGCTTCATGGGGCCCCGGGAAGATCTGCACAGCCCAAAGATCTGGAGCGAATGGGCTTCCTCCAATGCACGCCACCGTAGCGCTTGATGAACTGCGGGTTCCCACGGGGTCGTGCCCGATCAAGTGCTGGCACATCAACCTAATCGCGAATAAAGCTCAACTCGCGCAACGTCTGCGATTTTTCGACTTGTCTTTCCTGCTCGACTCTTCATTTCGTTCCTGGCTTTACTCTCGTTCTTTACACTGTATTCGCAATGGATGAGGCCCATATCGGCGAGAAATCGCCAAATCATGACGGCATGGCCGAACAGCTCGAACATGCTTCTTCCGAGGAACATAATGAAAAGCATTCTCACAAGGATGTGATTGACATGGCCGAATTGGAAGGGCCAAATGTACACCATAAGGTCAGTTGTCTGCTAGTTTTCCGTACATGCGCTTTACTAACGCTTCCAAGATGAATTTCCGCCTGTTCGCATCGCTCGTGGCCATGTCGTTTCTATGGGTTGGTTCACAAATCCCTCTCTACCTCTACGGCAGTGTCCTCCCCCTGATCTATAGTGAGATTGGCGGTGGAGAAGGAAGATATTTGTGGATGGTCATTGGATATTTGGTTCCCAACGCTGCTCTATGTCCGTTTGTTGGCGCACTGTCAGATTTGTTTGGACGAAAGAGAATCGCCATAGCAGGACAATGTCTCTTGATTCTTGGACCAATTGTGGTCTCAACTTCGCACACTATCAATGTTGCCATTGGTAAGTCGGTATTTATCCTTTATTTTACGGCTCGTAACTGACCAGGACTTTCCGATCAGGTGGCATGGTCATTGCTGGTCTGGGCGCCGGATTGAACGAACTCATTGCGCTGGCCGGAACCGCCGAACTCGTTCCCGTGAAAAAGCGAGGAGCATATGTTGGGCTTGTCGTCTTCAGCATTCTTCCATTCTGTCCTTCTTCCCTCTGGGCGCAACTCATCGCAGCACACTCCAATTGGCGCTATGTTGGCATTTTGGTCGGAGTATGGAATTTTATCGGCCTCGTTCTCGTGGGTACCCTGTACCAGGATCCGGCGCAACGTACACCAAAACGCTTGAGGTCAGAGATCCTTCGGGAAATCGACTATATCGGTGCTTTCCTCAGCACCGCCGGAGTCACGCTTTTCATGATGGGCATGCAGTGGGGAGCGAACCAAGTAAGTTTCCAATAAAACTACAGTGTGAGGTGCTCGGCTAACAGTTTTTGACAGTACGTCTGGGGAAGCGTACACGTACTCGTCCCACTCATCATTGGAATTGTTCTGATCATCGCATTCTTCATCTGGGAGATTCGCTTCGCGCCGTTCCCAATGGCTCCCAAGGCGTTGTTCTCAAAGGACCGTCGTACAATGATCTTGATTCTGATCATCACATTTTTTAGTGGTGGAAACTTCTTCGCCATGTTGTTGTTCTGGCCTACTCAGGTGTACAACATGTATGGTAAGTTCTCATCTTTCGTCCGCACGGTTATTGGATTCGTTGGCTGACGGTTTATGCGTAATATAGGCGCTGATCCCGTGGATGTTGGGATTCGCACACTTCCAGTCGGCTTCGGTATCATCGGCGGAGCCGTGGTTGGATTAGTGCTCATTGGAGTTACAAAAGGCCGCACGACGATCCTCACCATCTTCTGGTGCATTCTCATGACGGGCTTCACCGGTGCCGTCTCCGTCGCCCGAGTCGACAATCTCAACTCAACAGTCTACCCCATAGTCGTCTTCGCCTGCATCGGTGTAGGCGCCGTCATCATTCCATGTTCCATCATCGCGCAGATGTGTTGTCCCACCGAACTCATCGGCACCATCACAGCCATTACGTTGTCGGTCCGGTACATTGGCGGTGCAGTCGGCTTCACGGCGTACTACAACGTCTTCTACCACAAGTTCCTTGGCTATGCACAAGTAGCTGGTCTTCACGTCATTGTGGAAGGAGTTGCAGGTGACCTCGCAACCGTCACTGAGCTCGTGACATTAGCTGGCCAAGCCGAATATGGACCTTTGAAAGAATTCATCGCCACTGATCCTGGTGTACTACGAAAGGACATTGCCTTTGACGTGGTGATTAAATATACGCAACTGGCGTTTGCAGAGGCATACAAGTGGCCTTATTGGATTAGCATTGCATTTGGTGGCATTTGCATACTTTGCTCGTTTGGATTGAAAGACGTAAGGAAATTTATGTGAGGTGGATAATAGGAAGATTTCGATCATGAATGAATGGAATGCTATGTTACGTTCTTCACGATGTCATATGCGCTACTCCCTGTAGGTACAAGTTCATTCAATCTTTCCATGCTTTTCATGTTAGCGATGGCTTCGTATCTAGATGACGGAATGTGTGACATCTTCATGGGAAATGTCAATGGTCAACATTTGTGTTTACATTATTCAATGTGTCAGGTCGCAGCACGATGAACGTGGTCTCCGTGGTTGTATGACGGTAATCCAAAACAAGATCAGATAGATCAGGTGGCCTCCAATAAACTTCGTCCCAAACATCTTACCAATGCCGCGAGAATTCAATCAAATATGTCCTGGACTTGCTAGTTCCAGGAAGCAAATGCAAAGGTCATAGTATCGTAAAGGCTGTCATGTTCAACCCAACATCATGTTCAACAATAGCAAGCGATTTTTCAGCTTTTGGACAGATGGCGCGTCATCCAACTCGACGTCATTAAGTTCTCCCCACCGAGTGATCGCCTCTTGCGTTTCAGTGGGCAGCTTGGACCACGTGTTGGTATTATGAATGCACTTCTGCATAACGACATAGCTTCCACCACGTGCATCTTCAGCTTCGCCGGAAACAAGCACAGACTCTGACACAGCAGGGCCCATTATTGGGAAGTTTGTCCTTTGTATTGCTGTCATTCCGACAGTACAGACTAGTCGTAAATCGAGGGTTCCCATTGTAACATTGCGATGAGGCTAGAGCTTCCCTATTCGTCGGACATCCCGACATTACCAAGGATCCGACAATTCGCCGAACCAAACAACACAAGGAACAACCAAGGAAAATTCTTACAAGCGGCCGTTTCAAAGAATCCATTGAGCATAGATCTGCTTGTTCGACTTTTGTCGTTACATTCAAATCGGAGTCATTTGGTGAACTCTTTCGTCGTCGAAGAGTCAATGAAGATGTTATTTAGAGTTTGACAGGCTGTGGACTGTCGAGTCTAGCTTTGAGATGGTCTGTAGCATTCATTGGTCACAAATAGCTTCCCGGCGTAGAGATATTGCGTGATCGAGCTATTTCACCATGTCCTGCGAGCAAAGTGAGGGATTTGACAAGCGCCACGAAACAACGCAGCGCCCACCAGCATGAGCTAGCTATAAATTATGCACACAGAGTACTTGTTCCCCCTCTTTTCTGTCACGTGTCAGCGCTTTAAGTTGGAGCGGCTCGTTTGTGCGATGGTCAAAGATGGTTGGGGGTGCATTGTTGGCCGGGCCATTGAGACGAGGCTGTCGACCAAGAGCAAGAATGAAAGATGCAAGAATGTCGGCATTAAGGTGTATTCGTGTGGTGAATTCCGCACAAGAGACAGCCCCTGGCAATAGGACCGGATTGCAGTGCGTGAGTGTGTACGTACCGTGTGAAGGTGGACGCATCAGCATGGCGTGGCGGATTGCATCACCAACGTGGAGCAAAGTGGACCCTTTGTGCGCCAGGCCAGCTTTTATGCCTCAGGCTGCACTTGGTTTGAAATCAATCTCCCTCACCCACGTTTTGCCCTTCGGCGCTGCCCTCCCCTACCCACGCTCTCGCCCACCCTGCATCCTGCACCACCACCACCTCTTCCTCCACCACATCTCGACTACGACTTCTCGACTGTCGTTTCCTTCGACTCGACAACGACTGCACCACAGCGGAAATTCGGGCGGCCATCGACGCAGTCCGTCCGTCGTTGTCACTTCCGACACTCGGAGGGACCCGGGCGCAAGGAAACACGCCATTCGTGCCACCACCACCGACGCCCACGACTCGACGAGTGTGATTCCTCACAACTCGCGCATCATTACACTCGTCAATGTCCAACTACACCAACGGCCGGCGGGCTCCAAATGTCTCGCAATACTTGGCCAATCTGAACACCGTTCCCTCGGCGCAAGACATCGCTGCCCAGGATTTCGCTCTGCCCGATGACGGCTTGGACTTCCTGACCAATGCCGAGTTCTTCGACTTTGATAACTTCAACGTCACTACCGATTTTGCTCCACCGGCTCAGAAGCCTGCTATGACCAACAGTACGGCGTCTCACACTGGACTCAAAGCATGGAGTGCTGACCAGTCTACAGACCAAGCATATCAGTTTGGCGAGTTCCAAACATACCCATCTTCTGTTGCTGCTTCACCCAGCATTGCTAGCCCACAGAACGGTATTCACGGTGCTTACCCGCCACAGGCTCATGCTCTGGCCTACCAGGCCGGTGACAAGCGTAAGGCTTCCGTCGTAGACATGGGCGCGTCTGGCGAACTTGATGAAAGCTCTCGCGCTGCTGTTGATGAAGACAAGCGTCGACGCAACACTGCCGCTTCTGCTCGTTTCCGTGTTAAGAAGAAGCAGCGTGAGCAAGCCCTGGAGAAGAGCGCCAAAGAAATGTCCGACAAAGTCGCAGCCCTCGAATCAAAAGTTCAGCAACTTGAAATGGAGAACAAGTGGCTCAAGGGCCTCATCACCGAAAAAGGTGACACTAAAATTATTCCCAGTTTCGACTCAGAATCTACTGAGAAGAAGAGCGAAGAACGGAGTACATCTAGCCGTACTGATGGCGTGGGTACGAAGAATGCTGATGCTTAACTTCTATTCGAGTTTTGATTTAGTTTGCTGCGTTTTTGCGAATACTCAACGATCATGATTTGAATGGATAATTTCTGGGTGGTTTTTTGACGATGGCTGTTCTCACATCTCACCATCCTGCTAGACATATTTAAATCCAAAAATATGCATTCCAACAGTGCATTTGTTCTACGAAAACCTCGCTCATTTAACGGTTGTTTCCCTTTCATCGTTTCTCATCTCATGGCGCACCAACGCACAGAGTCATCATAGGGACGTAATCATGACTCGGAGCCGAGGAACAGAATTTGAAGCAACATCACGTGAAAAGTGCAATCGGTCCTTCGGTCAATGTTCTCGCGAGTCCATGCCGAATTGTTTCGTCTATGCTTTGCATGTGGAACAAACCCCCCACGAGATGGCAAATGGCTGTCATAAATGTGCTTCATTCTATTCTTTGAATCTCAATTCCAAACAAATTCGCAATGACGAGAATTATATCCGTGGGCGAAATCTCAAAGCACAACTCTTCTGAGGACTGCTGGGTTGTCATTGACGGCCATGTCTGGGACATGACAGAGTTTGCCCCCAACCATCCTGGAGGTAGCGACAGTAAGTAATTGAGTCAAACACAGAGAGGCGCCCATGATTGACGTGTTCGATGGTGCGCAGTTATTTGGAAATATGGTGGACGAGATGCAACAAAGTCATATTCTTCGATCCACGCCCCGTCTCTTGTTGTCAACAAACTTGATCAATCGAAACTCAAAGGAAGAATTGATCCAAAAGATGATACATCTGAATGGTCACGATCGAGATCTACCGCAAATCAGGACGTGGTCAAGCAGGAAAAAAAACCACCACTTGAATCGCTGATCAATGCGCAGGACTTTGAAGACGTTGCAGAACAAACCGCAGCCAGAAAGACGTGGGCTTTCTATTCATCCGCTTCAACAGACTGTATCACTCGAGACGCCAATCGAAGTTTCTTCGCGCGAATCTGGTTTCGTCCCCGACTCGCAAGATCGGTTGGTCGGATTTGCGTTTGCACACATATCCTCGGCCACGAAGCTGGACTGCCCATTTTCGTCTCTCCAGCCGCCATGGCTAAGATGATGCACCCAGACGGGGAGAAAGCGATAGCGCGCGGCTGTATCTCAAATCGAGTGCCGCAATGCGTGTCGACGAGTGCAAGCTATCCTATCGAAGAAGTCGTCTCGTCTGTGCCCAAAAGTGCAAATCATTCGTTGTTCTTCCAGCTATATGTCAACAAAGATCGATCGAAATCGGAAGCATTACTACGACAGGCTCGATCGATAGGTATCGATACTATTTTCGTCACACTTGATGGACCTATACAGGGTAAGCGGGAAGCGGACGAACGTGTCAAGGCTGATGAGTCTCTTCGAGCCCCAATGTCTGGCCAGAAAGCGAAGAACGATCGGCATGGAGGTGGAATCGGCCGGATCATGGGTAGCTACATTGCCCCTGATTTCACCTGGGAAGAGTTCAGTTGGTTGAGAACCCATTGGGATGGCAAAATCGTCGCTAAAGGAATTCAATCCTGGCAAGATGCTCAGATATGCGCTGATATTGGTTTGGACGCCGTGATGTTGAGCAATCACGGAGGACGAAATCTCGATACGTATGATCTAAAAACCTTTGCCACTCTTTTGGATTTCGAACTGACGTTTTACAGCTCTCCACCATCTATAATGACCCTTCTAGAATGCCAACGCAACTGTCCATCGATTTTCAGTCGCCTTGAGGTCTACATCGATGGCGGCATTAGAAGAGGCACCGACATACTCAAATGTCTCTGTCTCGGAGCGACAGCCGTTGGAATTTCACGACCGTTCCTTTACGCTGTCAACTATGGACAAGAGGGCGTGGAACATTTTATCGACATCATCAAAGCCGAGCTTGAAACGGCTATGGCGTTGGTTGGAATCACGGATTTGGATCAATGCGATCCTAAATATGTCAATACTGCTGATTTGGATTGGCTTGTTTCTAGAGGTGAAAATCATCCTTATGCGGTTAAGAAACGAATCAATAATGGTGGACGACGTACGGAATCGAAGCTCTAAGTAGTCGTATATGAAGTATATGAATGCAACGACATAATGACTTGGCCAATAGCGACAGCCTCAACTTTTTTTTTCTTTGCATTTTCACAAAGAATTCGATCACTCAGTAAGCTTAAAATTTGCTCGCGAATTGGAAATTCCTGTCCTTTTATCAATGTTAAAGTCAAATGAATTCAAGTTCAACATGACATGAATCTGCTTTCCGATTCAAGCGTCCGTGCGGGAGTCATTCGCGATCTTGCGTTCGTACTCTGCAACTTCACATTTGCGATGATTCATCTGTCTCCACATGCATCGTTTATTACTGGCCAAATCTCGAGTATTGGTTCAGCATACCGTCCGCCAGCCTAAAATCAACTTTAATCTTGGCTGTGTGCAAAGAATGGCAACGTCCAATATGACTCTTGCGAATGGAGCCAATGCTACCACAGGCACTGGACTTCAATACATCGATGTCAGTCTTTCGAAATTGATCTAGTCCTGATGCCCCGACTGATAAAAGGCTAGACAGATCGGTATCAATCTACCTGACCCCATGTTTCGCGGTAGCTATCATGGCAAACAGGCCCACGACGATGATCTCGCACATGTCATAAAGAGAGCCCATGACGCTGGTGTACGAAAGATGATGGTCACAGGATCAGACCTGGTAGAGAGCAAGAACGCGGTGAAATTGGCGGAAGAATACCCAGGACTATGCTATGCAACAGTAGGCGTACACCCTTGCTCTGCCAAATCATTCGAGGAACACAAGGATGGCCCAGACGCACTTCTCGTAGAGCTCAAGAAGCTTGCCGAAGAATCGAGGGATGCCGGCACAACTACGGCTTTTGGAGAGATAGGGCTTGATTATGACCGCCTTCATTATTGCGACAAAGAGACGCAGTTGGTCTATTTTGCTAAACAACTCGACCTTGCCATCGAGCTTCAGATGCCTCTGTTCCTGCACTCGCGCGCGGCAGCGACAGACTTTGAAAGCCTACTGAAAGAACGGCTGGATAAATTACCGAAGCGAGGTGTGGTGCACAGTTTCACAGGCACCCTGGAAGAAATGCAGAACATTGTAGCCCTTGGCTTTGACATCGGTATCAACGGCTGTAGCATGAAAACCGAGGAGAACCTGGCAGTTGTGAAAGAAGTCCCACTTGAACGAATTCAAATCGAGACTGATGGCCCTTGGTGTGAAATGCGACCCTCGCATGCAAGCGCAAAGTTCTTAAAGGATGCACCACCATTGCCCAAAGCCTTGAAGAAGGAGAAATGGACAAATGAGACCATGGTGAAGGGAAGGAATGAGCCTTGTGCCATTACGCAGGTTGCGCATGCGATTGCGGGCATTAAAGGAATAAGCGTGGAAGAAGTTTGTGAAAAGTAAGTGCATTTAAGACGAGCGACAGACTCGTGCATGTGTTGGGACTTTTACTGACTATCAGCAGTGCGTGGCGAAATTCAATACGCATGTTTGGTTTCGGAGAATCGAATTAAAGTGATACATGAATAAACTAGACCAGCAGCTCAACTACTACCGCCAGGAGGCGATGCAAAGCAATTGAAAACGCCGTTGACGATCACCACGGCGAATGACACTTTTCAGTGAATGTAATGACATCGCATGCGCTCATCTGCCTCGGTAAGACGAAATGGCAAGCTGGATTGAATGAAACTCATAGGTACCAGCTGTCCACGTCAAACATCGTTCCTGCACGACAACTCTAGTCGTGCGACCCGACAACATTTTGAAAGGTAGAATTTACAACCACTGCTTCATCCATCCGCGCGCTTTATCGTTTGTTTTCCTGTTCTCAACCAAAATCTAAGGATTGTTATATCATATGCATCACCAGTTCAACATCCATGTTCTCCACAGTTCGGAGGTCGGCGACGCCCACGAACAACATCAGGCAATGCCCCAACGCCACCGATAGGTTGGGAGATAAGTATGCAACAAAGGTGAACATGAAAATTTCCAGGAGTCACAATTCAACCAATACGTAGTTTCAAGTCAATCATCAATACTCAAAATGCTCTTTACAAACGCAACCATCATAACCGTCAACGCGAAACGCGAGATCATCCAAAACGGATCTATTCTCGTCCGCGGCAACAAAATAGCCGACATTGGCAAAACGCAACTCCTGCTCGAAAAATACCCAGACGAAACCACTAGCGATTTGACCGGAAGAATCATCATTCCTGGCCTCGTCAACGCACACATGCACACGGCACAAACGCTCCTCCGCGGCTCCGCAGATGATCTCGAACTCGTCTCATGGCTATGTGAGCGAATCTGGCCACTACAAGGAAATTTCACGCCCGAAGACGGCTATGCCGCGGCGAGACTGAGTATCGCTGAGATGCTGAAATCGGGCACGACGTGTTTTTTGGAAAGTATGTTTGCGGATCGGTATGGGTTTGATGGGCTTTGTCGAGCGGTGGATGAAGCCGGTGTTCGCGGGTGTTTAGGGAAGATTGTAATGGATGTGGGCACTTACGCGAGTGATCCTAAATGGGCAATGCATCCTGGTCTGGTCGAGAACCGGGAGACGAGCTTATTGGGGGCTTTGAACATGCATGAGAAATGGAATGATAAGGCTGATGGACGGATTAAAGTCTGGTTTGGCGCAAGGACGCCTGGAGGGTAGGTCTAATCCAGAATCCGTGGTTGGTTTGACTGCTAACTTCATGAAGGGTCTCCGAAGGGCTGTATAAAGAGATGACCGCGTTGTCTCGAGAGAAAAACATTCCCATAACGATGCATTGCGCCGAAGCACCAGCCGACCGAACGTTCTTTGCTTCCAAGAATCACACTCCCATGTCATATTGCTCTTCGGTCAATCTCCTAGGGCCACAAACCGTGCTCGTTCACATGGTCCACCTGGACGAAACAGACATCGCCAAGCTGGCAGAAACCGGCACGCATGTCGTTCACTGCCCATCGAGTAATACGAAACTCGCCTCGGGGATCTGCAAAGTACCTGAACTATTGACTGCGGGGGTCAATGTCACACTAGGAACAGACGGCGCTCCCTGTAACAATACCTGCGATATGATGTCGGAAATGCGACTTGCTGGCATCTTGCATAAAGTCGCAAAGATGGACCCGACTATGGTTCCCGCGGAGACTGTTCTCGAACTGGCAACTGTCAATGGCGCAAAGGCATTGGGTTTGGCGGACAGTATCGGCAGTTTGGACATTGGTAAAAAGGCCGATTTTGTTGTTTTGGACATGCGAGCTGTTCACCTGCAACCGTGGTTCAATCCTGTGTCGGCTGTTGTCTATTCGGCAACGGGTCGGGATGTAGAACACGTTGTGGTGGATGGAAAATTGGTGGTTGAGAACGGAAAACTATTGACCATGGATGAAGAGGCGGTTTGGCAAGAAGCAGAACGAAGATCAAAAGAAGTGGTAGCCAGGGCTGGTTTGACCAATGAAGTTGGCCCTCGATGGCCGGTGGTGTGATTCGCATTTTGACGAGGTCGAAACGTTCACATATCCAAGAATAAAAGTTATTTTGGTCATGTCTTTGATTATACGTTTACTTGAGCTGTTCCCGAAGCGCGGATTTGAACGGAAAGATTTGAATCTGAGCCTCGTGTCAGCCGTTGCGTATTCAAACAAGTCACACGCCAAAAGAATCGCATTCCGCCGTATCTCCAGCATACTTACCTTGCTCTCATCCCAAACGCCGCTCGTGAAATAGATATCCGACCGAACCTTCTCCATAACCTCCTCTTTCGTATCCGCAACAGCCAGCATGACACTCCCATTGATCTTTGGGCCTTCACCTTCCTTGATCGGTTCGTCAAGACGCGCACCACCAAAAACAAAAAATCCATTCTCAACATTCGGCTTCAGATTCGACAGATGGTCTCTGCGCGCACACAGCGCCTTGATCAGTATAGTGCTCGTTACCATTGGAATGGGAAGACGGCCTTACGGTCTGACCTTCATCCTCTTCTCGAGCACTCCGGCGTGGTCGGGGAGGATGACCATCCATTCTTGTGTAGCGGGCATAATGGCGGTGGCTGAGAATTGTCTTTTCCCGATTTGAGAGGAGATTTTCAGTGCCGATCGGGTAAATGACATGCTGTGTGCGCTCTTCAATTGATTCGAGGTGTGCTTGACAAGAAGATGTGGAGTGTGAACAGTAATTGCGGGGCGGGCCCGAAATATCCCCGAGGTACTGTACCTTGACTAGACGGTTTACGGTACAGCACAATGTGGAGATGCATTATTTTGATGATTAACTTGTAGCAGTGGATCACCACTTGAACACATACGTGACCAAAAGCGACCATGTGCTACACGTCAAATGCAAAGTCCAAGTAATTATCTGATCCTCATTTTTCAATTGGCTCAGACTGTTTCATTCAACTGTGAATGCCCTTGAGCCAGGCGGATTAACTGTAATCCAGCTCACGACTTCTTTCCAACGAAAGCACAAGCAAGGTTATTTGCAGATCGACTTTGACCAACCTGGTATGAAGCTGATGAAGTGCCCATCTCTACTCTTCGGGCTTTCTGAATCGAATGTTCTGCCAATGGATGATTTGTGCACTTCATCTCATACAAGAAATGCTGGCTTTTGCCCCAGTACACGATGTCAAGAATGGTTTAATTGACGTGGATGGTGTTGAGAACTCCATTGACTATGCCACAGTTCTTCATCGTTGAATGAGTCCCTCGGGAACCCATAGATCTCAGAGGGGTGTTTATTCCATTGGCGGGGTTCTAGGGCGGTTTAATAGGGACTGAGTTGGTAGTCGCTTTGTGCGAGGGTGGAATATCTAGTGGAAGCTCTTTCCACCGTCCACTCTGCATTTCGGTCCCACCCAAAACTCTGTCCTTATCTACAAGACTATTGCGCTGTTTAACCGCGTTCTTAACTTTTGGCCTTGAATTCGACGGCTTTGAATTGGGTGGAGAGTTTCCCGTGCTTTCACGCGCACCTTCGGCAAGTAGTTTCAAAACCCGGCTGCCGAGTACAACGCCATCAGCAACACGTTGACACCATCGAAGCTTTTTCTCGTCTGAGAAGCGAGCATAATGGAGTGTGGTGAAATGTATCGGACCACGGACACCAAGGAGACCAACACTTCCCATTGCCGGTGCCGCGAAGAAGGCTATACACCTGCAAAGAGAAGCGACACACTCGTCACGCTCAGCCTCTAACATGATGACTTCGTCATCGGTCAGTAGTGATGGGTATATCACACGAAGGTCCAATAATGATTGATTAAGGAGTAGCTGGCCCGTCCAATAATTCTTGTGCAAACCCGCCGAAATCATATCGCTGAAAAGGTATACTTCTGGTACGACATGGGACTGGTCGCCAACGACGGATGCAAAATGTGGAAAAGTTTTGACTGGTACCAACACGTACGGTGGCCCTTTGGACGCTCCTGGCTTCTTAGACGCCATGAGCGAGAACTGGATGATTTGTTCTCGCATTTCAGCTCCGAATTCGACTGCTCGGGCGAAGATGGGCTCAAACTCGGCGAGTGGTGTTCTATCGGCGGCGAGCTTATCAAGGTCTTCGAGCCAACCGGGTACTCGGAGCATCTTGGCTGACAGAGGATCTACGGCTGCACCGCCGCGCTGCCAGGCTTTGTCTTCGACGATCAAGCGACGACGAGCGCCTAAACCATAGCCGAGGGCCATCATGCGCCAGTTGTGAAACCAGGCTGCATCAGTGAAGCGTTTCTCGGTACTATTAAGAACATCAGGACCACAAGCAGTAAGGAAATCGAGGAGACCGCGCAAATGCGTGTTGTAGCTAGCTGAGTCGTACGAGCTACTGATGATGCCCTCGCAGATGGTGAGTAACGTTGCGGCGCACATGGTGTCGTCGGGTTGGCGTAGCGCCTTGCCAGTTTGTAGGTCCTGGCGCATTTTGGTCAAGGCTCGGGCATAAAGGCTGTGAAATGCCAGCAGCATCTCGCGATGGCGAAACTGGACACCAAGCTGAAGCACACACATCGCATCACCGGCGGCTTCGACGGCAGCACCCCAGTCATCGCCCAGCAGATTAAATCCGTAGTATGGATACAGAGCTCCGCCACCTCGAGCCAGACGTGGGAAGAAGGTTTCGTCAAATTTGGTGCGCAGTTGAGAGCGATAAGCTGGAGCAGCCAGGATGGGACCGCTCACAGGTATGGGGTTGCCATTTGACGTTGAAGATGTCGCGCGACTAGCCAGTTGATCGCGCAATCGACGGATGTCGTCGTCTGATATTCCCTTTGGACGTTGGCCTCTCGAGCGTTTTGCATCTTGCTGCTGGGCGGCTCTGGTAGCTTTGCCGCGCTCTCGAAATGACCGCTCGAGGTTCTCCAGCAGTTCCTCCGCACGCTGACTGGGAATAGGCGGCTGGATCAGAGCCTCCTGGTCGATGGGCGTCGTCAGCGATATCGCTGGACTTGGATCATAGAGGAAAGACTGTTGCTCGTTCATGATCTCGGCGTTCGGTTGAGACGAATAATGCTGCCAGTCGGCGGAGATGTTTTGGAGAGGCGCCGTCATAACGCAGACAGTCAAAGAATGGCGCAAACGTCACCCTAGTATCTCAGCAGTGGTGAATTAGCCTCGGATTGACAGCGCGCTGATGCATATTCGGCCAGGCTGTAGACTGTTCAATCAAATCGTGCGCTTGGCCAGGTGTTAGCAAACGACGGGAGTTGGCCAGAAAGATAGTGTCGTCGCCGTCTAGACTGGGAATGGTAGTCTGACAATGGCGGACGCATACGGCAGGCAAGACGAGCGATGGCCAGGCCCAGACAGCCGGAACGAGAAGCGCCCGATATGGATCTACACGTGGATCGATCAATGGCGCAGTCGTTTGTGCGTGGCGTCGACGGCAGACGTGAAGTGTACATGTATATGTATATGCAATGCAATGTCATGTAATGTCATGTAATGCAACGCTCCGCACCAAAGTACATGGACGGGACGGAAATCACTTAGTCAGATTGCCGATATTATACGCCGTGGGATCAGACAACAACAGAGACTTCTGTAGACAATGTACATAGACGCCCCTCTCTTTTCTCATTAGAACAGTCTAGGAGCCAATCTGCTGCTGCCCTGCAACAAACAAGTGATTCAGCTTAACCTAATCTTTGCTCTTTAGCTCGTCCTCGGCTACTGTTTCTCAGGAGTTGAGAGGCGGCAGTCGGTTCAGCCGCGGCTAAGTTGGCTGCTGTCATCCAACATGAATTTCCGTCCGACAACCAATGGAGTCGTCGGAAAGTCATCAACAGTCGGGGCAATCTGGAATTTGAAGAGCCGAGAAGTCAAATTGTTGTGTTGACAAAAGCGAAGCATTTCATTTAAATTGAAGAGGAAGCAAACTCTTTCGACTCTTCATCTATCGCGTTATGGCTTTTCTAACGAGTGGAAGCAATGTAGTAATTTATACACATGGCCAAAGTTTGACAAAGCCATCTCTGGAATTTCTTTCTCGCATATCAAGCCATGTCTCATGACTGCTCCACCGCTGCAGAACCACCACTATTGTCGAATTGTTCATCACGACCGACCATATCGTCATCCACGGTAGCATGCACCGGCGTACGGAGTTCAGCGAGCCTCTTCAAGTTCCTGGCCATTTGGCTTCTCGCTCGACTAGCCGCTTGCTTTGCTTCCATTTTGATTAGAACAATATCAATCTCTTCGGGACCGACTTCGACCTCGACTTCAATTTCTCCGCCATCGGTTGACTTGGCTCCTTCTTGTGCCTTTACTGGATCTCGTTTCACATTGCCCACCCACAAAGTCCACTTTCCTCGTCGGGTCATGTTTTTGAAGACGGGCTTCACTATTCTACGCTTGCCATCCCACGTTCGCATGGTCAAGATAGCCATCTCCTTGCCCTCATCGTAGTAACCACGGAGAAAGTCGACTCCATCAGCGAGTGTGATGCCGTCAACGTACGGCCTTTTCTTGACGGTTTCGGCTCGCCATGGCCGTTCCCACATGGTCTTTTGACCATCTTTGACGTTGAGACGAGCATAGCCAATTGCAGCATTGCCTGTGAATGGATCCATGTGCGTCCATGAATAGTTTGGAAGGCTAAATGGCTCGTCATTGCGCTCGTAATAGAGGCCACCCTGTTCCCAGCGGGGATTGAGATTACTGTCCGCATAAGCAAGTAGACCCGAGAGCAAATCCCATTTTCCCAACTCAGAAAGCCACTGAACAACATATCCAAAGATGGGTTTCGTGTACGGAACCTTCGATCGCCACGCATTAGCATGCGCTGGTAGGCTATTGCGGGCAGCTTCAAGAGTTTCTGGCGAGGTAGGATCGAGATTGTCCTCGGATACGAGTTTACGGATAGCATTGCCGAGCATTGGCGGATGAAGACGGACCTGGCCATCGATAGATGTGATATAACCCAAGGCCTGTTGGTCGAACGCAGCATGGATAGCAGGCGCATTCCACGTATTCATGAATGCAGCCGCCCATGCAGTCCAACCTACATCGGAGGCCTGAACGACATGGTCTTGTTGGAGCAAAAGCATGTCAGGCATGAGCCCATTGTCTTGGATAATTCCTTTCTTGGCCGCCCACGCGGCTTCGTATTTTGTGAGCGTATCAGCTACAATATCGGTGCCATTAAGGGCATCTCGATAGCGCATGGCGATGAACTAGACCGCTACAGTCAGCTGGGTTCGTCAACATGACCAATGACCGGCACTGAACTTACTGGAAATTGATTATAAGCCACATATACAACATTTGGTTCGCTGCACACACCAATCCACCCGTTCGCCTCCATCTCCCTCAATATTATACCTTGTAGCTTAGCATTATCATAAAAGGAAACCTCTCGACGCAAGCCGTAGAACATCGGGTCCCAATCAAACATCATCGCGCCACGACCTTCGAATTCGGTGTCGGCAAATAGCATTCCATAAAGACTCGTCATGTGGAGCAGGTGTCCGGAGTACATAATATTCTCTCTAACAACTGGATCGGCCCAGGGTGTCCGCAGCTCTTTGAGATCCGGATTTGAAGTGATGCCGCCGAGTGATGTTGTGAACCAATAGCCCCAAACGCTTCGCAACAGCATCTTGTGAATTAGTTGACGGATCAATGGCTTGTACACACCGCGAAGTAGAGGTTGCCTATTAAAATGAGCAACACCCGCTGCATATGCCATCGTGGCGAGTTGATAACGGTATGCATCATGAAACTCCTGCATCGGTTCTTGCGTTCCCATATGTCGCCATTCGTTATCGGGCTGAAAGGCTAGATTGTGAAAGTGTCGCAGGTGCCCCGCCTGAACATAGTCGATCTTGGGATACCGAGATAGATCCGGAGGAATAGATTTTGCATATTCTTCTGCCTGAATTTCGGCTTTGGATCGTCGAACACGACTGTGCAAGTCCTTGCTCCGATGATGGAGTCGTTGAACTCTCAATCCTGGATGAATTGCTAAAGCGTCCTTCCTTGACCACGAATGGCGCTTCAAAACATGAAAGATTGTCGCAGTACTCACAACAATCTCAAATCTTTCCTGAACATATTGCACAATTTCCTCGTGCGCTGCAGTAGGATTGTCGTCTAGATATTCAAGCACTGCGATTTCCTGTTCGGGTGTCAGTAACCGCGGCCGACCAGCTTTGGCTACGTCGCTGGCTGGTGAGTACGCTTCACCAAAGAGGTCATAACTGATTCGGATGCGATCGACAGTTCGTTTGCTGATATTTAGTCGCTTGCCTATGTCTTCTGAGCTAACACCGTCTTCAAGAGCCTGTTTCAACACGTCAAGCGCGGCGCTAGAAAGGCGACCCGGCATGATGCGCGGGGCTGAGATGGACGACTATCGGATATGACACTCGAAGACAGCCGGTGCTCTCAGCGAACAGTTGGGTATCGAGATGGTAGCATGGGTTATTTGATAGCCAGAATTGAGGACAGGCCGTATTGTGTGAGGGCGACAGTGGATGGCGACGCGAAGCTGGAACGGCGGCAATTTTGCAAACCTTTCTAGACCTAAGCTCCGACGCTTGCGTTTAAGTCACCACCCCAAACAATAGTCTATCTGCAACCTTCTTCGAGACGCACCGTTTCCTCTCGAAAAAAAAGCCCCTCGATCGATGCTTGCAAGGCATTCACAGCTTCATTCCAAAGGCCATAGCGAACGGAACTGATTCGGAGACGAAGTGACCGCAAAAAATGCAAGCGTCGTGTTTGCGAAATCAAGCATTTCCTCCTCTTCCGCATGATATTTTTGATCCGCGAGTTGAGCACCGAATTCATTTTACATCGGCAGAATCAAAAGCGTTGTCACATCTGACTATATCCGTGCTGAGGTCGAAGTCAGATGTCGAGAATCAATTCTAAGGCAATCCATACAACAAATCTTGTAAAAGCGCTATGCAAAAGTCAATACTTGAAATTGAAATCACGCTCCGTGTACATGTGAGACCGTCCGGACATCAGAACTGGAAGTGCGTATTGCAGATGACTTAAATGGTTTTATTTATATCATTAGCTTTTCAATTTTCATCTCGTGGCTAATAAGGTTTGCGACTATCTACGGCGAGGATTGCTTGGCCAGACCAAGGCGAGGAGAGTTGGAACCTTGTGTCTGATCAAAGACGATGTAGTGGCCTTTAATGAAAGTGTCACCGAAGACGGTGGAACCACCAGTTTGGCTGTTTGGCTGCATAGCACCGTAGCAAGTGCTACTTCCAGAAGAGACGGGAGAATAGTTGAAGTACGAACCCGTGACAGTGAAGGTAGTCCCTCCGATGGAGACATTCCAGTCTGGAAGGGTAGCAGAGCAGGGAAAAATGTATCCACCGTAAGTGTTGGAGTTGGATGAGCCCTTGACCTGAGCGTAGTAGGCGGAGACCACCTTGCTTGGGAGGTAAAGGAGGGTAGTACCAGTATCCATAATGGCGGCACCGACAGAGCCGGTGGATTTGCCACCAACAGTGGTGGCACCAGCAGTGAAGCCCCAGAAACCCTGGGAGTTATCAACTGCCGTGTAGGCAATGGATCCTGTGTACTTGGAGCTGTCCAAGTAACCGAAGTCGTAGGTACCGGCCTTTCCGTGTTTGAGAACGGCGGCGAACAGAGGCGAGGCAAGGCTGCTTTTCACATTGTCGAAGAAAGTGAGCTGTTGCTGGGGCTCGACAGTGTTGATGCTGCTGAACGCAAGACCAACGAGACCATCGGTGCTAGTATCGGAGACAAAGCCGCTTGATGCTGAAGTGGCAGCTTCAACAGCCTGAGAAGTGGCAGTGACCGGGCCAATAACAACCTTGTCGGAGTAAACGATACCCTTCGATCCAGACCCGTCCTCGTAGGTGATGTCCCACGTGTAGCCTGACAGCAATTTGCCAGTAGCTTCACCGTTGTACAAAGAGTGAGAGCCCTGTTCGCTGGCGGGAGTATCGGTAGAGAAAACCCAAAGATCAGAAGAGCCAGTGTCAAAGTCGAGATGCAAAGTATTGCTACCAGTAGTGACTGGGCAGATGTAAGAGTCGTCCATGGAGTCGGATGGGCTGGCAGTGACGGAGCCCTGTTGGGCGGCGGCCGCAGCCTTGACCAGAGCCTCCGAAGGGGTGCTACCGTACTTGCGGGAAGCCTTGAGGATTTCGATAGCACCGTTCTTGAAGTGCTTGCCCCTGGCGACCTGCTGGACCGAGAATTGATGGGCTTTGATGTCGGCAGTGGGGGCAGCAACGGAGAGCGTACCAGCAGCCAAGGCCGCGAGGGTCATGGAATACTTCATGATGAGAGAGACTGAATATCTGATTTTGATGAAGGATGAGAGTGCATGATAAAAACGTTTAGACGAGCGGCATCTTGAGACCTTTTATATCTCTTCATTGACGAGAACCAGCCCGTGTCGATAGGCCGAACAGTCCAGAGATAGAGAGATAGTACGCATGACCCTGCCAGAATGGTCTACTATAGGCAGGTGAAATGTTCGTCTTGACAAAAAAGGCATGTGTCCGTGGATCATGCAGTGTATGTCAGCGGTAGCGTCAAAGGAACAATAGACTAACCAGGCGGGATTATGCAAGGCTAAGCTTGATCGACACTTTGGCGATATGCACCCCGGGCTTGATGGATTGCTTGTTGTAAAGAACCGAACCTTGGCATGAATATTGCCTTTGTGTCGAGTAGTTGTCTCTTGCATTGAGGTCCAACGCAGACTGCCTCAGATGAAGTTGCTCGGAACGGTTGGCTACTTCTGATCCTGCGGCGTTAAGAATACATCTTAGATTTCAAGCTTGAAAACGCCCTCGCTCTCGTTATGGGCGTATCACTGGTTGACGGGGCAAGTGGCTGCCATACGTGATCTGAATAGATTATATGGGCTTCGCAGCTTCCTTTCTGGGGAAAGCGTGGGCAGCACACCAGAGTACATTGCTTTCAAGCTTTTGAGGAGGTTGCTTAAGCTCCCATGCCCAGCTATCTTGCATGGATTAATCGGTGGACGAGTGGTGGTGGAACTACAGCTTTTGTAGTTTCTTTGTCCTCGGCCGAAGCATTCCGTTGCACATCGCGGCCCGCTTGAACTTGGCGATCTGGGCGAGAGTGTACAATTTCTAATTTTTGCAAGCTGCACTGAACCTGATTTCACGAAAATCATTTACTGCTGGATAGATATATCATCCAAAAAAACCACAATGACTAATTACTGAGCGGCACAGATTCGAATTTGCAGAGTTCAATTCGTTTCTATTTAAGCTGTTGCCATCTATGAAGTCGGGAGTATACGTAATTTGGCGGCGATAAGAACCATGAAACGCAAAACGACCTGCCCATTTGGTATATGCAGCCGACGGGTGCAGGGTGGTCTGACTGGATATCTGATAGAAGGCCGCTAGAAGCACCTGGCCGCGCGGCGACTCAAAGCCATCATGAGGAACTTCGCGTTGGCCAGCACAACACCGTACATATTACAGCATGCGGGGAAATCTGCTTTTCTTATCCACAGATGGCCAGATTGATTTGAGTATTTTCCTGGATTATGTTATGGATCGTGTACAGAACAACGTTTTGCGTTAATAAAGAGAATGAGCTCGTGCTTGATGTTCCATGATTTTAGTACTGTCTTTGGTGACTACGATGAAGATCTAGGTGCCTTGCTCTCTACGAAATGAAGCCCATCTGAAGCTTGAAAGCATATTACAGACGCGCAGGAGGTAGGAAACTTTCACTCTCTCGTCACTGTTTAACGAACTAATCTGATATTATTTACAATTATATGCAGAGTCACTTTCGCGAGAGGAAATTACAGTTCTTAAAGTCGAGTTTAAAACAACCTCAAACCCAATTCTGTCCAACAACATAACTAAAACGCGGCTGAAAGTTAATATAATATAATATTTATGCTCATTGAAGGAACAAGCAGAACCAAACGAACACGAGCCATCATCAGTATTTGCGCCACGGGTTGTGGTGTATCCTGGATTTCTGCCATGTTTGCTAGCGACGTATGAAATCCAGCGTTCATTAATGTGGTAAACCTGCAAAGGCTCAGAGCTCGTTCGTCTTTGAACGTGATCGGGTAAAACGTGTGGGAATGAATAGCCGATGAGCCTCTCCAGTTCGACCATCTTCCTCACGTAATGTTTAGTTTTCCGAAGACATTCAAATAATTCCTCGACCACGACCACTATCGACCATTTCTTCTGGCACCGAGAGTTCATTGTCGACAATCCGAGGCCATTCAGCCAACAACAGCGTAACTTTTGTTCTGCAGAACGTATTATTAAGCCGATCGGATGTCTGCATCATAGCAGCACGACCCTTAGAGAGAGCAAGCAAAGACTTCGAGTTTAACGGGCAGAAGCAGTACTTGCGGAGAAAAATGGATGTGGACCATCAGCGCATTGGCAATTGGGGGAAACAGCGAAGCGCCCAAAATGCTAAAAGCAATGACGTCTGAAAAAGCAACAGCAGTCCTGGTGCCACCCTTTTGACTGCTGAGAATGGCCGAGAGAGTCTTCTCCTCACAGTCTAGAACGATACGAACAGCACAAGCTCCCAACTGCATGTGAGGCAAATCCTCCTTCTTGTCAATTCAAGGGCGCTTAGTAGCAGCTCTCGTCTTCATGCTGTCCGCTACGTTATGAAAGCGGCTTTTTTTTCTCTCGGCGAAATCTCGCATGCCTGAATGCCTGGGAATCCTGAAAGGTTCAGAAAGGATAACTCTCGCGGCGACGATCGCAGTTTTCGATCCTCCACCTAACGCCACTCACGGTCATTCAAGCCCTGTTGGTCGCACAATTGGCCAAATTCCCTTTTGTCCGCAGAATGACAAAGGTCCCTGCTTCAGGGAGGCAGCGCAATTACCCGTTCAGGCCGAGCGAGTGTTTGCTAACGCCCTTTTGAGGAAGGTAAAATAGACTTAAGGTTTGGGAATGCGGGGCCGCTGTGGTTCTCCGCAAACTGGCTGGGTTCGTGGGGTGGTGTGCGCTCGCACACGGTGCATGACCAGAAGAACCAAGTCGTGTTCATGACTTGTGCGCCTCGAGACATCGACGTGGATGAACTCTTTGAAAAAGCTAAGCGAAGTGTGGGTCCTAGCATGAGCTCTGTCGTCACGATGCCACGAACAAGCAGGCAAGATGCGTGATTATGGGTGGCGTGTTGTCCTGGTAGAAGAGCGTATCATTTGATAAAGATCAAAGCAAATGATGGAAGACCATCACCCATTTGTTTTCCCTTTTGCCTGCCCCCATGGCTCTGTGTTGCCACTGGCGGCAAGCCGAGACCCCGTGCCCAGTTCGGTCTGCAAGCTTAAAAAAAAGGTTAGGAGTCCCCGGAGATTTCCGACTTCTAAGCACTTGAGATTGTGACTTGCGGTGTCGTCGTGGGTAGTGTAGAATGTATTGCTCACCACAGAGTATCGTCTTTTGTGGACCAAGGAGAAATGCCGAGCTTCCGACTGCACGCCTGAATTATACTGCTCATGAAGTGCCGAAAAAGATTTTGAAGGATCATAGCGGACAAAGGTCGGTCAAATCCCCTTAGCGATCTGGCCGGATTGACATGACACATCAACATCAGATCCTATGAATAACCAACATTGAAGCCTATTTCTTCGCCTCGGTATAGTCTCACTGTTGCGATTACTGAACTCGGCTTTTCACCGAGGATGACGTGATTTAATCTCGCAGCATGTAGAAACAACCTCGCCGGTGCCAAGATCTGTAATTGCGAGCATTTTGATTGGTGACTAATAGCAAGGTTCAACCCCTGCTCCCATCCAGTGGCACACGTCTGCTCTGAAGGCTGCTGAGGTAGTGTCGCCATGCCGCTAGGCAAGACGGAGTGGCAAAATTGGGCTGGAAATAACTAGCCTTATCGGGCAAGGGCATTCTAGGCTTAAGAATAAGCATGAGGAGCCTTGGGATGAGGCGTTTGCGGTGTATATAAACCTTGCACGGTCCTGGGAATTGTTGTTTACTTCACATCTTCACTCCCATTCTCATCCGTCAAAATGGTTAGCAAAAGTCTTACTACTGCACTTCTCCTTCAAGGTGCTGCGGCGTGGCCGCAGATGGCCGACATGGCTGCCCGTAACAACGAACTGGAAGCTCGCATCGCACCCCTCGCTCCCTTCCCAGAGTGGCCTGGAAAGCCAAATCACGCTCTTTATAACAAGTTTGACGCAGCGTCTCAGCTTGTCTCTGTATCCGGCGAGCACGAGTGGAGAGCCCCCGGCCCTGGTGATATTCGTGGTCCATGTGCTGGGCTGAACGCCGCTGCCAATCACGGTTACCTGCCGAGAAATGGTATTGCCACTGCCGAGACTATCAACACAGGTCTCCGAGAGGCCTTTAACCTGGCTTTGGATGCTACCCTTGTTCTCCAGACTGCGACCATGTTCTTCGACGGCGACCCAGTATCTGGTCGTTGGAGTATCGGCTACCACTCGGACCAGACCCAGTCCCTTGGTGCCATTGGTAATCTCCTTGGAAACGAGACTGGTGAGTCGAGAATTGCACCCATCTTGCATGTGTACTGACTTGATCCTGGATAGGTATCTGCGGTTATGGTCATTTAAAGACTGAAGGCGACGCTTCCATTACCCGTGGTGACTGGTTGGCTCCAGAAGACAACTCCAACTGCAAGTCGTATCCCAAGTTCGCACAAGAACTTCTTGATCTTGCCAAAGCCCGTACCGGCGGCAACATCACCCCCCAAGTTTTGGCTGAGCATCAGTACAATCGCAAGCTCCACTCCATTGCCACCAACCCCAACTACTTCTCTCCTGCCTATGCTGGCGTCGCCTTCACGTTCGGTGCTCACATGTTCGCCTTCCAGCTTTTAGCCAATCACTCTGCTGAAGACCCTCGCGGTATTCTCACTCCAGAGGTTTTTGAGTCCATGTTTGGCTACACCCGTGATGCGAATGGCGATTTGGTTTATACGTACGGCTACGAGAGAATTCCCGACAACTGGTACAAGCGTGGAGACGATGACATGTGGGATACTGCTGATATTGCCATCTCTACCGCCCAGCAATGCGCTTCCTACCCAACAAACTGCCAAGTCGGTGGTAACACTGGAAAGGTTAACTCATTCTCTGGCGTCGACCTCGGTGATATCACTGGCGGCTTCATCAACAGCGTTGAGGACCTGAGCGACCCAGCGAAGATGGGTTGTTTCATCTCCCAAGCTATCCAGGCTGACGTTCCATCATTCCTCGACCATGTCTTTGAGGGCTCCCTTCTTTCTCAGGCAACCGCTTTGATCCCAACAACGTTGGTTCCAGCTCTTGTTTCTTTGGGCGAGTGCCCCAATTTGCCACAGGGCAAGTCTGTCTTTGCTTATGGCGAGGGATACCCCGGTGCGCAATTCCCAAGCGAGGGCAATCGTAACCCTTATTAGGCAGGATTACTTGACAACGCTTGGTCCATGTATAATGGTAATGTGGCCAGAATGTTAACGAACCAGAACATAGCTCAATGACATAACATAATTGTAACTCATTTGCCTCAGCTATCCAGTCATCAAGGTGTTTGAATGATCATCGGGATTTTTCCACAGTAATATCGTCATGTTGCCTCACCTTCCACTGGAATCAATGGTTGGTAATGCTGAACGGAGGATTCGGGATCTTGATTGTCGCCAACTTGGTGACCGTTTTCTTGCCCTAGATCCATGTTTGCAACATTTGCCTTGTCGCTGTCATTAGTATTGTCGTTGTCATCCCCGCCGACGTCGCCAATCATAGTGGCGGAGCCGTCCTGTGCTAGATGAGGAACCTTGTAAATGCCCCTTGCAGCACGCTTGTAGAGCCCCATTGCTCTCCGTCGACGCGCGACAGTAGCTTTGTTAATGTTCACGCCTTCAGTGTCGCGTAAGTGTTTCGCGATTTCTTCATCTGAAGGTCCGTTGGCTTCCCAAATTTCTCGAATACGCAAGTCAACGACCAGCCCATCCAATTCTTCGAGTTTCGTTTGTCGCTCAGACGTACGCCATTCTTTTAAGCGGCGATACAGTGTCTTGTGGCTGGGTCTACGTCCAGAAAGTTCCTTCAAGCGGTCCAGAATGTCCATTTGCTGAACGCCTTCGGCCGCCCACTGTCTGATTTCGGTTTCGTACTTGTCATAGGGAAAGGTCGAAGCAATCTCCCATTTAGCCATACGCCGGGAAAGCGTGCGACGCCCACAACGGTCACCAGTTGTTTCGTAGATTTTGTCTATTATGGCCTCTTGGACCAAGCCTCGATTTGCCCATTCCTCGATCTGGTCGCGCATCGCGTCGAGCCGCTTTTTGCGGCCTGGTGCCCCGGCGCCTACCATTTTAAAGCGTTTACCAGTTCGCTTATGGTGAAGACGTGTTGAATTAAGGCGTTTTTTGTTTATGCATGCGTTGTACAAAAAAGTGCATGGAGGCGAAGGAAGAACGAGGGTCCTCTCCACCACCGTCCGTCCGTCGGTGGTCCATGCTCGAGCTCCGCAGGCCGCCTATAGTCCTCCGACTAAACATCCCTTACTGTACAGACAATATTCCATTTCTCATGTGTCGGAGCATTACACCACAGCCGACATAATGGACATTGCCTACGATCAAATTCAGGACGAATCCTTTGCTCCAGAGCAACACGGAGAGGGCGGAGATGCATCAGCCTCCAACATCAACGCCGAGTTTCAGTCCGCTTTCCGTGCCGTATCGTCATCACCATGGGGTTCCAAGCTCGGAGGCTGGATCTCCCAAGCTCGGAAGCAAGGCGAGACCTTCTATCAAGATCTTCAGAAAGAGGCAGGCGAGGCACAGGAACAGGCCACCAAAGGCTTATCCAGCCTACGCGAGCAAGTGGCACAGAGGGCGAGGGGCATAAGCTTGAGTGCGGAGCCAGGGCCAGAAGTGCAGATCCCCGGTGAAGAGGCAGTGCCTTTCGTCGTCACACAAGCAGACGGCAAGAAAAAAATGGAGGACACTTACGGTGGACCCAAAGCACAAGAGAGGGTAGAGAACCTCCCGGCAGACATTGTAAAGGAGGCTGGCTCATTAGTTGCCTCACTTCGATTGACAGCAGCAGCCAAGCTAAAAGATCTTCAAGCCGCCGAAGACGCAGCTGATGAGGCACTACTCAAATTTGGAACGAATGTGCGGAATTTCCTTCGCGACGCTGTCGTTATCTCCGCTCCGACGGACGCCGACTCTAACAAGCCACGAGGAACGGATGGGGTCGGCAACGAAGTCCTATTTGAGACTCAAGAGCCTGGCACTGGACGTAAGATATTCCACACCACTCGTCTTGATGCACAGCTCCATGCTATACATACCTCTGCTATCTCATTTACGGAGGACCCTCAAGGGGCACAGTGGGAGGATTGGCGGAAAGAGCTTGATATTGAGAACCAAACGGATGTCATTGCACAAGATTTGAAGAAATATGAGGAGCTAAGACGGGCAATGGAGAAACTTGTACCTGAGAAGGTCGAATACAAGACGTTTTGGACAAGGTACTACTTCTTGCGGAAAGCTGTTGAGGAGGAAGAGAGGCGCCGCAAGGAAGTACTCAAGGGTGAGATGCTATGATTACTTTCTTGATAAAATGACGACGAATTTTAACAATTTCAACAGGTGCTACGACAAACCCCGAAGAAGAAGTTGCCTGGGATGACGACGACGAAGAAGAATCAACTACACCCAATCCAACTGGAACTTCAGCTAAAGCGTCGGCATCTACCACTACACTTACTAACTCAGCTGCCGACTCTGACCATCTCAAACCTGGTCGCAACAGCTCAGACGAGAACAAATCTGTGGCAGATTCTGACGCAAGCTACGATATTGTGTCTGGAGCAGCGAGCCGTGCACATGGCAGTCCGAAAGAAGAGAAGAAGAAGGATGCCGAAGAAAGCGATGATGATTGGGAATAGATTCGATCCCGCGGTAGAACTGGCGTTCTGGTCACTGAGTCGCAGAATGTGACTGGATGTCGTGGCGTCCATTACTTACGATACCTTTAATGCATTCGCAATGATTATTCATGCTTGACATGTGACTTCGAATTTTTGGAGAAATAAGCCGCAGACTCGACGGTAAACTCGCCTACTTCCAACAGAGGCCATTGCGAACAGTCATGGATTCGCCGCCTTCTGGAATACAGAAGGCGACACTATTTACTGTCGACTGCGCCAGACGGTGGAAGATCCAAATAGTTGGACGGAGAATTGCCTCGGATGACTCGAAGCGATAGTAAGGCACCCAAGTCGGGATCCGTTATCGACCATTGGTAAGCGATGCTACGCCTCCATCGAGTCTGTGCGACACCCTCATCCTTGCCGGGGCCATTTGCTCCGCAACCCGGCAGACCAACTTTGTGACCTCAACACGGCAAGATGTAACGTTACATGATTGATAATACCATGCCTGCCTACATCATCAGAATAGAAGGAATTCAGGTGAGTAATTCCGTTTTTCCTATACATTTTTGCTTTCGCCGAAGCAGAGACGGTATACAACATGCCCGGTCTTCTAAGCTGCGTGTTTGTTGCATTGATCGTCACATCTCAAGCCGAGGCTCAAAATTACGGTCAAAACTTGCTCGTCAAAGCTGCTGGTCAAAGTGCCGCCATTCCAGGCTGGGATTTGCAATCGACTGCTAAAGCTGGTCATGAGTTGGCTAGATTGTCTACCGTAGACTACGACTCATCCTCGTGGCATCACATTGGCTCGCGGGCAACTGTATTTGCCGGTCTCATTGAAGCGGGCGTATACAATGCTGATGACCTTTTCTACTCGGATAATTTGAATACCAAAGTGGACTATTCCCAATTTTCTGTTCCCTGGTTGTACCGAAAGGAATTTGGACTGCAACCTGCTAAGGAAAGACACTTCCTTCTAAAGACCAATGGAATTACTTCGAAGGCGGATATCTGGCTCAATGGACATGAAGTAGCGAATAGTGAACATCAAGCTGGAGCATATGGTGGACACACCTACGACGTCACCAGTTTGGTCAAAGGCGAGAACGCATTGGCCATCAAGGCTTACCCAACCGACTTTGATAAAGACTTTGGACTCGGTTTCGTGGACTGGAATCCCTATCCTCCTGATAACGGCACAGGTGTTTGGCGTGATGTAGAGATCAAGGAGACTGGCCCGTTAGCAATGGATGTACCGCGAATTGTAAGCGATTTCAGAGAACCTGGCCAGAAGAGTGTCTGTGTTACCATCAAGACCGAAGTACAAAACTACGAGAAGACAAAAATGTCGGGGTCAATCACTGGCTCCATCAAGGCAGATGATGGAAGCGAAGTAACAAGTGTATCAAAAATGTTCAGCTTGCTCCCCGGCGAAACCAAGACCATATCCATTCAATCGATAATCGAGAACCCTGAAGTGTGGTGGCCTGCACAATGGGGAAAACAGCCGCTCTATGAAGCGCAAGTGTCTGTATATTCTGCTGGCGCTTTGTCGGATACCTCTACAAAGAAGAAATTCGGCATCCGTCACGTCGTGTCTGAAGTGAACAGCCACAACGACACCTTATTCCACATTAATGGCCGACCATTTCTTGTTTTTGGCGGTGGCTACTCTCCTGACATTTTTCTTCGATGGGACGGAAAGACTTTCGAGACCCAGATGAAATACGTGCTCGATATGGGGATGAACACCATACGACTCGAAGGCAAGCAGATGCACCCCGAGCTCTATGAGATTGCTGATCGAATTGGCTTGATGGTTATTTCCGGATGGGAGTGTTGTGATAAGTGGGAAGCATGGAGCTACAATGGCGACGTCACGGCTACTTTATGGAATGAAAATGATTATCATACTGCTAATGCTTCGATGAGACACGAGGCATCTATGCTTCAGTCTCACGCTAGTATGCTGGCCTTTTTCGTCGGTAGCGACTACTGGCCCAACGACAGAGCCGCGGCCATGTATGTGCAAGCCCTTCACGACTGGGATTGGCAGAACCCGATTATCTGTTCCGCTGCGAAGAGAGGTTATCCCGAGATCCTTGGTCCTTCTGGTATGAAAATGGACGGACCGTATGACTGGGTACCACCGAACTACTGGTACGGCGATCAACTCGGAGCTGGATTTGGTTTTGGGTCTGAACTCGGCGCAGGTGTTGGTACCCCTGAAATAGGCAGTCTTCGCAAGTTTTTGAGCAGAAGCGACATGGAAAATTTATGGAAAGCACCCCAAAAGGGCCTTTTCCATATGTCGCGCAATGTTTCTCAGTTCTACAATCGATCGGTCTACAACAATGCTCTTTATCACCGGTACGGGAAGCCAACCAGTCTTGAAGACTATCTTCTCAAAGCGCAGATGATGGATTACGAGGCGACCAAAGCCGAATATGAAGGCTATGCAGCCAATTTCAACAGCGAACGTCCTGCAACAGGAGCTATCTACTGGATGTTGAACAATGCCTGGCCAAGTTTGCACTGGAACCAATTCGACTATTACCTTCATCCGGCAGGCTCCTACTTTGGCACCAAAGTCGGCGCACGGACAGAACATGTAGCCTACAACTACGATGAAAAGAAAATAGTTCTGATCAACAGATCATTGACTGGTCAGGGAGCAAGGACAATCGACATTCAACTGGTCGACACCGACGGCAAGATCATCTCGAAACATAATCTTCAGGTCCAAACAACACCGAATACGAGTAAATCCGTCGCAGATGTTGCAGGAATCGACAAAATCGCTAACGTCGCTTTCCTTCGTGTTGTTCTATCGGATTCGAAGGGCAATACGCTCAGTCGTAATATTTATTGGCTCTCTTCGAATATTGACACGCTCGACTGGGACAACTCGACTTGGTGGTATACTCCCGTAACTAAGTTCGTCGACCTCACCGCTCTTAACACGATGAAGCAAGCCGACCTCCATGTCACCAGTAACCCCTTGTATGGCTCGGAACATGTCATCGTGCTCGAGAACAAGTCAGATATTCCTGCAGTCTTTATTCGACTCAACTTGGTTGATAAAGACGGCATGGACGTCAACCCTGTACAGTGGTCTGACAATTACGTTACGCTCTGGCCTCGCGAGAAGATGGCGTTGACTGTAAGCTCGTTGGGGTCTAGTGCAGCTGCTGTTGAGATCAGTGGCAAGAATGTGAAGAACGGTCAGGTACCTCTGAAGTATTTGAGATAAATGGGATGCGACGTGAATGATAATGCCCCGAAGACACGTTGCTGCTACACTATAATTAGATGAAAGCAGAGAATTCGCATCATTCTCTTTCTCATGTGGATTCTACTATGACTTTTCTTTGTGCATATTCCAGGTTTCATTCATTAAACGTAGTGAGTCGCTCGACAACTTAAGCCTCAGGACTTCTGCTGCAAGTGTATCTTTCGTGCAATTGAAGCCATGTCTCCGAAGCCAGAAGCAAAAGCTGCAAAGTTTTATTTTTATGCAAGACTTTTCTAGCCCCTTCGCATAGAGAATGAGCAAAAAGCAACCTATAGGCACGCCAGAACGACTTCGTAATCCGCAAAAGCCAGGACTTCATTCGCGAAATATTCAGTGCTACTCATTGCTAGTAAATACCGCCTTTCGTCTATGTTCAAGGTTTCAATCCTGGAATAAAAGCCCTGCCGCATACTCTACATTTCCATTTGTAGAATTCAGCGCCGCGATAGCGTGTTGCTGACTGAAGCCTAGATCTTGCAGAGTCTTCACGCTTTCTGCAGGATATGGATGCGCAGGTGCAGGTGGTGGAGGCGCCGTCGAACCACCATAAGGCCGAATAGGAGCCTGTTGGCCGGAAGTACCGGTCGGCGCAGAAGATGGCAGGCCTACCAAGGGTCTTCGAATAGCTTGCGACATATTTTTGGCCCATTCCCATGGCCTGTCATCGCCCCCTGGGAGGGCATTGAAGTATTCCCACCCCATGACGCCGCCGAATGACGGGTAATTGAACTTCAGTGCAAGTAAAACGATCTGCATCTGCTCCCAAGGCACATATCCGCTTCCTCCGTTCCCAGGGTTTGTGAGTAAGCCAAATACGACACGCTCCGGCTTCCATCCAGTTCTTATTATGGCGTCATACCAGAACGTCGTGCGAGCATCGCCCCATCCATTGTAGAACTGAACATTGTACCAAGCAATCTCATGTCCCCGTTGTTGCTCGAGAGTATGATAATTGAATTTCGGACCGGAGAGATGAGGTTGGTCTATTAACAGAGCAGTAGCGACTGGCGCAAGTGTGATCAGAAAGTCAGGGCCGAAATCGGCGCGCAACCGATCGATGAGGTGAATGGTATGAACTAGGGTCGTCGGCTCTTCAATATCTAGATCTAGACCGTTGAGTTTGTGGGTTTCAATCATCGATTTCAGAGGCGCATAATATCGCTCAAACCGAGCAGGATCGGTACTCTCAAGCCGCGCGAAGGTGCCTTGCGCGGCACCGCCTAGCATACCGAGCACTTTGATTCCCCAGGCCTGCATCCAGGCAATTTCTGCCCATAATGTAGTAAATTTTTCATGGTCTGGGTGATTGTCATTGTTGAGAGTTATGTCGCCTGGCTCGTCGTTCAGATGAATGGCGGCTAGAATGATGTGCGTGATTCCCGTTTTGTTGGTGATCAAGGGCAACAGGCTAATCGGCGGTCCATTATTTGGTTTATGGTGTGTCTGATGATATAGAATGACCTTCGGGCCTTGTCCTATTGGAAGTAGTTCATCTATGGCATCGGACGGCATTTTGGTGTGTTCAATGGACGGAAAAGGTGAGGTGGCAAAGCTGAGAAGGCGCCGACTTTTGCATGAAACATGTCAAATGCCGTTTTGGGGCTTGCTCGAGATTAGAACACTCGCCGTCCAAAGTACATTTTTGATGATCTTTATTATAGCCAAATGGAATAGCAGCAATTGAGAATTACCTAGTTTCATCGTGAAACTTTATTTTAGCCTCTGAAACATGTGCGTAGGGATGATTGAGCTCTGTGAATCCTCTCTCGAATGTCTCAGAATGCAGGCCTAAACAGGATAGCATGTAATGAATAGTTATTGGATTTTTAAAAGAGTCAAATTTCTTGAACGCTACCTGCTCTCCAGGCCAAAGAACGACGCAGATTTAGCTAAAGTGATTAATTCACCTCTGCACCGATCATGCCTCACTGGAAGGATTTAGGCTCGACGAAAGGCGGATTTGTTGTCTGGGCTGCCGTCGTCTTCCGTCACCTCGACGTACACAGAAACGGTAGGCTGCGCTCGCTCAAACTCTCGCTTTCTCGCTCATATCAAACACTGGAGTTCCTCCCGACCTCCGGAGCTATTGACAAGGCATCCACATGGTTCGGCCGCCGTGTGACCAATGTAACCGCAGAAAGGTGCGTTGCGACTGCGACAATCCATGCCGACGATGCCGCGAGTCCGACATCACATGCACATACACACTCGTGCGAAAAAAGCGAGGACCGAAGGCAGGCAAGGGCAAAATCATTGAGAGCCTGCGGTCCCGAGCATCTGCTTTCACGCCATCGCTTGTCGCTGATGGTGGAGGGAGCCCTGAGCATCGAAGAAGCATATCTCAGTCGCACGCTCTGTCGGAGCCAGTGTCACAGTATGTACCACAGCTTCAATCGGAGCCTTATAATGTAAACCAGACGGACGACTCGGCTCAAATGCCAATGCCTACGTCTTATTTCACTTTTGATGAATTTACTAGTCACATTCTGGCCGATGATTTGAACCAATATGGGATGCCTAATAGCCCTATTGATCTATCTGGATTTCCCGCCGGAACGCCCATAATGCCTGCCTTGACTCCGGTACACACGAGTGTCTATAGCATGCCACCTACAGCTTTACAGACACCAGCTGGCCGAGGGGATGATCTCGAGTCGACTGCCCCAATCTCACGAGCGATCGAGCTTTTCTTCTTACATTTATATCCCATATACCCACTGGTGGATCGCGAGACTTTGGAGAACAACCTGGCAAATTTTGACACCATTCCATATGCAAACAAGACACTTTTATGGTCTCTCTGTGCTTTGACGCTTGCTCATGTCGACAGTTGGCCCAGTCTAGGAACGGAACAACGCGCAGTCGGAGCTCGTAAATTCATTCGCCTATGTTTTGATATTCGACTCGACTGGACTATTGAGAAAGCATGTTTCGCCGATGTGCTCACCTCACTATTTATTGGCCTTACATTTTTCGAATTGAAATTTCGGACAACTTCAAATTTCTATGTCCGGGAGGCTATAACGTTGTCCAACGCAGCTGGCCTAACTAGCCCACAGACATACACAACGCTCAGTGAAGAAGACGGTATAAAATACAAGCGTGCTTATGCTTTGTTGTACATCACAGAGCGAGGTGCAGCTATGCACAACAACTTTCCAGTTACCATTCTTGCACCTCCAGATCTGCCAACTGCCGTGCTACCAAGCGAAGATCCATCAATCTCCATTGGCCTTGCCGCTCTACACAGTCTCTTCTCACTCTTGGACTTCAAATTTGTACGCATATGGAACGATCCGACAGCGTTTAGTGATACAGGTTACGTCGATCTGTCTAGTCTGCAATCCCACCTAAGCAAAATGGAGTTTCAAACCTCAGAGCTGTCCGACATTCAGAAGGCGGACATTCTGATCACACATCAATATTTTCGCCTCATATTTTGGCAGGCTGCACTCAGACAAGGCTTCATATCAACCAACGCCGCAAATGCAGCCTTTTCATACAATTTCCCGGCCGATATCGCCATAGCGCTCTGCGCAGTAGTGAAAAGCGTACCGCCTGTAGCGATCCAAGTTCATGGTATAGGTATCTTCGAAAAACAATTTGAAGTCGCTTATTCGCTCATGGACACATTAGCGTTGTCGTCTTCTACACGCCCGGAACATCACGAATGCTTGCGATACTTGCTGCTAAGCCTCTCTGCATCGCCGAACTCACGTCAGATTTTTGTTCGTACGTTAGAGAAGGCGATTGATGGGCAGCAAAAATATCGCAATCTTGCTGGGGTGCAGTTATTGAGGGATGATAGTAAAAGTCGACAGGCTAGTCGAAGACAGTCGATTTCGTTTCATCATCCGGGCTGAAAGTTTTGAATCTTGGCTTGTAACATCAAACATGTTACAAAGTCCCGGCAACTTTCACGAAAATGCACTGCTGTGCAAGACATCGGTACTGGAAATCTGCACTGTATCCTGAGCTACGGACGAGGCACACTTATTTGCAACGGCAGGGTTGCCATGCCGTGAGCCAGTCTCACTGTGTGAAAATAGCTTGTTGAGACTTTGCTAGGTTACCGACATCAAGTAGCCTCATCGTCCTTCTCCGTCAACGAGAAAGAAGCATCTTCCATCGTCATTTTAAGACGACTGGAGCTCACGATACTTCGCGATATTTGGTTTCTGGACCAATAAAAATTTGGTGCCAGCTCATCTTGATCAGCTGTAATTAGAGAGAAAAGATCGAAGTTTCGAAATCTATTTTGCGTTTGGAGATTTGAAACCAAGCATCATCTAGGAAGCGACATTCAATCTTCATGTAAATATTCAAGTGGCAATTGGCTTCTGTGATCACACTCAGGCGTTACGCTCTGTTCGCGAAATCGTCAATGACCGATGTCATATATGTTACTTCAATTCTATAAGTTATGCCGAAAGCCTCTTATTCATGTAGATATGCCAATATGGAAAAGTCATCATGCCGTCATCTGCACAGTCATTGAACCAAATATATGCGTCCTTCCCAAGGCCTAAGAGCCTCGCTTTCTCCATCAACATTGCTCATGACTAGCTTCATCTTGTCCAACTCGTCCACCTTAGGAACCTGACTAGGCGATCCCGAGAAATTGCAAACGACCAAAGCCTTTCCTTCAGATCCTTTCTTCAAAAGCGAGAACACCGTCTCGTTGTCCTTGTCTATGATTTCAAATTCGCCGTGCACGAGAACGTTGTTGTACGTCTTGCGGGTTTCAAGCATGCGGCGCCAGAACGCTAGGACCGAGTCTTTGCGGCTGTTTTGCTGTGCCACGTTGATTTCTTTTGTTGATGTGTTGACGCGCATCCACGGTTTGGCTTCTTCGGTGGTGAACCCGCCGTTTGGGGATGCGGTCCACTGCATTGGCGTGCGTGCATGATCCCGAGCTAAGTGTTGAAGTGCTTCGTGGGCCTTCTTCAGCTCTGCAGGGTCGTTGTTGTATCTCTTAGCTACCATGTTGTAGTAGTTGGTTGAATCGACGTCTTTGTATTCGTCTTCGATGCGCCATTCTTTGGGCATGTTGATCATGCCGATTTCTTGGCCTTGATAGATGAACAGCGTGCCGGAGAGTGAGCCAAACAGCATGGCCAGCATTTTGCCGGAGCGTTCTCGCCACTGTGGACTATCGTCACCGAAACGAGAGATGCAACGTGCTTGGTCGTGGTTCTCAATGAAGGATGTGGTCCAGGCGTCGGTGCCGATTAGAAGTCCTTGGGTTCTGTTAATGGCGTCTTTTACATCGGCCAGTTTGTAGTTAAATGGTGTTGTCTGGAATTTGAACACGTTGCCCATACCGACATTGACAGAGTCAAATTGGAAAACCATTGAAAGGCGCTTCTTCTCTTCGCTAACGTAGCCAACGGCGACGGACATGTCTGGTGTGAAGGGGCATTCGCCTACGCTCATAGCGTCGTAGCGGGCCAAGATGGCATTCATTTCTTCGAGGTACTCATTCATGCGCGGTCCATTACAGTACACAAAGCCTGCTTCTTGCCATTGAGAACCTGGATCAATGACTGGGGCATCTGGAAGTCCTGGGGGCTTGCTATACATGTTGACGGTGTCGACACGGAAGCCGTCGCATCCCTTTTCTAGCCAGAAGATCATGGCACTGTGATAGATAGCTTGCCGAGTAGTCTCGTTTTCCCAATTAAGATCAGGCTGCTCGGGACAGAAAAGGTGAAGATAGTATTCTTGAGTCTGTTCGTCCCATGACCAGGCGCTGCCGCCAAAATTTGATCTCCAGTTATTTGGTGGTGTGCGATTTCCGTCCGCATCGTACTTGGCTGGCTTCCAGATGTACCAGTCGCGTTTGCTATTGTCTTTCGAAGAGCGCGATTCCTTGAACCATTGGTGTTGGTCGGATGTGTGATTAACGACAAGATCCAGAATGATTCGCATGCCGCGCGAGTGGACTTCAGAGATGAGCCGTTCCATATCCTGGACGGTGCCATATGGAGGATAGACGGCTTCATAGTTGGAAATGTCATAACCCATATCAATCTGGGGGCTGTCGTACATGGGACACACCCAAATGACGTCTACGCCAATTGATTTGATGTAGTCCAGGCTTTCGATGATGCCTTGAAGGTCGCCAATGCCATCGCCATTAGAGTCTTTAAAACTGGCAGGATAGATCTGGTAGACTGTACTGTCCTTCCACCATGGGCGCATTGTCTTTGTCATCTTTGAAATTGGCTTGTCTTGGGTTATGATATGATGACGCTGCGGGTGATCATTAGAGTCCTGCAGATGGGTAGAGTTGTTCTCAGGAGGAGCAAGAGGATGGTTGGCAGAGCCTAAGCCGGACGATGGCTTGGACATGTCTTTTATGTTGACTTCACCCATGTGATGATTGCATCGTCAATCACTCGCTCGAGAATAACATGCGGATCGTTTATTCGTTCGGCCGCTCGCTCGTTCGTTCATGTTTCGCCACCCCCACCAGACTATCAGCCGCAACGACCGGTTATTTCAGCGAATATTCTAGCGAAGACGAGCCAGTATGGGGTACAGGAAAAGACGACGCTGTGATTCGACTACCGTGAATGAAAAGCGGGGTCTGCTAAAGTGATTCTACAACGCCACGAGTGTCGTTGTTGAGAGAAGGCTAAATGAGAAGTTCATGTTCATAAAGGCGGATTTGACGTATATTCGAGTCTGTTTGATTAACCTCAAGGGGGACCATTGAGACGTCTCACACCTCGCTAGCACACTCTACGAGCGTCTTGGAAAGTTGCAAAGTAACACTTACAATAAAACAAATCGAATCGAATACATATTCCACGCACGTGCGAAGACGAAATATGATAAAGTATGGGCTCAGCAAAACATCAGTTTAGATTTTTGTTCCCTTTATTGTTCAAATTGTAAAGTCTAACCAAGAAACTCCTCAAATATCCGCGGGCTATTCCTCCTCATCATCTGGATGTTCTACCATGTCATCACGATGCTCCCTTAACATATCCTCCGCAGGCCCTTGTTCAAGTACTTTGCCCTTTCCAAGCACGATGCAATAGTCTGCATTGCGCACTGCTTCAAGACGATGAGCAATAGTTATGACAGTGCTGTCCTTCATTTCCTCGTGCATGACTTGTTGGATCTGCATTGCCGTTTCTTTGTCGATGGATGCGGTGGCTTCATCTAGGATGATGATCGCACTTCGTCTCAAGACCGCTCTGGCCAGTCCGACTAATTGACGTTGGCCTTGACTGAGATTGCGACCACCAGCTTCTACTCTAGTTTCCAGTTTCCATCCCTGTCGTTCACAGACCCGGTGGAGAACTGTGGCACAAGCCGCGTCTGTGTGCTCATTCACTGGGTCGAGGTTTTGACGCATGGTACCAGGAAACAGCACAGGATCTTGCGCAAGGAACGTGATTCTGGTGCGTAGAAGCTGCTTATCCACGTCGGCCAGATCAACACTGTCAATGAAGATGCTGCCAATCTCGGGCAGGATAGTCGCAAGCATGGCCAAAGCCAGAGTGCTTTTACCTGAACCGGTGCGGCCAATGATCGCTGTTTTAGAACCACCTTTTACAGAGAAAGATACCTTTGATAAGGCTGGGTCGAGGTGTGGTGCATACTTGATCGTAACATCCTTGAACACAATCTCGCCAGTAAAGGAGGGCCACCAAGCTGGCGGCGCAACATGACCCTTTGGTTCTTGCTCTAAACGTAGCAGTTCAACAACTCGTTCGACCGACACGAATTCCATCTGCAGCTGGCCATATTGTTTGCAGAGACCATGAGTGGAGCTCACAAACTGATCCGCTGCAAGCAGCACAAAGGCCGTGAGACCTGGCGATACATTCGTCACTAGTGCCAACATGGTGAGTAGGAATGTGGAGAGCGCAGAAAGTGAATCGAAACGATACATTAGCCACGCCTGGAGACTCCAGTAGAAGTGGTCCATTTTCTGGAATGTATCAACAACCCGAATGACCCGGTCTTGGAAGCGATCTTGAGCGCAGAACGCTCTGACAGTGGTCAAACCATTAAGCAGCGCGCCGAAGTTAGACATCAGAGGTGTCAAAGATACCATTTCCAGTCGTCGTAAGCTCTGAGAGGTGGGCAAGAACTTTAAAAATATGGAGACGAATGCACCCGTCAGAAGAAAAGCGAATGCGAGAAATGTTGGTGTAACGGAGCCGATGATGACAATTGACGAAATCCAGGATATTCCCATCCAAGTGACGGCTTGAAATTGCATACTGATATTGCCATCAATGACTGCGATGTCTGAGGTCATCCGATTCATCAAGCGTCCGACAGGAGTTACGTCGTAAAATCGGAAAGTTGCGTAAGCCACTTTCTTCATTACTTCTTGGAACATGCCTTTTGCTGCAATGTATACAATCACAATCATCGCGGCTTGCGAAGCGAAGAAGACGAGAGATGTTGATAACGCAATCCAAAAAAATGCCATAAGCCAGGGCTTAATGTCAACGCTCGGCGAAGGCCAGTCACTAAACCAATGGTTTTGCACAGTGGGCGTGAATTCATCAGCTATTCTATAGTGAATCGCTGGTTGTGTCTCGTAAGCTTCGCCCCAAACCTTGAGGAACCAGGACTGGAACACAGCCAGAGAGCGATAAATGGCCAGGATGATAATCAAAAGAGTCCACCAGCGTAATTTACCAGCTTTGATATATTCCCAGTAGACTTGAGCTTTCACACTTCCGTGGGCTCTGTGCTCATCTTCAATGAACTTTTCCGGAACTGCAGCATTGATACGATCTTCTGTTGTTGTATCCTCTCCATTAGTCACTGACTTGTGAGACTGAACACGCTGAAGTTCATTTTGTATATTAGTGTCAAGTTGAAGGACGGCGGCGGTTCCATTTTCCAATTTAATCACTTGTTCTGCGATTCCGAGTACAAGGTCAGTGCGATGTGTCACAAGTATAGTGGTGCGATCTTGAAGTAGAGGTCCAGACAAGCATTGGCGTACGATCAACTCTGCAGTTTGCTGGTCGAGAGCTGATAGAGGATCATCCAGCAAAAGAATCTTAGCGTCGCTGTAAACAGCTCTGGCTAACGCAACTCGCGCTCTTTGTCCACCTGAAAGACCAATGCCATTTTCACCTATAAGGGAAAGATCACCAGCAGTAAACTCTGCAAGGTCTGGCGTCAAAGCACATGCGTCCAGAACATCTTTATATCGTTTGTCGCTATATGGCATAGAGAACAGGATATTTTCCCGAATGCTCATGCTTTGTAACCATGGTGTTTGAGCACAGTAACCGATTGCCTCTGATGGCTTAATCAGTTGACCTTCAAGCTTATCCAGCTCTCCAAGTAATGATTGAAGCAGAGCCGTTTTTCCCGAAGCGACTTCGCCACAGACCACTGTCAATCCTACAGGGAAAGAAAGGTTTATGTCTTTCAGAACTGGGGTTCCGACCCCAGGCCAAGCAAAAGTTGCATGATCGAGAGACATGCGATCTCCAATCAGAGCTTCCGTACTCATTTCTTCTCTGTCTGGTTCGGCCATAAAGCTCTCGATACGATCCACTGCAACCCACGCATTGATGATAACGATGATGAGACTGGGTAAATCGCGAAGAGCCGCAGTCATCATGGAAAATAATTGCATAGCAGGGAATGCGATGTCAACGGTCAATGGCTTTCCTGAAATTACTGTGTAGGCAAAGAATGCCAGTACAGGAGTGAGATCAAGCGCCAAAGTGTTGACAAAGCTTATAAGGACCACCCATATGCTGGTGATGACTCTGAGATTGAGTTCGCGCATTCGAGCATCCATGATTTGAACCAGCCAACTGTCTTGCCACCCGTACCATCGCAGATGACGAATTGCTTCAATAAACTGAGTGATGACTTGAAGCTTTTTGTCTGTTGCCGCTCGTCGCTTCTTCTCAAAATGAATCATTACACGAGCAAGAATGAAGTTAAGAATCTGGGCGATGAGGAGAGCCACTACGGCAATCATAGACGACCAACCCAGAAAATGAATCACCAGGGCGATTGAAAAGACGGCACTAAGAGGCTTCGTGATCAGTCCTTGGAACTCCCAGAAGCGCTGAGCTACCTCGTAGACATCATTGCGCATTAGATTAAGGATCTTTCCCATCGAAGCAGGCTCATCAGGCACTTTCGATTGTGATTTGGTTGAGAAAAAAGACGAAATTTTATTTGAGAGTTGAGTCCAGTAGCTGGTGACTTCCTTCTTGGGTAAAGAGTTCTCACTATTGGTGGCCGTATCTCCTGTTTCTGTTTTGGATTCCTGTTGCTGAAATGAAATTTTGCGACCTAACGTTTTTTCATAAAGCATGGTGATCATTTCGCCTCGGGATCTTTCATAACACCGTCTACCAAACCAAAGACTGAAGATTCCGGATTGGCAGGCAACAAGACGGACGACTAAAGAGAGCCCTGCATATGTGATTGCAGCTTGTTTTGGAGCCTTTGGATTCTCCATCGCTGCCAGGATTTGTTGCAGCAACACTGGAACGGAGTATTGAGCTGTTAGTTCTACTAATCCGAGAAAAGTCAGAATGACGAGATCGATGGCGTTAGCCTTGATAAGCCGTCTGATTACAGTGCCTTTGAGCTGACGAAAGTTAATATGAAGCGCCGCATGTTGAAACTCATGTGCCAGTTGCCAAACGTCTTCATCTTGAAGTTGTCGAATGTTGCCAACACCAATGAGTGGTGTCATCCAGGAAACGCTCATAAATTGCCAGAGGGTTAAACACTCCTCTGGACTTCGCAAAGAGGAAGTCGGCTCTGAAAATGCTTCGCTGATCTCTTTGCCAGGTAAATGGGGGTCTCGAAGGGGCATTAAGTGGATTAAAAATATCTCCAGGGCCATGATAACGATTGAAGCGACATTGAGGCCTGCCGCCGTGCCCATCGGCGGCCATGTTTTATTTGCCAACACGCTCGACTCTGCGATTAATTGAACCACCAAAATGACCAGAATGGAAATCGGCGCAGTTCGAGACCTCTGGATGAAAGCTAATGATGCGACAATAAGCCAAGCGATCATCGGCGCAAGAGTGTCGATTCGAGGCCATAATTGAGTTGTTGTCGCGACCAAGATGACAGTTGCTATTGACAGTGTGAATCCAGCCAACGAAAACCATGCCACGAGGGTTGATAAATTGGTCCAACGACGAGTGGGGATTTGCTCATTTTCGTCCGGCAACTTCTCAGGCTCTTCCACAAAGGGTTTCGTCCAACCAGGCCTTAAGGGCAAAAGTAAACCGGCGACCAGTCCGAGAAGAATGACGACAGCAATCAACGCCGGAACCACTGAGATTATAGGTAAGAAGCATGGCTGGAATCTTGCGTTTTTGGAGTCCCAAAAGCCTGTAAAGCAGTATGTCACCGCTTGCGTGGCAGACACCTGTGGCTCAAAAACGCCAGACGTTGGCTGTGTAGCGAGGACCTGTTGCATGATTGCAGTAGTTGAGCGATATCCAGAACAACGCAACGCCTTCGTTTGGTCTCTTGGACATTGCTCTGTAGAACTCAGGCCCCAAGCAACGACTTTCTGTAATTGACCGCTTTCACTGGCCGAGTGGTAGACTAAGCAGCAGAAGTGGGAGCTCTCGTTGGCATCTAAAGCGAAGCGGCACAGCCCCGCAGAATGCATGTGGTCCCGACGCACTCGTCTCCGCACCTTGATCCTTGGTGCTTGTCCATGGCCGGTATCTTACACAACGACAACCAGGGAGACTTCACCGAGAGACCATGTAACCAACTTTGGTCAAGATATGGACCACGGAATGACTTACCTGGAAGAATGAGTCTACGACATCGCGCAGATACGGAGCAGTTTTGGCGATTGAGACAGAAGACAACTCTACCTCACACTGTTCACACCATAACCAAAGATTGCATGTTCAAAAGGATAGGATCTTTTCGGAAGAGAGCCAATAGATTGTACATATATGTTTTGATTAAGAGCTATGTCACCTTAGAATAGAAAGTTCCGAATTCTGGCGCTGTCGTGCCGAGGGTTCTTTACTCGGTAATTCCGCTGCGTCTTGCGCTTGTGACGATCGCGTTGTCAATCCTCACCTACATGATTGTCTCCCTTTCGATTATTCAACCACACACCTCTGATGGCAGATTTTGCCGCAGCACAAAAACGAGTTCTTGCTCGGAGAGCAGCTCGTGAGGCTGCAGCGTCTTCTCGCGCATCAACTCAGCAAGCTGACCGATCGGCTGCTCTCCTTCGTCTCCCCCCGTCTATTCGATCCGTCGTCGCAGAAACATTACACGCCTGGGATGCTGTGCAAGGCGTACAATCGCCCTATGGCTCGCGACCTGCATTCCGCGTAGGCCAGGTAGATGCAGAATTGCTCGACGAGGAACTGCTCAATCTCTTGAAGCAGCAAGCTGGAGAAGGTCTGAAGCTGTTCGGAGCACACTTGATCGACGAATGGGGCACTGAAATCAACGCTGGACTGAGAGCGATATTATGGAAATTGTCAATATGGGACCATAGTGCAAGCTACGGTGCTTCACTACAAGGTCTGAAATATGTGGATGCGCGACAACCGACACCAGCTGCTACATCACAGGCTACGGCATGGCAGAAGATCGCATACGGTCTTATCACGGTCGGAGGACGATATGGCTGGACCAGATGGGAAGAACGACTGTCGCAATTGGAGAATGGCTACGATGAGCCATCGACACTCATCCAGCGATTAAGCAGATTAACAACAATCGCCGATACCACGCATAATATCGCCGCCTTCGTTTCATTCCTGGTATTCCTCTATAACGGCCGATACCGTACGCTCACAGATCGACTCCTACGTATGCGACTAATTCCATCATCGAATAACACGAGCCGAGAAGTTTCGTTTGAATACCTCAATCGACAACTAGTGTGGCACGCATTTACCGAATTCCTTCTCTTCTTATTGCCTTTGGTAGGCATTGGTCGATGGAAGAAATGGCTTGCACGGGCATGGAAGAAGATGAAGCAATCCTACAAATCACTGAGATCTGGTCACGGACTTTCTGGCGAGGAAGACGACGATGAGTCAATAATCAACAAGGGCGAATTGGCTTTCCTGCCCGAAGGAACATGTGCTATATGTTACCAGGACCAAAATCCAACAAGTGGCCAGTCGGAGCAAGATGTGATATCTGCCGGGGCCAACAGTGGCGTTATTGGCAATTCATCAACCGATATCACCAATCCCTATGAGACTTTGCCTTGTGGATGTCTCTATTGCTTCGTATGTTTGGCACAGAGAATTGAGGCCGAAGAGGGCGAAGGATGGACTTGCTTGAGGTGCGGCGAACTCGTCAAGGAATGTCAGCCTTGGGATGGTGATGTGTACATGCAAGAGCCAATCCAGAAAGCAGAAAGCAGAAAGAGTATTGCATGGGCCGATGAACTCGTTGATGAGGAAGTCGAGCACGAGGATGCAGAGATGCTGAAGTCTATCGATCCAATGCCAGTTGAGGATTTCGATGACGACGAACAAGAAATCCCCGAAGAAGATGAAGAAGACGAATAGCTCGTCGTATGAACATGAACAATACGCCAAGAAAAAGTTTGACAATTTCAAACGACAAGTAGACTACTGCAAGGGTAGATAGAATATTCTCAATAATATGTACAAAGCGGTGGACTAAGTCCTGCCTCTCAAGCACTGACTCGTTACTTTCCTGGGAAAGTAGTAACGCAGACGGCAGGTCCATGAATGTTATCTTCCAACGAGCTCGAAACCAAAGCCCAGACATTGGGATCATACGCCTCATCAATGTGGCCCGCAGGGTCAAGCGGGCAAAAGTCCTGGACGTATACATTCGTCACGCCAGCTTCGCGCACGAAAGCAGTATCGACGGGAGTCACCAGCTCATCGGCCTTGGAAGCAATGATAGTATAGCTGACGCCAGGCTGAGCAATGGGGCCATCATTCAGCTGATTGACAACATCAGCGCCTTGGACAAGATCCGCGCACGCCGGACATCCAAACGTGTCCAAGATGCCTTTGACCAGCGGCTGCGAGAGGCTAGGTGCCACGAGGTACGTGAGCGCATAGACATAGAGCAAAAAGTCCGTTCCATGAGTCGGGGGCGCAATAGCCACGACACGCTGCACAATGTCCTTGATCCCGGCCTCGAATTTCGTCACGTACAACGTCTGAAACGCGCCTTCCGAGTGCCCGACCAAATCGACTTTCGTAGCCCCGGTGTTGGTTTGGACTTGACGGACGAAAGCGGCAATTTGCGCGGCCGAGTCGGGGACATGTTGCAGCCCTCCGACGTATTGGCCTGGATCTTCGGCGCCGTAGGTCAGGCTGAAGGTACAGAAGCCTAGGCCTTGGAGATAGCTGTCGAGCAGGTTGATGTCCTCGTAGTAGGTTGCTCCCAGTCCGTGCAGGAGGACGACGGGGTTTGGGTGGGTGGTTGACCGACAGGTAAAATCGTTGTGGCCAGCTCGAGCAACGATTGGACTTGCCAATGCCGCTGCGGCAGTCAACAGCAGAGAGACGAGGGATTGCTTCAACATGATGTGAACGCGGATAGTGAAGAATGCAAGGAACGAGCGAACAGACCGACCAGGAACATGTTTGTGATATGTATGATCGACACGATTCTCCGCATAGGTATCCTCGTCGTCACGGTCTAGGATGTTTGTGGCATAGCTAGTTGAGGAGGAGTGCATGCATTTGCCGAATTAGGTCCAATTACCAATTGGTTGAATCGCAAAAGAACTCCTTGGGCAATCGGCGCTTTGACATTTCGACTCGGGGCAATCTGCAGGCTAAGACATGGGCAGCTGCAGTCATGACGTCTATTTCCAACCGAGGCCATCTCGTCTGCCAATCTGAATGATGGAAGTACTCAACAAAGAAACCGGCGTTTGCTTTGACAAACAGTGCTACATCGGCTGCTCGGGTGGTGGGGCCAGTGTAAAGCAATCATGTCGGAATCCGCATGCGAAGACATCTGAAAGGAGAGAAATGTACGTGAAGGCGCAGAGGCGGTCAATTCTCGGCCATGGGGCCGCCATGGGATCCAATCAAGCCATACAAAAGCTACTCCTCATCTTGACTGCATTGAGGCCTGATAGCTCCGCTCCGCTTAGAAGTATGACTAGCCTCAGTGTGTAAGTTAAGCGTAAATCAACCAAATACAATCTGAGCTAGTGCTAGCGTTCTTTTCTCCTCACTTTCATCGTAACAAAATATTTTCCCTCGTTGTCTCAGCGATTCATTGTTCAGACGGATCCAAACTGAGGGTGTGGAGGGAAGCTCTCATTGGACGAAACTACCAAATGATTTGTCCTTCAGTCATATCCTAAACATGTCCTTGGCAACATGCCTCGCGAGGCTATATTGAAACTCAAGGCCAATACAGAAGAGGCGCGTTATGTTGGAGTCACGTGACATCAACCCAAATTCATACTGAAATCAAGCGTAGTGGAGAGGCATGGTATGCGTCGTCAAAAGTATAGAAGAAGATAAACATTGAATACAGAAAAAAAGAAAAAGCTAACTAGGGTATCTATTCATCGTCTCATTAGGGAACAGCCAAATCAAAAACCCTCCAATGCGGATATGCAGGATCGCTCCAAAATTTACATGACTGTACAAGAAGGCTTCACAAATTCCTCTCCGTAATCTCGCACAAGTTGAGCCTTTTCGTTCTCCTTCTGTCGTCGCTTGACTTCCAATGGGAAGTACTTTTCGAGGAAATCCATCGTTTCGAAATCGATGTTGCGGCCGTCGGCTGACATGACGGTTTCTTTGTTACAGCAGGGGCAGCGCTTCATGCCTTCGTCTTGTAGTTTGATGATGCAGCGGATGCAGAAGACGCTGCGGCAGCAGCCTAGACTGACGGGTCGCCAGGCCATGGCGTAGCATACTGGGCAGTTCCAGTCGTCGAGCTGAGGGACGATGGCCAAGATTTTGGAGGCGATTTCGGCGTGTAGGTCGCGGGCGATCGAGTTCGCGAACCCGCTTGGAACGATTTTTTTGCTGCCTTCTGGTGGTACTAGCTCAGGGTATTTGTCACGGAGACTCTTGAGGAATAATCGACCCTCGAGATGGGTTTGTTTATCAAATTTCTTCAGAATCTTGACCATTGCCCTAGCGTTGACTTCCTGGAAATGCATGATTTTTAAGATATCGACATTCAAGTCGAGGAACTGCTTTGCGGCTTGCCGAGCGGCTGGAGTCTTCATTTTGGACAACAGACCAGTTTCGCGAAGTTGCTTGTCATAGGCTTCCAACCTTTCCTTGGCTTTTGCAAAAGTGAGTGGTCCGCGGTTTTGTTCGCTTTCAGAGTAGAAAATAGGGCTCTCAAGATATAGACGGAACATTTCACGCCAGAAGTAGAGATCTCGATAGCTGATCTCACGTTTGGCTTCGAAGCCTTCGCGTACGGGTTCGACGACATTTTCCACCGCATCTCCAAGATCAAGAATTTCTTCCTCTAGTTTGCGAGTCTCAGCCGCGCGAAGAGCCTCCAGATCTTCAAGTTTGGGAGCCAATAGATCGAAAAAGCGCTGCGCCGAAGCTAGTGGGACTTGCACCCATCTGGCATCTGCAGGCAGTTCTGTAATGGACGAGACTCGATCCTTGGGAGTGCCGTGGCTATCGGATCCAGACTCGGACTCATCTACAGGCTCTATGCGAGTGCCGAGATGCTCTTTGCGGCCAGCCAGAATCATTTCATGCTGTGCTAGTCCTTGGAGCGTTGCCTTGGTCTCCGGAGTTAGAGTGGCGTCCAGTGGTTGGCCGGTCTGTGCATCAACTAGAATGCGGAGCTGTGGAGTAAACTCCTCGGATATCGTGTTCAGATCGGGTTGCGCGGCCGAGTAGTAGTCATGATGCTGAAGCGGCTTTACTTTGAAATCAGGCTGTTCGACCCATCCGCTGAGATGGCTTAGAGTCTCGCCATCCAGTCCAAGAGCCAACAGTTGACGGTGGACCTTCTTGATACATTTCTTCAGGTATTTGTAGTCGATTGCGGAGTTCAGCCACTGCTCGGGGAAGCCCTCGCTGGCAAGAACCTGTTCGTATTCATGTCCGAACTTCATGGTTGGCCGTTGCTCATGGTGTGGTGGCTTCAGTGACGGCTTTAGATCGTGGCGAGAGCTACATGTGCAGAGAAGGCAGTACAGGATGGAGGTGGCGACGCAGTGGGAAATATAAGTCGGCTAGTTCAAGCCAAATGTCCCTGATCGAATACAGCGCATTTTCCTAGGGCGTTTTCGTCACATGCCAGGTACGATTTTACGTACACACCCACCAATACCAAGCCTCGACTAGCACTGTACAGCACGTGTGCCCGCAAAATAGCGCATTGGTGGACCAACTCCACTGATAAACGACCGGGTCAACGGTCAACGTCGTCGGTCATTGCACAAGTCGACCGTTATCATCTTCCTCGCCCCGTCCATTCGCGCCAGAAACATGGTCCAGACGAGAAACCCCGCGCAGAAATTGCAGTGCGACAGCACGCGTCTGAGGCGCTGTTGCTGATAGGTCATCAACCACGCCGGCTCGTGCCGGGCGTCTTTTGAAGTCTCGTATTGGAGAAATGATCGAAGAATTCTCGCCCGTCTGGCAACACTCGGCTGCTTTTCTGCACAGTGTGGCGATTTGATGCGGAACCGGCGGAAGGCGTTTTCATCTCGATCGATGGCATCGCAGCCGGTGAGATGGTGTGCCTTTGTCGGCAGTGAGAACTACATGCGGTGGCAAATTGAGTTTTCTGTCGGAGGAACCGAACCAAATCATAACTACTGCTGTGTGCTATGTACTTTGTTACTACCTTGCGGCTCAGCGACAACACCACCGGCGCTTATCCGTCGCTTGTTTTCGTCTGTCGTAAAGTACGGAAGACCAAATCTCACAATGATTCATTCTGAGTCGACGTAATTGACCAACGATACAAATTATGCACTGTAGCCCCGCCTACGACTGAGCTCGTCGACAAACCGAAAATGGGCCAGTCCCAGTCAAATGGAGCTCAGGCTTCAGACCCCGAGGTCAAGACCAGCTATTACGAGCTGTTGAATGTCACGCGACAGTCGACCGATGACGAAATCAAAAAAGCTTACCGACGAAAAGCACTCGAACTCCATCCTGATCGCAACTTTGGCAACGAGGAGGCTGCGACCAAAACCTTTGCCGAGATCCAGGCTGCTTACGAGGTTCTTTCCGACCCTCAGGAACGTGCTTGGTACGACAGTCACGAGAGCGCAATCCTTCGAGGCGATGATGTTAGCGACGCCGATGGAGTACCCTCCTACGAGGATGTCCGCATTACAACCGCCGACGACCTTGCTCGCATGCTACGCAAATTCAACAGTAATGTTGAGTTTACCGACGCACCCTCTGGATTCTTCGGATATGTGCGAGAGACGTTTGAACAACTGGCAAAGGAAGAAGAGATAGCGGCCAATTGGGACAACATTGATGTACGAGAGTATCCGACATTTGGTCACAAGGACGATGATTATGATGATGTCGTAAAACGCTTCTACTCATCATGGGCAAGCTTCTCGACGGTCAAGAGCTTTTCATGGAAGGATAAACACCGGCTATCTGAAGCGCCTGATCGTTGGTACAGGAGGCGCATGGAGCAGGAGAACAAACGTTTCAGACAGGAAGGCATACGAGAGTTCAATGACGCTGTGCGCTCTTTGGTCGCTTTTATTCGCAAACGAGACCCACGATACATTCCCTCTACGCAGTCTGAGGCAGAGCGACAGCAGATTCTGCGTGATGCTGCGAAAGCACAGGCAGCGCGAGCAAGGGCTGAGAATGAATCCAAGTTGCAGGGCTCAGTGCCGGACTGGGCTCAAATACATGACTCCGAGGTAGAAGACAGCGAAGAGGAAGGGGAAGAAGAAATTCAGCTGCAAATTTATGAATGTGTGGCTTGTGACAAAGAATTCAAAAGCGAAAAGCAATGGCTAGCTCACGAAAAGAGCAAAAAGCATCAGAAAGCTCTGTATGCACTTCAAAAGCAGATGAGAAAAGAAAATAAGCATTTGGATTTGAGCGGAACGGAACCAGAAAGTGGTGTAATAACGCCGATGGAGGCCGACGACTTTGAAGAAGATGAGGCGTTCTTGGATGACGTTGAGGTTGCTCTGGCAGATGACGAGGCTCGAAAAGAAGGAGAGACGCTCGAAACTGAAGTACTCACGGAGGACCAAAAATCTAATGGCGACGAGTCAATTGAGAAAGTTGATTTTCAGGAGAAATCTAGTGCTCCGGTGGAAACACCTGAAGCTGCCTCTGATTCAGAAGACGACGAATATGCATCACCTGAGGCAGTTCAAGCCCGACTACAGCGTCTGAAAGTCGACAGTCCCTCAACAACAGCAGTAGACACGGACGACACAGAAGACAGTCCGGCACCAGGCAAGAAAATGGGAGCAGCCGCTAAAAAGCGAGCCAAACGAGCTGCTGCTGCCGCTTCTGCGAATGAAACCGCAGGAGCCAAACATGTATGCGCATCCTGCGCAGCCCCATTTCCTTCCAAGACTCAACTCTTCCAACATATCAAAGACCACGGCCACGCAGCATTAAAACCCGCCATGGCGAAGGAAAAGAAAAAGGGCAAGCGATGATAGCGACAATGATTGGCATGAATGATACCCCATGAACAAAGCATAGCGAATTGGCGTTCTCATAGCAGCGAAATTCGCTCCTTGATAAAATTAGATCGAATACAATAAAAGTCTAATACATCCATCGAAACTCGGAGCAATTCGGTCCATCCCGAAGTCTCTCCGTCGGTACGTCCTGAGGCCGCAATTTCACGCCTTGTCTTCTGTCTCGTCGTCGATTGTCGAAGATCATATAAAAGCCCAGACCCAGCGTCAAAACAATACCGACGGCTCCGAAGGTGGCCGTTGTGGCCAAAGCGGGAATATACTGCGGCGCGTCTTGCGGACGGAAAATGTTCGATGCGACGATACCCATTACGTTGGCGAGCGGGACGCCAATCGACGTGAGAAAGACACGACGATTCTCGTCGGGGATGTTATTGTTGTACCATCTGAAAATATTGTCAGTTTAGGATCGAATGTTTCATATCGAGCGGGATCTACTCACACGTCCAAGAGCACCGACGGCGCACTTGTTCCCCAGCACATCATGAATGTCGCGAAATAAGCAATGTGCAGACTATGCTTGACGTCGATGGCGCTGTAGATGACGAAACCGCAGAAGGAGAAAAAGAACCCGGCGGCGATGAATGGGAAGCGCCATTTGGTGAAATCAGAGGCAAAGGCCAAGATTAAGAGCATCATGGCGCCGGTCACGTTGGGCGCGACGGTGTACAAATTCGTCTTGACGGTGCTGTAGCCCAGTCTCGCGATGATCTGTGGCAAAAAGAGAGAGACCGACTGGAGAGGAATACCCAGACATATTTCGATGAGGAGAATCACCCAGCTAGTTGGATGGGCGAGAATCTTCGCAGCTTGTCTGAGGTTGAATTTCTCGTCGACGACAGCGCTGCTGTCGACTTGGATTCGGTAGAAAGCCAGTTTCTTCTCCTCTTCGTTCAGGAACGAGGCTGTCATGACTGATCGTGGAAGGAAAATGTACGCGATCACAGCCATTATGATGGATAGACTTCCTTCGATCAAGAACAGGTAGCGCCAGTTCTGGAGAGCTCCGCCGTGGATGTGGAAGACTCCGTACGCAAGGAGACCTGGACAATGTTAGTATTAGATCGTTCGTCATTCCATGTACGACTACGAACCTCCAAAGGCTCCAGCAATATTCGAAGCAGCGTAGAAAATCGCAAGGCGGCGCGCAAGCTCCAAACGACGATAAAACATGGTTTGGTAGTAAATGACCAACGGGAAAAAGGCACTCTCAGCAAGACCCAGAATAATGCGCAGGACGAGAATCCCGCCAAAGTTCTTCACAGTGACCACCAGAAGTGTCATTGTGCCGAAAGTGACCATCATGCATGGCAACACTCGGCTTGGTCCGTAGTATTTTCCGAGAATGGCGATGAAAGGGGCTCCGAGGACGTATGGGATGTAGAAGACGGACAGGATGATGTTGTACTTGTTGGTGCCTTTCATGCCCAAATCGGCTTCGAGACCTGCGGTCTTTGCATTACCGAGATTGGTCTTGTCGAGCGAGTTGAACTATTGCAAAGTAAGACGAGAGAACGTTCAAATGGGTTGTTTGAGCGTAAGTACCAGATACATCAATGCCAGCAGCGGCAAGAGACGAATATCGAGCTTCCAGACCAATGAACGCTCGGCCTTGGGATCAATAGTGAGGATCTCGCCGTCTTCCTTTGTGACTATCGTCGCGCCTTTGCCGTCCGAGGTTATGGACATGGTTGATTTCAGAGCATTGTCGGGCTCGTTGGCGCCCATGACTGCTTTGGAATCCATCGTCGCCGTTGGCCGCCGGGGTACAACACAAATCAATCGATGAGAACGCTGAATTGATCAAGGATGCGCATAGTCGACAGGAACTGTGGTCGGCCTTAAGTCGACATCTGCATCAAGCCACACACGAGCCCAAGGTCGTCGACCCGACGGTGCCAAAGCGCGGTATCCAATCGGCCAAAACGAGGTGTTGATAAGCCTCCGTTTGAGGCCCCACAGTTCCAAGATAGAAGATAAGCGAGGGCAATCGTGACCTAACTCGATGGACGATACAGCGCCGAACTTCGCTCTGCTTAAACCTCATCGACTTAGTAGAGGCCGGTTCAATTCTTACCCCATGATTTAAAGGAGCGATGTCGCCGTGCGGTGCCGTGTTGTTGGAAGATCGGCGTTGATTGTGGGTGAGTTTGTGGGGACCATCGTATTTGGCGTCGGCGGTTTTGCGGTTTCACCCATGCTGCGAAAGTAATTGTACCCGAATACTTCCGCACGTGAAATAATCTCGAAGCAAACGCGATCGATGATAAAGATGTCTGTGATTTTGATCCACGTGGTGCATTTTCAATAGAAGCTTTTGTTGTATACGTGTAGATGCATAGTGTATATCGACTGTCGATGTCCTTACAACTTCGCTTTTGGCTTCATCATGGCCTCAGCGACCATTCTTCGCTGAATCTTGCCTGTTGCTGTCTTTGGCATGACTCCCGTGAAGAATACTCGTTTGGGAACTTTGAATTTCGCCACCTTTTCTTTCATAAAGGCTTTCACTTCATCTTCAGTCACCTTCTGGCCATCCTTGAGCACTAGTGCAACACCGACGTCCTGGCCATACATTTCATCCTCAATTGCGAAAGAGACAGCCTCAGATACTGCAGGATGTTGTGCTAAGACGTTGTCGAGTTCAATAGGCGAGATTTTCTCTCCACCTTTGTTGATCAGCTCTTTGATGCGCCCGGTAATGGTGACGTAGCCGTGTTCATCCTGCTTGCCTTGATCGCCTGTTCGGAAGAATCCGGACGACGTAAAGCTTTCCTGGTTCGCTTTTGTATTGTTAAGATAGCCTTTTGTGACATTCGAGCCCCGGATAGAAATCTCGCCTTCCTTTCCGTGTTCAACCTCGTTACCTGCTTGATCCAAGATTTTCACTTCCACTCCTTGACCGATACCGACACTACCAGGTCTCCGCTCTGCAGGCGGTAGAGGGTTCGAGGTCATCTGATGGGCAGCTTCTGTCATGGCATATGCTTCCAAAACAGGCGCTTGGAATGCCTTCTCCAGCTCGTGGAAGATCTTGGGGGAGAGAGGAGAGCTACAGGATCGAATAAAGCGGATTTTAGGCATTGGGTTAGGCCAAGCTGCGGGTGTCTTTAGTAAGATTTGATGGATGGTCGGCACCGCAGTATACCAGTTTGCCTTGTAATCTACAAAGTCATTCCAGAACTTGGATGCACTGAACGGTCCGGGTATAATCACAGAGCCGCCTGAGGCGAGAGGAGCAAGGAAAGCAGCGAGCAGTCCGTGAACGTGAAAGAGCGGCATCACAAGCATAGTTCGATCCGCAGGAGATAAAGCGTAAGTAGCTTTAATGTTGCTCATGGTTCGAGTAAGGTTGCGATGTGAAAGAGGCACAGCCTTTGGTCTCCCGGTGGTTCCTGAGGTGTGTAATACCAACGCAGTGTCATCAGGCTGTGCTGTTTCGAGAGGTCTGTTCCCTTTGCCACTCAACTTTCCAGTTTCCTTAATATCGAGGACGACCTCATTCGTCCTAGGGTCCAGGTAGCATTCTGCAACAGCAGCACTGTATTTTCGAGCCGCAGCCACAGCGGGACCTTCAGCCTGTCCCTGCGGCACCAGTACAATTGCTGAAGATAAATCATCAATATAGAATTCAAACTCTGACTGCTTGTGGGCAGGGTTCAAAGGGGCAGCAATTGCGCGTTGCCACGAGGCTGCAATGAAGGCTACGATGAATGGATAGCTGTTGGGCAGGGCAATCGAGACGGCAGCGCCTGGCGATACTCCTATAGCAGCGAGTTTTTGTTGGAAAGAAAGGACATCGGCGTGAAGTTGTTTGTACGATATTTCCAGCGCAGGCGAACCGGGCACAATGATGGCGGTCGAGGCCGACGAGGACGAGAAGGCATTGGCAAGGGTAGCCATGATATCCAGAGTGTTTTGCAGATGAGTTAAAGGGGGTGATGTTCGACAGGACAGGACGATATAAAGGATGATGCCTGAGCTACCGTCCGATAACAATGCTGCCGTACCGCGAGCCTCTCGCCATCACCACAGCACAGGCAGGGAGTGACGACTACGGCCCGCTCGGCTCGTTTTGCCGAAGTCCTGGCATGAGGTTGCGATATCGCAATGACTGAGAACTCCAATGGCTGTTGGCCGTTGTTTTCCAGCAGTTGGCCATGAATTACACCAGCAGAATGAATAGTCTCGAGCTAGATGTTTCCGCAAAACTCACCGCACGAGATGAAGTGAAGTATTGTACCCAAATATGCGTTCCATCACATAACGGTCTGTCGTAGCTGCTCGACGCCCAGCAATCCATTGGCCCAAGCTCGAGAGCTTCAAAGCGTCATTTACTTGCTGAATAGCTACATCGAGTGCCTTCATCTACCACTTCCAGCAGTAAACCTGCAACAATGGGTTCTCGTCTCTCGCAACCGCGTGGTCCAGCTGGCACTACCGAATCATCCGTCCCAGCCAAAGGACCGACACCACCGTCTCCAAGCAAGCCATTGCCGCGTCGCTTCAACAGCCGCACAATCGTTGCACCCGCGGCAGCTTTCACCATGGCCATCTTGCTATTTGTATACACGCGGACTAGTATTCGAGCTGCCAAGGCCAATGCACAAAGACATCGGGATGCAGACAGCGGTGGCGAAGGATTGAATCTATTGAATGAATCGCGTAGGCGGCATGGGATGGCTCAGCGACTTGAAAAAGGCGGCAACACTGTGACAGAACTAGCCAGTGAGGCAAAAGCACAGATACTGGGCGAAAAGAGAAAGACCAAGGAATCGCCAAACGAGAATCAGCAGATGGGAAGTGGCCGGAGCGAGGAGGAAGAGCGACTGCGTGCTGCCTTGAGAGAGAAGAGAAAATCCACATCATCTGATGTTTGATTTAATTTCGCAATTCACGATTCATTATTCAACAGTTCTGATCATACTGGCCTCAAGGTTCAAAACCACCACAACGATATACCTGCTGTTATGTGTGAATAGGATCGATTTTCGACGTCAAACTCTGCGCCGTCGTTTTGTTCACAATCTGACAGAGCAGGAAGCTCGTATGTCTACGTGAGCCAATCAGTACTCTATTCAGCTACGATATGTGCAAGTGATCTTGGCCATGCGATCGTCCGAAACCTTGGATGCCAAACCCTACTCATCTTGATAATGAAAGAACGCATCACCAGATTTTATAGCCTTGTCAATTCTGTCAACAATACTATCTGGACTGGTAGAATCTCGGAATTTTTTTGAGAGCGACGCAACAGCACAAGATCGGAAGGCCAATAGGCAGGAATATTTGAATCCAGTATTTGAGCGCCGAGGCCATACCTGATATCCAGAGTGTCGGCACATCCATCGAGTCCTGACAAATTCTCGGGTCCCTCGCACTTGAAACCAAAATCGAAGCCGTATTTAAGAGACTTCGCACACTGACGGCCCGCTTGTTTGAAGAATCACCGCCGTCACTTTTTGCAAGACGGCTGGTGACGTTTGGCGGTATATCACGCATTACTATGACGAGACAACATGAATTTGTTTGCAAAATCGGCGGTAACGAGATGTTCAATTACGCAAGTCTCGAGCATTACTATTCTCAGTACCATGTTGTACATTTCTCATCTCGTCTGTAGGATGCGCCGAGCCTTGGCTACCCGCCACAAGATAGGTGTAGCCCGCAGAGAGTGTTTACCGTCGCCCCGCCGCATTATCGATACATGACTATCACCACGAAGATTCTCTGGTACCTCCAGCCATCTTTGTCGATGTTATGTTTTGTTCGATGCTATGGAGCCAGAACGTCCCTCCCATAGGGCAAAGTTATGGTACTCCTCGCGCTATTGTGGACCGAATCAATACTGCGCCCCTCTGTGCTTGTTGTTGTACGCTTACCAACCGCGTTGTCATACTAACAACCCTTGTACAATCAGATGTCAATCATCCGTGCGGGGAATTTTCCGTCTGTTTGCTCGGGGCTCTGTCGCCAAAAATGGGCAACCAACGGCTTGTCTGTCTCAAGAACTGAGATTTTTTTGTGTATACAATGCTACTCTTCCAACTCTCAGCATCCTCCATCATCGACTTGACGGTTTTGTTGTTCATGTCGCGTTCGGCTGCTGTCGGTGCTCCCCCACATACCCGACGGCCAGCGCAGCGGATACGAGCGAGCCGTACCCCGCCATGTGTACCCGCAACCTAATCCAGTATAGACTCGCCGTGGCTTCACTTAAAAATGCGGAGAGGACGGGCACGGATCATTGTCATTTGATTCTACAAGGGTTGCACAGGAGTACAGTACACTAGACTACTATTGCAATGGTTTTAGATTAAATATTATTCCGTCGGCCGCCTCCAGCTGCGCTCGTCAGCTTCTGTTCCGTCTCAACTCGTCTCGTCGCATCTTTGTGCACATCCTCGAACTCAGCTCTTTTCGTATTTCGCGTCTTGCACAGTTAGCATGCTGTCCAAAACTACTGCTATCCTCCTGGCGGCGTCCTCGTTCGCGTCGGCATCTTCACCATACCCTCCGTTCTCTGGCGACCCGTTCAAGAAGTATACCTTGAAAGCGAAAGGCATTGAGGCTTCGTTCATTCCGTATGGTGCTCGCCTCACCAACTTGTACGTCAACGACAAGAATGGCAAGGCCCAGGATGTCGTTCTCGGTTACGACGATGGCAACCAGTACCTCAAAGACACTGAGGGCCCTCACACCTACTTTGGCCCAATCGTCGGGCGATATGCCAACCGGTAAATTCTCACTGTTTCTCCGCCAATGGGTTGGGTAAATCCGCTAACAATTTCTTCAGCATCAAGAACGGTACTTTCACCATCGATGGCGTAACCAGCCACATTCCCACAAACGAGAACAAAGGCAAGGATACCCTCCATGGTGGCTTCGTTGGTTATGACCAACAGAACTGGACCGTCACTGCCGTGACTTCCAACAGCATCACTTTCAGCTTTTACGACGAGGCTCAATCGGGCTTTCCAGGCGACGTCCTCAATGTAGCAACCTACACATTGAGCGACGATGCGTCCTGGACCAGCCGCATGATCTCGATTCCAGTCACTGGCCCAACGCCAATCATGCTCGCCAACCACGTATACTGGAACTTGGGCGCGTTTGTTGATGAGGAAGCTCAGCTTATTTTGAATGATACGCTCTACATGCCATTGGCCGATCGCATCATCGACATTGACGGCATTGAAGTGCCTACTGGCGCTATCAACCTCACGGCTGGTGGTCTCTACGACTTCACCGCGCCCAAGACCATTGGACAGGATATGTTCAAGTTGCAGAACAGCTGCGGTACTGGCTGTGTGGGCTACGACAATGCCTTTATCAATGATCGCCCACGTGGTGTCGCTATAGATGACCCAACTGTTGAGGTCCTCCGTATGTCCAGCCCAAGCACTGGTATTCAAATGAGCCTTGAGACCAACCAGCAAGGTCTTCAAATTTACACTTGTTCGGGCCAGAACGGCACTATCCCAGTCAAGAAGAGTCAGCAGCACCTCCAAGGCAAGACTGCCTATGTGCAGAAGTATGGGTGCATTGTTATCGAAACTCAAGATGTAAGTCTAGATCTTCCACTGCCATATACCGATAACGATGCATGGCTAACTTTGTTTTCAATAGTGGATCGACGGCATCAACCAGCAACAATGGGGCCGCAACGAGTATCAAGTATTCGACACCCTTTCTCAGCCTGCCATCAACTTCGCCAAGTATAAGTTCAGCTGTGTTTAAGCAGAGCAGCACATCACTAGCGATGGAATGTAAGTGAGATTTTAGGCCTGTCCGCAGCAAGACGATGATTTGATGAACACTGTACATAAAGTTTTGAAATACAATCTTTCAAATACTTTGACTACTGCCTTGGCGTGGAGCTGAGTTTTGACATATGTGCTGGGTATGGAACGAAGCCCCCGAGCACCCCATCCTACAATTACGAATACTTCGACATGACAAAAAGAGAAGCAAAAAAAGATCAAAAACATACAACAGCAGGGATTCGCACGTGGTCACCCACCGTACTACTGATCTGCCGGTCGACTGCTTAAGTACAGGAGAGCGGACGGGATCCTCTGTTTTCAGTCGCCTATGGTCGTATGTATCCACCGCTGAATAATAAGCGAATATGTAGATGAGATGACTCGTCGCTAACGAAAAGTTGATAGAGGATCCATCGGAGTCACTAATGGGAATAAATTCTAGCATTATATAGTGGTCGATAAAAAGTGCAGGATGATCTATACTATGTATATCGTAAGTATGGGGCTCAGGGCTTAATAAAGTATTGCGAAGAGCTTCGTGCATACAGTGGTGTGCTGTGCTACGTGGCGAAGCCCCTTGAGGTCTACCATATGATCCTCATAGCCACATCAAATACATCAAAACTCGGATCGCCATCACGGCATTTCGCTTACTATTCAGCAAATACCATGTTTCCCCACGTAGTAGACCATTGTTCTTCAGCCGATTCAGCCGACTGCCACGAGCAGATGATATGTAGTACGAGTGGCGCATCAAGCCCGACATCAATGACAATGCCGACTAGGTGCTAGATACGATTTATCTAAGGATGGCGAACCGGCTTCTACGTATCCCGTATACTATTGAAGTCGGGAAGAGTTTGTAGCTAAAGACGGAGTGTTCGATGGGACCGAGGCTCGGCGTTTCATCATGTTAGACGATGTCGAGGTACTAGATTCTGACGTGCGGAGGTAGCTAGAGGATAGGCCATCTATGTTAAGAGATGAGGCGGGAAAATCAGAATAATTGGTTATCCGCGGTAGACGAACTTATTATATTTGTATGGATTCTTATGCAAATGCATTAAGCGTTGTGTATCTGGTGTAGCTTTAGGCAAAAGGCAATGTAACGGATTCCCGAGCACCTGTGCTAAACTTCTTTGCTAGACCTGCCGTTTCGTGCCAGACGATATCAAACCCAAGTGCGTGAGGGTCAAACCCACGCCGGTTATCGACGTTTAATCAACACCCGTTCAATTGAGCACCTTGGCTAGATTGAAATTTAAATGTTACGCCGGAACCTAACTGAGATAGCGAGCTCTTTTTAAGCTAGGCACTACTAACAGCTTTTCAACTCATCCAGAGCTATATTACTCTACTGATCCGATATTCGCTTCTTTTCAGCCTGGGAGATCGGCCTCGGGGTAGATAAGCCATTTTGAACCCAAGAACAATAGGCGCTCGAAGTTCAATTCAATTTGTACGAGTCCACCAACGCTCTTCACGACGATAGATACGTAATACTAACGAAGCACATCATGGCAAAAACAGGTCAACGGAGACCAAAAGAAAAGCAAAAACATACAACAGTAGGGATTCGCACGTGGTCACCCACCGTACTACTGATCTACCGGTCGACTGCTTAAGTATAGGAGAGCGGACGGGATCCTCTGTTCTCAGCCGCCTATGGTCGTATGTGTCGGCTGTGGTAAGTAAAGTGAATATAGCGATAACAACAGTAGACGCCAGGGCGCCAAAAATAACCTTGGCGAGAAAAGAACGTTCAATTGTCTCCATAATTCGTTATGGGACGCGGAAACACTGTGAGCCATTAGAAAACGAGGAACAATTAAGATTGATATCTTCAGTTAGAGACAGGGCAGGAGACCAACATTTCAATTCTGCGCCTGGCTTTCGGCTCGAAATTGGCCGCTGTAAAAGAAGAGCGGAGAGATGTTGCTAGTGACTGTCGGTCAAGAGCGACAAAGCTTAGGCACGAGGTCGCGATTGAGACATCCGTGCCTCAGTTTCTCTTTCCACGGTCGTGCCATTGTTACGTCCCGGCGTAAAACATAACATGAATGAATTTCAGCCTGATTGTGATCGATAGTTCCATAGCGGCTCTCGAGCAATATGGCGTGTTGGCGACGACACTCTCATCTCACACGATGTCAATGTGACAGTCAAGGAGCCGTCAAGGGCGGTTTCAATGTTTTCCAGCCATCTAGAGCGATCTGTACGCATTCATGTACATCTATAGTGGTCTCGGGATGCAATAAGTCTAGGACATCGGCCATGGCAACAAGGCTTACACGCGTCCAAGGTTCCAGGAGAGCACCGATTAAAATCAGCCTCGGAATTCCAGGTAAGGAAAAAACACAGAATGAATATTTGATTTCAGACCAGATCGAAAGCCACGCCTTGGACGTACCGTATCGAATCCGAACAGCGGAAGCAGACACGAGTGACCCAGGACGTCAAAGACATCCTCAGCGCTCGATTTCATTCCTTTTGACCAACGGTAGTACGTTGAATCCTTGGGCTACATTCAAGGTAAAAACAAAACCCTTGCAAAGACTTCTTTGAGCCCAACCACTGCATGGACCGTGAAATCGGGTCAAAAAATGTATAAGGGCGTACGGGAATGAATGGTTTTTCGACCGTTCTCTTCTGCACAACGTTCAGCATCGAAATAGGCTGGTTCAACATCCGTTTCGTGTCCTCATGATGCCGTACAAATAGATGAGCAGATGGAGCAGCGAAGAGGTGTAGTCGGGATGGAAACCACAACAGGCACCCTCCGCTCGCGCATATGTAGGACGACCGGGGTCTTGGACGGGCTTGGACTAGGATTTGAGCAGACCGGCAAGGGGCTCCATTGATAGCAACATCGCTTTCTAAAATAACATCAATTTTTTATAGCTAAGTTCAACATCGACGACGTGCAGGAAATTTGATTGTCCATGGCTGGCTATGCTTTCCCAGGCACCCGTCCGCTAGACCCAACCAAGCGCGTCTCATGACTGCTAACTTCAGTGCCAAGCCAGACAATATTATCTTGATGCAATTAGACCAAGCTTTGCTGGATTGATGAGGAGAGTGGGAGTCGTTCAGAATGCATTGGAAGCTCATCAAACAAGGCGGAGATATGTACATCCGGCCGCCTCCGCGGCCGGAAGTTGCGTCCGTTTGCCGAGCCGGTTGGCAGCAGACGCCGACTCGGCAAGTGGTTTCTGGACCGTCACAGACAGATCGAGCCTCGCGAGAATCATTATCCCCTTCCGACTTCACACACACCATGGCACCATGGCACTTCGGCCGGCTGGTCTGGGTTAGACGACCCCAGGTCTCGGCGCGATGTACGTACCTGGCGTCTTACTATATCTTCAACCCCACGGGGCAGCATCCATTGATATATTAGCTCGTAACTTTCACCGGGTTTGCAACTTGGTTCCAGGCAAGCCGAACTCCTTTGTTCCTTTGGTCGATGCAAAACTCTACGACATTGACCAATTTCCGAAGCCTGCAACCCTCGAGCCCTTTCACGACATTATGGGCCTCCTATCACTGGTAGAAGATCGGCCAACGCCAAAGGCCGTCTATAATTGGCGAGTCTATGCTTGTGCTGCTGTGGCTTCCTTCGCTAGTTGCATGTAAGTATAAAATGCAATGAAGAAAAAGGATCGATGACGCTAACAATAACTAGGATTGGTTACGATTCTGCCTTCATCGGAACCACTTTAGCCTTGAAGTCATTCACAACTGAATTTGATTTCGAACGCCTCAGCAAGTCTGAGCTTGCTCTGACCAAGTCCAACATCGTTTCAATTTACCAGGCTGGCGCATTCTTCGGCAGCTTCTTCGCATATGCCTCCGCCTTTTTCCTCGGCCGAAAGCGCAGTCTCGTGCTTTTCTCGCTCGTCTTTGTTCTTGGAGCTGGTTTGATGCTTGGAGCTAATGGCGACCGTGGTCTTGGTCTGATCTATGGTGGCAGAGTTCTAGCTGGTCTTGGTGTTGGCGGTTGCTCTATGATTACACCTATTTACATCTCTGAGATTGCACCTCCTGCTATCAGAGGTAGACTTGTTGGTCTTTATGAGCTTGGTTGGCAAATTGGTGGTCTCGTTGGTTTCTGGATCAACTACGGACTAACGGAGACAATGGCTCCATCACACAAGCAATGGATCATACCTTTTGCGGTTCAGCTTATTCCTGGCGGTCTCCTCTTTGCCGGTGCATTCTGGCTCCATGAAACTCCAAGATGGCTGTTATCAAAGGGACGAAGAGAACAAGCTTTGGAAAATCTCTGCTGGATCAGAAATCTGGAATCAACCGATCTCTACATTGTCGAAGAAGTTGCTTTTCTTGATGCCGCCATTGACGAGCAAAACGCTGCGCTAGGCGTTGGTTTCAGGGCACCCTTTAAAGCTGTTGCCCGCAACCACAAAGTACAATGGCGTTTCTTCCTCGGTGGTATGCTGTTTTTGTGGCAAAACGGAAGTGGTATCAATGCCATCAACTACTATTCGCCAACAGTTTTCGCATCCATTGGTATTAGCGGGACTAATACGGGATTCTTGACTACTGGAATATTCGGCGTTGTGAAGACTGTTATGACGATTATTTGGCTTCTAGTCCTCATTGATAGACTTGGTCGACGAAACCTTTTGATGATCGGTGCTGCCGGAGGCTCCATCTGCATGTGGATCATTGGTGGCTATATCAACGGCACAGACATCACCAAGAATAAGCAAGCAGGTCTTGGATCTGGTGGTATTGCCGCAATTTTCTTCTTCTATCTCTGGACCGCGTTTTACACTCCCAGCTGGAACGGCACCCCTTGGGTGCTCAACTCTGAAATGTTTGACCAGAACACTCGTAGTCTTGGACAAGCATCCGCCGCAGCAAACAATTGGTTCTGGTAAGAGCTAACCACATTAATGCCGTACGATGAACATGTTCGCTAATCATGACCAGGAACTTCATCATCTCACGATTCACACCCCAAATGTTCAACACCATGGGCCCATCCGGTAAGAAACCCAAAACCAATTCGTTCCATATCCACTAACAGCGCACAGGTTGCGGCGTCTACTACTTCTTCGCCTCAATGATGATCCTCAGCATCCCATTCGTCTACTTCCTCATCCCCGAAACCAAAGGAATTCCCCTCGAAAGCATGGACCGTCTCTTCGCCGTACACCCCATCCGGAACGCCAACAAAACCATCCATGCCGAAGACGCCGTGCGCGAACAAGAATTCCGCCAGGATGCCGAAGGCGCCGGCTTGGATGTTGCCAAGAGTAAGCTGGAACATTTTGAAAATGCCGATCATGGTAGTTTAGCGTAGAACTATGACGCGCTTTGGGGTTTTGTGGTGAGATGGGCAGTTACGATGTCTGATTTGATTTCGACACTTGTCTAATCATGACTTTTGAGATGTATGTAGGTAGCGAGAGATGATGATCTTAGCATGATGAACGGATGTTTAACGACCGAGAGATGTGTGATTATATAATGAGAATGAATTCCTATTGAGAGACCTGCCAGTCATGTACAACATACCTCATGAAACCTTCTCATGCGCCCACCGATCTTCCAAATCAAACATTTGAAACGATTCAATCCGTCATGCTTTCATTCGGCATAATATTCATACACGAACTAAATTATCGATCTGGTACGAACTACCATGCGGCTTCATTTCCAAATGTCAGTATAAATCAATTGCCCGTTGGATTAGGATCCAAATCCATGGTCGCGAGACCGTACTTCTGTTGTTCCTTATAATGCGCAATCACCTGAGAACGCATGAGATTGCGAGGAGCGCGTCGGCCGGTAAAATGCTCGAATTGAGCGTATGCTTGTTCAGGCAGGATATCGAATCCGTCCATGAAAATCCATCCTTTCGCTGCTTGGGTGCGCATTTGACGAACGATGGGGGTATTTATTGATCGGTATGCGAGCTTGATGTAATGTTAGTTGTTTGGTTCGGCTTGTTTTGTTGTGCGATTTGCTTACCTCGATGACTACTCCTCCTGTTGGACTTTTGAGCCAATCTTCGTTCAATGTGAAGTTTGTAGAAGTGCCGTCTGCGTTTTGGGTTGGCACACTTGACACAATTAGACTTGGATGTCTGAATTCAGTCGGCCATAGGACGTCGAATGTATCCAGCACGCGGACGCGAGTGTTGTCCGCTTCAGTTGCACTCAGCTCGCTTATTGAGTTTGAGGCGATAAGGTTGTTGTAGTGGTCTGCCAGAATATGTGCGTTGGCCAAAGTCCGATTGCAAACGAAAATGTTTCTGACTCCGAGGGACAACAGTGCGTAGATAGTAGATCTTGCTTGACCACCGGCACCGCATACTAAGGCTGAAGTTTGTGGACGAACAGTGTTTGCAGGTGATAGTCCCCGTCGTAAGCAAGCACGGATTCCAATCCAATCTACCATTTCGTTAGTGGTTACCAGGAAAAATGCGGCGAAATGAAATGTACCTGTATTATAGCCGTAGAGAGCCTTGACTGGGCCAGTTCGGTTGACTTGCTTCAGTAGATCAAGTTCTGATGGTATTGAGCCATCTTCGCGGAGCTCTCGGACAGGAATGATTGTATTTACAGAGCCGATCGCTTTGGCATGGGAGCTCATGCCATCAAGCAGAGGTACTACTCCTGTTTTGTATGGCTGAACCACAGATGAGCCCCCGAAGTCGTGTTGATGAGACAAGCGCCGGAATTCGTCTAATGTTGGAGATGAGTGCATCCCATAGTTGTGAGGCATACCACATGCACTGTAAGCAGCGTTATGCATTGCCGGAGACAACGAGTACGTGACGTTGGCACCGTAGATGAAAAACTTCATGGGCTCGTAGACAAAAGTTGCGAATAGTGAGGTCACAACATCCTTTGCCGAAACTTGAGGATCATCATCATCATCAGTATGGTCGGAGATATTGTCTCGAGGAGGTCTAACTGGGGTCAAAACTGGGTTGAAGCACATGGACGGCTTGCCCCGTCGGCCCGTATTATAACATATCAAACGTAACTGTCGATGTGTCGCTTCCATCTTCTCCCGGAACCCTTGAGCGGCAAAATTGTCTTGGATAGTGGTCGCCGGCATGGTTATTTTAACAACTTCGCAGCCAAGATGTTCAGCCTGTGCATAAACGGCAGTGCACTGCGAGTCATTCCACCCGTCTGCTGGTGGTTTCGTAAAGTGCCAGCTGGCAATGATATTTGTACGACCCTTACCTGCTAGCAAAGCTGCTATCTGCGCTTCGTTCAGGGAAAGATCAATTGTGCAATACTCAGGACCAAGTCTTAGACAGTGTCCAGTCAGCTCTACTTTCGCCGCACGCGCAGACTCTAGGGTCATTGACTTTGTGCCCCTGACAACTGTTAGGATTACAGGCAATGTGGTCGCTCGTCGGAGTGTTGCAAAAGCGGCAGCAGTTCTTCGGAACCATGTTTGACTGCTTGGTCCTCGTAAAACCTCTACTTCAACTAAGGGGACTTGGAGATCTATAGCGTCGACGCCAACTTGCAGACTGTCCAGGTCGCACTTTTCGTCAATGATCTCGTCGATGCTGACGACCGCGCTCACAGTAAAACGTCGTTCATGGACTGGAATTTGAGAGAGAGGATACGCAGAGTAGTGAGAAGGCGTTCGCTTGTGATCTCCAATTACATTGCGAAGCAGTCGGAGGAAATCTCGTTCGACTCGTTTCAAGGTCAGAAATAGTCCACTAGAAGACTTTGTGTTTGGTAAAGAATCTTGATCCTGCTTATCATGACTTGGTTCTTCGGCCAATTTCTCAGTCAGATTGAAGAAATTGTAATTCGAACACGATCGAAGGACGGGTCCGCTCATTTGAAGCAGCTGATTGATCTTTTCTTCTGACCACACCTTGAGATACGACTGAATTCCTTGGACATCTCGAGTGATGTGTACCGTTGGATGAGTTTGGGAGAATTCTCGAAGTATTGCAGCACCCTGGTTTTCCAGATCCGAGAAGTTGCAGACGATGATGCAATCCTTGTCATGACCTTTCAGAGTTTGAGAAAGGATTTGACAATGCTTTTTGTGATACGCCGCTGTTCCATTGAGTTTTCGGAATATATGAGGGGTACTGCCAGTGGCGTCGTGGAAGGCGCGTTCAGAGTCGATCAAACGACGATTGTAGGCTGTCGCAGCCAACACGCCGAGTGAACTCTTGCCAACTCCATTGACGCCGATGAGAACAAGCGATGCATCTGATTCAAACGAGACCTTTGATGCGAGTTCCTTGAATCTGCTGGATGGCGTTACACGCCCCGATCTTGTTTCCGCGACGTCGAGATCAAGCGTTGACTTGCCATTCGCCTTTGAAGGCGTAGTCGAGCGCGGATTCTTTGCATCTCGCTCGTGGCTGCCGATCAATTCGTACGAGCGCTTAACGCCCGCATGCAGCGCTGCCATGGTCCAACATGCGATGCGGGCGAGTGAATGGCGACGGCTGGGCGTGGTGGGATGTGATGTGGTCTGGGGCCAGGCGGAAGCAGAGGCAGAGGCAGAGGGTCAGGCCGCCGAGAGGCTGCCTGGCTGACGGGTGAACGCTCTTCCGCCAGGGGTGTTATGAGCCAGCACAATCACCAGCGCATTCGGTGAATGGTCCTGGACGGCATCGCGCAAACGCCTGGAGACGATCCAGGGGTTCGCTAGAGCATTCACAGACTGTCCTCCCGCAATGAAATGCACAACACGTCGACTGAGACGTGCTATATCGTCAATCGCCCAGCCCTTCGTCGTCGTCTTGAGCCCTCCCGTTTGATGGGCGGCTGGTTGCGGGGAACCTGGTTGTTGCACGGTCCATACAGTAACCACGATAGCTGGCGGCCATCAGCTGCGTGGTCTCTTGTCCAGTATCATTCTTGTCGAGCTCAACCACGCCTGACGGCCATTCACTTCTTCTCGAGGTCATGACCTGGTCTCGCGGGCATGGTTGGAAGCCGCGCAGATGAGGCTCAAGCACAGCCTCTCGCCGGGGCGAAGAGGTCGTCAGACTCGGCCTCGGCCAGAACGTCGCAGAAACGCTCGCGCGTTTCTAGAGCGTGCGATCAGTGTCGCGCAAGCAGAGAAAAGTGCGACGGCGCTCAACCGACGTGTCACACGTGCAGCGTCCAAGGGCGACCCTGTTCTTACAATGAACAGCCAAAGAAGCGCGGTATTCAGCCCAATTACATCCGGACCCTCGAGCTTATGCTGGCCTGGTTATTTCGAACATTCCCTGAGACCGAGGCGAGACTTGCGGTAGGCCTACCGAACAGCGATGATGCAGCTTCCAAGGTCATCAGTAGCAAAGATGCGCGCGCTTCCGAGTTCTTCCATCAAACGTGGAGGAATGGCGTCGTCTGCAGGCAAATCGACCAGATACTCTCTGGAGCGCCCGTGGAACCTTGGAAGCCGAATAGTTCGATCAACTACGAAGACGAGCCAAGGGACGATCGCGATCATCAGTCGTCTCGCGTTGATGGCTCTGACAGCGATATATCATTTACGCCCAAGGTCGCCCAGCACTTCACCGACACAAATTTCATAGCGCGAAGTCACACCAGTGACTCCTCGAAAAGAGTCAAACTACCCGACACAGCCTGGGACTTACTGGAATACTATTTTGCTTTTACTCAAGCCTGGCTGCCCATGACAGAGAAACCTGCTATACTGAAGCTCATGTATTCTTATCCTCCGGAAGGAGTTATCCAAGGCGATCCAGGTACCGCTGCATACGCCGAGCTATGGAGTATCCTAGCTTTGGCTGAGACGCAACTACGGGGATATGACCAAGATAAAGCGAAACTGCCTAGTCTTGCACGGTCTTTAATACCGACAGATTTTGCCTTGTACGAGACAAGTCATATCAAGGCTTTGCTGGTCCTCGGGCTTGTAGAAATTACGAGGAAGAAATGGCCAGTTGCTTGGCTTTACATCGGATCTGCTGTTCGTATTCTCACGGCGAAAACAACGGAAAACGGGCGGCAATCATTTGATGGATCCAATCCATCATTCCCATATATGGCTACCCTAGGCTCATACAATAGCCCAGCGGATGCCTCTGGATATGCCACACTCTCGGGATTCGAAGACACTTCACATCTTAAGCATGTGACACTAGCGGCATTCGTGCTCGAAACAGCAGTTGCATTTGAACTGGGAGCGCCTTCTCATCTGCAACCGTCTCATGTATTGACCATAGGTCTTGTGGACGAGGATGGACTAGAAGAGTGGTCTCCATGGCATGATCCACTTGACCAAACTTCACCAAACCTAACTAGAGCTCCATCAAGATGCTACAGTACATTCAATAACCTGGTCCGAATTGCTGTTCGCCGATGTAACATCGACATCGACAATCATTCAACACCAGGTTCCGGCGTTTCTGGTAACATCGTCTTAGCACTGGCTGAGAATGCACTGCGTTCTCAAAATCGGATACAACCCACTACTCTTGTCAGTCAGTTCCAAGTCGGCGCTCTATCACTCGAAAGTCGATCAGATGGCGTAAACAGGCTCACTCAAGCACAAGGGTCGACCAAATCACCACCATTTGCCGTCCCACAAGAAACCGAGTTCACAAACAACAATAAGGATATCACATCTTCTCAGCGCCCATTACCATTCATGACCATACCAAATGAAGGCTCAGATAGCGTTTTCGGCCGCAGTCCTTCTCTTCCTTTGAATCAACCCTCAGTTTCCGATCCCTGGTCACCAAAAACCCCATCCACCATCGCGAATCAAATGCTATTCCCCAACTCCGGCAGTGCGGACAATGCACAAAGCGGAGACATTTTTGAACAGCTAGCTCTACTAGAGCGAACAGATTCATCACAACACCCCCAATTCATGCAAAACCTCGGCTTCGCACCGGACTTGGATCTCGCCGAATTCTTCGGAGCAGACTACCAACCATCTGACCCGCTCTTAGCATATATGCAGCCTTCAGTATATCCCATGCCCCAAAGGAGCGGAACATCAGGCAACGAAGGCGGATGATTTGTAGAAAAGCGCATATCATACTTTTGTACAAACCGTTGGCTGAACATTAACGACCAACCCGCGATGTACATATATCTTTTGTCACGTGTGATCCATGAACACGAATTCTGGGAACCGAGGTATCACGGCGTAAAATGGAGAAGGGGATGTTTTTCAAGGGTTGAGGACGCGGTGGATTCTTGTCTTTTAGGATGGATCTATATGTACGAATCATGCGGTCTGTCGAGTGGATATGCTATCGAGTGGATATGCTATCGAGTGGATATGCTAACATGGCTTGAAAATGCAACTCGAATGTCTACTTATGAGATTCATGGCTTTTCCGATGATGATTTGTGTTACTCTTCACCGCATGGCATAAAATTATTTTTCATGTCTGCTCTCACGGATTGGAGTATTTCGCATAAGGCTCTCATTCATGTGCGAATAAGTAGTCTAGGTATGAGTCATTCCGTACACCAAGACCAAAACCTCGCACAGGACCACAAGAATCAGGTCCAAGATCACCGCTCACAACTTCTCGGGATAGAAGTATAAGGAAAGCGGACTGGAAAATATAGCCAAGCTTAACCTAGGCAAGGATGATATGAGCGTACGAGACTTGCTCTCGGGCTAGTTAGCACGTCTCGATGGCGATTAAGTTGCGTCTCTTCTCATCTGTTTTCTTTAATTTTGGATGGTTATGTATGTCTCTCTGGCATTTGTTCTCTCTACGAGATGGTCTTCGAAAAAGTGACGAGGCAGTCTTGCACATGCTACCAAGCTTATGCAAGGAAAGCAAAACGAGAAAGATCCGGAGCGGTGTGATGACTGTGACAGTGCAACGAAGACGAGCGCTTCAGTCAATTCTACGAGGTGGAATAATTTTTTGTAAGTTACATGTGCCACCGAAATTCAAAACAACAGACGATTTCCACAAGATGGAAACATGCCATTACGTTGCGATTTGTTTCATGAAGAGATGTCAAAGGTGAATTGAATATGCACAAGTAAATAACCTCTAGCTACAGCAAATCCCTCATAGTGGCAGATCGCTTCTCGACATACCTGCTCTCCTGACCAGCAAGAGAGACCTAAAAATCCATGCTCTTCTTCATTTTTATGTTCCTCACCCATGCTATATAAATCATTATCGAACGAAAGCGAGAAGGGTATCATCCTGCAACAAACTATGCAAAGCAAATAAAAACGACAAAAATGCAACATCAAAAACGCCTCAGATTATGACCATCCATGTGATTCTTCCATTTCTTTGCTCGCCAATCTCGGACATGACTAGAATCCAGCCAACTTCTTAAACCAACTTCCTCTCTTTCCACCGGCGGCACCGCTCATCATACTGGGCCGTTCGAGTGGCGCGGCACCGCCCATATCGCCGTATCCTAAACTGTTGACAGGACCACCCATTGAAGCAGGTACGTGTGATTTGCGCCTTTCGTGGTTGCGCTGCGAGGTTGAGCCGTCCGAGGAGCGTTGCACGCCACCTTCACGAGAGTATGCATACGAAGCACCGTCAGCCGTCTCGCGGCGACGATGACGACGTTCGCGGTCGCGGTCACGGTCTCTCGGGGCAGCGGTCTCCACGTAGCGGTCTCGTTCCCGTTCGCGTTCGCGGCGCTGTTTGCGTCTCAATTCGCGTGCTGTTGATTCGTCTAGGGCATCGGCTTGGATGCCTATGCCGCTCTGGCCAATACCACCGACTGGCGGAGCACCGTAAGCCAGTCCGTTATCTACGTAATCACCTGCCTCGGCGCCTGCAGAGGCAAAGTGGACCGGAGCATCGACAATTGTTCCCTCGACGGGAGGTGGTGGCGGTGGATCTTCGTGTAGTGAATGGACCCACGAAGCCGTTTTGTTGCCCCCGGATTTCTTGTCGCCTGCGGTAGCTAGGTATGGGCTTTCATAGGTGCCTCGTGGTTGTTCAGAGCGGTGACGCGATGTCCGTGGACGGTCATGTTTGCTGTCACCCCCGGAATAGTCTTGTCCCTGAGGATCGACGGAACGGCGAAGTCGACGCTCCTCGCGTCGGATGCGGCGGGCTTCATCTTCGTCAACAGCTCCGTTAGCGCCTGGACGATCCATATGCGAGCGTCTGCGCTCAGAACCCCGAGGTCGCTCTTCTGGACGAACAGAACGACGTCGTTCACGGCGTTCAGCAGCAGCCAGTTCTTCTTCACGCTTTAAACGTTCTTCTTCAATGTAGCGAGCTTCGCGCTCGGCACGACGAGCACGACGCTCTTCTTTCTTGCGTGCTTCGCGCTCCTCGTCTTCTTTGCGCAGACGGTCTTCCTTCTCCCGCCTACGAGCTAAGCGAGCTGCTTCATCCGCAGCCTCACGTTCTTTTCTAGCCCGACGTTCAGCTCGTCGAGCTTCACGAGCTTCGGCTTCTTCTGTTTCTGTCATAGGCGCAGCATCGGTCAAACCATCAGCATCAGATGCCCTATGGGAGCTTCGGTTGACGCGACGATCTTCACGACGGAGACGTTTCGCAGAGTCGTCTTCATACAATGAACCACGTTTTCGACGGACACCATCTTCACTCTCGTACGCGCGAAGGCTTTGACGGCGATCTGGGGTAGGACGTGATCCAGAGAACGCACCAAAAAATCCACCAATGAGACCTGTCTTCTTGGACGCAGAAGTAGCAGCACGGCGAAGTCCTGGACGTTCAACGAAATCATCTACATCGGAAACTCCCCGCGGGATGTCAATCATGGCGTCATCATCCTGAGCTAATGCTCCAGACATCAACGTCGAGTCGCGTTTTGAGCGTCGAGACCTGCGTTCGCGTTGCTTTTCAGACGATCGCTCAGTGCCTGGAACATCCTTGGCCGAGTCTTCAGGTCCATCAACCATCACTAGATCGTCATCGTCCAGTGCGTATGGATCAGGGACTTTGCGTGGCCGGCTATCACGTGTGGATTTGGATCGAGTGACTCCCATAACACGAGCAGCTTTGTTAGACATATCCTTGGGTTTGATATCATCAGGTGGGGGAGAAATCATTCCAGAATCATCAATAGCCGTAGAATGACGACGAGATACAGGCGTCCGTGTCGACTTGGATCGTGGCGGTGGGGCACCCATACCAAACATGCCAGAGAAGCTCATACCACGCGAGGTGCTAGGTCGTGTCGAGGCACGCGCTTTAGTGTCCTTGTCTGAGCCGGATGACTTGGATGACTTGTCAGCTGGATCACGATCAGACGATTTGCGGGCAGACTTTGATCGTGAAAGGCCAGAAGGACGTTCCTTCTCCGGCGGCGGGCTGTCCTTCTTGGCCTTTGGTGGCGGTGGCGTCGCGCCCCAGAAACCCCACGATGCTGATCCAGTATCGCGGTGGACTTTGGGGCGTTCTTTGCGAGTCGCGTCTTTGGATGACTTCTCCGGCGGTGGCGTGGGTAGCTTGGCGGGCGCATCATCCAAGTCAATCTGATCATCAACATCCTTGGGCTTGGACTTGGTTTTGGAGGCTGTCTTGGAGGTTGTCTTGGACGATATCTTCTTTTCCTTGTCCTTGGTTGAAGATTTCTTTTCTTTGGGGGATACGGGCATATCGAGCAGATCTTCGGCACCGGGAAATCCACCGGGCAATGGCGACACTGGCGACTGGTCAGTTACGGTAGGCGAAGACGAAACCTTTTTCTCCTTAGACGACGAGGCAGCTTTGGTAGTCGGGGTAGCGGTGGCAACAGTACTCTTTTTCACTTTTACTTCTTCCTTGTCGTCGTCCTTGTCCTTGGAGGACGACTTCTTGGAGTCGACGACGATGGGCTCAGGCGAGGCAGCCTTGTCCTTGGACGACAGCTTCTTGCCGCTGCTAGTAATGGGAGGGTCCGCAGCCTTGGTCTCCTCGAGCGCGCGGATACGGTCCTGGATAGACGAACTCTTTGCAGTCTTGGACTTGGCAGTTGCTATTGGGGCATTGGTCAGTCGGAGCGGGGTGCGCGGGTCATGAATGAAAGCAACGAAGGGGAGGTGGTCTGGCAGCGCAGCCACCGACAGAAGACGGGAGTGGCATCAATAGCATGGCACCGCATCGGGCCACGGACGCGTCCCTGGGCAGGTGGCGCAATGACAAGCAGTAGTGGCCGAGAGAAGAGACGAGACGATACGTTGCCTCTCCCTTTCCGTCGTCTCATCTCGTCTCGTCGCGGCCCGTGTCGTGCCATGCTGCGGGCAACGGGGGCGGGCCGGGCAGTCTGGGGTGCGTCGCACTTACCGTCGGCACTTCCGCCAAGCGAGTCGCGCTTGCTGGCGGGAGCTTCCGTCTCAATTTCCTTTTTGGCAGGCGCACTGGGCTGGTCCTTCTTGCCCGTCTTGACCGAAGCGCCCCAGAATCCCCACCCGTCGGCCTTGGGCGGGCTGCTGGCGGCGGCTTCGTCAATCACGTCGTTGTCGTTGTTCTCGTGGTCCTCGTCGTCCTCGACGGGCTTGGCCTTTTTGCTGCTGGACGATTTGCTGTCTTTGCTGTCAGTCTTGGACAGTTTGCCACTGCCTTTCTTCTTGTCCTCCTTCTCCTTTGCCTTCTCGGCCTTTACCTTCTCAGCCTTCTCCTTCTCAGCCTGTTCCTTCTCGGCCTGTTCCCTCTCGGCCTGCTCCCTTTTGGCCTGCTCTCTCTCGGCCTGCTCTTTCTCCTCCTTCTCCTTGGCCGCCTTCTCTTTCTCGGCCTTCTCAGCCTTCTCCTTCTCCTTTTTCTCAGCCTTCTCCTTCTCCTTCTTCTCCTTGGACGTTAATTTCCTGGTAGGCGGGGGAGCCTCGTCAATCATGTCCAAAAGATCGCCGGCATCCTCATCTCCCAACGCCGCAGCAAAAGCTTCCTCGTCGGCCTTTTCTTTCGTTGCTTTATCGGCCTTCTCATTCTCCTTGTCGTTGCTCGAAGAAGATGTTTTAGTCTTGCTCGAACCCCACAGGCTGCCCCATCCAGATGAAGACGATGATTTTTTTTCTTTCTTTTCCTCGACGGGAGATTCTGGCTCGGGCTCAAGCTCAGTCTTGAACTCGTTTGACTCGGTCTTTGATAGCTTCTCGCCACTCTTGTCCGACACATTGCTAGCAGCCGCCTTCGAGTCGCTTTCTTTCTTACTGCTGCTTTTTTTGGTTGTCGTGGTGAATGCCCATGGATCTTCATCATTGGTGTTTGTGCCACCGAGGTCGAGAAGCATGTCCTCTTCCTCGACAGGCTTCGGATCGAGAGCACTCTTCTTACCTGCCTTTGTCTTGGCTTTCTTCCCTGTTGTCCAAGTGGAACTCCAAAGATCTTCCTCGGCTGATTTGTCCTGCACCGACTCGGGTAGTAGCACAGACGCACCCGGGCTGGTATCTTTCTCAATCTCCGTTACGTCCTTAGACTTGTCTTTCTTAGAGGCCTTTTTCTTAGTGCCTGTAGACCATGCATTGGCCCAATCGTCGTCTTCGACCTTGGGTTCGTCGATGATGGCCGGCATCACCTCCTCCGCAGGTGGCTCGGGATCAACAGCTTTGCTGCCCTTCTTACCTTTCTTGTCTTTCTTGCTAGCACCCCACCCAGTGCCCAACCAGCCGCCCTCTGATTTCTCCTCCTTGACAGGTTCGGGTTCGGGTTCAGGCTCCGGTTCAGGCTCCGGTTCAAGTTCGGGCTCCGGTGGCGGTGGAGGTGGCACAACGACCTCCTCGACAATTGTACCGCCCTTTTTCTTCTTCTTGTCCTTTTTAGAAGTTGTACCAAACGACCAGATGTCATCTGCAGCAGGTTTCTCTTCCTTGATGGGTTCAGGTTCGGGTTCAGGTTCGGGCTCCGGTGGAGGTGGAGGTGGCACAACGACCTCCTCGACGACTGCACCGCCCTTTTTCTTCTTCTTGTCCTTTTTAGAAGTTGTACCAAACGACCAGATGTCATCTGCAGCAGGTTTCTCTTCCTTGATGGGTTCAGGTTCTGGTTCAGGTTCGGGCTCCGGTGGAGGTGGAGGTGGCACAACGACCTCCTCGACAACTGCACCGCCCTTTTTCTTCTTCTTGTCCTTTTTAGAACCAAAAGACCAAAGGTCTTCTACAGCAGGTGGTTTCTCCTCGGCTGTTGGAGGAGGCGGCGGAGCGAGCTTCTCGGTGACAGGCTCGTCCAGATTACCCCAGTCAAATGTGTCCTTTTTCTTCTTTTTGTCGCTCTTGCTCATGGTCATACCCCAAATGTCATCTTCTTTTGGTGCAGGTTCGTGCTCAGGTTCTGGAACAACCACAACAGGTTCGGGCTCTTCGACAATCAGTCCAGCTTTGGCCGCTTTCTTCGCCTTCTTTTTGTCTTTAGCAGACATTGGCACAGCCCACTCTGCCGCTACGGGATCCGGCGCGATTGTTTCCGGCTCAAGTTCGGTCACAGGCTCGATCTTGGGCTCGGGATCCGACGTTAAACCTTTCTTCTTCTTCTTGTCTTTCTTATTTACGGAGAAGCCCCACGTGTCATCATCAGGCTTCTCTTCAGTCTTCTCTGGCGCTGGAGGGGGGGGAGGCGGCTCTTCAACAATCGGGTCGGGTTCAGCAGCTGCACCCTTTTTCTTCTTCTTGTCATTCTTTGACTTCGCGGTGCTGAAGCCCCAGTCGTCCTCGTCCTTTTTCTCCACTTTGGGTTCATCTGTATTACTGAAACCCCAGGCATTGCTACTGTCACCCCATCCGCCACCCCATCCGCTCAATCCACCAGATTTACTCGCCCCGCCAGCAGAGAAGTCGAGGTTGATTTTCGGCGCACTGCCTTTATCATCGTTCAAGTTGATATCGTCGAATTTCATGTCTGGCTCGGGGGGAGCGGGATCAGCCTGGGAGCCGCGTTAGTTGCGTTCGGTACAGGCCATAGTGATGATAGATGAAGAGTGAAATGACGGGAGGAGGAAGACGAAGGAAGGACGGGGGGGAAATCGCAAGCCTTGAACTCGTCCGACAATACAAGACGAGACGAGACGAGACGGTCAGCGTAGCGCGGCAGGAGCTATCGATAATGCATGGAAGGCGCGTTGCGCAGTGGTCCGATTGCGCGGGGAAGGCACGGCCGCTAGTAGCTGCCTGGCCGCCACACAACGCTAGGCACCAGCGTCGCGCCGCCATCAATCAACCAACTCTCTTTGAGCAACTGAGAGTGACTTGGCGACTTGGGGACTTGGTGACCGCCAGGCAAAACCACGCCTGGTCCAATGTCGTGTCGCAACGCATGAATATGCACGCCATGCCATGCTGCAGCAGCCAGGCCCTCGTCGAGCTTCCCAGGAACCCAAATCATGGCCAAAACATGGCACAAAACGCTATATGCGCCAAACAGCGGTAAAGAGCCTGTCTGCAATGGCGCCCGCGAAAGCCGCAGACATGAACAAAATGAAAATGGTGAACACGAACCTTGCCCTTTTTCTTTTTCTTGTCCTTCTTCGCCGGCGCGAATCCGCCCCAGTCATCGTCTCCGCCAGCATCACCGCCGCCGTTTCCAGCATCAGTCGATTCCACGATGGGTTCTGGATCAGGCTCCGGGACTGGATCAGGCTCTGGCGATGGTTCAGGCTCGGCTTTGCCTTTCTTGCCTTTTTTCTTCTTGCTCACAGCAGCAAAACCCCAGTCGTCTTCTGGTTTAGCCTCCACAGGAGCAGCAGCAGCTTCTTCTTTGGCCTTTTCAGCTGCCTCCTCTTCTGCTTTAGCCTTTTCAGCTGCCTCCTCCTCTTCCTTGCGCTTCTTCTCTTCCTCTTCCTCCATCTCTTCCCATGCATTCTTCTTTTTCTTCTTCTTGTCCTTCTTTTTGGAACCCGTGGTCCAGTCTTCGTCATCATTATTTTCGCCACCGTCGGGAGGGTCACCACCATTATCGCCAGCCCCGGCGTCATCTCCACCTCCGCCTCCGCCGCCATTATTGGCGTCGTCGCCGCCTGCAGCGCCTTCCTCTTCTTTTTCCGAGTCATTGTCTGCCCACTTGTTTTTAGCAGCAGCTTTAGCAGCCTTCTTTGCTTTCTTGTTTCCATGGCTGCGGACACCATAAGGAGTGGTCCAGTCAATATCAGCGGATTCCTGCTTTTTATCCTCCTGGTGAAAATGGCCGTGTGACTCTTGTTCTGTATTGCCACTGAAAGAAGCATCCTTTACATCTTCTGTTCGTCTGACTTGTGCATCGGTCAAGGTGTAGTCCGGCGGCAGATCACTCAAACTATCCTCGTAAGAAGGAGGCGGCGGTCCAGACATGGCTTCAATTGCAGCTGAGCGAAACAACGCTTTCCTCGGCCCAAGATTATCCTGTGTTTGTATGCAGCCATGCTTCCAATCATGTTCTTGCTTCGCTCCAATGAGGTCTCTAGCCCGTGTTTCCCAGATGTCCACCAAGTCTCGAATTCGACCTTTCAGGCCCGACTGCATATTGAGAACATCAGTCGTCGGTGTCAGGAGGCGGTCGAATTCGCGCCACGAGTTTGGCGCATGGTGGTCGGCGAGGAGTGCTGGAGGTGCGACGGGTGCAGTGCACGATAAGGCCATGGTAGGCACTTTGGGAGCGGATCAAATCGTTGTATACCGGGCTTGTAGGGATCATGGAAGGCCAAGTTGAATCGCGGGAGGCGAAACCCCGTTGGACAAAGGTATTGGTTTGAATCACACTTGGAGGGTTGCTATATCTGCTGATTTTTGGTGAGGTGACGAAGACCTCAAATGCAGCGATGTTTGCGGCGCTTCGCTTTTTTCTCCAACGGCGTGGTCGAGATGGATCCTCTCGTCGCGTGAGTGTCTCGCGAGGATAGACAGGAGAAACGGGCGAGGGCGAGTCGGTCGAAATTGCGACGCAGGGCGGTATTATTGCATGCGTCTCCTGCACGTGTGGTAAAGGAGGGTATACAGAGGGCGGTTTAGTGGTTCGGATCACAGGTCTTGTCCGCTTTAAGCTGGGATGAAACCCCTGCTTCTGGTACTCAAGTAGCTCTCGGGTGCGGGATCTGCTTTGCTAGTGGACAGCGGCAAATGTGGCCCTCGTTGGGCAAGCCTCTGGGGATATTTGCTGGACTGCTGGTTCTTCTGGCTTGTCGTGGTGGTGGTTTTGATTGGCGAAGCTGGGAAAATTGACGGCAAGAATTCTCAGGATTTGATGCGTGTGTATCGCCGCCAATCGCCAATCGCCAAACGGCCGTGCAATATGGCTCTGGCGCGCGACGGCCGTCGTCCTAACCGAGCGACTCAAGACGAAGGCAGTATCTAGCGGCCGTTGGGGGCGTGAAGATCCGTCCCTGTCGTACGCCGCGGTTCCAGGAGGAACAAGACGAACAGAGCAGTGCAACGCGATGCAAAGCAGAGCAAAGCGCGCAGAAGCAATGCGATCTACGGATGGTTGATACACGCAGCGCGGGCACGTCGAGAGAAAAAAAAAACCCGCGTGTTTATTCGCCGTGGCACGACAGCCTCGTGGTGCAGGCCGAGCGCATTAGCTGCAACAGACGCGATGCATGACGACCCAGCCTCCATTTGCACGCTGCTGCTGTCCACGACCAAACCAACGGCCATTCGCTATTATTTTCTCTGCCGGCCACCACTCCACCGCCGATGCAGACGTAGTTCGCAGTAGTCGCCGTCGCGGCGGAGCGTCGTGCCGCAGTAGTTGCAACGACGCGCTGGATGCTCCTCGTCGACCGAGTGTCATTGGCCGCATTGTCCGTACACCGCTTCTTCACCGCGCGACTTTGTCCGAAGAATTAAATACTCGCCCACTCGCCCGGCCACCACTCGACCTCGTCTGTTGCGACGACGACTCCGATGGCTACCCAACCACCACAACAGTCCTTCGTGAGTCCTTCGTCGGGAACGCATACGTAGCATCATCGTCGTTTGCGCAATGCGTGCCACCCAACCTACTCGCCAATCCCGGACTACTGCTGCACCTGCGTCGCCATCTGCAACCTGACCACTCTCACCCCCTCCCCGCCAACCCCTCCATCTCACCCTCAAAGGCCCCAAAGCCCAGAAACTGGGACCAATGTCAACGTGACTCGACAAACGTCTTCTCACCAGCATGCAATGCACGTAGTGATATTGCGCAACCCAGGCACCATCCATCTCCCACCTACATAAGACGGCTATGCTCGGCCGACAAATCACCCACGGTCGACGTTCAGTGGTATAGTCCCACATCGTGTGTATTAAATGTGTCCACTTACGTACGGATTTGCGCGTTGGGCATAGTTCCACGGCGCGTCGTTGGCTCGCTATTTCGAACCACTTCTTGATGCCTTCTGTCTCCATAGCCCTGTTCTGCGTTTTTCTGACCGACCGCCACAGTGACGATGGCGGCGCTTAATACCTCGGGTCGTGAGTAAGCCAATGAAAACTGGAGCGCCACAACCTCGTCGCTGAGATGGAGTGACTGGGTGATTTTGGTTATTGCTGAATGGAGGTTGTTTTATTAACCATCTGCTATTCGAGAGAGTTGGATGTACCATCTCGACAGTGTTTGGATGTCGAGCGAATCGGCCAAACGAGGCAATGTTTGTTGATTTTGACGTTGGTCAAAAACCATCAATGCGGGAAGGTGGGTCCTAGAACCAACCTAAACAACACATACATGTGATTATATGTGCACATTGCTCAACAGATCATCTAACGATGTAGACTTCTATTTCCAATCATGTCTGAGTTCTCATAGAATTCTCCTGTGATGATTGGAAGCCCACCCCATCACTGCTAGGATGATTCACGTCCAAGTCGTCTGCCACATCAGTCCAAAACTAGGATCAAACTCATTGGAATGATACTTTTAGCTCTGTAGAACGATTGGCTGGATTTGAAAAAGCTGTCAATATTTAACGTATGTAGTCATAGTCGATGTCTACCAACCCCAAAACTAACTTCACCTCACGACAATCAGCCCCACTGTGTTGGGCGAGGGTCCTGGAACCCTAAGCTGTCGTTGTTTCAATCGATTTTGCTTCTTCGGACTTTTACATTCTTTTTGAGATTGGTTATTGTTCTAGTTATCTGAGTGGTTCATAGGTACGTGAAACATAGATGACTCACAAGTAATCGACTGAGAGCGGTCATGTTTGAGCTCTCGAGGCAGAAAACCGAAGAGATCCATCAGCGTTGGCAAGTGCAAAAAGCCTTTTTTTTGAGGTAGAATACAGAGAAAGGCTTTGATCGGATGTGACATGCAGAGGCTGAAGCAAATCATCCAAAAGGTTTTGCAAAATGGTACGAATTCTAGTCGTTGGTATCGACGAGTCGAGGTATATCTTAGTCGTCCACTACGACGGTCTATGCTAATATGTTCAGCTTTTCATCGGAAGGGTTCGACATATGACTAATATGTGCGCTGAAAGGGTTGTAATGAAATAAAACGTCAGTTTAATTGGCGATATATGAAGAGATTCACGTTCTGAACAAGAGCATTGCGTCATATAAGTACAATACCCGATGAATTCCCATTCTCACGTCAACAAGCCTTGGAGATGGACCAATCGTTCAAATTCAGCATCGTCACCAACTTGAAGACTCTCTGCCAAAGACACAGAATCAAACTTTACTCGTCGTTGACCTATGCAACGAAGTACGCATTATGAGCCCGTAATCACAAAACGAAGAGACCGAGGTCATGAGATCTGACACTAGACGCTTGAATTATGCACTTATGAACCAAAAACTTTAGTCACTTGAGTGTAGCTGATCTACATGGTTCAATTCTGTGTTCATTTTCATGTGAAAACAGTTGAAACGATCTACGGCTCTTGTTCAGCTTTTACAGCTCCTTCAGTTGTGGGAGAGATGGAGCGACGCCAAGAAAGCCGAGCGATTTACATGGCATTGATTTGGCGCAGTCGGTAAATTGAGTGATTTAAAACTGGTCGGTATTGAGGTTCTGTGGAGATGGCAGTTCAACGCGGGTATGCGTCGTAGTGCAAGGCAAATGATAAATACCCTGAACGAGAGAGGCTTGAGCCAAGTTTCCGGCCCAGCTTGTATATATCCATGTCGAATATTTAAAGCAGAGCATGATGGAAAGTACACAGAAGGTGTTCCATATGCGGAATGACAGGAGTATTTCTGCTTCCCTTTGTCATCCCATATCCAACCCATTCGATCAAAGCCCCTCTGGGCAAGGCATCCACCCGAATTACATGAATTGGAGGCACGGTTCCATCATGACCAGGGCCGTCGGCAGTGCGTCGTTCAGCGTGGGAATCTGCTACGAAACTTCCATATCCAGCTCGATTCTTGACATCCCAAACATCAAAGTCTTCATCTTCATCTTCGTCATCGTCCTGATCTTGCGACTGAACACGATGGAAAGAGGACCAGGCTCGTTTGACCGTCGCTGAAATTTCAGCTTTGTCTTGGGATGGCCCACAGACTACGAATGCGATGACGCCAGCCCATTGTTGAACTTCCATTCTATCACCAATTCGAGAGAGGTGTTGCAAAGAGAGCGCAGTTTGAAGTGAGAAATCACTCGAAGCCATTTTGGCAGTCGGTGAGACCATTTCCATCGAAGCAGGAACCAGTGGAATTTGTCCTGCTACGTAAACCAGTGACGACCCATCGATTGGGGCAGAAATGGCTTGTGAGTATGGTCCGATGTTCGCGGGAGCCCAATAGGAACGAGATTGCACATGAAGTCCTTTTCGCCTTTCCTGAGGTAGTTTTCTAATGCTTGTCACGCCAACTGAAAGCAAACTGCCGTTCGGCAGAGCATCAGCTGCAGCAATTGTTACTCGGGCGGGAGGGTTGGGTGCGGTGAAGAATATTCCATATACTGCGTTGATGGATGGGAAATCTGCCATGTTGCGCATGACTATTGTCGTATACACGATGTCAGTCATTTGATGTTCGAGTTCAGCAAGTTTTCTTGTGAGACGATCCATCAACGATTTCATCTGCTCTGCCGCGTCAATACCATCGCCAGTGAAGTCTGGCAGGAAAATAGCATTCGCAGAATGCAAGGATGCAACGTCTGACGGAGAATAGTCCTTGCTTTGTCTTTCTGATGCCGTCGATGACTCAGAAGAGGCTTCTGAGAGCTCATGTAACAATCCCTCGAAGCGCGGTCCCAAAAGGGTTGGAGTTCGCAACTCCGAGATGGAAGAGGTTAAGTCCGTTTTTGGGCCCAATCTCGGTACGCGTACTTGAATTGAGGAGCTTCCAGCTTCACCTTGTATAATCTCTCTTTCCGCTTCATCAACGATGATATCTTTCTTCCAGATTGGCGATGGTCCACTTATAGCCAACGTTTCATATTCGCCGCCCTCGCCCAAAACGGCTCCATCTCCTAAAGCGCCAAAACGCTGAGCGGCTTTAATGAGTCGGCTCCGAGTTCGTCGATCTGCAACATTCTGCCACAGAAAGCTGTCGTCCAGAGCGCCAGAAGCCACTTTGATGATACGTGAATCCTGGCCTACAGCTTCCATGTCTTCTAGAAGAGAAGCTTCAGAGTGCGGTGGTAATGAAGGCCATTGCCACAGATATGACAGTGGCGTGAGACCAAGACGGAGTGCAACAGACTCGACTCGAGTGCGTTGATAATCGGACAGGATAGCACCTGTGCTCACAGCATTGATTTCGGGGTGAGCAGCCATCACTTTATGCAGAAGTGGTATAAGCGACTCGGCTTCATCTTCATCATCATTCACGCCAATGGTGGGGCCATAATCTCTGTCTTGGTTGACTGCGCCACCTTTGATCTCTTGTCGATGAAGTGGCAGTCCAAGAGCTTCTTCGTAGAGTGGGATTACAGCATGGCCAATTGTTTGGTACATGTAGCTGTCAATATCTTCAGGCGCAGAAGCCTTTGGATGCAAGTTTGCGAGCGCGACCACTTCATGGCCGTTCGCTATACAATGAAGTATTGAAAAAAGCGAGTCTTTGCCGCCCGAGATAAGAGCTACGACTTTTAATGAGGCCATACTGAGAATGAAAGCAATAGCAAATGAAAAATTTCTACCAGGCCGCGGAAGCTCTCTTTATGAGATGCTGGCCACCTACCATCTATAATCAGATGTCTTTGGCTAATCTACATATGGTCGAGTCTTCTAACCATGAATGATGAGTTGATGGAATGTTCGGTCACCAGCACGCCGTCAGGGCCACAGAAAATCGGGCAATCGAGTCGGGATGGCTGGTCGAGCGAGCGTGCAATTCGTTTGCTCTGTGGTCGCGATAGACGCTATGTAGCACCACGGGAAGAATGATGAACAAGCAACTTTGGGAAACAAATGTATTCGCGCCGCCGCACGAAGAAGAAAAGAAGGATGTTCGCAGGACGAATTCGAAATTTATACGCGAAGGCGCTTGGGCCATGCTCGGCTGATTAGCCTCGACAGCCTCCTCCAATCTTGGCTTCCTTCTGCAGTGATGGAATAGAAAAACCGATTTGCGTTTCACACTACTCCTAGTGAATAAAGTGAATCATACGTAGTCGCTAAGGACTATTGATTATTCATAGTGAACTTCATGCTTTGCCAGTATTCGCCCATTGTGCGGGAAAACTTGTAAAAGCGCCTGAGTTCAAACAGTCACACCTCGCGTAGAAATTAGCATCCTGCTCCTTTCGTGTCGTCCTGACTTCAGATGGGCAGTTCATCATCCAAAGTCTTCAGCGCGACTTGAATCCCTGGACGCTATGAGATGATCACCCAACGACGGTCAGCCGTCCGACTGGCAACTATCGCGGCTATAATTGTACTGTTCCTGTTCCTGTCATCGGTTTTCGAGCCGAGGAAGACGGCTTATTCCTGTCGAACTCTCTGGTCTTGCCTAGGCTTTGGTGGCCGCCACCGGTACACTCACGCTGCAATACCTGATGACACTGAGATACATGTGAAAGAGAATGTCTTACGAGACGGCACACTCTACTTTGAGCATCGAATTCCACACGCGGATCCAGCGATATTATTCCTAGTTCTTAACAAAGATGGCGCTTCCTGGAGCAGTGATTTCAGGTCTGGGCAACGGGGCATTTACGACTTCCAGGACTTGCTTGTTTCAACCGAGTTGAACCTGACCAATGCTGCTCTCGCTATTATGACCGCTTCGGCGGAAGAGTTTGAGACGTTGAAGGCGGCAAGCGATCGCTTGCCTTTTGCACGCACTTCAATCTTCTACCGTAAAGACACTAGCACAGGCTTGTCTTATGAGAATCGTCATAATCACAGCCCTGAGGCGCAGCTAGAACGGAGGTCTGCCATCGCAACGATGAGAAATTATCTCATGTTGCGCGCATTGGAAGACGAATTGCATTTGGTCTGGTTAGACGCCGACGTTGTCGAACTTTCACCGAGAATCATTCAGACGATGCTTAGACACTCGACCGACAACAGAGAGGCAGGTATTATCACAGCCGAATGTCATCAGAACCAAATGGATAACTACGATAAGAATGCCTGGAAAGTCAACTCTCCAGATCTGAAAGGTACCATAGGAGACGGAGACCGAGCCACAGCAGTCCAGAGTCTGGTCGACACTCGATTAATGATACCCGATCTCATTAAGGACACTAAAGACTCTGAAATCATCCCTCTAGACAGCGTAGGTGGCACGCTATTGTATATTAGAGCGGATTTGGTCCGACAGGGTCTCACATTCCCTCACGTAAACGTCGTTGGTACGACCTGGAACCAGTTTGGATGGATTGGCGTTGAAACCGAGGGAATTTGTTATATGGCGAAAGGCCTGGAAGGTGGAGGCTGTTTTGTATTGGGTGGTCATCACCATATTAGACACACCGACTGGGGCTGATCGCCTTGCAAGGTTTTTTTGCCGCTGTATATTATTTCATGAGTATTGATTGTACTCAAATCTAATACACGAAACCTAAACAATAGCCTGGTAGAGAATCAGGTGTGAATGTGAAACTTCCTAAAATTCAGACGGAGGCGGTTTAAGTATTGATCCACGTCCGAATCCATCTGCACGCAATCAAGCCCCCACTCGCATGGGGGGCCGCCCTCGCTATCAGCTCAACTCTCCAACCAACACCCCGGCTGCATCAGCCACTTTTGAGATCATCATGTCCGAAAACGTGCCATGGCGGCCTCAATGCACGTAAGTTGTGCGTGATCAAGGTCAGGCACTGCCTCGAATGCCTTAATTCTTATAGTATGACGAACGCTCATTTCTTTCTCGTTACTCTCACTTTCACTCCTGTTGCATTCATCCACTGTTTCGATTACCCGCTGCATCATGGCCGAAGCGATAGCAACGATTCAGACTGTGAAGTGGGCGACGGATACGCTATGGGAGTTTTACAGACTACTGGGACGATACAACGGATTGCCGGGAAGAGTTCTCGATCTCGAATCCAATTTACATGCTTGTGAAATGACTTTACGACGGTGGAAGACGAAATGGGGAGTTGAAAACCGACAACCAGGTTGGTGTTCATAGGATCCGACTCATTCGGTAGCATGCCATTTTGACCTTTGGCATAGACATATATTACGAAGTTCTCTTTTCGAAACGAGGATGGCGCGCCATCAGAATCTGTCTCGGAATGATCAGCGAGTCAAGCCAAATTGTCAAGGGCAAGATCAACGCTTTGGTGGGATCGGCGCTCAAACATCAAGGCAAAAGTCGAAACAAGGTGTACGACGGCAAGTTTGACATCGAAATCATGCGTCGAGCCATGAAGCGAATCGATAGGCATATGTCGCGGAAAATTCGATTCGCTTGGGCTGTCACGCTCAAGATTGATGACCTCGAGTCACACATTGAACGATTTAACAAGAACTTGACCAACCTGGAGCGATTCGCCGAGAGCTACCTTTCCGAAACACATCCAGAGCTGTTTGGCAAAGAGGCACAGCAACTCAAACAGGAAGCGCAACTTCTTGTGGAAGACAAGATACGAGACAAGATCAAGAAGAAAGTCACTGGATCTCGCGAGGATGCCGAAAGCCTGCACAAGGCGTATGTTGGTGACACGGGACTGATGTGCCACCTTTCTGTCTGTCCCACCACCAGTACCCAAACCAGACGAGACTCTCGTCTCGCCAAGGACTTTCACTTTCTCATCGCCAACGGATCAAAATCAATGGAGATTCTGGTCCATCCAGTCCAATTCAACAAATCTGACAACGTCAGTCGACTCCCAACAAGCATGTCTGAAGCTTTCAACTCAGTCTCAGCATATTCAAGAAAACCAGGCGATCTGCTTCCACCGGGTGCAACTGACGGCAACGGCTTCGAACTTCGCATAGCTTCCAAACCCATCCTTACCCCTCTCTGGGGCAGTGCTCCACTCTCCACGCTATTCAAAGCGTCTCAAGGAGATGCAAACCGGGTGATTTCAACCCGAGACAAGATTAGTATCGCAACGGGGTTGATCGAAGGATGCTATCGCCTCCTAAGCACCCCGTGGCTCAACTACCTCGACAGCGCCAACATCCGCGGAGCTCGAAACCCAGAGGACGCAACGAAATGGGACGCCATGCTCAGCTGCGAAGCAGGCAACCGATCCGTGAGCAAAGCACTAGCTTGCTTCGCCAGCCAGCCAGGAAATCGCCTCAGGGATCTTCGACAGCACACGCAGATTTTTCGCTTGGGTCTTGTGCTTGCTGAGTTGGCGACCGGCTCGCTGGTCACGTATGCTGAAGCTAGCGAGGACTTTCGAACGCCTGGTGTGTCGATTGTAATGCCTGACCTTGCTGACGATGAGAGACTTGATGCTGATGAGGTTGCGGCTGCTGTTGAGCTTCACTCGGGCGAGCGGTATGCTGATTTTGTTCGTTTTTGTTTGTCGATGCTTCAAATGAGGTCGAAAATTAAGCTGACGAGTGTTGATGAGCACTATGAGTCGATGTTGTTGAATCCGTAAGTTTGCTGCTCAACGATCGTAGATGATCACTTACTGACAATCCTTTAGAGCCAGAGACATGGCAGGGCTGCTTGTTTAAACTTGGAGCGATTTTTTTTCCTATCTCACGACCGACATGTGATCGAATAAGTGTCACCAAGGTGAAATTTTCTCTTTTAGATTTAGCAGTTTGAATCATAGAGGGGGATGTTGTTGTCAATGCCTTGCGGCCTTTTCAAGCCTTGCTCTCAAGCTTATTATACCAACTTTATGTACATTATGCGTTATGGACGCTATGATGTATCACTAGCTCTTGTACCAGTGAGACAATTTCCATGTCCATTTCTTCTCACGCTTACACTTGTCTTCCCACTCCTTCATCCAAGCCTTGACAAACGCAACTTCCTGCTCATGCACCTGCACGATAGACGCTGGAGGAAGCGACTTGGTCGTCTCATTGGCGAACAAACCGTACTCATCCCAGTGATGAACAGCCTTGGGAATCAAGAGGAAAGGCTCATTCGTAGTGCTCTTGCGGTTCTTGGCTCCGTACCCAAAAGCGTGGGGAGTAGCCGGGCGCCATGGATCCCACTCGCCGTCGATAATGGCCAAACGAGGGTAGCTAAGGTCATAGCCGCCAAACTTGTTGATTCTGTCAGTATCAGGGGGAGTGGTCAGGTTGAAGGCCTTGCGGCAAACAATCGACTCGTATTCGACAGAGATTTTACGTGAGACGACGGGCAATTGATTTTTCGGGACGCCTGAGCCAGTCTGCAAGTAGCCGTACTCGGTGCAATATTGCCATGGCCAGGAACGAGAGTCGTAGTTGTCAATCGAAATATCAGTGTATCCGGTCGACTCGTGAGCACTGAAGCACTGATCTTGGGTTTCCTCAGATTCGACACACGGTTGAGCTGCCGTGGCATTAATGTAGCCCATGTAGTTGAGCATTTGATTGACAAGTTCAGTCTCGGCCGAATAACCGCCCTCTTTAATCAAATGCTCAGCGGTGGAGCGGAGAGATTCGGTAGATGGGTATGCCAACTTCTCTGAAGTCAAGTTGTCGCAGTAGTCATAAAGAGTATCATCATTCTCAGCCGGATCCCAGACCAGGCTTTGTAATCCTTGGATGCCACTCGAGAGAGCAGACGCGAAATCATCGTCATGCGTGACGTTTGGAAGCGAGAACGAGTTCTTCAGAGTTTGAACGAGCTTACGGTCCTCTCTTTTGCCAATCAAGATATTGTCAATGATATGTGTCAAGGTCTTTGTTGCAGACACACATTTGGCAGGACCGTAGTGAGCGACAGGCTCATAGTATTGCCAGTAATCGTAAATGGCCTTTGTAACACCTGAAGAGGAGATGGTGCCCCAGAAAACATCTGGGTATAGCTTGCGAAGGAAGGCATTGAATGCTCCGGCGTATGAACCTCCGTAACCAATATATGCTGTTGTCTTGCTAGTCAAATCACCATACTTTTCAAGGCCCGGGAACTTGATATTCTGTGCGAAATAAGCTTCGTCTGCGAGTGCTTGATCGGTGGTCAAGAAGCGCAGATTCTCCACGGAAAGATTTTCGGTTGGGAATGAGGTGCCATAGTATCTGTGTTCGATGATAACGCCAATACCATTGGTGGCTTTGGCGAGAATGTTCACGATACCCTTTTGCAAGAAGACCAGACGGCCCACGGCAGATGTTTCTCCTGATTGAAGGACAATGACGGGACCACCGGGCTTGTAGTATTGTGCGTCAAACCAATATCGCAGATTGAACTTTGCAGACGAGTGCGGCTCGTATCTGGATTCGTTGTGGAAATGATCAACGGGAACAGAGAAGTTATGCTCCTGGTAGAGCAGAGATGGGTTCGTATCAGCTCTTCTTTCGATACTGCGAGTCTTGGCCAGTTCTCTCAGGTCGCGGGGCATCAATCGTGGGCCTCCAAGCCTGTTTGTGATGGCTTCACAGCCGGCTACGAAGGCCAATACCGCCGTTAGATGCTTGAATACAGAGTGCATGATGGAAGCAGGCTGGAATGCAAACAGCCTCGCAAAACACCGGACGGCACACAAGAGGGGACGATCAGTTTATGTAGAGTTGCATTGCGGGATGGGTTGGCTAACTTACCAGTCACGACCATGGATGCATCGGGAAGGTCAACGATCACTCTGCGCCGCAGATCGGCCTTGAAAAGCGAGCTTGGCCCACTCAATGATGCAATGGGCCGTCTGGGAAAAGGTGGAAGCCGTTGATAAGGCATATTTGGTGTGTTCAAATGATACCCAGAGTTAACATAATTGGAAATTCCAGGAATAAATAAAAGTCGTCTTGGACTGCTCACACTCGAGTTGGTGGCTACAGTATTTACTGCCGACGCTTCCAAGCTGCTTATCGTTGCTGGAGTCTTTTCTACGCAGATAGTTCTACGCAACATCAACCATCGCTCCGTTCACATAGGAAACTCGTCACCTCTGTCGATAGCTAGTTCTACTTCTTTTGATGTTATTTCGAGTTGTTTGTCGACGCCATTGCCGCTACATTCAAGTGATAGGTTCATGACCTCCCTGTAGGCTGTGGCTGGGACGGCTACGCATCAGCCACACCTCGAACCTCGTTCCCAAAATTTCATGTGAACGCCGACCTTCAAACATAACTACATCCCCGCGCGCAACATAAAATACAGCCCAAAATGGCCGAGAAGAGAAAGCGCCCAGAAGCCGGTGCTTCGACGTCGCCACAAAAGAAGAGGAAAGGCTTCCAGGTCGGACCTGCAAACTTGCCCGACGGCACTTATAAGCGCAAGAGTTCGTATAATCTCTATGACTTACGTAGCGCTGAGCGATTGCTGACAAGATGAACGTTTCCAGCGCAAAAAATCAAAGAAAGCTTAATCGAAAGAGCGAATATCAAAAAGAATTACGCAAAGTTGAGGAAGTTGGATACCATCAGCAAAGACGCAGAGGGTATACCAGAGCCCGCCTCGCTTGCAGCAGATAAGAAGCGACAAGAAGACGAAGCCAACAGCGAAGACAACCAGGATCCAAACGACAAAGACGATGCCGAGCCTGAGAATACCGGTCCACACCCCGACCGACAAAACCTAATCGACGACGAACTCGAAGCACCCGCCAAACCGGACCCTACAGACCGCCCACAACGCGAGCGGAAACGCCGTCCAAAAGCAGTTCCTTTCAAACGAGAATATGACGCCGCACAGCAACGAAAAGCGGAAGCCGAGGAACGGCGCAAAGCCCGCGAAGAAGCAGAGAAACAGAGGGAGGAAAAGAGAGCAGAGCGTGAAAAGTTTCGTTCAGCTATGGCCAAGGCTCGCAGGGGAGGACCGAATGGACAACGAAAACTGGGGAGAGAGAGTACTGTGCTATTAGAACGGGTGAAAAAGATGATGGGCTGAGCAGAATGGTCTTCTGCACCTTTTTTTATCCTTGTCAAGATGATCCATAAGTAGTTAACGACCCCAAGCCAATTATTCTACCGTCTCAAACTCCTCGAAATGGAGAATACTCGTTTATTTCACGTCGAGCTTGCACGTTGGAACTCGAGCCCTCGTCGCCTACGAATCATAAGCTGGCGTAGGGTAATGGATCACGACTCACGAAAAATAAGCCCTCGAGTCTGCTTTGTGTCTTGAACCAATGAGGAAAGCCTTCGAGTTGAGTCAAGTGGCCGCAAGTCAACGTCTCGAACGTCGATCTGCTTTTCCTACGTTGACCACTCTCAGCGGGGGATTAGGATGATGATGAAGATCTTGTTGTTATACCTTTTCTATTTGTACAACAACCGATGGACTTCTTCTGCAATAGCCAACGAGCTCGTTAGGCCAGGACTCTCAATTCCAAGCAAGTTAATAAAACCTTGATAGCCCTCCTCCTTTTGAATAATGAAATCCTGAAATCTCTTGCCACCTGCCAAAGCACCCGTTTTCGCCAGCTTGGGTCTAATTCCTGCATAATCCATAGCCAGAGCCTCGGTGTCAACATCAGGAAGATACGATTTAATCTCCTCCACCGCAGCTTTAAAGCGCGTTGGGTTATTCGTGACAGCGAGATCAGTAGGGGACTCGACCCATTCGACATCAGGGCCGAAACGGACACGACCACCCATATCGAGGGTTAGATGCGTGCCTAGACCACCGTGGCCAGGGACCGGGGCTGGATAGATCAGAGTCGTGGGTTTGGGGTGAGATTTGGAGTAGGAGAAATAGTTGCCTTTGGCATAAAGGGCTTTTCTGTGGCGATCGGGAGGAAGGATCATGTTGTTGATTTCGCAGGCGTATAGTCCTGCACTGTTGATGACGTTTTCTACTGAGATGGAGAGGTCGTCGTCGCCCGTCCATATCTCCCAATTCGGTTCACTATCGCTCGGTGCGCGGATTTTGGTGACTTCGCTTGCCAGCGCAGTAGACCCGCCTGCGTCTTCGAATTGCCCTTGTAGCCATTGCATGAGCGCATGGCTATCTACAATTCCTGTCGAAGAGCTCTCGAGCACGCCGGCGTTTGCACGAACATCAGGCTCGCGACGCTGTGCTTCCTCGCGACTGAGGAATCGAGTTGGTACCCCTAGACTTTGTGCCATCTGATGTACTTTTTCCAATTCAGCCATTTGCTCATCTGTCTGCGCTACTAGCCATTTGCCACAATTAGAATGCGGAATGTCGTTTTTGCTGCAAATTTCGTACATCATTTCTTTGCCTTGGATGCACATTTTCGTTTTTAGACTGTCGGGACCATAATATAAACCGGCATGTATGACCTACAATTCCATGTCAACATGATGATTCCGCAACTGGCACGAACGTCCAAGAAATGAAAGAAAACAGAACAAAGCAATAAAACAACCGAATTCCTCCGTTTAGAAAAAGCAGGATTGACGCAACTCACCTCACTATTCCTCGAACTAGTCTCGCTCCCTACCATACCATGTTTCTCAATCAATACCACGCTTGCTCCTTCGATCATCTGCAGTCTCCTCGCGACAGCCAAACCTACAACTCCAGCACCTATTACGGCGGTTGTGAAATCTGCATTGCACTTGGTCGTGTTTGAGAAAAGCCGGGATTGCGATCGGTGTTTTTGAAATAGATGTCGAGTGGCTATAGATGAAGGTATTCCCAATGGTAGCCAGGCATTAGTGACTCTAGATGTAGCATGTACGTAGCAGCGCAACATTGACGATGTGTTCATCTCGATTTCAATGGATATTTCCACTTATTTCATGCTAGAGGGTTGGAAATGTAGATTTTGGTCCAGCCGTGGCAAGATGATTGTATGAAGTTGTACTCTCATTCTTTGCCGACGTCGGGGTCAAGCAACTCTCAACGCGCGCCTCCAACTCTCGAGGAACGATTTCCCCACACTTCACGTCTTCCACGACCCGACTTCGCTTGCGTGTCTGAGTAGCTTCTTGTTGACGTTCGCTTTTCCGCGCCAACGTCCTCGAGAGCTGTAATACACCATGTCCACCATCCCGCCTAACCACCAGATCTCCAACTATCCTCCTCCCGCCGCCCTTTCGTTTACCGAGCGACAACCACCACCTGTACGACTCTATCCGCTATCCAACTACACTTTCGGCACCAAAGAGACTCAGCCTGAAGAGGACCCTTCTGTGAAAGATCGATTACGGCGTCTTGAGGAGCATTATGATCAGTATGGCATGCGTCGAACGGCCGAGGGTGTGCTGGTCTGTCATGAACATAACCATCCCCACATCCTCATGCTCGTCATCGCAAATGCCTTCTTTAAGCTGTTCGTGGACTATCGGACCTATTCTGGGATGATATACTTCAGCTAACCATGTTCAATACTGCAGACCCGGCGATTACCTCCCCCACGATGTCGATGAGCTTACAGGATTCAAAGCCCGCCTGAACGAACGTCTCGCGCCAACTGGCTCGCTCGCCGCAGACGCCGACAACGATTGGGACATCCTCGATACACTTGCGCAGTGGTGGCGCCCCAATTTCGAAACCTCAATGTACCCATATCTCCCAGCCCATGTTTCCCGACCGAAAGAATGCAAAAAGCTCTACTTTGTCCAACTTCCAAAGAATCGCGTGTTGAGTGTACCGAAGAACATGAAACTCCTGGCTGTACCGCTGTTTGAGCTGTACGACAACAATGCTCGCTACGGACCACAACTAAGCGCGATACCTCACTATTTGAGCAGATATCGTTGGGAGTTTCTGGATGAGAATGATGAGGTTGTAGCATGGACACCAGGACAGGCAGTCGATTCACGAGTGAAGACAAAAACACTGGCTGGTGGGGACGATGATGATCACAATGGTGTAGACGCGAAAGGAGAAGAAGCTCTGGTCGCGATGGATGCATCATAGACAAAGAGGTCATATGCTTATTGCGTTCAAGCGAGGGATTTTAAACGACGTACGCCATTTCCGTTTGTTCGTGAAGGAGGATGATCATCCCAAAAGGACTCTTCAGTTTGCGAAGAGAAAACTCTTGATACCCAAAATACGAACTTAAACTTCATACAATATGATCGACGCCTTTCCAACGTCTTTTCCAAGTTGATGTTAGTGGAAGCCTAGTTGACTGTGACAACAGTTTCGTCAGTGTGAGAAACGTCGCCATCACTAAAAGCCTTGCTTCAAATCGAGAAACCAAATATAAATCGATTACACAGTATCCTTTCCAAACTAAGAATATAAGCTATTGATCCATTAAAAGATTGGAAAGCACGGCTTTCATCATACTAGAAAGCATATCCCGCCTCTCAACAACCCAGTTCAAAAAACCCATTCCCTTGACCAAGACGGACCTAACCCTCTTGTCCCTTTCCCTCCAGTATCCATGCCAATCGCTTCATTTCAAGCCCATCTCAAGTCCATGCCTAATCCCTATCAATGCTACACGACCTAGAAACAAAACTTTCCAGGCACATTGTTTGGCCTATGTGGAATCTGGATTTCGGTTGAAAGGGTGGTGCCTCACATATCAATATAAGGAGCGATGGCTTGCAACCTTTCAACCTTATAAGTTTTATTCATGCACAACGAGACAGTTCTACATCAAATTGCGCTCAAAGACAAAGAAACGTCTAATTTTATAGTGAAGAATACCAATGACGAGGAAACATACAACCTGGCGTGAAAAATCCCTGAGCCATGAACAGTTTCATTCATACCGTGATAAGAATCAACGACTAGTATTACCTCACTAGTCCTCGCCGTCATACGAAATTCCAACTATCTAACTTACTTAAAACCGCTTTGCTCCAAGCCTCATTTTTCCAATTGCCCCATCAACACCATCAACTCAATCCCACAAAGCACGTCAATAGCCCCCACACCACCAAACCCGCCCAGTCCAAAGCCAGATTTAAATCGAAGGTTCAGAAACTCCAGTCGAAATCGCCATAATACTCTCCAACTGATCTAGAGGCGTACGACCCCAGCCACACTCCGTAGCAACACCATACTCATCAACGACATGATTCGCAGCATCCATCATTTTCCGCGTCGCCTCTGCATCGTCAGCGTGAATGAGGCCGAGATATAACTCCGTGTTGTGTTCTTTAAGTTTGGGGGCAATGGTTTTAAGGGGCTCAAGGTAGGCGGGGAGAGTAGAGAGAGCGGATTTGGGAACGGGGCAGTGGAAGAAGTTGAGGGGGTGCGAGGTTTTTTCGATGATGCGTAGGCCTCGTTCGACTACTGCCGCCAGGGAAGTGGGTTCTTTCCAGTGTTTGTGTTCCATGTCTCCTACGGGAAAGTATCAGTGGCTGAAGTGGGTTTTGATTTTCAGGGTTGGAGGAGGAGTTACCGTAGCAGTTGTGCAGGCCGAGATCGACGTCTTGATCGACCTGGTCAATCATTTTGAGAATATAATTCAAAATGTAGGTTTTGACATCATCGCCAAACCAAGGCTTATACATGTCCACGCCTTCCCAAAAAGCGGTGTCGACAGCCAAATCGATTTGGATGGATAAGTCTTCATGAGGGATATGGTCTTGAATCTTGCGCATGGCTTTGTGGAGCGCTTCTTCATAGACGGGCTCGACACGAGATTGGAATTCAAACTGGACAAAAGGCGTAATGACGTTGGCCGCAGTAGGGATGCAGACCTGGAATTTGGTGGTTGTCGGCAGCACGCCTTCTTGTCGGAGTTTTTTGAACACGGCATAATTCTCAATTGCGACGTCGTCGTAGCCGGTTTGGAGTGGTCCGTCAGCTGTCAGCTTTGCCATGCCCTGGTCAAGTTCTTCGGCAGTAAAGTGCCTTGCTTCAAGAGGCGAGTTGAGAACGAAATTCGTCAATAGTTCTGGCGAGCGGCTGAAGACGTTTGCTTGCCAAAATGTAAACCAGTGTCTGGCACCAGTTTCGCCGTCGGGAATCCGCTTCAATCGATTCGGCATGCCCTGCGAGCATTGTCGAAAGACGGCTTCTGAGTCTGGCAGAGGAACACTGCCGACCAAATGGCAACCGTGAATGTGAGGCATATTGGCAGACGGGAACGCATGGCAATGAGTTGCGACTCGCGGAATTGGCACTGATTAAGTATTTGCGTGGCCGCTTGGAGGTATCAATGGTCTCGATAGCGCAGATGGGCATTCGACGCACAAGGTTTATTAGACGGGAGCACGTGTGACGTGTCGGTCAACATGGCTCTGCATGGGTTTCAAGGACGACCCTCGACCTGGCAGGTGCAAACGACGATCACTCTATCGACGGCCATGTGGGCGGGCAACAGTGCAGCGACGAGACGGCCTGGAGGGCTCAAGGGGAGCGACGGAGATGCGCTGGTCGGCCGTTGATGCTTTGGTCGCTGGCCGATGACTGCTACTGCAAACTAATGCGGCATTTTGGCTTGCTCGACGTGGACGACGACGAGGAGGACGAGGAAAAAAGAGGTTTCTCGTATAGTTGGACTAGTATGTGTATGTAGAAGAAATTGTGGACTATAGCACTCGACTAGAGAATAAGGATGCAAGTCATGACCCACAAGGCAAACGGGTACGGCGAATCAGGCCCGTTAGTATTGCGGGGGGGGGGGTGAGATGCGGCGTTTAGGACAGGAATTGGGAGGGATCAATCATGTTGGACTGGACTGGACTGGACTGGACCAGACTGGACTGCGTAAGACTGCAAAAGACTGGACAACGGCTTGGACGGGGACCAGAGGATGACTGTACTGGCATTTTCCTGCAATTCACACAAACTAAGTAACTCCTCCTGGAGCTCAGAGAAGATGAAAGGGGAACGGTGAAGGGAAAGATGGAAGTAGAAGTGAATGCGGGCCCTGTACATATCCATCCCGTCGATGCATGCACCCACAGACACCAACAAAGAGACGCTGAAGCACGGGCGACTCGCCATGTTGTTCGTAGTTCGTCTGTATCGACGGCCTCGATTGCCTTGTCCAGCCACTTCTCCGTCGCCGTTCCCACCGTGGACTCACTAACGTACTACTAGATACTGCTGGATACTACTCCTGGAGATACTGGATACTACTCCTGGAAATACTAACTTCGAGACTACTGCTGGAGATTCTCACACCCCCGGCCCCTGCTACTCGCTTGCATGCATCCACGTTGCACACGGCACACTAAAACTACACCTCCTCCTCCTCCTCCGACCGGTCTCTGGTGTAGGTTCAGTAGTCCTCTTTTAGCCCTCTTGTGCTCGTCCAACTGCCGCCCATCCATGGGCCGTGCTCGCGCCATGACATGACGTGCCGGCTGGCCCCGTCTCAAACCATGCATTAGGCCAGACCTCACCACAGTGTGCGCTGCGGTGCTGTGCCGTGCTGTACAGATGGCATTTCTACGTGCTGTACCCGACTTTGCTCCTGTGTCCGACATCTGGCATCTCACATACTGGCCACGAGCTCCTCCTCTGACCCTGCTCGGTTTCGTCCCGTCTCACCTCGGCGTGCTGTTTGCCGCCGTCATCCGCCAAATCCGTACCTGACTCGACCCGCTTGGGCATTGCTTGATTGCTCTAGTTGTATTGGACTGTCCTCGGTGTTTCGGTGAATTTTCCTTCGCAGGCAGCATGCCACTGCCATGCAACGGCGACAGGAATCCGAAAATGACATGGAGGTCGACGAGTACGACCACGACAGTACCTTTGGCGGCGACCGTGATTCGATAGTGTCGTCCAGTGTCTCGCTGAATTCGGCAATCACCAAATACCAATTCGAGCATGGACGGCGTTATCACGCATACCAGGCTGGTGCCTATAGCTTTCCAAACGACGAGCAAGAGCTGAATCGCATGGACATTGAACATCAAAATCAGAAGATCCAGATGGACGGTCAGCTGCATTTATGTCCATTGCACGAACCCGAGGCCATCTTGGATTTGGGTACCGGCACCGGCATCTGGGCCATGGAAATGGCCGACCAATATCCAACCTGCGAAGTGGTTGGCACTGATCTCAGTCCCGTACAACCAAGCTGGGTACCTGTCAATTGCTCTTTTGAGGTGGATGATTTTGAACTGGAGTGGTACGTTGGCATTCCATATCAACCTCGAATCCCACTAACCAACACTTGCATTTAGGACATGGGGCGAAAATCGCTTTGATATGATACACCACCGATTCTCCTTGGGATCCGTATCAGATTACCCTCGGCTATACAAACAGGCATATGCTGCTCTCAAGCCAGGTGGATGGATCGAAATTATTGATATGGAAGCCAAGGCGTATTCGGACGATGACACCCTGCCAGAAGATTCTCCCCTGGTGGCTTGGGGTAAACTAATAGAAGAAGCATTCGCAAAGATAGGTAAGCCGTTCTTAAAAATAGAGGAATACCCACGACTACTCAAAGAGCAAGGGTTTGAAAACATTCAGTCGCACATGATTAAAAGACCCTCGAACGATTGGCCCAAAGATCCAAAAATGAAAGAAATTGGCCGAGTAGGTGAAAATACGCTCGTGCGTTTGCTGCAAAATTCCACAGGGTATGCTGACCTTTTACCCTCAGTTCTGCTGTCTTAATTTCCTCGAAGGTCTCGAAGGATTCACCATGGCTCCATTCACCCGTGTTCTTGGATGGAAGCAAGAAGAAGTAAAATCACTCATTGCCAAAGTCCGAGCCGAGACAGTACAGCGGAGCGTTCACGCATGGCAAAAGGCGCAAGTCATCCTCAAAGGCGAACAACACTTCCAGACTAACTTGTAATACAGAGTCATCTGCTATGCACAGAAACCAGCCAGTTTTTGAAATTGCAACTACATGAGTTATGGTTAAGATGCGTCGTGAATGTCAATCTCGAGCCACTTTGTACAACCAACATAGCGTGGATTGAGCGAGGTTTTTGGCGCTGTTGAGGGATTTTTGGACTGAGCTCTTTTTATTGTATGCACAAGCTTGGAGATATACATAAGCTTGGAGGATTGGAATTTTATTTATGTGATTTAAAGAGATTACAGCGTAGAGTATTATTTGATGAACCATAAATTAATTTTCAGCTTCTTTGATACTTGAGCGTCAGATTTGTGGTTTCTTGGTTGAAGTTTGCTAATCAGGCAGTACGTATCTTGTATAGTAGAAATGTAATTTTCATGGCGCTACTCATGGCCGTTTGAAACTGGTTTGACTCTGTTAAATGATGCTCTCTATATAGTTACCAGAGGTAGTTCACAAAGTCGTACATAACCCCACATGCCGGAATGTGCAACCGACGATTTAAGCTGACGGAAGATGACTTTGCCGTCAACATTGCCGACTGACTCCAGCTTTCGTCACAGAATACATAATAAGTAATTAATCATCTTCTTCACATTCCCACGTCCCAAGTCCCTCTGTAAACCCAGGACTAAATCACACAGTAAAATAACAAAAATCATGAACGGTCCCGGCTATCTCGCCGTGGCAATCCAACTCGGCCCGCAAACCGACGAATCCGCTTTCCACGAATGGTACAACACCGAACATGGCCCCTTGCGACTCCGCCTCCCCTTCATCTTAACCGGCGATCGATACCAAGCTGCAGACGGGCAAAGACCGGAATGGAGCGCTGTCTACGACGTGTCCGATCTCAAGTGGATTGATCAGCGGATTTACAGCCGGCTTCGCGAGGAACGGTCGAAACGCGAAAAGGCCGTGATGAGTACTTTTGATTCCCTCGATCGGAAAATATATAGTTTGCTTTCGAGTTCGGGGGATTTGAAGCGGGCGGGTCCGGTGACGTTGGCGGAGACGATTGTTTTTCATGATGAGGATGCTGGGGGTTGGGATGAGTTCTTTGTCGAGGAGCATTTTCCTATGATGTCGAAAATCCCTGGTTGGTTGCGTACGAGGCGGTTTAGGATGCAAGTTGGCGGGTTGAAGGGAATGCCGCCTCAAGGCCAGATTGAGACTTTGGCTGTTCATGAATTCGCCGAGAAGAATGGTCTCGGTGGCGCTGAACATAAGGCTGCTAATGACACTCCCCGGAGAGCGGAGATGTTGAAGAAAGTCATCTCGACCGAGACCAGACAGTGGTCTCATCATGTCGCCTTTGACGCCCTCGAAGAGCCCCCATCATCTATCATAACCACCGACGGAGCCGAGCTCAAATTCCAACTTGAAGGCAACCCAGCGGATCCCGTCGTCGTCTTCATCAATTCCATCCTAACCAACTTCTCCATCTGGGACGACGTAGCCAAAGCACTCACAACCGGCATCAAAGGTAAAACCTATCGAGTCCTGCGCTATAACCCACGCGGCTACTCGCAACAAGCGGCACGAAGCAACGACACACGCTTCGATCTTCTAGCCGACGACCTCGAATACCTCCTGCAACGCGTGCAAATCGCCTCTGTCCACGCCATCATCGGCGTGAGCATGGGCGGCGTCACGACCCTCAATTTCGCCCTTCGATATCCTCATCTCGTCGACAAATTCGTCGCGTGCGACTGTAACATCGCCGCCAGCCCGGCTAATACCACCGCTTGGGCCGACCGCATCGCCCTCGCCAAAGCAGACGGCATGTCCGCCCTCGCAGACATAACCGTAAAACGATGGTTCACGCCCTCCAACCACGACTCCGCCAACGCCCATAAAGCGCAGACGATGGTCGAACAAGCCAATCTCGAGGGTTTCATTCAGAATACTGCCGCGCTGTGTAATTACGATTTGAGCGAGCGAGTCCGTTCAATGAAAATCCCGGGTTTATTGCTTGTGGGAGAAGAGGATGGGAAGTTGCCACAGGCTATGCAGAAGTTTGATATTCCCGGGTCGAGAGTTGAGGTTATTCCTAACGCGGGCCATTTGCCCATGTTGGAGAATCATGAGGCTTTTATGCAGGCTCTCGAGGGGTTTTTGTAGATTTCTTTTTGAGATTTGGGTGAGGTCGTGCCTAGAGGCTTCAGTGGCGTGATTTGATGGATTATTTCAAGGGGTGATATGCTCCGTCTCAAGTGGCGATGATATCACGAGGCCAGCCAGGTTCGTCCGACATGAGTGACTATAGAGACAGTTATATGTCGCGGAGAAACCAAGCCACTACAGCCGACCATGGATCGGCTTACGATGCTAAAAAGACTGGGTAAAAGCTGTATAGAACAGGTAAATAGAGCCAGAGGTCGAGGCCTCTGTAAATCACGAATTTGATTCGGTATTGGGTTCTCATACAATCGTGCCCGATATTCTTCATTCCCTTGGCTAAACCCCATGCCTTTGGAGCCAAGAAACGCCCTGCCATCTTCTTCCACGCCTCCATCTCGTCCAGGGCGCCCGTGAGCGCAGAACCACACGACCCGAAGCCCAGAGCGGCAGAACCTCCACGGCCAGCCCGTGAACTTGCCTCCACCGCATCAGACCAAGGTAATCTCCAGAGTCCAACGAATAGCTCTACAAGGCGACCGGTCATATCGAGAAAAATGGTATCATAAAAAATGTCAAAGAGAAAAATAGCGCAGGTAAGAGCGCTTCATGACTTCAACAGCGTATTTCTCTTCTCTCGTCTCTTCAATCTCTCTACACGCTTAGCGTGCATTTTCGCTGCCATCTTCTCATATCGTTCTTTTTCTTCTTTAGCGGCGCGTTTATCTTTTATCGCTTGGATTTTCCTCTGTGGGTTATGTGGTCAGTATACATACATACACTCAATCAACCTCTTCTACTCGACCGTAGGTAGGTAAGGGGCTGCATACCTGTCGCTCCTGCTCTTTCTCAGCTTTCATTTCATTCTCCAATTTCTTCGTTTCGGCTTGTTGGGCTTCTTGTGCTGCGCGTTTGGCATAGCTTGTTTGGCCGGCGGTGGGGCGGAAGGCTTTCTTCGGTGGGAGCCATTGTTTGCCGTTGACGCGCATTCCGGGTGTTGGTGCGGCTTTGGGCGCTGCGGCCGTTGTGGTTTCGTTGGCGGACATTTTGTGCTTTGTAGAGTGGGTGGAATGTGTGGTCTGGGAATGGCGGTTTAGTATTCTCTGCAGTGGTCAAGAAAAGTATACAGTTCACTAGTAGACCTGCAGGGTCTCGATTTGCGCTAAGTTAGTCTAGTATGGCGCCGAATGGATGCTTTGACCCGGTCGTTTCGTCTCTTTACTTTCACTTTGACAGATAACCATGTCTCGTGTTAGCTCGCGAGACTTGTGCTGGATTTCATGGATGCAAAATGCCTGGAAAATCGACCGAGTATGGTCATGGCCGGAGTCCGTCCTCTGATGACAGAGGTAGAGGTCAAGACTGACATCACATCATACATTGGTCATCCGCTCACTCCGCGGCGGTCCGAGAACAAAACATTGAGAAAGTCCTCCTTTGCAGCAAGGAAAATATTTATTCGACAATATTCTCTACAACCAATAACGTTTTAATTTCTATACATATAACCCTGGCGCCTGTGATATTATCAATCAGGCGCTGAGCTCGCCCATTTTCTCCATCTCCCCTGTGCGACAAGTACCTCAAAATCACCTGGATCCAGATCTTCGACATCATGGACTGGAACGCGCCGGATATGAGCAGTTGGCCTGCGAAACTGGTTATTCGCATGAGCAATAAATTCCGCACGAATAAGTCTTTTACACAAGAAGCCATCAATCGCAATAATGAGAGGGCGATGGCCAAACGAGACCAGCTGCGACTTCAACACGCCAAACAACACAATTACATTGCTCGACGATCTGACGACACGACTGCATCTGCGCAAAATGATGTCAATGAGTTGGGTGAAAGGGATTATTCCATTTTCAGTGAAGCGACTACGCTGGCGGATTCGGCTCATAGAGATCATGGCGATATGATGCATTCACTGGCTCATCACGACTCTTTCGACTCTCTTGTTGATCAAATCTTGATCAGGAAATCCTTGGCTGTTGAGGATCTTGCCGATACGAAAATTGTCTTGCACCGTGTGTCGACTCGCCAAGAAGCGTTGATAAATCGTTTACCACCCGACATCTGGAAGCGAATAGCGTCTCATCTTACACACCTCGAGGCCGCTTTCCTTACCATCTCGACTCGCACTTTGTACGAAAAGTTAAAGTCCGAACCTCTTATAACCCTGAATCGACCCGAGAACAAGAATGACAAGACTCAGTTCCTACTCGACATGGACCGGAAACTCCCACGACATTTGTTCTGCTTTGCCTGCTCAACCTACCACCTTCGTCTAAACCCAGGCAAAGAAACTCTCAAAGCAAACATCAACGCCAATCCTCTTGTACGCTGTCCCAACGCACGAAACACCTATCTCCCACGTCTCCGTCTCACCCACGGCCGAGAACTCCCATACGGCTTCGTGCAACTCGCCCTCCGCCAATCCATCTCCTCCATCCACGGCATGCATCACGACCAACTCGCTCGCCGCTGGAAATGCACCGATAGCACCTGGTCGCACCGAACAAGATACATGGTCTTTTCCGGCCGCCTGCTCATGCGCGTCATAAGCACCATCTTCGCCCCACCAGCCTCCACCTCGACCGCCACGACCGAACGCCACCTCCTGTACGACCGCGAAGAATACACGCCCTTCTTCTCCGTATGCACCCACTGGCGCGACGGGGATCTCATGAAACTGTGCAAATGCGCACTCTCACACGTCCCCGCCCCGCCGGCGTCATACGCGCAACAACTTCGGCACTCGCCGACCATCAGCCGCAGTCTCGCACGACCGAATTTCCTCGTCCGCGGATGCGATTGGTGTCGACCGGCGAGACGATGTCCCGAGTGTCCGACTGAATATCTAGTCGAGATTCAAATGGTCGAGGACACGGCCAAGAATGCTCCCACGCCGTTTAGACATGCGATTGTGGTCACGAGGTGGAGTGATTTGGGGGATGGCACGAGTCCGTTTACGAGTCCGGAGTGGACTGCGATTACGGGCCAGACGGGCACCGATGCAATTGAACATGGCGACAAGGGTGAGGGTGAGTACGCGAGTTTTAGCCATGTTGGCCGGAGAGCCGTGAGTGGCATTTTCGAAAGCCATATCAGCGGCTCGATACCAGGGGAACGAATGCTAAGCTTGAATCCTAAGAATAAGAAATTAGGTGAGGAAGGCCATGGCTGGTATTGAGCAACAGGCTGCTTCGCATTCATAAAACTCCTAGGGCTGACACTGAGTAAGAATAACTAATTTGAATAATATTGAATAGAAAATTATTGCTAGAAAGTAAAATCCTAGGTATACTAATTCTATGAGATACTGTTTAAACCACAAGTAATCATTTTGTAACCCGATTCCGTTCGATTTGTCTTATTTCGTCATTCAAGATTGGATTTGTAGTTCAGAATTTAAATCTCAATTGACCATGGGACTCTTAAGACTAGCGCGCGCGAACTTGCATTGTGTTTTGCTGCTGCTGGCGTCCAGATAAGACAACATGCTGGTTTACCTGTTGTGCGCTGATAGCTGAACCCATGACCGGCATGATCGACTGTTGTTTGCTTTCCAGGACGCTTTTCAAGGCATCTTCGAGCTCAAATTGTTCCATCACAGCGCCAAAGCTGATAAAAGAGAAAGGTTAGGTATCGGTATACAGAGATCAGCGCTTGGAATGAACGTACCCATAACATCGTACTTTGCCTGACAATTCGTTCTTGATATGCTCAAAGTCTTGCTCGTTTAACTCGCCCACACGCTCGTGTTGGAAGATGTACTTCCATGCCATGATGGGTGTGATCTCTGTGGTGATATCAAGATCAAAATCTTTGAAAGGCAATCGATAGTTGATGTTTAACAATACTGAAAGACTTTCGCTGCCTACGTCCTGGGGCATTTGAAATGGGTATTTCTCGGCGGGCTTCTCCATGATATGTGAGTGCGGTGGCGCAGTTGCCATAAGCGCATGTCCAGACATGTGCTCATGTTCGGCATCGTCGGGATTCTCTGCTGGATGATGGAACGGCTGCCCGTCAACATTGAGGGAGCGGACGAGCAGATATTGCATGTGATCCATACAAGGGCGCTCCAGCCTGTAGTGTATGTAAGCGTCAGCTGTACGAACTACGATGCGTGAGCGATGCATACCCCGACAAAAGCACAACTCAATTTAAGGCGGTGGAGAAGGGTAAGGAGCCTGGACAGGCCAGCCTTGGGAGTCGTACGTTAAGACAAAGTCACAACCAATCCGGTCATAGTCCACGGTGTTATTGGGTAGTTGCGCCATATTGCGTTGCTGTACCTGGTGCTGGGAGTCGGGAGCAATACTCTGCTGGTGCGTATTAGGCAATCTACCGGTAGCTGAATGAGAGGGACTGTACATCGTACTCTCAGAGGGTTGTGCATAGCTACCGGAGATGCTACCGCTTGAGCTCACTGCCTTTCGAAATTCAACGGGTGAGGCGCCAAAGTCGTAACTGATGCCGTGGGCTTGGAGGAGTTCCTTTAGTCGGCGATTTTCAGCGGCAATTGCATCGCGTTCGTTGCTAGTATTTGCAAAGCTTTCTTTCAAGCGCAAGACTTCTTGCTCTAGCGCTTTGATGTACATTTCTTTGCGTTCTCGGTGCGTTCTTTTCGAAGTTAACATGGCAAGAAATCCAGGTGATTGATATGAAATTTACCTTTGAGCTTGACGGTTGAGTTCTTGTCGCCTCGTCAAGGCTGGCTTACTATCTGGCTTGGGACCTCTGCGTTTCGCAGGCTGGCCATCTGTCATGCCGGTCAGTGTTTAGTCTTTGATACATAAAGTTGGCAAGTCTAACCTTTGGTCTGCTTCTTCTCCGGGCCTAGTTTGCTCAAAAGTGCAAGGTTGTCTGATGGACTTCGCGGTTCGCTACTTGGACCAGCATTGTTGCCTATAGGAGACGCCCCCTCTACCGATGACTTAGACCCGTAACTAACAGCCATGCTAGTTACTTGGGACCAAGACACGGTGAGGGTAGCTTGATGTTAGTCACTAGCACAGTATATAAAGCGGAAAATATCTGGTTTTCGCGTCTCGGATCGCCGCTGCCGGAGATGGTATGAAGGTTTGTGACGACGGATGCAACAGCCCAGGGGAAAATCGAACCGTAAGGGCTGGATGAGAAGCTAACAACAGAGAGCGACAGTGTCTCGGGAGTTGCAAGATAATGATTGCGTTGGACGAAGATAGTGATAAAGTGCACATACCGTACGGATCCGACTGCATGGCTGTGTTGGGCTCGATAGTGGTATACGACGTGGACGTGTGCTCGCGGCCGAATTTGAGTTCAAATGTATTCTTGCGGGCAGTGAAACCTAAGCGATAGAGATTAGCGTCGTGAGGAAACATGACTGTGCACAAAAAGTGCGAATAGCCTGGTATTTTGCTCCCACGAGATTGGTGGTTGGTGACAGTATAGTTGAAAGTCGGCTTGGAAGCAAACACAAGACGGAGGTGCCTCTACATAAGAGCGTGGCGCGAGATGCAAAGGGGTCCCGGGGTTCGTGTATTTGAGAGACAGAGATGTCAAATCATCCGGCGGCAGGACAAGGCTGGTAGAGGACAACAGCTCGTCTCGTGACGAGCGCTTGCAGCATTGCCAATAGATGGGGCTTACCTGAAGAGTTGGCTGTGTGGTTACTCCGAAGACGTCAACAGTCACGGTGCCTGGCGAAATGATATCCGAGCGCACACAGGCCGATGAATCAAAGCGGGTATTTGGAATGGCGTGGTGAGGGCGTTGTGGGCCGTCGGAATGTTTGGGCTGCGGCGGTGAAACGTGTCGGCCGACGTGCGATGAGACGGAATGGAGCTGGCGGATGCAAATCCAGACGGACAACAGGTATTCTGCGGACGTTGCGAAACACGACGAGCGGGAGCAGACGAGATGAAGCTGGACACTTGTTAGTTGTTGCGGCGGTTAGATGATGAAGCAATGCGGGCGAGGCGACAATTGGTGGGGCGCTGATGCAGTAGTAGCTCGAGTAAGTTAAGTAATAATGCCCTAGAATCACAATTCCATTTGAGCGAGAGGAGAAGCCGAGACCACCCTGGCCACCGGAAATACTATATCGCCGAGTGTCGTTGGAAGAAGCGGACATACTTTGGTGTTTTGTTTGGGCCCGTTGTTTTACTACCATCCAGAAACAAAGAGACTCCAATCTACCGGATGGTATCGTAATCTCAGCTCTAATCGTCCTATAGTTTTGAACTTCAGGCGTTATTCGTCGTGGCAGTAAAAGAGCGGTTGTTTGCCATGCGTGAGCGACTGCTTCCTAACATCATCGACGTCATCGAAATCCTAGACAAAGTGAGCTATAGAACAGACCCAACTGTCGGTAAAACCCTGAAAACCGAGGAGAACGAGAAGGTCTTTGAACTTCATCTCCAGGGACACTTGAGATTAAAGGTGTCTCTGAAAGAATGTGAATCGCTGCTTTGATCAATATTATTCTATACTGGAGTTATTCGCAAGCTGATCATTAAAATACGTAGAAGTCGAACCATTATTTTCATGCTTTTTCAACATCGCTCATGCTCGACATTGTCCTCTCCCGGCCGAATGATCTGATATCAAAAGCCGCATTGTTCGACTCAGCCTTGCGCTGTTGATGGCGAAGCACAAATTGTTTGACAATCTTGTACGACTCGGTGCCGAGGAAGAAAAGAGCGGATGCGCAAAACACAACAGCCCATTCCCATGTAATACCGGTGTGTTTGAAAACGACATCGTTGATGACGGGGATGTATAAAAGTGGAATGACAGTAACAAATCCGACGACGACTGCCCAGAAGAGGAATCTGTTGTTGTACAGATCTTTGATCCACTTCAAAAAATGTCGTTTGGGCCATGGCTGCTTGACTTCCCATGCGAGGAAAATGGAAAACCATGTCAGAGTAGCGAAACAGGTAGCTCGTGCCTGGAAGATGGCCTCGCATCCATCACCGATAGACTCGTTGCAGCGATAACCGATTTGGCCATCTCCAAACCCGTAAAGAGTCACAACAAATGCCCCGAGACAAAGCGCTGCAATCCAGATGCCATAGAAAAGCATATCAATCATGACGCTAATAGTGAAGACTCCGCGCTTCAGACTTTGGGGCGGACGGCACATAACATCGGGGGCCGCCTTTTCGAACCCAAGACCCATGTCCGGAAGACCAGAAGTAATCATGATGATCCACATGATTTCGACGGGAGCAATTGGAAAGACGGAGATTCCTTCATTGTCCTTGAAGACAAGACCAATAAGAAGAATCAGTGCCTGAGCAATGTTCTGAGCAAGTAAGTGGAGAACGAATTTTTGAATGTTGTCAAAAGTGCGGCGTCCTTCTTCGATGGCGGCAAGAATGCTAGCAAAGTTATCATCGGTCAGAATAATGTCGGAGGCATCCTTGGCTACATCAGATCCAGTTTGTCCCATGGCAATACCGACGTCCGCTTTTTTCAAAGAAGGACTATCGTTGACACCATCACCAGTCATGGCGCAGAACCTTTTCCTGCGATGCAATGCGTCTATCATACGGACTTTTGTGCTTGGTGCACAACGAGCAATAACAAGAGGTAATACCGGGAGGTTATCGATTTCATTGTCGGAGAGAGCATCAAATTCGGCGGCTGTCATTACCATCGAATCGGTGACGTCCTTGCTGAGCTCATCCATCTTCGCGGGTAGAATTCCGACTTGAGCGGCGATAGCACGAGCTGTGCCTGGGTGATCTCCAGTCAACATATGGACTTCGATTCCTGCTTCGTGGCATTGCTTGACAGATGGACCAGATTCAGCGCGAGGAGGATCGTAAAGGCCTATTTAGAAGCAAGGTCAGCAAGTTCTGATTGATATCTAAATAGTGGGGAATATGAACTTACCAATCAGACCGCGGAAAGTGAGGTTGTTCTCGACAATTGCACGATCAATCTCAGCACCGTCTTCATATGGTTCAGTGTAGTCTTTACCGGCGAGAGCAAGGACTCGGAGGCCTAGTTTCGCGAGGCCTTCCATGTTCTCCAAGATCTGATCGCGATACTTATTGGTCATCTGCCTGGGTTCTGCTCCTTCCTCTGCAACGTATGATGTGCATGATGCAATGACTCGCTCGACAGCGCCTTTGGTGTAGGCATAAAGCTTTTTGGTGTGCATGTCCCTGTAGATGACACTCATCTTTTTGACATCTGAATCAAAAGGGAATTCTACGAGTAGCTTCATCACAGGGTTGTCGCCAGCTGTTGAAGCTCGTCGATTCCAGTTGAAGCGCGAGGCAAAGACTTGAATAGCTATCTCAGTTGGGTCTCCTCGTGCGTTCCATTCACCATCGTCAGATTGATGTACGTGAGCGAGGTTGGCAAGGGAGGCCACGCGAAGGTATTCTTTGAGTGCTTCACTGTCACGGACCAAATCCTTGTAGCTGCTCTCTTTCACTTTCTCAGTATCGCTCATATTGCGCGGTTCATACGTGCTATGAGAGATATTGCCATTTGTCGGATTGAATGGTTCATTTGTCTCGCCGATGGTGTATGTTCCCCTCGCTGGAATCCAGGCTTTCTTTGCGACCATTTTGCCTTGGGTCAAAGTACCTGTCTTGTCAGAGCATATGTCAGTGACAGCTCCTAGGGCTTCCAAGCTCTTGAGGTTGCGGACAATGACGTGTCGCTGTACCATGCGCTTCGTTCCAGCAGCCATGGTGATCGTCAAGACGACCACCAGGGAGGCTGGGATCATGGAAAGACCGGTAGCAACAGCGTATATGATGACTTCCTGTCGGTTGCGGAAATCATTGGCTCCGAGGACAATAATTGCGCACACTACAGCAATGAAGAAAAGAAGAACTGCAAGTCGAGATAGCTTCTTTTGGAGAGGTGTCCCGACGTTGACTCCCAAAAAGTGTCCGATTGCGTCGGTGACTGTGAGTATTGCAGCTTGCATATATCGATGTGGTTTGGCAGTTCCGTCTTCGTTTCGCTTGACTGGTCTAATCTTGCTGTCTTTCCTGCGAAGAGCAGCAGCGATAGATCCAATTTCTGTGTACATCCCGGTCGCGAAGACGATGCCGGTGGCACGGCCTTTTGTGACGGTCGAGGACGAGTATGCGATGTTTAAGCGGTCACCAGGTCCAGTTGCTGCATTGAAAATATCGTCTGCTGATTTACGTACCGGTAGAGACTCGCCAGTGAGAAGTGCCTCGTCGGTTTCGAAATTTACAGCCTCTGTCAATCGAACATCCGCGGGAATGGTGTCCCCGGTTTTCATCTCTACAATATCGCCTGGGACGACTTCAGTGGTAGAGACACTCACAGTCTTCGCGTCGCGAACAACAGTAGCCGTTGGTGAGCTGAGCGATCGAAGAGAGTCCATAGTTTTCTCAGCTTTGAACTCTTGAACAAAGCCAACGACTATGTTGACGATTATGACTGCAGCGACCACGCCGCCTTCAATATATGAACCAATGCCGAACGAGACAGCCATCGCGAGAATCAGAACGAGGGTCATGGCATTGGCGATTTGCCGTATCAGAATTTTGCCAGGGTTGACGCCGCCGCCGTCGCCGAGTTCGTTGCGTCCGAATTTTTCAAGTCTCCTTGATGCTTCACCCGAGCTCAGTCCATCTTCGATATCTGCATTAGATTCTTCAGCGACAGCTGCCCATTTAAGAGCGTGCGCTGGTTGTGAGAGTGGTTTGTTGGATTGTCCAGAGACATGCTTCTCTTGCGCCTGCGGAGCGCCTCCCATGATCGTACTTTTCTTAAATTTTGACTTGTTGGCCTTGAAAGAATTGGCTGGGTAAAGGTAAAATACGTGAGATTGATGGGGTTGAAGTAATATGAAATGATTGAACGTTTCTCAGAAGCAAGCACTGGTGCTTTGTTTCATCGGATATGATACCGAGAAATCTTCTTACCTGGGAGAACTCAACTATGTATTATAGTCCTACGCATATGAATGGGTGAGCCATGGTTCGAGAAACGTGGTCTTGGGTACCAAGAAAGAGGCGACTTGATATCTTGGCATTGACAGAAAGGCAGAGTTCGGAGTGGATAAAGGCGGAACAACACTTTACCCGCCCTTTATGCTGATCAAAGCTGTCATATCGATGAACGATCTCATATTTGAACATGATGCATTATTCAAAAGAATAGACGGATGATTGTTCCGTTTCCATTGATAGTTAACTTTCGCTCACTAGAAATCAATAACGCTACTTCTGCGGCCGCTGGTTGGGCTTTTTCACCAGTGACATGCTGTGGTGAGGCGCATCACAGCTACAGACCGGAACGTGAGAAGGCGTAACGCCGAGGGCGAAGACGGGTTTGGTGGATGACGGAACACCAGAGCCAAGAGCATCGTCGCTGCATAGCCCAGAAGGCCAGGATGTGAATGCTTCGACGAACGACCGTTCGCGAGAAATTGCCGAGGCCTGCCAAGCGTCCGTTCTGGGCAATGTCGCGATGGACACGCGTCACGTGGCTGTAAACTCTAATTGCCGAGGGTTCGCTGCATTATGTACGTCGGTCGGCTGTGGGCGCCCAATTGGCCAATATATCCGTCCTGCAATCGGTTGCTCGCACGTACCGAAGTCTGAGGTTGGGGTGTCGCCAAATGTCAGTATTGACCGATCTCTTGGAAATCATTTCTCCCGATGTCGATGAGGAACCAGAAGACATCTTCGCGTGTGCGCCTGGCCTCATCTTCACTGACGACCTGCGTAACCACCATGGAGACCCAGGCTCGATTCTGGTCTATAAGAGCAAAAAGTTCGGAGACATACGATTGAGGACAGCAAACCCAAATGACGAGAGAGAACGTCAATTGTTTGGTCAATACCTGTGGAATGCCGGGCTCAAGATTGCGGAGCTCATTTCCTGTCCCGGAGCCTCAAGAACGCCTTGGAACGTAAACAGCGAAAGAGTGTTGGAATTGGGAGCAGGTGCCAAATTCTGATGAACATTTGGTCAAGAGTTGGACTGACGGGATGAATAACAGGCGTAGGGTTGAGCGGTATTGTCGCAATGCTGGCAGGTGCACAAGAGGTAGGAGGCAGAGTCAGTAGGATTTGATTGAGCAATATCTGACTTGGACAAGGTCGTGATATCAGACTATCCAGCGCCTGCTGTGCTTAAGAATATTGCTCTCAATGCTCATGAAAACATACCGAATCGCCTTGAATCGCAATACAAGATTCAAGGCCATGAATGGGGCGAGTTCAACGACGATTTTGCCCTGAACAATGCTCATAGCTTTACAAAGATAATAGCTGCTGATTGTTACTGGATGCCAGGACAACATGAAAATCTCGCTCAGTCAATGCTGCACTTCCTCACCATGGATCCAGTTGGACGCATTCTAGTCGCTGCAGGCTTCCACACCGGTCGAGCGAAGTTGGCTGCTTTCTTCGACACCGCAGTAGACGAAGGTCTGGCTGTAGAAGACATCTACGAGGAAGATGCAAATGGTGTAAGAAGGCCATGGATGAAAGAGCGAGATGGTGGAAGAGAGGATCATACTGAAAGGAAAAAATGGCTTGTGATGGCCATTCTGAGTAGGAAGATGTAGATGTCATCCAGTTCAAAGTTTGGAAGTTATGCATAATCCGTTGGTTTGATTGCACCATGTCAATTTTGTAGCAAAGCAATGACTAGATTCATTAGTCGCCATTGACATGAATGCATTGAGTCCACTTTGGCAAGAAATTGTTTCTAATTCTTGCCAACAGCTCGCATCCCTCCAATACCGGCGTTTCGTCAATCAAACGCAAAAAAGTGCGCGGTCATTAGAAGCCATCGTTCATGACAACAGAGCCGTTAAATTTCGGTGCCGTAGCATACTCATTACAGAAAACCCCAGGCAGAAGAAGTATTTGAACATTCCGAAGGACGGCAACTTGTAAGTAGAAAGCACATGACCGAGCAATAGCTCGGTCAGTGTTCTCTCACCAAGTTGATGTCCCATCCCGAGGATAACCATTAGTGCGATCAATGTTTCGCCTGCGAGAACCTCTCTCTCCGGACCTAATGTCCACGTTTTGTAGTTTGTGGCAAATGCAGTGTGCTGGCGTCACGCGATGTCTCGGGGTGGTGTGAGCCCCCACCACATCTCATAAACTGCTTCTGTCATTTTAGCTTTCGATCAAGCAAATGGGACCGCTGGAATAGGTTTTGGACGTTCTCCGCCTCCTCTTCTGATGCTCTAATTATGGAAATGACTAGGAGACGGAGCCATCAAGGAATTTAAGGAGCTCGTCATGACACCATCGATGCCGGCCCCGATCAAATGTTATTGATTGTGGCGTCGGCAGCCTAGTGCGGCGCTGCACTAGGTCACAGTCCGAATCGATGTCAACGCCGTCTCACTCGAAGTGACAAGATCTACTGCTGCTTTTAAAATTCGCCGATTCTATCCATGGGCGGCTTGATCGGTGTCGCACGACCATTCTCGACTTTTTGAGGCTGCGAGGCTACACTTTCAGCGACTCCGGCGACCGGTCATGTGGATTGAAGACGCGCACACCTTGCACCGCTTCCTTCTTGCGAACGAGCAGCACTTGACGCTTTCTGGGTCCTTTCAAGGCGCCCAGAGTCTCAGTTTGCCTCAATTTCAATTCTCTTCGATGAAATAATCTGGGCATTCTCGTCATTGGACCTGGCACCTAAATTTACGGCAGCTCCAGCCAGGAGTATGTCGTCTATGGCACTTGGCAGGGAGGACCTGCGAGATACACGCGCGCTTGCTCACAAGCTGTACACCCAGTGTAAGAAATTCTGGCCGCAGAGTGAAATTTCGTGGAGCTAATGTAAACCAGGTCGGGATGCATCGAGTGTGTTCAAGTCACTGAACACTATCCTTCGAAAGTTCCGCAACATTCTCGAGGAAATCGAGGACGCATTTGATGATGGGGAAACGATAGGAACGGAGAAGAATCGTGTCATCGAACGTGTCATCAAAGGGCGATATATTCTATTAAAGCTGGATCTCGCCCTACAGCATTATCGAGGCTCGAGTGCGAATCAGCAGAATCCAAGCGCCACTGCTTTGGCTGATCTCTTTACCAGCATTGAGGTATGCACTAACAATGTATCAAACGCATTTTATGCGATGGGACGCACAGAGCAGAATGAAACGCAGAGTGATCCATTAGCGCGAATCGCAGCCCAATCGCCCAGATTTCCATCGTTATCAGTAACGAGTAGTGATAGAGGTCACATACCAAGTGTCGTCTCGTCCAACTGGTCTTCGGGAAACGCCTCGGAGCCTCCTCTTGGTAGTACAGCTACAGATTTTGCCAGTGTTCGTCCTTCCATCGATCTTGGAAGAAGTCAAAGTGACGACAAACAAATCAATGCCTCACAATCAACTTTATTTCACTCCCCGGCTTCAAGTACATCCGCTCTATCGGCGGAATGGCGTTCTCCATTCGCGTTCATGGACCCGCTTTCTGTACCGCTTGAAGATGCATCGTCATTCATTTTAGCGGACGGGCCTAGCACTGCACGCGAAGAGGGAAGAGCAAGCATCTCCTCTGCTCAATCGAGTACATTACTGTCGTTTATCGGTGTGCCTAAAACTACACCGGTTGGCCTGGATCTTGATATGCATGGCTTGGAAGATGCACATGACCGGAAGATATCTCTAGAAACACCCATTTCCCCAAACACAGAGGCCAAGTTTGAGTATCAGCAGAATATTAAACCACCAAACTGGGGGATCAATGAAGTACAAGTAGGTGGTGAAGAAGAAGAAAAGCCACTTGACGACTCTCCCACGTCTGCCTCACAATTTGGCAATGTCAGTGATCCCAATGATGTCGAGAGCGACGATATGGATCAGACAATCGTGTTAGCTCCTTCCTTAGTTTCACAGTCAGCTGCACGAGACCAAGAACCAGCTACTCTCTCAAGACATTTCAAATTTGACCCTACCGCTAGAGATGCACTTCAGTCGAAGGATGGAAATGGACCTACAGCTTCTACAGCACAGTCGAAAGCTGTGTCCAGTGAATCCATCCGGAATGATGCAAGGGCGGTAATTCACGATGCAAACGCCGTTGACAGCGCCGTGTCAGCCGAGATCATTTCAAATGCGCCAATTCACAATGAAACCGACGTCACGCCTAGGCACATCGAGAAGCCAACTGAACATCAAGTACAAGACCCTCAGTATACTAGCATAGAGGCAGGAGGCGAAAAATCTAATGTCACTCCTTGTCTACGTTCGAATGGCGTCCCAGCTCTGCCGGAAGCTCCTCGAGACTTAGGTAGTATGGGCAGCATAGCAGGTACTCCTAGCATATCAGACCCACACGAACAAATAGCAGTGCCGCTTCCTCCCACAGAACTACCCCCGGTACCCCCCAAACTTCCAAAGCGCTCCCCTCCTGCACCACCTCCACCAAGGAAGCCGACAAAGGAAAAAATTGAAATCGACGTGCCAGCGATCCTCACCAAAACTGACGACACTTTAGCTGCACCGAGCTCGAGTCGATATAAAATCACCAACCCATCGCCACAAAGTCCACATTCAACCGCATCGACTGAAGAATTGTATTCGTCGTCTAGACCTGCTTCTCCAGTACAATCTCTTTCTGCAACATTGAAACCAGAGCCACTTCGGATCAGGAGCAACTCGGGGGTGTCCATAACATTCAACCATGTTGGATACAGGCCGCCTGGAACTGATGAGCAGATACCTTCGCCAGCGTTAATGTCGAGCACACCTGTGACCTTTGGTCTTCGGCGTTCAAATGACATACCTAGAAGTCCAAGAGCAAAGATCATTTCGCTTGCACAAAATCCTGGACCCGTTCACCAATTAACAGAAACTATCAACGTCAAATCTAGAACCAACATAATAGCATTATCAAAACTGGATCGGGCAGATTCGTCGAGAGCTCCCGAGACCTCTTCGTTCATAGAACGTGTCAAGTCGCGAAATGAGTCGGACGACATTGCACAGCAGAATGATCGAGATCACAATCGACAAATGCGTGGCTTTTACGAACCAGAAAATCAAGTAGATGCGTTCGAATCATTTTCATCCTTCGACATGGAGAAAGCTCGTCAAATCGTCATTTGCGATGCATGGAACAGAGGAGCTTACTCAGAAGCGTATAATGCTCTTTCAGAATACGCAACACATCTCATAACAAGCAATGGCAATAATCATACGCTGAGAAGAGTGCACCATCTCCTTGGTGTCATCGCTAGTTTGAGGGGAGCGTATGAAGAGGCCATCCCCTTTTTCCTAGCCGCTCTCAAGTCGCCAATACAAGACATTGGCGATTTGGATTCTGGTGACTTTGCTGCAGCTTACTGGCTTGGTGATTGTTATGCTCTAACAAATCAGCGTAAAGAAGCATTGCTGGCCTATTCAATAGTCGAACGCAGTCCATTATACCAAGAACCAAGACAACCACGTCTGCCTTCGTTGATCAAGGCCGAGCAATCATTTTGTGAAATCGGGGTATCGAGAGCCGACTTTGCACAAGATTGGGCTAAAGACCCACAGCACGACGAAAAGACGCCTCCGACATCGATCCTCGATACACGAATCATCACGGCGGCAACAGCCAGACTTTCTCTAGAGACTGCCCCTCGTAGGACACTGGATCTACAGTCGGCATGCGCCACCACAAGGAGTCGAGCATTCACGCTACAAAGTCTTCATGTTCCTGGAACACCTCTGCCTTTGAGAGGGTATCGCGACCATAAGGTTTTTCCATCGATGTTTCAATCTGGCTCTGTATGGCCCATGCTCTACGACCCGTTTTTTGCGATAGGAAATGTGGCTCGCGGTAGACTTTTGGCATATGAGTGCAACTTGGAAACGGTATATGGCGCAGACTCTAAAGCTCATGCTCGTGTACCGAAGTCGGGACCTGTCTTTCTGTCTCGAGTCGATTGCTTCACCTGCTCTGATCTGATTTGGCTAATCAGAACTATCCGAGACGCCTTGACAACCTTTGATATGGAATGGAGCGAGGTTGCTAATACCCTGGGGACTTGGTTTGTTGTACGGTATCCGTTTTTGGAGCAAAGCGTTGCCACAACACATTACTTCGCCATCAGTATTTTCAGACAATCCATGCGCTCAGGCTATGGAGTCGAAATTTGTCCGGATGGCGTCTGCAGCGCTCGAGATACACGACGAGACAATGGCATGATCGGCGACTATGTCAAAGGTGTTCATTATTCTGAGCCAAAGCGTATTAAAAAGATTATTCGGGATTATCTGGACCACGCTGCGAAAGGTGCAAAGGGCAAGAAAAAGACAACATATATGCCGCCAGATGACGTTCCAAAGCCAGTAATGCCAACGGAGCCGCTCGAACTCCATACAGATCCGATACAACCTCCAGAGCTCAGTGGAAAGCCAATACAGCCTCCAGAGCTCTGCGATAGTGGTGAAGTGCTGCCTGCCTTGCCTCCCCGACCCGTTAGACCAGCAAATGTCGTCCATCGAATACCCTAAATTGGATTTAGTCAAAGGCCAAGAGCTGCTTGATGCACGAATCATACATTCTACTAAGTCCCGAGCTCGTAAGAAGAATGGAAACTGCTCTGTTTGAATTGTTGCGAATATTGTGTGGGGGATTGGCTGCTTATAATTGTTTCACCTATAGGTTTATGGGTGCTTCTAAACAGGCATCGTCAGACTCGTACAAGATTTAGAGAATGGAAACATATTTCCAAACTGGGAAACCAGCATTTCGCGCGGAAGCTGGCTAGTACTGTGGTTGAAGTTGGTCCGTCGCACTGCAGGAAGTTTGCAACGGACAGTATTGATAGAATATCAATCCCCCGCCAATAATTGCGACTGACTGTCTCTTAACTGACATCAGGGAAGGAGCATCCATCTCAATCATCTACTATTTACTTGACTACTCATCCATTCAGGTATAATCAAATCGCCAGTTCATACCGTTTTAATCCGCTAAGGATATTTGAATTAAAGCGGATAAATTCCGACTCCTGCGCGTAGCCTTGGTACCATTCTGAAATGTCCGCCAAAAACGATGATCGATTTCTTTGGTGAATAGAGGCTTCGTAACAACCTGATTTGCATTGTACCTACATTTTAGCTAAGCGCCGGCGAAGTACGATTGGCGTGTCAGTCCGTCAGAGGTAATTATGACAAATGCAATGGAGAGCCACAAGCTGCTAGACCCGAGTGAATTGGGAACGAAGGAATAGTATGTATACACGACTTGCACACTCATGCTCCAAAGTGCGTAACAATCTAGTTCTGCATCTAACCTTATTCAATTTTTGCCGCAGCTGGGATAACGCATATTCTCGCGAACTGCTGAACTATGCCGAAGACACTGAGGACGAAGGAACCATTTGGTTTGCAGAGAGTAATGCGGAAGACGCAATCCTGGGCCAGCTGAGCCGGCTGGAAGAGGATGGCTATCTTCGTCGCCACGAGCGGATTGCATCTGAAAGCGAATCGCACGCCGAACAAAGACCAATCACTGCTTCCAGATTTGTCGATCTTGGTACTGGAAACGGCCATTTACTTTTTGCACTCGAAGAAGAGGATGACGACGGCGAAAGCTGGTCTGGAGAGAAGGTGGGCGTCGACTATAGCGAGACCAGTATCCAACTTGCGAAACGAATTGCTGCTCAGAAAGGGACTGAATCAATAAGATTCGATCAATGGGACTTGCTCAACAGCCAACCTGGAGATTGGCTAGGTTCTGGCTTCGATATGGCCCTGGACAAAGGCACTTTCGACGCTATATCACTTATGCCGCTTGCGGAGGGAAATGACGTGCATCCCTGCACAACATATCGAAGCAAAGTTGTGCCGTTGATCAAGCCCGGTTGCTTTCTCTGCATTACGTCGTGTAATTGGACGAAGGATGAGCTGCTTGGTTGGTTAGCACCAGCAGACGGTGAGCTTGAGCTTTATAGCGAGGCTAAGTACCCTACTTTTACTTTTGGCGGACAGACCGGACAGAGTATTGTCACTCTTGTCTTGCGCAAGAAGAATTCGTTTTGATGAGCAAGAGAAGATAGAATAGACCCATGCTACGAACCCCCGAAGCAGAGAATTTAGCTCCAGCAACTTTTTCTCATGATTTTCTCTTGATTTCCATTGTACAAGTACAGTCCACTCAATCGTATTTCTACGTCCCGGGTTGAAGATCAGCATTGTCTATTCCTAAACTACTCAGTCAGGTATAAACCTTGATTGCTAGCGATGTTTTGCCTCGACCCAATCTTAGCTGGATGGAAACTGTTTTGTGATTGAGAAAACTATCTTCTTTGACACTTGAATAGAAACATTTACGGCTATTGAATAACAGAGTTCCGATGATCAATCAATCGAGCATTTCAACGCAGCATAATAAATCAGTAGCATACAAATAGGTTTGGGAATAACAGGCAACGATCGAAATGCATACTCTCTTCAAACAGATTGAGGTCAAGAGGCTTAGCAGATAGTGCAAACACCAATGCCAGCTAGAAATCCTACATTGTTGTACTCAGAATAGTCGGTCTTGATCTTCCAGCTTCCATCCTGTTTGACTAGATCCAGTACATCGATACCACGAATAGGATATTTGCCCCCAAATCCACCAGGTGCAACCCATCTGAATGCGATTTTGTTACAACTGTGGAAAGTATTGAGTGTAACGAAAGCACTAGCCGCGCCTGGGTGAGGAGGATTGGCAGCCATGAAAGCAGCTCTGCCAACCACGACAGCAGTTCCTGATACCTTGATCGATGTTGTTAGAGATTCTGGCAATACAAGGGTTCCGCGAAATATAATTGAATACTTACGGGTGTGATGCCTGGTGAAGTGAATTCCTGACTGAATGAAAAGTAAGAATTGATTCAAATCGCACTATTTGACGGAAAGACAACTTACGAGTCACTGTAAATGGTGAAATCCGGTGTCAAGGTGTCCTTGATCGTCTTGACGTTGCCATCGGTAAAAAAGCTTTCGAACAGAGTAACAAGTTCAGTCGCACGCCAATCAGGGACGCAGTCCGCCTGAGTCCAAGTGACAAGTATTCCAAGGAACAATCCAATATGGAGAAGAAGCTTCATAGTTACAACGATAGCTAGTGGTGAGAGAGTAACTTATTCGTTTCGAACAGTGAGAGCAGCGTATCATTAATGTGCAACCACTCTCCTTTATAAGACTCACTATCATAGTTTTGTATATACTCAACGTCGTGTGGGCTGACAAAAAAGGCATCAGGCGATGATGGTCTGACGAAATTTACATGGCTGTCATGTCTGGACCTGTCACTGCCTTGAGTTACTCTGGGGTTGTGACGCATTTCAACCACCAAATTGGTGTTTTTACCTGCAGGGAATGGAACCGAGCAGCCCTTTTACAGCAAAGCCATTACCGTCAAGCTGGTTCAGCAGACCTCTAGAACGCCTTGCAGATGTAAAATTCGGTTCATCTCGGCTATTCCACATGTAAAAGCTCTTTGTAGCGAAGTCCAAAACTACGGACTATGAGGGTTTTCATTCGCACGCTTCGAAGTCGCTTTCCTTCGTCCGTCGCTTCGCCCCATTGCCTCCGTACTGAACCGTGAGAGTGCACATCAAAAATTCGATATCCAATATCTGATATGTAAGGTCAAACGAAATCTTTGGTACCGATAGCCACACGAAAACTTCCAAGATGGCTTGTCGGCTTTCTATGCAGTTACTTGGGCCATTGGTGTCAGCTCATACCACAGGGCTTTCCCTGTCGCAAGTTCATGAGAATTAATCGAGTTGCTATGAATGCTTGAGATGGCGAGACAGACGCCCATGCTTGGCATGGCTTGTTTCTGGGTCTCGTGGCATGTTCGAGTTCTCCCAATGGATCAAAGGAGTGTAGCTACCCGATTGCTGGCGTCCACACTCAGAGCTTGACCATCGCCTCTCGCGTATCGCCGTGATTTTTACGTCAATTTTGGTTTTGGACGTGGTTTGATCATTTCATCGAAAATTTCATCCCTAAAAACGATGGTTGAGGATGTTGTGGAAGAGATGACGGGATTGTGAACGAACGGGTTATTCACCAAAAGCGGGGTCAAAAGTCCCGTCGGTAACGCACGGAAATAGTGAACCCGAAGCTCTCTATAAACATTGGTTGCATTTGTCGAGTTTATTCGTTTAACGCACGGCTCCATCTTATACACCACTATGCCGCCCGAATCGTCATACGATATCAAATACTTCAAGGTCGAGTGGCCTGTGCCTGGAGTTGCTCATGTCGAGATCAATCGACCGGAAAAGTACAATGCATTCAATCCTGAGTGAGTAAACTACGCCATTCCCTATCTTCAATTCGCTTCAGGAATTGATTGGGAAACTCACAGCATGTGGCATGGGATGCCCAAAATTTTCGATCGGCTTTCTGAAGACCCAAACGTACGTTGTATAGTACTGTCCGGCAACGGCGAAAAGGCATTCTGTGCTGGACTCGACGTGCAGTCAGCATCGACTGCTGGTCCAGTATCACAACCAGATCCAAAACTTGATTTTGCTCGACGATCCTGGGCGATCCGGCGACATGTCTATGACTATCAAAACACTGTGAATGCCATAGAGAGATGCGAGAAGCGTAAGTCCAGATACCACGCCAATTTTGATCCGTATTGACTCGATATTGATAGCTACAATTATTTTACTGCATGGAATTTGCTTCGGCGCTGCCATAGATATGGCCACAGCGGCGGACATTAGATATTGCACGAAGGACGCCAAATTATGCGTGAAGGAGGTGGATGTCGGTCTGGCAGCAGATGTGGGGACTTTAACTCGACTTCCAAAGATTGGTGTTTCCTACTCTTGGGCGAAGGAAATTGTGTACACAGCTCGGGTATTCGACGGAGAAGAAGCACTCCAAGTAGGATTTGCATCGCGAAACTTCAAGGGTAAAGATGAATTGATGAAAGCGGGCGTGGAACTCGCGACTTTCATCGCGAGCAAGAGTCCAGTTGCTGTTCAGAGTTCGAAGGCGCTACTAGACTTCAGTCGAGATCGACCTATAGAGGATGGACTTAGGTACACTGCAAGCTGGAATGCGGCAATGGTTCAAGCTGAAGATGTTACGAAGGCAATGATGAGTGGCGTTCGGAAAACCAAGCCCACTTTTGAGAAACTCTAAGTCAACTTACTTAGTCAATCGCAACATGGGAATAGACGAGCACTCACTTATGGACCCAACAGACGAATGAACAAAGCACTGCCAGCAAGGGATTTTTTAAGCCGCAATTTTACCGAGATTTTTCAACTCTTCATTAAAAGTTGCTCACACGTCCAAGATACAATTGATTGTAACTTCAGCCGAACATGTGCCTTTTCTGAGAGACTTGATTGGAGGATTTTCGGCTCCGAATCATTCACGATTGGGGCTGAAAGGGGGAAAGGGATTATGGCGCAACTGAACCCTAATCTTCCTTTAGCTTCACAACCTTCTCACACTCCATCAACAGAATATCATTATGGTGGTCAAAGATCCCAGTGAGGGATGTCCAGTGATCAGAGGACCTTTCAGCCTATTTGACGACTCTTTCGTAGTTGAGTTCTTGCAACCGACAAAGGACTTTGATGCGAGGCACGTTCCGAAACACAGCACGATTTGTGATATTTATTAACGTTCCACACAGTGTTTTGATTAGAGTCACTTACAAAGCCGGAAATCCTTTGCTGAAATTGGGGAAATGCCACCCTCAAGTGCCTCCGTACCACTTACATTGGTCACAAATCGAAACATTTCAGGTTCTTCAAGGCTCTTTCGGCGTGACAACAGGTTGGGACCGCAAAGACACAATCCTCACCCCCGAGAATACACCCCACCACATCGATAGATGGGTACCTCATACAGTCTGGCCTGATGTCAATACAACTGCTACCAGCAGTGAGGATACTATCGCGCTGCTCTGGGCACACCCTAACGTGGAAAATAGCATGGATGATGTCTTTTTTGAGCACTTGTTTCGGTATTTGGACGAGTGCCATTCTCGAAACAAGATGCCAGATCTTGTACAGATGCTGGTAAGCCAGTAAGTAACTGTTTGGGATAATGGTTGAAGTAGTAGACATTTGACTAACTTACAGCTCATCAGACACGCAACAGACTCAACACTTATTATCGCACCTGGTGTATCGTTTCTGGGACCCCTTCGATGGGGAATTCCTTGGATGTTCCAAGCCATCATCAATAAGATTGGCATTACTTTTGGGTATACACCAGAAATCTCCAAGTTCACAAAAGAGAAATAGAATTGCCGCAATGGCGATGATTAGATGGGGACTTACCTGCTTTTCACTAGCAAGCTTCGCCATCACTGGCAGAGATAAGGCAAATCGTTGATAAGAGTGCATATAATGAACGTAGCAATACTCTAGCTAAAGTCTGGACACTAGACCATGAAAATTCGGAATCGCTGCTCGTTCTGGTTGATCGGTGAGTCAAGCGGCCTTTTGAACCTGGAAGCCTCGCCAGTCTTCGAGGGCATCTTCGCAGGCATTTTTCCATGCCGGTAGGCCGCCCACGTACAGAAGAAATTCTCTTTGCTTCCCCGGGACGCTGAAGTACAGTTAGGATGCGGGTTCTTTGTTGAGCAGCTACTACACTTACTTTGCACCCATGTACCTGTGAGAATCGTCAGTAATTGGATCGAAAGGACTGAAATTGAAAAACGTGGCATTCTTACCAGCTGTTAGTTTCAACGAGGAGCGTCTGGTTTGCCATTTTGATCACACCGTCGCGCCAGGCTGCCTCGGCTTCCTTACTCGCTTCAGCGGTGACTATGTTCTCTCTCTCTTGACGTGTGATGACATCACGGATCCATTCGCATTGCAATTCAATAAAAGGAGGTCCGTTAGTAAAAGATGTCGGAGCTAAGCAAGAGTCAGCGGTTCAGTGTTCACAGCTAGGAAACAGAGATTTCAATTCCTATAATGTTTCGACTTGTCACAACCAGGCCAATGTTGCTCACCTTGCGGACCGTAAACAATGTACCTGTCTATTGTAAGTAGCTTCAAAGCCAAACTTTAATTTCCACTCACATGTTTGGAAAACCATTGACCATCATTCCCAAATGCGTGGAAACACCTTTAGACCATTTTTCATCCAGGTCCAGACCATCTCTACCCTTGATTCCCATCGTCCGTAAGCCACCAGTGACAGCATCATATCCAGTGCAGATGACGACAATGTCGAAATCAGTCGTCTTCTCCTCAGTTCTAATGCCATTCTCGGTGAACTCAGTGATTGGCGAATTGGTAATTTCTACATTTGGTTGGTCCGCACATTCATAGTAATCCTGTTCTAAACTGGGTCGCTTAGTGCCTATGTAGTAGGAGGGCTCTAGAGGGGCAAGCAAGTCTTTCTTTCTTGGATCGGTCATTCTCGCTCTAGTTTTAGTCACCCAGTAGTCATATTGGATCCTGTTGGCTTCTTTGTTGACCGAAACATCGGCAAATCCTCCGTGGGACCTGTTATTATCAATCTCAGAATCTGTTGGTCATTCGTTCAAACTAACCAGTTGAATCCGCCTCTCTTCCAGAGCTCGTCCCAAATAACCTTACGTTCCTCCGGTGGTGTATCCATGATGTTTCTGTCTGGTTTCTCCATAGGAAGTCCAGCAGCTGTATTTCTCAATGCCTTGAATACATGAGGAAATTGCGATTTATAAGCATATATCTCTTCTTCACTGACTTCTCTCTGTCTCATGGGCAGAGCATAGTTCGGTGTGCGAATGAATTGAGTAACATGAGTAGCCACCTTTGCCGCTTCTTGCAGCACTTGTACGCCGGTGGAGCCAGCACCAATGATCGCGATTCGCTTTCCAGTCAAATCGACAGGTTCTTCAGGCCACAATGATGAATGATGCATGATTCCTTTGAATTTATCTCGTCCTTTCCATTCAGGGATGTATTGTTTAAAAGAAGTACCAGTACATGCAAGAAAATACTTGCAGCAATAGACTTGACCTGACGAAGTGGTTACTTCCCAACTTTGGTTGACGAAATTGGCTTCGACGACCTTGGTATTCAATTCGATGTCCTTAGAAAGACCCCAAACCTTGTCGACATGTTGAAAATAGCGACGAAGCTCGGTATCAGAAGGGAATCGTTCGGGCCACAAATAAGTGCCCCAGATCGCAGGATCACTGAACCCATAGTATGGTACTTCTACGTCTACTCTAGCTCCGGGATAGCGCTGTGTTATCGTCGTCAGTCACTGGAACTCATCATCTTTTAATCGAGTACTGACATTCCAAGACCAGACGCCACCAAGCGTTGTTCCGGCCTCCACGACCTTCGTAGAAAGTCCTTCCTTCCTTAGAATGTTCAAAAGATAGCATCCTCCAAACCCTGCGCCAACAATGAGGGCATCGAGTTTGATAGGCGAAGAGTGCCCGTTGGTCATCGCCATGATTTTTCTCGTTTGCTAAGAATGAGAGTGGAATGTAGAGCAAGTTATAGTCGACACGTCGCCACGTCACTTATGCCAGATGTGCTGGCGATTGCATTAGCGGATGCGCTTCTTCGCACTATTGCGGATAATTCTAGGAAAAATTACGGCCCTTGCACGGCCTGGGCATACTGTACAACGGGGACGGATACTTTTTCCGTGATGAACATGGCGGGGAGTTTGGAGGCTTCCCCAGGTCTATACCATTCGGTCGTTCTACATATTCCCTGGCAAACCCGATGTATCTTAGCCCATGGCGTTACACTACCTCGGCATTTTGTTTGTCCCAAGCTACTGACTCGCCTGTCGTCATAATCAAAAATCCGTTTGTGGTCTCGCGTTCAAAAAGTACTTTGCGATTTCTCACCAGTGCTCATTTGAGAAAAAGGCAACCGATATAATTCAAAGACATACGACACAAGAAGACATATTCATACAGTGCCTGAGCCGGTTCCAATCTCTGAACCTCCGTGGCTTAATGGCCACCCATCACCGTATTATAATGACTCCCATCGAGCATGGCAGAAACACTGTCGCAAGTCATCACTGAGAATTTAACTCAACATGCCATGGACTGGGAGCGAGAAGGCAAGGTGCCATTTGATGTATACGGTGAGAATCATTATTCAATGGTACGCGATCATATGGCTCACAGCATCTCTGGGCAAATCTTCGAAAGCAAAAATGCTGATCCCCAATTTACCTTCTCCATTGCCCGTTGAATGGCTTCGAAGTGTTGGCATCGAAAACGTCGGACCTGTTAAGATTGAGGATTTTGACTACATACATACGTCCATTTATCTGGCGGAGATGAATGGCAAGTGGTCTCAATGGACCAGCGTCCAGCCTGACTACCGGTCTTGCGTTCGGCTTGCCACCATTACTCAAGTTTGCAAATAACTCCATGCAGGAACGCTTTGTGCCTGATATCTTGACCGGCAGAAAGCGAATCTGCATTGCAATCACGGAACACGATGCTGGAAGTGATGTCGCCAACATCCAAACAACAGCATTAAAGTCAAAAGACGGGAAGAATTACATTGTGAACGGAGCGAAGAAATGGATCACCAACGGAATGATAAGCATTGTTTGAGAGATGTTCAGTTCGTAAGACGATTGAACAACGATCATAGTGGTCTGACTATGCTTCCATGGCTGTGCGAACGGGTGGATCTGGAACAGGAGGACTTTCTCTCCTTCTGGTACCGTTGAAGAACCACGAAGGCGTGATCATGCGACGGATGGAAGTACAAGGCCAGCATACTTCGAGCACTGCATTTATTGAATTACATGATGTCAAGGTACCCGTTGAGAATTTGATGGGAGAGTAAGGAATGGGCATGAAGTACATCATAGTATACACATTCCCAGAACACAATCAACAGGCATTTGCAACTTCTGACATGCATCGTAGACCAACTTCAACCACACAAGTCCCACAATCGCTATTCTGGTCACTGCTCAGACACGAACCATTCTTGCCAACGCATTTGCGTATGTCATAAAACAAGGAGCATTCGGTGGTCCACTAATCAATAATGCTGCGGTCCGACATCGCCTCGCCAAATGTGGAGCAGAACTGGAGAATCAAAGGGCTTTGGTCGAGTCTTTTGTCTACCAAATGGTCAAAATGAGTCAAGAAGATGCCGACAGAAAGCTGGGGGGCCTGACGGCTCTCGCAAAAGCTAAAGCGGCCATGTTATTGAACGAATGTGCACAGTGCGCTCAACTGCTTTATGGTGGTAATGGATATAACAAGTCTGGACAAGGAGAATCGGCAAAGGGTCTCTCGAGAGATTGCTGGCGCAAGAATTCCGGTAAGCGCCCAATTGATCTCCCTGGTTTTGAATCTGATACTAAACAATCGTACAGGGTGGAAGTGAAGATGTAATGCTTGATCTTGCTATTCGGCAGCTGTAGAATAATTACCAGCAATAATTGAAGGAATCGTCCAAGCTATGAGAGGGCGGGGTTAGGTAAATCATTAGCCGTTTGCAAATATTGTGCAGTACAGAACCAGACAAGTGCCGAAATACAAATTGAATTCTTTCCAAAAACCTGATATTACCATTCTTGTTCATTCAAAATACGGTATCGTTTCGGTGATGTTTATTTCCTGGTCGTGCAAGCGAGGCAACGCCCGGGAATTGCAGGTCACTTTTATTTCCCATTCGCTTATAATGACCGTCGCTAAAAGCAGGACACTGTCCATTGAGCCGAGTTTGCCGAAGTTGATTACTATCGCCCGATGGTCCATTTATTGAATGCAATGAAATTCTATCACTTCAAAACCACAGTCTGAAGGTCGTATTCTAACATACTTGTTCTACGTTAATTTAACTGGCATATCAGATATGGGTTTCGACACAGCTCTCACGAGGGCCCTGGGAATCAGAGGTAGAGTCAAATCTCTTAAAAGACTGAGGTCCGCCACTGACCAAATGCCTACATAGTGCCTATTGTCCAGGGCGGAATGATGTGGGTTGGATATGCCGAACTTGCCTCAGCAGTCTCAAATGCCGGTGGCCTTGGAATAGTACGTCAATGCGGTTTTGCTCGATAGCAAAACGAATGAAGTCTGACGATTGATCTCAGTTGACGGCTCTCACTCAACCAACGCCAGAAGACTTACGCAAGGAAATTCGCAGGTGCCAAAAAATGACCTCCAAGCCATTTGCTGTCAATCTCACGGCTTTGCCAACTATCAAGCCGCCACCATACAAGAAATACGCCCAGGTAATCATCGATGAAGGGATCAAAATTGTTGAAACTGCCGGTCTTGTCAAGGATTATGTTCCGATGTTCAAAGCCGCCGGCTGCCAAATGTGAGTAATCTCGCTTGCAAAGCCTATATATAACTGCTAAAAGAGATCCATGTAGTCTACACAAATGTACAACAATTCGCCATGCTCTCTCCGCCGTGAAAATGGGCGTCGATTTTCTTTCCATCGACGGCTTTGAATGTGCTGGACATGTTGGTGAAACCGACATTCCCAACTTCATCTTGCTCAGCCGCGCTCGACAGGAGCTCAAAGACATCCCATTCATCGCCAGCGGCGGAATGGCAGACGGTCGAGGTCTCGCAGGCGCAATGGCTTTGGGTGCTTGCGGTATAAACATGGGAACTAGATTCATGTGCACTGAAGAGGCGCCTATTCACCGAAATATCAAGGAAGCCATCGTCAAAGCATCAGAAAACGATACGCAGCTGGTACTTCGTCGATGGACTAATACGAACCGTTACTTCAAGAACAAAGTATCAGAAGCAGCTCTGAAGATTGAAAAGGAAAGTACAAAGGGTGATTTCTCAGAAGTTGCACCTTATGTTAGCGGTGCACGAGGTCGACAAGTTTTCCTGAACGGAGACCCAGATTACGGCGTAAGCATTGCTATGATAGCGCATCTATCGTCTCTTACTAATCGAGATACAGGTCTGGACTGCCGGTATGTGTATTGGTCTTATTCATGACATTCCAACGTGCGGAGTATTGGTCCAGCGTATTGAAGATGAAGCAGTTGAGGCGATGCAAGAAAACCTTGCAAAGTTCAAGAAGCAGTCCAAGTTGTAGACGTAGATAGATCAAGAATGAACATTCATCAAGCATGTAATAAGCCAGTGATACCGGTGCTGCGAGAGGATAAGACGACCCCTGATCTTTCATTCGCCTTCAGACAGACAGGGAATCGAGCTGGGTGACCAAACGGAGTAGACATGGGGAAGGATTACTGAAACTTATCCATTGTAGACCGTTACTTCATGCAACAAAAGTACCTGGGCGCAGTGCCGTCCAATTTTCCCATAAGAATCATTGTTTGTGTGTATTTAGCACCTCAGAGAGTGTTGGATTGAACAACAAAGCCGCGGCCGTGAACCAGCAAAGCTCGGAACGGCCCGAGACTTGCAACGAATCATACTGCCAAGGAAAGCCGGTGCTTTCTTTCCATGGTGTTGGGAACTTGAACTCCAACCTCACTCCCTCGTCATTAACTCTGCGTCCCATCCATCAATTCCACCGATTCATCAAACAATTTCTCTCTCTTTTTCCGGCCATACTTAACACAAATGTCTTCATCTACGAGACCAAATGATGATTCGGCCGCAGCTCAATATAATCGAAGGGTTCTGAACAAGTTGCAGAATGCGTTCAAGAGGCAGCCTGACATTGACTTGATCAAGCAACTGCCGTCAGTCTATCGAAATAAGTTATCATCAAAAAAGCAAGGTGATGCACAACGCTCAAATGCAGGTATGAATTTTTTGTATCCTCCGCCTTTACAGCATCTCTAAATTCCGCGACAGTGAAGCCAACGCTTGAAGATCAGGTTTCCCCAACTTCAGGCGTCTTACCGCTGACAATTGACGTGGCGCGATCTGCAAGCGTGCTGTATCCTCTATCTGACGACGTAGAAATGCTACTCAACCAGAAAGAGCCTCAATGGAGGAAAGACGGCGCGCTTCTGTCGAACGCTTTAAATCAAGTGGTTCGGTTCGCCACAGTGCTTTTCCAATCGACCTCAGATGTCAACCACTTCGTTGCTCGCTGTAGTGACGGTATTGTACTAAAAGCCATCAGTCAACCAGATTCTACAGAGTATGATACACTACAGTTTCTCGAGGAGAAAACACCAGCATTTCCTAAGCCGAAGCCGCACGGGGTCATCAACATAGGCGATATCTGGTACATGTTCATGAGCTTCATTCCCGGTGTAAGTTTAGACAAAATATGGGAAACCCTTGGGCACCACCAGAAGAGATCTATTAGCGACGACCTGGAAAACATAATATCCCACCTCCGAAGGATTCCGCATCAAAATGGAAAGATGCTAGGAGGCGTTGCCGGCCAAGGCTGTAAAGACACCCGCAGGCACACACGCACGGCAAAGGACCTATATACATGTGAAGATGTCTGGAAATTCATGTATGGCTCTGCTCGTTGTAAGGACACTATTTATGGAAAATTCCTCCAGCAACAGACATTTCCCCCACGCGATCAAAGAATTGTCTTCATCCATGGCGACTTGCGACCGGCCAACATCATCGTTCAGATTTCAGCAGATGAAAGCTTAAAAGTTACTGGCTTAATTGATTGGGAAATGAGTGGATTCTACCCCGAGGATCTCGAATGCGTCAAAGCCATGAACAACTTGTCTCCGCTTGGAACTGACGACTGGTATTTATACCTTCCCTCCTGCATTTCTCCCAGAAATCATCTTAAAAGCTGGCATACGGACTGCGTATGGGACCAGTACATAGTTTGATGCCACATCTTTCTATTGAGGCCCATAGTAATTCCGCTTGGCTTTGTTAATCCCTCTCGTGTGAATTCCATCATCATCATCGAGTACACATTCGTTGGCAAGTTCCTCCAAGACTTCAAGAACATAGTCCTGGCAGTTCCATTCCACTGTGTCGTTATCAACCGTGGCGCTGTTGATAATTTCGTAGAACTCGGTCATGTCACTATCATTGACTTCTCCAACATCGATGTTTTCAATGTGACGACTGGTGCTCTCGGGCTTTGTCTCGATAACGTTGCGCTCAAAATTTGGATGGCTGCCACTGACTTCAATGACCCGAGGAGGGTTGCTTCTGACATATATCGCCCAGTGATATTAGTTGCCATCTCTTGGTCGATACACAGCAATGTAGACTTTCGGCATCTATAATCACCATGTTCCACCGTTAGATGCTAGTTACTTCGAGTGTGCAATTGCACTAACCTTGATATATGGGCTAGTATCCGCGAATAGTGGAGTGTACTTGGAATTGAGATGATTAGAACAGCAACTTACCAAGAAGGCGAGAGGCGAATAGGCATAATATATAGCGCAATGTAGCGAGAAAAAATTCGTTTGTCAGCGCTTAGCGAAATCATGCTTGAGAAAACGCTGTGATGCGTCCATTTCAGGCGTGCGACTCGTCGGGAATGCAACTGCTAGGTTTTGAAGTGGACTCTGTTTGATGTGAAGAGCAAGAAGAAAGATGTATTGGAGTGGAGGAGTGAGATGTCTCGGCGCTTAGAACGCTCATGTACGTGTGACATGTAAGCAATCCAAATAAATTATGAAAGCGAATCATGAGCAGTTGCAGCCAAGGATAGCTCTCCCCAAAACCAGGGCGCATACGCATCGAAGTTTAGTTAGCAGATTTGCAATCTTTACAGCACCTCCGGCCATCAAGTCGGGCTCGTTCGACTTTTGTGTAACTTAGTTTGCGCATATGAAGCGTGGAACTCCCCGATCAAAAGCACTAGGACACTAGAGGCGACTGATATGGAAATGTCAACGGAGCGGGCCGCGCCGATCCCATTGTGTTTGCGCTGGGTCTCCCTCTTGGGACTTTTATGATGACTTTCCGTGGATACATCGCCATTTTGGAGCCAACTGTAAGCAATCTTCAGTCACTATCATGAGTTTTGTCTGAAATTTTGAGTAGCGCACAATGCCGCCTCCTTCTTGCCCTGGCATCGCTTTTTCATACATCTCTATGAGATGACCCTCAAGGAGGACTGCGGGTACAAGGGGCGCCTTGCGTATGTGCTCTAATTTCTATATCTCATTTGTTCTTTCTTTTATTAATCTTTCTATAGATACTGGGACTGGTCGTTGGACTGGGAAGACTTGGCACATTCTCCAGTCTGGGATTCCGACCTTGGATTCGGCGGTGATGGCGATCCTTCTGGGCATGACACAGTCGGTCTGGGGAGGTGTGTCATCGATGGTCCGTTCAAGAACTTGCGGCCACCATTCTACAACAACGACGATAGTCTTCACTACTTATCGCGAGGGTTCTGGAATGGCAAGCAACCAGGTAGCTTAGCCGGCGCAGCCCTTCGGCCCCTTGCTATCGAGGAGATATTGAGTCAGCCGGACTATGAGTCGTTCTTCCTTCTACTAGAGCGTGGTCCGCACAATGCTATTCCTAATAGCGTTCGAGGCGACTTCTTGATGTTCACTGCCCCGTCTGGTACGTTGCGATACCTCCTTTCTAAGATTGAACTAACGTTGCGGTTCAGACCCTCTGTTTTTTTTTTGCATCATGCACAACTTGATCGGCTGTGGTGGATCTGGCAAAACCAGAATCCCGCTGCGTGATACATTGGAAACGCAACTCACAACTCGATCCATCAAGCTCAGTTAAGCGATGTTCTGTCAGTCGGTGGCAAACTGGCATCGGATATAAGCGTTGAGCAAGTCATAAGCTCTGTCAGAAACATGTTGTGATATAAATATTGAAACACATAGCGAGTAGAACTTGCAAGAGATAGTGCACTGGATTTTATCATGATTCATTGTTGAGACCCATCCCTAGCCAATCGCCGGTTTTTGACACGTCTCGCAGAGATGACTCTGCGTTTCTATGCCGGCTAATGCAGTCATCACCCGATACTTCGTTTTGACTTAAGAACTAGCACTTTCCAACGCCGGACCTTTCTACATCGGTACTGCGTAACACCCGCTATCAAACTTATTAACATGACATACGACTGGAACATTGTTCTCGTCGCGGCCCTAACTCTCTTCGGTCTTGGAGGATGCCAGACGCCTGACGGATTCAACCCATCAACAATGGAAGGCCTTGAAGTTTTTTTCGGCTCTCATTTAATCGATGCCGGTACATATGTCGCAAAATCAGGTAGGTACTGTTCCGGATCAGTCTAAACTCTTGACTTGTCTAATACCATCGCAAGTCGCAGCAAATCAGCCCAGCCTTGCCCTCAAAACCTTATGGCCGTTCTCCCAGCCTCTAATGGCGATGATGGTAGATCCCAAAGACCCTTCTCCACCTGATCCAGACTATCCTCCGATACTATACTGGCTACAGTCCAGTTTGACTCAAAATATTGGCACTGATCCGATCCTGAATGCAAACGACTCAAGCCCGCTTACTCCATACCTTGGGCCGCAACCGGACAGTGACGGAAGGCTCCACCAATATATCATTCTCGTTTTCGAACAGCCACCGGACTATACTGTATCTGCGAAGTTTCCGAAGTCGTTCGACAAATTCTCCCAGCGAGGTCGCTTCGAGGCATGTATCCTACTTCCATCGATGAAAAATTGCTTGCTAACAAGTCTCCCTAATAGTTGAGTCGATGTTCTACGAAAAATGGCATGGGCAAACCAATTGCAGGGTCTTATTTCTATTCTTCGGCAAGTTGACATCTGGCCCGCAGCATAAGAGACGCTTGTTCTAATTTCCAGAAAACATACAGGTGATACGTTCGGATGTCTGCCCTAAAGGTAGTAACCAGCAGTATGTTCATCACTTTACGAACCCAGAGAACAAGACGCAATATTGATAAAAGAGTTGTCGAAAGCCAAGCAATCGAGGTACGGAGTTGCTATAAATGAATGTATATGCATGTAAGCGACAATGTTAGAATGAGCATACGATCCTGTGCGGCTGATTGGGGTGGCTTTGTTCATGTGTGTCTCAGCTTGAACTTGATCCTGAGCTTTGTTCATGTCCTCAAATCAAACGTAGCTTCCGGCTGCTTCATCCTCACGCTTGACATAGCTCCCAGCAGCTTCGTCCTCACGCTTGACGTAGCTTCCAGCAGCTTCGTCACTGCGCTTCATACCGCCATGAGCAACTCCTGCATCCCGACAAGATAGGTAAGCAAGGTAGATGCCTTATAGTGAAATGCTCAAGCAATGACATACCGTGAAGCGCAGGGAGCGCGTACACTGATGCAGCTGTAGCAAGCAAGGCGATAGTGATAAAGTTCTTCATTGTTTGTTCTTGAATTCGAAACGGTGTATTGGTTTGATACGATTTGAATGAGGTCGAAGTTGGATCAATGGAAAGGTATACATCTTTATTTGAGAAGAGTGAGTATATTTTTACTTCAACACGATTACCTTTTTCTGTGCCTTGGGTATGCGTTTCGACTGAGCTTCAAGATCGAGAGACTGCATTCTGTGCATGTAGTCATGTCCGCTCTCGAAAAATTCCTATAGCGCTGCTCCCACCTATGCAAAGTCATATAACATGGGTCAGCCACGCTGACATGCATAGATCTACAGATTAAGCAGAAGCACACCTGCATGAAGTAGGAAACTGACTGTATTGCCATAATGCAAAGTCAGCCTCTCTAAAACTAGCCGATCTTCACAAATGTCTCGATTTAATTCCATCCTATCTCAATCGTGGTCTACCTATTTTGACAGGGCGATTGGGCTAATGAGCATTCGTCGTCATGGCATTTCCTGAATCCTCAGAAGACGAACGACTTCTCAAAATTCGCCAGCGGGAAGTGGCATCTGATATCGGAGACGGCGACTTCTATCACAGGAGTCGGCGAAGTCAAGTGAAAGACTCATGGTGGACATGTAGTCATTTATGCATAATCATACTCTACAGTTGTATTTTTATCTCTATGCTGATTACCAACATTTATACCAATCACTTGCCTGATTCGCTGGCCTTGCCTGGAGCAATAATTGATCAGCACTTCTTCTGCGAGTTACCTTCCCTGATTAAGCTGACATTCTGCTGACTATGAACAGCTCCAATAAAAGGGGCGATTCGGAAAGAAATACAGACCGTGCATACTTCAGTAAACGAAAGTAGCCCTTTTAATGGGCCACCAACACCGTCGGTCGATAAGGCTTGGAGAGACCTTTTCAGATGTACGTCTCTCCCTCTGCCTTGCATTTCTAACTTCGTACACTTACTTCATCTAAAGATATCAATGTTCGTGTCAGTGCTCGAGATTTGATCCAAATGAATTGCACATCGGTGCAACTTCAGGACGGATCGGGAGATTTTCTGGCCACACCTGATACTTACCACCAACTGCATTGTCTGTGGTACATATTTCAGAACGTTCACCCCGAGTCGTACGTTGTGAAGGCCACTAATGTTCCAATCATTGAGCATCTGGATCACTGCATTGACTCGCTCCGTCAGCACATCACGTGCCATGCTACAACTAGCATGCAGACATATTCCTGGATTCCGGGGCTCAGGATCCCTTGGGCAAATTTCGAAGTCGACAATGTTTGTGTCAATTGGAGCGAATATGATGCATGGGCGAAGGACCACAGTATCGATCTATACGATCCAACGATGCTCGTGCATCCAGATCTTGGAGTGAGTTTTCCAAATGGCAAGCCAAGTACAACAAACTTTCGGCCAGGATCTTGAAAAGAAGGCGCCTAGGGATAATCAAAATGTCGAAGACAATGAGCCAGCTTCTCTTATTGTATATTCTCAATCCTCTCAATTGTCGTCTTTGAATACCGTAGGATATGGTCTGTTTACGCACAGTGTAACTCTTTTGAGCGCTACGATGGCCTCTAACATCTCATCGGTGTATTTTGGGTATGATATGTTTGTTATATTTTCAGAAGACTAGAACCTGGGCGCACTCATGAGTAAAAGATGATGGGTCAGGAGACCAGTCTCAATTATAGACCTGATCGCTTACGCAGTGCAAGCCCATAGAATTTAAGGAACAATGGAATGGGCCAACCGATCACGATGACGACAAATGCCAACAGGCTATTTCCCCAGCCGTAACCCAATGCTGTGTATAACCGTGGTGCGAAGAGCGGAAACGCGAATCCTAGATTAGACATAGATCAGAATGTGGTAACTCTCTCAAGAGGCAGATAAGGAGATCCATTTACCCATGATAGACCTGAGAAAAGTCACTGCAGCCATTGCGGAAGCTGTGTGATCAGGATATGTGTCGATAACATAAGCGGTCATACTATTGCCGCTTAATGATATGCCGAAGAAAAACAATGCCCTATATCTCCAATCAGTTTCTCTACTTCGATGGAAAGGTGGCTTTGTACATACATTCCAATGTCAGGGATGATCCAATGAAGTTGCATCTGGACACTCCAACCGTACCAAAACAAACCAACAGGAACAATTATTGCGCCTGGGATCATGAGTAGCACTCGGTGTTCTGGAACGACGTTGCCATTTCGAGAAAGATGCCTCCAGATCTTGTCGTTCAGCAAAGCGCCGCCGATGGAAGCGGTCCCAGAGCCGATCGCAACGGAGATATAGTGTAGACCGCTTTGTGTGGTTGTCTCATGGTAGACGTTGGTCCAGATTGATGCGAAAGTCGACAGCGCTATGAACATTATACCGTAAAGAATCGCCTGATATACTGCGATAATTTGAAGAACTTGCTGACTTGCCAGCACAACGAAGGCGCTCGTCGAACTTTGAGTGATGGCTTTCCGAGCGTTCCTCTTGTTGTCGTCTCCCGTCAATTTGTCCCAGACCGTGTGCAACTTGTCCACGGCGCCAGGGCTATCAGCGCCTTGTTTTCGCATACGCCGATAGAGAATTGTTCGAGCGTGGGTTTCTCTGGGCAAAACTAATGTCGGAAGCAACACGGCGGCGTCAAATATCGCCATGATCCAAAAGATCCAGCGCCAACCGATGCGAAAAGTAATTATTCCACCTAGCAGTGGTCCAAGAGTCGGTCCAAGTAGAGGAACTGCATTGTATATGGCAAACGATTTTCCACGTTCAGATGCAGCCCATACATCACCAAGGAAACCACTTCCGATCTATTTGTAGTAAGCAATGGTAGGTACTTTGACGGTGAATTGGAGCATACCGCGTAAATTGCTCCACCGCCTATACCAGAGAACAGTCGGCCGACGATTAACACTGATTTATTCTGAGAAAAGCCAGATACGACAGTCCATACCAGAAAGAACAAATTGGCACCCTGCAGAACCCCGACGCGCCCATAGATATCTGACAAAGGTCCAAAGAACATTGGCGCAAATGCGAAAGAAAGGACAAATGCTGATAAAGCAAGCTGTACAACAGTATCCGCACTTCCGCCAATGTTCAAGTCTCTAGCAATGTCGTCGAGCGAGGCAGCAATCATCGTCGAAGACATCAATGTTGAGAGACAAATGCCAGAAATAAGAAATGTGGCCAGCCATTTTCGAGTTTGGTTCCAGTTTTTTGGATTATCTTTGTCGTCTGGACCCTTCCATGTCACCTGCCCGACATGGATTTAATTAAAATACACTATATGTTCATGCTGGAGTATTTCACGTACGAGGTACTCATCTTCTGCTTGTTCCTTTTGATGTGTCTGCTCTTCATCGACATCCATTCGATTGGCATGGTCCGAACGCTTCTTATTGACTTCGCAGTTTCCGCGCTGGTCTGAGACATCTGAGACCCTTGCCATGTTCAATATCGTTGCGACACCAAAGGTGAAAGATAGGCCAGACAACACAGGTGGCTTAAGCGGTCTTGTTGGCCCGAGAAAAGGCTGGGCACTGATAACTTCTCTCTAGGGCCATGTGACGCTTTGGTAGACTTTATAGGATACCAAGACGAACAACTCTCTTCCCAAGTATTGGCTGGCATGCATAATGCAAAGTCATCTACTAGACAATGGCAGGTCGATCTTGCGTGACTTCGGGGCTCCCCAACCCCGAAGCCCGGTCTCCCCGACAGCCGAAATTGAATTTGAGGCCTCTTCTCGATGTATGTTGCTGTTCTCAGACCTTCTCGCTGCTCACCTAATGCTCTTGGGATTTTCGCTGGTTTGGATACTACGAGCCTCATTGTGGCTGCAGGCTGATCAGTCGCCCGCTCCATCCTTTCACCATGAACTACAAACGCAGTTTTCATGGGACCACGTGCGCTCTCTTCCTTCCGCATCAATACCCTGATTGCTGACAACAAAACATTTAGGTTCCTGCTGAAAAGTTCTTCGTCTGGTACGACTGTTTCACCCAGTTCAAATGTGCACGCCTGCAGGTTCCGATTGATTGGCAAGGCGCATCATCGGAGAGTAAACTATGGGTCGAAATCGCAGTCATCAAGGTCGAGGCTACTGTCTCCGTGTTAGACCCAACGTATGGCGGTCCCGTGCTAATGAATCCGGGTGTGTAAATTCTCTTCCATATTTCCGGTTGTTTCATACGTCCTGAAAATTGACAACTGCGAAGGCGGACCTGGAGAATCGGGAGTGAGTCAGGTTCTCAAGGGTGGTCATCATCTTCGCACTCTTTTATCAGCAGGACCTGGTGCAAAGCTTGATGTAGCGAAGGCAAGTCAGCTGGTACAATGCTCGCAGCAAAACCCAAATACTTACAGGCCGGGAAGAATTTTGACATTTTAGGCTTCGACCCGCGAGGCGTGAGCAACTCGCGACCACTTGTAACATGCTTTCCAGATCATCAGGCACAAACGGCATGGTATATTGCAGAAGATGTCTATGGCTGGCTTGATTATTCCAACATCAGCTTTGACAACGCATGGGCCCGCGGTCGAGCGTTGGGACAAGGATGCAGTGACCGGTTGGCGAAACTCGCGTTCGGGAAGCACCTTTCAACTGCTGCCGTGGCCAGAGACATTGTTGAGATATTCGAGCGACATGGCCAGTGGCGAGAAGCACAGGCAAAGCGTCTTGCTCGCAGTCTTCCAGAATCACAGACTTCGCATTACTCAAGCCCTGGAACGCACTTGCTACAAGAGAGAAAAAGAGATGATTCAGTATTGGGGAAGGTGCGGCGGAGTAGGCCGAAGCGGGGTAATGCGGCGGCTGTTCGATGGTCGGCGACGGGATCTACCTTTAAAGGGTAGCTGTACGGAACGTTCGTTATATGGCAGTTGGTAGCGCCAAAAGATCTCAAGAATCAAAGGAACTGTGCATCACAGCAACCACAATATCAGACAACCATCATTGCAGCCTGAGGCCTCGAAGTGTTCCAGGGGCCCTGTCTGGTTTCCTAATCGAGACCTATTATTAGTCTGGGGAGGCTAGCGCTTTGCTGATGTGATTTGAGGCTCGGACCACCATGTATAATTAACTTGAAGCGATACAACCCTTCTTGTCTCCTCGCCAGCTTCAAACATGTTTCAAGTCGTGAAGACGACTATCGTGAAACATCTTCGTCACAATTGTGCAATGAGCACCGTCCCGCGCTTCTATCCATGTAAGACATTTCCTGCATAGGCTTTGGTGAGAGTTCACGGCTTACCCAACGGCTAGCTTTCGATCCATACACGTATTCACAAGGTCGATGGTTTGATCGAAACCACGAGCAGCAGGAGGCGCGACGATGGAGGTTTGACTTCGCCTCTCTGCTGGACCTTGCGGTCGACTGCAGCCCAGGTGCCCGTCGAGTGCTCGGGTGTGAGAAGAAAGAAGGCGGCTTTAATCGGGTCTTCATGATTCGGCTCGACAACGGTAAGACTGTTGTCGCAAGGTTGCCCAATCGCATTGCCGGCCCTCCGGGACTTACTGTAGCCTCTGAGGTGGCAACTTTACGATTCGGTGAGCAAGCTCAAAACAGTCAAAAGTTTCTCACACTTAGTTGTCTGCATAGTGCAAGAAAGAACAAAGGTTCCTGTGCCCAGGGTTCTTGCGTGGAGCTCCACGATAGACAACGTCGTTGGAGCTGAATATATGATTATGGACGCAATGCCGGGGGTGTTGCTGAAAGACGTTTGGAACACCATGACAGCATCACAGCATATCCGATGCATTCAATCTCTCGGTTACTTGACCAAAGAGCTTTGCAGTCTTGACTTTCCTCATTATGGTTCACTCTACCTTAACGCTGACAGGCCTAAAGGGGCGATCATTTTGAATGATACATATTGCATTGGCCCGCTTTGTGCGCGACAACATTGGGGTTACGGAATTCCAAAACCATCTAATGTTGAAACACCTGTCCGTGACCGAGGACCCTGTACGTTCCTTTTCAGCATTTGAGTCATATAATGATTACTGATGTAATACAGGGAAGGACGTCGATGCTTACCTTATGGGCTTTATTGCCCAAGCAGATACATCGATGTCGTGCGAGACCAAAGTTGCTAGCAAATGTGTCCCCCGCTCTGCAGAATCAGATCACCAACTCTTGAATGTCATACGGCAGACGTTGGCATTGCTTTTCGAATCTCAAGTCGTAAAAGATGCAGCCAGTCCGACTTTGTTTCATCCAGACTTTCATACTCGGAATATCCTTGTCGACCCGGAAGACCCAACTATGATCACTGGTATCCTTGACTGGCAGTCTGCAGCTATCGAGCCAGCATTTGTATTTGCCGCAGAAACACCAGATTTTGCCGAAGAGTTGCCACAAGACGAATGCTTGAATAACAACCGTGCTACTGTGAAGGACGGGCAGAGCGGCGAGGCAAGGCTCCAAGCCGATGTCCAATTCTGCGTGAGCACATGGGCAGTAATCCTGCAGATATGCCCGAAGTTCCGAGATGCTTCCGCTCTAGATCCGTCAATTTTAAATTTTCTAGCAGCTGGAAGCGCTGGATGGGTGCAAAATACATTTTACATGCGGTCTATTCTTGCCGAACTTGGCAGAAAATGGGAGGAACTAGGTTTGCCTGACAAGAGCGTTTACCAACCTGGTGGAAATGAATTAGAACAATTGCGGCACCTGACAGACGAAATGCAGTCAACTCGTAGACTCAGAGAGCATCTCTCGCGTTTACTTGGCTGTGATACGGATGGTTGGGTTCCGATGGATCGATGGGACCAGACTCTAGCCCGATACCTGGAGGAATATAACCGGTTCATTGCATCATGTGTGGAAGACCGCTTTGAAGCAGAAGACAAGGCTACAGCAATTGCGAAGGCGAATAAACTGTGGCCTTTCGATCAGCGGTAAGGATCACAGGCATACGCTGAACCAAAAGGTGGTCTAAGGCCGGGAGCAGGTTTCAAAGTTGCCCAGGGGTTGGATGAACAGCAAAGTACTAGCGAGACCATTGTACATTCGTGATTTGAGCATCCACACACTCCGGCCAAGTACCAAATTGACGTTCACCCTGAAAATAAATGATGCAAACGAGACAGCCTTCAACAAAGCGAGAGCTTGAATGTTGCCTGGCTTACATTGCAAAGCAGATAATATCGCCCACCGTCGATTGCGCAGCACGCTCAGCCGTACATCCAGGAATGTTTTCAGTTTGGAACGTTTTCTTGCTGTCACGAACGCTTAGATACCGGCCAAACTTGAATACGAGTATGCGATGCTACTTTTTTCTCGTGCAAAGCGTCTCGTAGAAGTTCGACGAGGATCGACGAATTCAATCCGCTGCCTATGGCTTGATGATACGCAGACTGTTATTGGCATCTGACGTCCTAAAAAGTAGAGGACGTGGGAGAGAGAGCAAACGGAGACTAGAATTAAGTTATGTCGCTCTGCTTTAGAGGATCTCAGAATGATTGAAAGTATAAGAGCTCTAGGTAATGGGAGAGAGAACGCGAACTATAGTACATAGGACTAACTTCGTTACTAGCACTACGGATCTACGATGTTAAGGTTCCTTTACCGACTTCTTAGTCTGAGATCATTAATGGCTAAAAGCCTATAGACGAGTATATAGAAGTAAGTTTATCTAAATTAGACTTAGGTCTATCGGAAAGAGAAGACGAATAGTCACTCGTCGATGACTTTATCGAAGATTCCTCGATTAACCCAAAGCCCCGACGTAAGTAGAAGAAGGCGATAGTGTCTAATAGAGACTGAAGTGGCGGAGGGTTCGACACTCTCCGTGCGTGGTTGCGGTCATTCACAAGCACGACTTCCGAACTGAAGTGCCTATAGTAGTGACACACTAGCTGTTTTAGAGGATAGAGGTCGGTGGGATCCTTGAATAGAAGTGCTGTCCTAATAGTAAAACTCGTCTCTCTATCGGGGTGCCATCCTCCCCTATTCATGATTCCCCTCCTATGCTCTCAAAGAGATCATCTATACATATCACGTGCTAGTCGTGATCACGTGCCCTAGCGGCCGAGCAGTTTGCCACTATAGGAGCTCTACCGAGTGCTATGCCGTAGTCCTCTTTACTACCTTCCTTCACTAATTCGCACGGGCTAGATACCGATATGTTATCGAAGGATCTAGCTTTATACCGAACTTATCGAACACTACTAGAGCTAACTCGTTAAGATAAGCAGTCGGCTAGTCGTCGAGATATAAGAGAAGGAATCGCTACTATTGCTCGTCGAGCGCGAGAGCGCGACTACACCGTCTACACCGTAGTAGATATAGCGTACTAAAGAGCTCTAAGGATAACCTTATACGATATATCGTCGATAATGAAAGATCAGTCCGCCTTGCCACTATAGCCTGTAGTAAATTAGTGGTTTATAGGAGGTCCTTTACCTACGTAATTATATGCTCCTTTGGTCTCGGCGCTATGAATAACACCTTTTCATAGTAGCTTGTTAATAACACCTCAGTTTTATAGAGTATCATAACTTACAGCTAAAATAACGGCCTTAGTGGCGACAATGGGCGCGTCACCGTCGATTTTAACCTCACCGTCGCCAGAAAAGCCGACCTCTGACCCGCACGGACCATTCTCAGCTTTTGTGCAATGGATTGTAGTCAAAGCCAGATGGGATAGACTTTCGACGTGTCGATGGGAGACGCGGTGAGCGGTAGTAGCCTCTCGCACGACAGTCTTCCACTCGGTACACGCCAGTTTCTATCTTAGAGGTCGAAATCTACATGAAATTGGACTCGCTTCAAAACATGTCTACGGCAGTCACCGATGCTGTAGGCTCGAATGCCGCTGCTGGATTACCATCGGAGACGAACCCGCCTCCTGGCATGGAGGGACAAGCGAAGGCCAGTGACACAGCACAAGGCACAGCATTTTCAGCCTCCAGTCTGGGAAAGATAGTGCGAATGCGCGCGTTGGGGCCTTCTGAAATCCCAGCGCATCCTGAGCTTGCAACGTTGCAGATTAATAGCGAGACACCAGCATTGGATGTCTTCATCAAGGAGCTTCTTATCGAAGCTGAGGGATTTACAACCGGCTATTTGCCCAAGAATTTTAACATCAAGAGCAAAGGAAAGCAATCGCCGCCTTCAATAGCTACCGTCGACCTTTTCACAAGGGAAATTCCTATGTCGGAGCTGCCAAAGGACGCCCGTCCCTCGTTGGGGCAGAGAAGTGCTGAAACTTGGTTCGCACGAACTAGTATTCATGAAAATGTTCCCAAAAATGGCAGTGCTACATGGGACGAATTCGATAACGGTCTCAGAGTCAACCATAGTCAGAATGAGAAAGACTATACGCCAAACATTTACGATGCTCACATGGTTCTCGACTGGACAAACGAAATTTCGAAAATCACCCAATCAAGCGACAGTATGGGGGGCTGGGAAAATCTTGAACTCCGAATAATGGAGATGGCGCATAAGATTCCTCCTCCGTTGAACAATCGTGTCTTCCCTGTTATGATTCTCACAGCACGCCGAGCATCACCAGCTGCGCTCATTGTCGTTCAGGTGCCCGTGGATACCTCGAAAATTTCCACCAGCAAATACTGCGGCGGAAAGGGTAGCAAAACTACGACAGGGATGTATTGCAGTGTTGAATATTGTACTTTGATAGAGAGCGATTCAAAAGTGAAGTGGCAAATGGCTACTGCGAGCGATGCCAAGGGATCGGTGCCCATGTGGGCCCAAAAGATGGGTGTACCTGGGGCTGTTGTCAAAGATGTCGGTCTTTTCATTGGCTGGTGTGCACAACAACGAAAGTAGAGGAGAAAAGAGGGTGGGTTTCGTTTTTCTGCAGTTTTACATAGCGCTCAAATATCTAATTTTGTTTCTGTCAGCGCGATTTCACAATGAGTTGCGCTACGAATGATGAGCTGTTCAGTGCGCTTGGCTTGGTTCCTCTCTGGACTAGTTTTATGTAATTCTACAAGAAGATTGGTTAGGATTACCAGTGGCCAGATTGAACAAAGCCCACCCAAGACCCTCTCCACGCTTGTGCAAGCTTCTCAGTGGGAGTCGATATGACAAGCGGAAAGGCAAATGCTGTGACATTGGGTGGGAACCAACTAGCAGCAGTCACAGTTCTGGTGTGCTCTGAACGCGCATCGATGACCTGGGCGAACAATGAATATGCCGCAAGTTGTTCCGTATTCGAGGGCGTGCTTTTTAGCGGTGCCTCTCTGAAGTCGCGAGAAGTGCTCTGCATTGACGGGCAATGACTCTGTCTATCTTGCAAAAGACGGGGTATTTACCAGCGTAGAAGTAATTGTTTCCTCTTTCAAGAATACTGTATGCATGCGTGTGTGCATGTAGATGCGGTGAGAGCGTGGGCGTGTGGGGAGTTTTCGCTGGAGAGGGCACGCAAGTGCAGGTGTCCGCTTTAGAACAGACTCGGGTCTGCTAGTCGGGTCGGGGCTGGTCTCGTCGACTTCTTCAACTGTACCTGGCTTCACTGAAAACATCTTCTTCAACCACCGCCCCTTGACCCATCTCGACCTCTCTCCTCTCCTCCCCTCTCCTCCATCTTTGCTCGATGCTGCCGTCCGCGACATAGTCTCCCACCCCCCGTCATCTCGCCGTCACAAAACCCCGCGCCGCTCTCCCCCGAATCTTCACCTCCGCTTTCCCAAGCCTCCTCTTTTCGCGGTGCGTCGCTGCTGCCCCACCTCGCTAAGTTACTGGCAATCTACGAAATTGATGTAAACTGACTCCCCATTCCACCTCCAGCTCCAGCTCCATCCTCCAACCCACGCTTCCTCTCGCCGACCGCTCCTCTCTCGCCCTCCCGACTCTCTGTCGTCGATAGCGCCCGAGTTCTCTACCTCCACCTCACCCTCTAAAAATCCCTCCCTCAACCATGTCTGCGGAAGACGCGTCTCCAGTCATGGACTCTGGCATCGACAGCCTGAACGACAAGCTCGGCGGCCTTAACACGGACGAGCAACCTCGCACGGATGAAGAGTATGGCGAGACTCAAATCACTCTGCGTGCCATTGTCACTTCGCGCGAGGCCGGTGTGATCATTGGCAAGGCAGGCCAGAACGTCGCCGACCTTCGCGACAAGACTGGTGTCCGTGCTGGTGTCAGCAAGGTTGTCCCGGGTGTCCACGACCGCGTCCTGACCGTCACTGGCTCCCTCAATGGCATTGCCGACGCTTATGGCCATGTCGCCGACGGTCTGCTCAAGGGTGCTCCTCAGATGGGCATGGGAGGAGTCATTTCGAGCCCAAACACTCACCGTACGTCCTTTGAATTTTGTGCTACCGTTTCTTGGAACATAAACTAAATCTGACAAGCCATTCGCCTTCTCATCTCTCACAACCAAATGGGCACCATCATCGGCCGCCAAGGTCTCAAGATCAAGCAAATCCAAGATGCGTCCGGAGTACGTATGGTTGCGCAAAAAGAGATGCTCCCTCAATCCACTGAGAGAATAGTTGAGGTCCAAGGTACACCTGATGGCATCCAGAAGGCTATTTGGGAGATTGGCAAGTGCCTGGTCGACGACCAAGAACGCGGTTTCGGCACTGTCCTGTACAGCCCTGCGGTCCGTGTTCAGGGTGCTGCTCCTGCAGCTGCACCCGCCAATGGAGGAGCTGCTGGATACGTTGCTCCCAGGAGCTTCAACCGCACTGGCAACGGTGCTGACTTCACTGGTGGCGCATCGACTTACTCGCCCCGACGCAATGGCGCCCCTGAGAGTGGTCCACCACCTGTTGTCGAGGATGGTGAGGATATTCAGACTCAAAACATCTCCATTCCAGCCGACATGGTGGGCTGCATCATCGGACGTGGAGGCAGCAAGATCAGCGAGATCCGCAAGAGCTCTGGCGCACGCATCTCCATTGCCAAGGCTCCGCATGATGAGACTGGTGAGCGCATGTTCACCATCACTGGCGGCCCAAGTGCCAACGAGAAGGCGCTGTACCTGCTCTACGAGAACCTGGAGGCGGAGAAGATGCGCCGCAGCCAGATGCCTGAGTCTGCCGCGTAGAGCGCTTACGGCCCCGGGTACACCGACCATGATGCCCAAAATCCATCATCCCCTGCCATGCTCGCTCCTCTTCTCGGCCATTAATGCCTTGACTCTACAATATGCTCTACCTCTTATACTCAACATCATTGTCATTAACATGCACAAAACTCTTCTCTACCAAAAATACCTTGCCCGCGTTCCTCGACATCAAACTTATCCACCCTCTCTTCATGGCTTTTATAATGAAAATTCACGAGATGACGCCTCGACGACTCGAACATGCTCAGATTAAAACGGACATGGTCCATCTAATCGGACAGTCCAAACCAAGACGAACCAACAGCAATTTTCAAAAACAACAATCCTATCCCATGTCAGCTTCCTCCGTTGTAACTCCAATCAAGCTCATCTGCGAGCTTCTTTTCACACACCACGAACTTGCTCGTTGGGATCCGAAGGGTGGATGACTCCAAGGTGCGCGAATGGAATGAATTTCCGGCGTGCTGGTCGCCGTAATGACGTTTTGCTCTATTTTGCATAGCGCTTATACCAATTTCGTTTTGATGTATGTAGAGCCAGCAGCACTTTGAAAAATTCCAATGAGTGTTTTTGACTCTATTTTTCTTTTCCACATGTTGATCTTAACAACGCTGAGGTCCTTGCTACTGTACATACATGGATGTATATGCAGAGCTGTTGTGGGCTTTGCCGGATTGGCAACTAGCGCGGAAACAGTGACGAAATATGGTAATGTTTGGGGAACAAGACGGCGAGGGCACGTCATAGGATTTGGGTACTAGTTTAACTAACTTAAGGGAAGGCATCCAAAACCATCATCGACCGTATATGCTCCTCCACTGCGTCGCCTCCCGTCGTCTGCTCACTCCTTCTGCGACTGCGGTACTGCTGCTCTGTTGTTTTTCTTGTCCGTGTCGTGGTTGATTGACTGGCTGTCGGGACTCAGCATATTATGGCTTGAGCTTCTCTTTTCGCATTTCGTCCAGCGGCCCTGTGTTAAAATCCGTGGCTGCCTTGTTCCTGTCGAGTACAGCTGAAGTCGCCATCACCACCGAGCGCACCTGCCCTACCAATTCTCCACGACCTCGTGCCTCATAAGGCAGTCCCATATTCGAAATGGCCGCGTCCAATCCACCGGACACGGCAACGATCAGCCAGCATGCTGTCACCAACGGCCTCCATCAGCCACGCGCGCGCAAGCCTCTGGGATCCTCGCTCGCCCAAGCCTTGAAGAGCTCGTCCACCAACAACACGTTGACCGTCTCAACCGACAGCCCTCTACCCAGTGGGCCAGGCACTCCCGTACCCGACGATGCGCCGCCGTCGGTAAAAGCAACTTCGGCAGCCCGCCGTGAGGTGCGCCGGAGTGCTAAACAGCGCCTCTTTCCTACCATCGAATACCGAGACCGATTGTCCTACTTCGACCCCAACTCAGACTACTCCGACTTTCGAGGCTTCTTTGTACTGTTCTGGGTTGGGCTGGCCATTATGGTCATCACAGCCATGCTCAGGAACTTACAAGATAATGGAAATCTGATATACTTCAAACAATGGCCACTGTTTACGCAAAATATTTGGGAACTGGCTGCTATTGACTTTGTCATGACGGCTAGTACGGTGCTGGCCCTGCCTCTGCACATTTTGTTCAAGAATAGCAAAGGCTGGTTGAAGTGGGATCGCGGCGGCATGATTGTACAGATTATCTTTCAAGCTGCTTGGCTAGCGCTGTGGATCACTTGGCCATTTCCTCGAGAATGGAGCTGGACTGCACAAGTGTATTTGACCCTGCACACGCTGGCAATCTTCATGAAGATGCATTCATATGCGTTCTACAACGGCCATTTGGCAGTGACTTTGGACCGTCTGCGCCAGCTTGATTTACCCATTGGTCCAACAACGCCCAGGACCGCCGCTGTCCATTATCCATCTATGCATGATTTCAGCAAGGAAGTGAATCCGTATGATCAGATTACACCCTCGGCCACCAAAAAGGCTGAGGATACTGAACCAATCTACCAGCTTCGTGAAGACCTCGCGAAGGAACTAACGTCTCCCCTTGGCAACACATCTTACCCTCGCAATCTGACCGTTGCCAATTTTGCGGACTACCTCCTTTGCCCAACTCTTTGCTACGAACTTGAATATCCACGAACCGCGACACGCTCTTACCTTGAATTATTTTACAAGACCCTCGCTGTCTTCGGCTGCATCTTCCTCATGACGCTCACAAGCGAGGAATTCGTCATTCCCGTCCTCGATGAATCCCAAGCCCGCCTCCTCAGCGCCACAACCTGGATCGAACGTGCTCTGATTTTTGCTGAAACAGTGTCACATATGCTCTTCCCATTCATGGTCATCTTTCTGCTTGTGTTCCTCGTCATTTTTGAATATGTCCTTGGTGCCTTCGCCGAGATCACACGATTCGCTGATCGTCGATTCTACAGCGATTGGTGGAATAGTCTCGATTGGCTGGAGTTCAGTCGAGAATGGAATATTCCCGTGCACAATTTCTTCCGAAGACATGTTTACAGCGCTTCTCGCGGCGTCGCCATGTCCAAAGCGGCCAGCACGGCTCTGACATTTTTCATCTCTGCGCTGGCACATGAGCTGGTCATGGGCTGCATCACACGGAAGTTCAGAGGTTATGGCTTTGTACTCATGATGATGCAGATTCCCATTGTGGCAATCCAACGGTTGCCAATCATCAGGGAGAGAAAGTTGTTAAATAATGTTATGTTCTGGATCAGTATGATCATGGGATTAAGTCTGGTAAGTTTTATTCCTGCGATGCCGTTGAATAATTCTATTATCTGTGCAAATTCTGATTATTTCTGCAGCTTTGCGCCCTCTACGTGCTTGTATGAGAAGATTGATCTGCGCGATTTCGACGTCTTAGTTTTTTTTACACATTATACCCCTTGGATTTTAAATCGGTTAGGCTGGAAAGTGTACAGCATCCGCCGCAGCATCGATGTATATCTGCAATACCATATCTCTTCTCTCAAGTTCTCTGACTTTGAACATAATCTCTCAAACCTGATTATCTAAGACACAGAATATAAACATCGCATCAGTGCTCACGCCCCGCCATAGACACAACGCAGGAAGGATATGAAACATTTGTTGCATCCATGCTTATCGTCCAAAGTTCTGTACTCTTGTATATATCAACCTTGGCTCAATCAGGCGTTTACGACATGCAGGTGTCCTTTGGACCAGGAGAGAGGGATGCAAATGACTCCAAATCAGAGTCTAGAAGTTAGCGTCCTCTACCAAGACAGCTTTGGGCTCGATTTATTACACATGTTCTACTGCGCTATCGCCGGTCTCGCCGTGACTTCCTGGTACGGCAATCAAAATGTGTCTCCGGCTTCTCGGAGCGCATGCTTTACGCTTGGAGGTACGAGGATGTGGATAGCAAACAATGTTTTCGCTATCAATCCAAAGACGAAGCGAATACGGCGTCAAGACTTTCTCTGCCACGCCAGCAGATTATTCTCACGAGGAGAATGCAATTGGTCGCGCAAGTCTACGGTGGAGGTACATGGTTGAGAATTGAGATGAATGAATCCGACGGAGGCCGGAGTTGTTGTTGAGATCCGAACGCCGTCGCATGAGCCCCTAAATGTTCTTCACGAGCATTAGGCGAAGGTGGGGATAGCGTTGTTTGGCGCATTGCGTCGTGATAGGCCGGACAACGGCCAGGGCGGAAGCGGCGTTGCGGAAGATAAGCACCATCCCGGCTTCATGGACGATGTGCGGGTCATTGAAAAGCCATGGTCAGTATGCTGGTTGCCTACCAAGAAGCCAGCATTCTCTGTTTCTCTCTACTTATTAACGGTTGTATCGTCTCTCTTACATGAATGGTCATTTCGGTTGTGATGTCAACGGCGATCTAGAATGAGTACAATGGCCCCAAATCCTGCCGCCGAGCTACAGGCCGCAGACGCTGTCGAAGATGTATCGACAGCTGAGCTCGATTCCAACGAGAAGCAACATGAAATGAGCCAAGACAACAGCAGCAATGGAGACGACCAGGATAAAAAAGAAACCTCGGCAGGCTTCAAAGACTACATACGGATCTTCAGCTATGGCAACCGAGTCGACGCTCTACTTTACTCCGTCGCCTTCCTATGTGCAATAGGATCAGGCGCCACTCTGCCTCTGATGACCATCATCTTTGGCAACTTCACAACAAATTTCAACTCATATTCGACAGGTGGTTTTGATCCGGATTCCTTCACTGCCTCGGTCAACAAGTCGATTTTATACTTTGTCTATCTTTTTGTCGCTCGACTCGTGGTCTCCTACGTCGGAACTGTATGTGTGACGATCGGAGCTATTCGGACGACCAGGGCTATACGAAAGGCCTTTCTCGAGAGCACCTTACGGCAAGAAGTCTGGCATTTTGACAATGAGAGCAATGGCTCGATATCAACACAGGTTACGACCAGTGAGAACTACTAATAGCCCTAGTTATTGCTCTTGTTCGCTGACAATAGAAATTAGATGGCAACAGAATTCATCAAGGCATTGCAGAGAAATTGACATCTATCGTTCAAGGAGTGGCCATGTTCATCTCTGCCTTTGTTGTGGCCTTGAGTGTACAGTGGAAACTGTCGCTAATTACTATGACCACCATCCCTGCTATTTTTCTCGCAGTCGCCGTTTGCATTGCCGTGGACGCTAAATACGAAGACCAGTTGATCAAAATCTATTCCAGAGCTGCTGTACTGGCTCAAGAAGCCCTCAGCTCCATCAAAACTGTGCACGCATTCTGGGCTCACGACAAGTTAATCAACAAATATGACGACTATCTCGTAGCAGCGCATGCTGTGGGAAAGAAAAAGTCACCAGTCTATGGTGTCATGTTCTCAACAGAGTTTTTCCTCTCGTACTGTGGTACTGCACTTGCATTTTGGCAGGGAACGCGAATGTACCTGAGCGGCGAAATCCCAAACTCTGGCACAGTGCTCACCGTTGTTTTGTCAGTAGCAATTGGTGCAAGCTCAATGTCTACCATTGCCCCCCAAATTCAATCCATCACAAACGCAGCATCAGCTGCAGCTGAACTATTTTCCATCATCGACAAGCAAACTTTGCTGGATCCCCTCTCGCCAGCCGGCAAGCAGCCATCGTCATGCCAAGGACAAATCGAAATCAAGAACCTTGCATTTGCTTATCCTTCTCGCAAATCGGCCCAAGTTCTGCATGATCTTACTCTGTCTATTCCAGCTGGCAAGACGACAGCATTGGTCGGAGCAAGCGGATGCGGAAAATCGACTCTCATTGCTCTACTGGAGCGATGGTATCTACCCACAGCTGGTCAAATACTCTTGGATGGCGTTGACATTGCAGATTGCAATACAAAATGGCTTCGAAGTACTATCAGATTAGTGCAGCAAGAACCTGTGCTATTCCGTGGAACTGTTTTCGAAAATATCGCCAAAGGATTTGTTGGTGCACAAGCTGAACTTGATCATGAACGTCAAATGGAGCTGGTAATTGAAGCATGCAAATCAAGTAATGCGCACGACTTCATCCAGGAACTCCCCGAAGGCTACAACACTCAAGTTGGAGAAAGGGCTTCGATGCTCAGCGGAGGCCAAAAGCAGCGAATCGCTATCGCACGAAGCATCATTTCCGATCCAAAAGTTCTACTTCTTGATGAAGCCACGAGTGCCCTCGATCCACGGGCCGAGGGAATTGTTCAGGATGCTTTGAATCGTGTCTCTGCCAATAAGACAACCCTCGTAATTGCACACAAACTGGCTACTGTAAAATCTGCCGACCACATTGTGGTCATGTCCTATGGCAAAATCATGGAGCAAGGCAGCCACGAGGAACTCATCGCAAAAGATGGCCAATACGCAGCTCTCGTCCGCGCTCAGGATCTCGGCGGCAGTAAGACAGAGGAGTTCGAGTATAGCAAGGAGTCAGATGACATGGAACTCACTCCTGAGCTTTCCTTGAAAAGAACTCTTACATCTACAGGCAGCTTGGCTGCCAATGACCAAGCTAGAAGATTGGCGGCTGGAACTCTTGATTTGTCGCTTCTGCGTTGCATTTTCACTATGATGTTCGAGCAGAAAGATCTTTACAGGTGGTACGCTATCACTGTTTTCGCATGCCTGTTCCCAGGAGGCACATATGCGACACAAGCAGTACTCTTCTCGCGGTTGATTCGTGTCTTCACCCTGACAGGTCACGAAGCGCAGTCACAGGCTAACTTCTATGCGTTGATGCTGTTCATTGTGGCGTTGGCCAACTTTTTTGCCTATTTCACCATTGGATGGGCATGTAACACGGTAAGTGCTAATCATAACATGATGGAACGATTATTCAAACTAAACCCCTCTAGATCTCGCAGAAAATTACCCATAAGTATCGCAAGGAGATGGTTGCGCGCATATTGAACCTCGATCAAGACTTTTTTGACCGCCCAGAGAACTCGTCTGGAGCGCTGACGTCTCAACTATCATCAGTGCCAACTGCATTGCAAGAGCTGATCTCTGCAAACATATTTCTAATACTCATTGTCCTAATCAACCTGGTAGCATCTTGCACTCTCGCTATAGCATCTGGCTGGAAATTAGGCTTAGTCGTCGTCTTTGGTGGATTGCCAGTGCTTCTCGGAGCTGGTATTGCCCGGATACGACTGGAGCAGAAGTTTGAAAACGATGCTGGAAAGGAATTTGCAGACAGTGCTGCCCTCGCGACTGAAGCAGTAACTTCGATCAGGACTGTTGCATCTTTAACTCTAGAGAGACAAATCTGTGATGAGTACAACAGAACTCTCGATGGAGTTGTGAAATCCGCATTCCGGACAACTTTGTTCACCATGATTGGTTATGCTTTGTCGCAGTCTCTGGACTTCCTTATCATGGCTCTTGGTTTCTGGTACGGCTCACGACTGATTGTACGTGGAGAGTACACCGTTACACAATTCTTCGTGGTGTTCATCGCCGTAGTATTCGGAGGCCAAGCAGCCGCTCAGTTCTTTGGATATTCTACATCAATAACCAAGGCTCGCGGAGCAGCCAATTATATTCTTTGGCTTCGCACTCTGGCCACCAGCATCGGAGAGAATGCCGAAAATAAAGATAATGGACCGTCTGGAGATGGCGAGATCGGCATAGAGAATTTGGAATTCAGGTACAAGCAACGGGACGCATCGCGTGTATTGAGAGGAATCTCCATGAATATCAAACCAGGCTCATATGCAGCTTGCGTAGGACCTTCCGGATGTGGAAAGAGCACTCTGGTTTCTCTTCTGGAACGCTTTTATGACCCTACTCATGGCCAGATAACATTGGGAGCCGAGAATATAACCTCAATGTCTCCACGGCTGTACCGAAATTACATGTCCCTGGTCCAACAAGAGCCCACGCTGTACCAAGGCTCTGTTCGCGAGAACATCTCACTTGGTCTAGACTACGAACCCTCAGACGAAGAACTCTTTGAAGCCTGCCGCCAAGCCAACGCCTTCGACTTCGTCTCATCCCTCCCCGAAGGCCTCACCACTCCCTGCGGAACCAAAGGCCTTCAATTCTCCGGCGGCCAACGCCAAAGAATCGCCATCGCGCGCGCCCTCATTCGCAAACCGCGTTTGCTGCTTCTAGACGAAGCCACGTCCGCGCTCGACACGCAAAGCGAGCGAGTCGTCCAACAGACGCTTGACGCCGCTGCGTCGAGTCGAACGACCATCGCCGTCGCCCATCGCCTCAGTACGATTCGTCACGCAGATGTCATTTTCGTTTTTGCCGATGGGAGGATTGCGGAACAGGGCACGCATGAGGAGTTGCAGCGACTTAGAGGGCGGTACTATGAAATGTGTCTTGCTCAATCGCTGGATAAGGCTTGAGTATTCTTTAGATAAGGCTTGAGTGGAAGCATGGTTCGTATAGATGTTACTGTTCGATTTTTGATGCTTTCTAGGCATCAATTTAGTAGTTATTTTCATTCAACTCTACTGTGTGTATTTCTCTTCTAGTGAATACTACATCTTTTCTTGGTGACATTTCTTTCAGTTACATTGACTCATCCCAACTCGGCATCCACCATTGCCATAGCACGTATAAGTCTGTCCCAATTTGTTCATCAATGTCTTTGAAGAGCTCCGCAGAGACAGTCTCATGGCAATACGAGAAATTCCACGAAGAAGCAACATTTCAACCAGGAAACGGCAGTAAATTTAAAAAAAATTTATATAAGTGACATCATTCATCAATTCGTAATCCCCATAAGAACCTGAATACAATTCTGAAGACGTCCGGACGATTCGAGGAGAATCTCCGACTCGGCCGTACAGAAATCGTCGGAAAGCATTTGCAAGATGGCAATACATCCCTCGGGGTTCATAAGAGGCACCAAGCGATCCGGGTCATCCAGGACAGCGCATTTTGAGATGTATTGACATGCGGCGGATTGGACGTTTGCTGTCGATGGGGCTACGATGGTTGACGTTGTTCCTGATCGAAGGTTCAGCGCATATTGATAGCCCCATAGAGTGAGACCTGCAAGGTGCAGAGCCCATGGTCGGTAGATTGACGGATCTGCACGGCAGGCATATTTCGTTTTCGTTGGTGCTGCTGATGTGGCTAAAGCCACAGAAGGTCGAACCAGTGTCTCATGTAGGAGCTTGAAAGCATGTGATACGGCAAGTCTGGCCATGGGAGTGTCGGCCCAGACTTTTGCTCGCTGGACAACATTGTTGTAGTCGCGCTCCGACACCTTTCTCCCCAAAAGCCTCTTTGATCCAGCTAGGATCTGACTGTCGATAATATCAGAGTGCATTGTGATATATGCTAAATGATATAGCACAGTAGGATCATTGTTGATCTCCGGGCCCGTTAGAGAAGCGTTACTTCGATGTGACCTGTTTCCAAGAGCTTCTTCAAAACTTTGCCGCCAGTGCCCGAATGCATTGAGGAGTAAAGTTCGCCAGCGTTCCTGTTCGCGTGGCGACGGGACATTTTCTAGGAATTGCAGGTGTTTGTCTCTGCGATTGATATGATATCCGACACTGAGTAGCCCTGCAACTAATATCAACCGAGCATTTTGATGCGATTGAACGTCATGGCCATGGAGACACTTTTTGAGTCCGTCCAAAAACATTAGAGGCTTGATGTTGTACATCGAAAAAGTTTGATCAAGTCGACGCACATCTTCGGGACTTCGTGCAGTCCACAAGCTCTCATCGCATGGAAGCGGAAGACGAATCTCGTATGGCAATAGACCACTTTCGTGGCCGAAGAGAACAGCGTGTAGAGTGTCCTATTTTTAATTAGGTTCGTTGATTCAAAGTCAGAGGCAAGACACATACCATCTGGAAGGCTGAAAACACCACTCGGACCATCGATTCGTTTCTGGCCCAATGTCGCCACCATCTCATATTTTCAGACATGACAGCGGGTGATTTTCCTATTTGATCTACAACTGGTGTAGTTGCTCGCGTTGGAAACTCACTTGTTGGAGAATCGCTACCAGAGTGTCCAACCAGCGGACTGCCTCTGCGAAGAAGTGTAAGGGTTGATGCGTGATGTATGTGAGCGCGCTCGTGCAGACGTCGACTTGAGAACATCTTTTCGTAAAGCTCGAGAAGCAATAAAGCCTGTGCCACCCATAATTGTACCGGAGGCTGAGCGTCATCGTCGGTAAAGATGTCCCATCTCAGATTAGTTGCGATAAGGTCTGCAAAATCTCGGTAGTCCTGGAGGACGCCCTGAGGATTGATTCTCACCAGCTGAGATGACCCTAATGCAATCATAGCCAGCAGGAGTAGTGGGTTGCTTTCGTCACAATTGAATGTTCCTTGATGGATAATTGGCATCTGTCTCGAAACTTCTCTCCAAAAGGCTGAAATGCAGTTCTGAAGCACGATGATTGTAACATTCGGCCAGTTTTCAGCCGATTGATGGAAGAGGCTATCTTCGCGAGTGTATACTCCGAGATTTACAGCTCTCTTTTTGTTAATGTATGCTGTAAGTTTGTCCACTATCTGATCTCTTCGATTTTGCGAAATATTTAGATGTCCTTCTTCTTCAAAGGTGCTTGTAGGAATCTCCGTCATGGAACTTGATCTTTCGAAGCTGTTGTAATTGTACGATTGCTGAGGGCTAACCATGGGAGGTACGTTTTCAAAACTCCAAAAGTCAGTAGGAGTGTAATATTCAAGTCCAATATCGAAAGGAAGATTGGTGAGATCAAATTCGGGGTCTTGAGAGCCAGGGCTATCAAATAACCAAGCAGCAAAGCCGTCCGTGGACTGCTGATTCGATGCCATCAAGTTGTTGCTCAGTCCTGCATAAGGCGCAGACCAGTTCGTTTGCGCCGCTGCAGAGAATGCATCTCCAAGAGATCCACCTGCCTGAGAAATTGACTCTGATCTCGTTTGGCCGTAGTTACCTCCGATCATGGAATTTGGTGTGGCCAGTGGCTGCGAAAAAATGCCTGTGGAAAACGATCCGGTAGCATTGGAGTTATTTCGGGTATGGGAGCCTGGTGCCGGGAGGTCCAAGCCGGTAGTTATTGCTGTAATGTTTGATAAGGCCTCTTCAGATCCATTGACGCTTTCAGTGCCGAGAGTGCTGTCGCGAGCAGTTGCCGGAGGAGCAGAGAGGTCATCTACAGCCATCTCGCCGTGTTTTCGGGTATGCCTGGCATAGAGATCCGGTCTGACAAAGGTCGAGTCACACTTCTCACAGCTGAATATTTGTTGGGGATTGTGGTTCAACTGGTGGCGAGACAAATGCTCCGCGCGGCTGTATCTTTTTTCGCACTGGGAACACTGGAAACGTTTTGGCGCATTCTTTCGACTGGCGCGCTGGCGTTTCGCCGGACGAGACGTCTCGGCGTCGCTCATGTTGTGAGCTCCCACCGATACACTTGGCCGTCTGTGGTGTACGCGTTGATTTCAATTCACACCAGACGCTGCGAACTAGCGAGAGTTGCAGGTGGAGTGCAGTGCCGCTCTCTCCACGTGCTTCCCCGCTCGGCGCGCAAACGCCACCAAATATTGGACGTGCGGTGGCATCGTAGAGATGTTGGGTGACCCCCACAGCGGCGGCAAAAGTCGAAGTTGCCCGGTAGATGAAGCAAGACATTGCAATAAAAGACGATGAGTTAAAGCATATCGCGTTCCCTAACGGTATCTATGTCTGCATCATTGAAGACTCTTCTCAAGATCCATCATTTCTGCGAAACCAGACTCAATCTCTGCCTGGGCTGTCTTCTCAGGCAACGCCGTTGGCTGACGAGGGAGGCCACCATATCCAAAGTACTTCTCCAATCCGACTTTAACCGCCACGAAGCCACCTTTAATAGCGACCCAATCACCATGGGCCAATACAGACTGCATTGCTTGTGCTTGTTTGATCTTCCCATCAACGTAAAGCTGGTGAGTCTGCACGTTGGCCTTCGGGCTCAAATTGGCCAATCCCGCAATGACTCCGTGACCACCTGCAACCAATGTTTGAAGGAGGAAGTCAGATGAGCCGCCCATAGTCAAAAAGTTCAATTCAGATGTGGCAGCCGCCACTCTGGACAACTTTCCTGTATTTCCGCATGTGAGCTTTACTCCGACAATGTTTGGATGTTTGGCTAACTCGATTATGATATCGGAGTTAAGGTCAAGTCCAGATCTAGCAAGATGTTAGAGATGCCAAGATCTGATTTATTGATTGAAGAAGGTTCATAATTACTGCACGGCCGGAAAGTTGTAGATCAGTAAGGGAATTGGCGAAGCATCGGCGACGTTTCTGAAGTGGTCCATGATTTGCTTGGACGACAAAAGCGAGCTGTAATAGCTCGGAGGAAGAACCAAAGCAAACTCAGCACCGCTACCTGCAGCATCTTTGCAGAGTCTAATCACTTCTCTCGTCGAATGGGCGCCGCATCCAGCAACGACTCGTACTTCTCTATGGCCACTTGCGTCCAGTGCCTCTCGAGTAGCTCGGGTAATTGCAATTCGCTCCTCATGGCTGAGGTGCACAGCTTCGCCATTGCTTCCATGCGTTACAATCCCTTTGATGCCTGTGTTTCCAAGTCGAGTGGCATGCTTCTTTGTCGTTGCGATATCGACCTCTTCGCCTTCCTTGAAGAAAGCGACGGTAGGTACATAAATGCCAGGCTCAAGGGAACGGTGCTGACCGTGAGAAGAACGCCCGTTCACTTCAGAAGCTACTGAATTTGCCATGTTGATTCCGGATAAGAATGAAAAGTGGAAAGAAACGATAAATATGTGCTGTTGGTAGGTAACGCTCGAGTAGTTGAAGGGTGGACGATGCTATGGTTGTTTTCTCGTCGAAGCCCCCCAAATTGCTACTCCATACTCCACAATGCCATCGCCGAACCATCGCGAATTCCGCATACTTGAGTTGCCACCCGCAACTAAGGCTATGTTTTGTATACTTGAGCTAATGTTTTTGGCTACTTAATTGTTATTACAAACTGTTTGAAGAGTGATAATTGACAAATTGACCCTCCGTCTATAGTCGTCGGATGGATCCCATCGACCAACGGGGATTCGTTTCAGAACTATTGCATGCATCGGTTATGTGCATATATATACAATCTGAAACTATCAGAAATTGATACCCTTGCCTTCCAAGTGGCTTGATAGCGATGAGATCAATTTACCACCACCTGGGCCCTTTTTGAACAGTAACAAGAGGAGCAATGCTGATGATAGATCTAGACTGGGGAGATTTTGAGGGGAAAAAAACGTGCCGTGTCCTTCACAGGCCGAAACTGGCACCTTGTCAAGACCTGATCTTAATAAATTTAATGCTTGAAGAGACATAGAATCGTAAATGCTTTACTAATTCTTCATCTTCGCGCCACTATTTTGTGAGCGCTGTCGGCCAACGAGCGTCCGTGGGGGTCACATCATGCCCCAAGCCCCACAACATCAGCCGTGGGGATAGAGCAACCGACTTCGGCAATCGATATAATATTATGTTCAAAACGAAACAGGTATCTAGTTCGATACCCGTATACATTGTCATTCAGCCAGCCTGAACACAACGTCGTTTGATTTGCTACTCATGTACAGTGACCACCCTTTTGGGTTGAGTTGAGGCTCCAAGAATCGATGAGGTCCAATGTGGAAAACGACAGGCCAAATTTATTTGCTGCTTTGTTTGAAGCAACTATATTTCAACTAGTGTCAGATCTCCAAGCTCAAAATTAAAACAAGGTGGCAAAGAATGACCCGAGAATTCTGTACACACACTCGACTGTACGATACCAAGTCGTGGCTTGGATCATGTAGTGATGCCTTGCAGATTAAGAAAGGCCTTGGATCCGTAATTATCCAAGCCCTGCGGTTGTGGCGTTGGTTTAAAAGACGAGCTGGCAAATGGGTTGTTCAAGATATCCAGATCACCGGCGGTATTTTTACAGCAAAAAGTTGGATGCAGATGTTCGTAGGCCATTATAAGTCAGTATCATTATTTGATATCTAATAAAGAAGTTGAAGGAGCTGGGTCTCGATTTATTCGTGATTTGAATGATCTGCGCGTCCGCTATTGCCGTGGACCAGCGTCTGACAATGGCAAAAAGGTAGATCAACCATAGATAAAGCCGGCAATGTTTTTGGACTCCCAAATGGAGATTGGATGAGACTTATTTGTTGCTCTCGTGGATCTGTTCGAAGCGGGGCGGTGCTCCTAGGAGTCCTGCAAAGGTGAGAGTCGTTCGCAATGTTGTTGGCTCATCGGTGATGTTCGCATAGGCCAAGTCCGCCAAAAGTACCACACCGAGTCCCTGCAACACAAGCCATCCCATGACCCGCGGTGTAGGCGGTGGCGTTCGCTGCAAGCCCAAGAACGTGCGTCGCTGGATTAATGGACGGCCGCCAGTAGGGCGAATCCAACGGTTTTGGTAAGGGGCCATGATTGCGATATCTGAGGTATTGTTTTCAGCTATGATGACAGATGACTACATCAAAGCCCGTGATGCCTGAGAATGCAGAGAAGCTGTGGGTTGGCCAGAGCCCGTTCGACCCAATGAAGCGGAGATGGTGTGTTGTACACAAAATCAACGAAGTAGTCAGGCGAAGCAGAGACACGCTCTCTGGACCGTGCTCGCCACTCCAGCCGTTGGCGCCATACCGTTTCTGCGATTAGCCGACACATCTTTTCTGAGTCTCAGAAGACATTTCCATTGGCTCTGCTAATAATTTCATCAAGCTTGAATTTCCAACTCTATCACAAATACTCAATTTTCGTGCGCACGCATATGTGACGGAATGTGTGTCGAAAACGTTGAAACCCCCGCAAGACCGCAAGCAAACAGTGGGCAGAACCTTCGTAATCATCCTCGGGCCCCTCTTAAGTCTGTACCATAGTTGGGATAGGTTTAATATAAGTATCGATAACCTGTTCATATTGCGAACTTTCAACCAAAGTAAGCCAAAGAATTCACGGGTTCAAGACGATGACGAACAACCATGGATATTCATCTAGTTTTCAAGTCCCCATCTCGAGTTAAAAGAATAGTATTTCCAAGTTGATTACATTACTCTACATGGGTGTGGACATGGAGCCCATTTGAGCTGATCCAAACTATTTAAAAAAAACTTTTTTGCTCATTACTATGTATCCATTAGTACTTCATACATGCTTCACCGTTGGACGGATGCCCACTATTCTACAGTGTTCTTTCGATGCGCAGCATGCTATGGGTTGGTCAGATAGCTTCATGCTGTGCATCGTGGAGATGTTCTGGAGCAAGCTTGAGGCCTCGCCGCTCATTCGCTCAATTCACGAATTCCAATTTCTAGTCATTGCTTGACCCTGTGTTGAGATGCGGCCCGAGGATTCGACAGCGTTTTGGTCATTTGGTAAGACATCTCAATAAAGGCTTGGTCAATCAGAGAGATCAATTTCCAGATCTGCTCCAATATGGGTTTGAGGATGACTGATCGTTCGCTGCCATAGTAGCAGTCCGCACTCGTTCTCTCCACGGTGGCAATCACCCAGCTAGTCCACCTCTGAACAAAATTCGACACTGGACCACGAGACCAATCTGCGGCCTGATTACTTCGAGGGAAATCAACACCTGGACCGCGGCCGCCAGGACATTCCGCGATTTGGCATAGAGCATCCCAATTTGCTTCGCTGCTGCTGTCAATGACTAGTTCAGCGTATCGATGCGGTTGATCCCGAAAGAAAGCTCTAACATTTGCTGTATGGTTCCTGTAAGATTGCAATACAATTTCTTCATTGCCGTCAACTTCTTCTGCGCCATAGAAGTACTTGTAGGGCAACCAGGGTCCCCGGGAAACGTGCGTCCGCATACTGCGAAGCCACGTCTGTTCATCCTTGCGCAAACTCAACAAGAACTTAGCATCCGGATACAAGGATGCCATCTGCTGGTACATCAATGGCCACGGCAAATCTTCGAGAGCATCATAATATCGAGTTTGCGAGATCAGACCATCATGATCTCCATTCGCCCAAGTGTGAACAAGCTGACGACTGCGAACATTTTTCCAGCCAAGGCGTTTGTAACCCAGCAGATCCAAAGCATCACCGATAGATGTTGTTCCGGTCTTGGAGAGTCCTATGATGAAGACTTTAGATCTTAGAGATGGGGCCGGCACTTCGAAAGAGTTGGCGATGAAAATCGTGATAGCTGCCACCAAGATAGGAAAAAATAATCCCAAGTACCGCATCGCAGTTGGCTTCCTGTTTACGCGTTGATAACGCCGTCGTCGCGTGGGCAAAAGTTTGATGGGAGGCCCATTTAGATGTAGGAAAGCAGTGTCCATGGCAAGTTGAAATCAAAGGAGATTCGTAAGGCGACCGCGCGTCCCTCGTCCGGTTTGGCAATATAACTTCGTACACACCACCCCCGAAGACATGTGAGCTTGCGAAGACGAACAATATGCGGAGATAAGGCCGGTTGATGCGATGGTCAGATGCGTTGCACGAGGTTGATGCCCTAGCGAGTCGCTGTCGTCCATTCTTCTTCCCACGTCTCCCGGTTCGCGGCCACACATTGGCCAAGCACGAGCCGCTAACCGACTTGGCACATGGCAATGCGATATGCGATACGCCGGCAGCGACATTCGAAAAATCACTTGGCTTGTCTTGGATGTGCAGCTTTCGGCGTATTAATTATTAAACGCGAAAATCGCTCAACTCGCGACTCCTCTGGTGCTTTGCCATGTGCCGCAGCTTAGGATTAGGTGCGATGTGTGGCGCTGGACGCATCCTGGGGCGCCACGTTTTTACTCATCCACATCGAGATTGTTCGACAAGTCCATTTAGCTTCCAAGACCAGGGTCAATGTTAACTTCCAATCGTAAGTTATCTTGAATTAATCTTCCATCGGTAAGGGGTCAGACTTCTATGTGATTAATGCTGCAGGAATATGCACCGCAGGGTTTAACAAACTCGAAGCTAAGGTAACGCAAGGTGGTAAATAAGGTTACATATAATCGCGATTGCCGATTTTGGCGATGCGCGATGGTGATGTCACGAATTGCGACTTGTTCATCTCGTCCATTATTCAGTGCAACGACGCCGCACTTCCATGCGAACTAAACACCTCATGGCAGTATTTCCTGAACCTTTCTGAGCATAGAATATGCCTCCCTTCGTCCCGCGGACACGCAAACGCTCTCCCTCACCTGCGCCTTATCCTCCTTCCAAGCGAAGGAGCACCGCGAAACCCACGCCACGAGCGAGACCGACTCTCTTTGAAGCCGCCGACGCGTCACATAACTCATCAACCAGAACTGTTGAGGAATCTAGGAAGCTGCTACATAGCCTAAATGACGACGATGACACTTCACTCAGCGAAGCTAATAGCGACGAATTCGAGGATGTCTTCCCTGCGAACAAGCAAAAGACGGCGGATAACGACCAGGAAGAAGACGATGAAGATATGGACTGGGAGGATGCGATACAAGCTGACTCGTCTGCTTATGCCACATCCGGCTTTCCCGTAGATCATGTGGAAGACACGATTGGTGATGTTTCAATATCAGTAGACGAGAACAACATGGCTTATGAAGAGCAGACTATTTCTGCAGGAATAACAAAAAAAGGACCATCGAAACGTGAGCGCCAAGCACGCATCAACTCTCATTGTCTTCATGTTCAAGCTTTACTATGGCACAACAGCGTGCGAAATGCCTGGCTAAATGACCAGGAGCTGCAAAAGATACTTACAGATGCACTATCGGAAGGCGTGAAACGAGAAGTTACGAGATGGAGAGAAGCAATGGGTATGCTAACGCATGAAGAGCTCGAGGCGAAGAAGCGCCAAGCTGCGGCCAAAAACAAGAGTCGAAGAGGGCGGGAGGGCAAGAGCAAGAGTCTTGGGAGAGATTGGAATTATTCAGCGCAACATCTTGAGCCAGGAGTACCCAATCTCAGTGGTGGGGATCCATTACTGAGGCTTCTCAAAGTTCTGGCGGCATACTGGCGGAAACGCTTCGTAGTAACCGCACCTGGCTTAAGAAAGCAAGGTTACAAATCCCTTCCACGACTGAGGGAGGAAATAAAAGCGTGGCAGAAGAATATGAAGGATGTAGAGGAACACGGAGAGCGTATAGAAAACAAGGACGAGCTCCGCAAGCTCGCTAGGGAGATGGAAGGCTCTCGAGATGTTGGCGCTCAGCTGTTTGTTGCGCTGCTTCGAGGCCTTGGGCTTGAAACTCGCATGGTAGCAAACTTGCAACCTGTGGGATTCGGTTGGAGCAAATCAGAGGAAGCCGACCCGAAGAAGCAAAGGAAAAAAGCGGGCGAAACTGAAATTCGTCCCGAAATCAACAATACTCCAAAGCTTTCAGCTCCTCAAAGCAACTCGGACGAAACGGTATTGACACCTGCCCCGAGAAGAACAGCACACATCAACCGAAACGAAACTATCAATCTGGAAGATTCGGATAGCTCACTTGAGAGTGTTCCGACTGATCGAGAAGTAATTAGAATTGACGATGATGATGACGACGAGTCTGTGGTGGATATTACACCAAGCAAGCCGAAACGAAAACAAGCAAAACCTTTCGACCGTGATCTAGCATTTCCAAACTACTGGATTGAGGTCTGTTCTTCAGTATCCAATAAGTATATCCCCGTTGATCCAATGGTGCTTTCAACGATTGGTTCGCAGGATGAACTTGTCCAGACTTTCGAACCTAGAGGCTCGAAAGCCGAGAAAGCCAGGCAAGTTATGTGTTACACCATTGCTTTTTCTTCAGATGGTTCTGCAAAGGATGTTACTGTCCGATATTTGAAAAGGCATCAGCTGCCGGGGAAAACGAAGGGCATGCGTATGCCGGTCGAAAAAGTTCCCGTGTACACGCGAAAAGGAAAGGTGAAGAAATATGAGACCTATGATTGGTTCCGAACCGTCATTTCCTTGTATGACCGGCCAAACCACAAACGCACAGCAGCAGACGATCTCGAAGAGCAGACGGATCTGAAACCATTCAAACCTGCCAATGAAGCGAAAGAAGTCGAGAAGGAAAGCTTACAATTTTACAAACAATCCGCCGACTTCGCACTCGAGATCCACCTCCGTCGAGAAGAAGCCATTATTCCTGGCGCTGAGCCAGTAAAAACCTTCATTGCAGGCAAGGGTGACAAAGCAAAAGAACATCCAGTCTACCGCCGCTCCGACATTGTAACATGCAAAACGGTAGAGTCTTGGCACAAAGAAGGCCGCGAACTGAAACCGGGCGAACAAGCAATGAAACTCGTACCTGTGCGAGCCGTAACTTTAGTTCGCAAACGTGAAATAGAAGATGCACAGCGGGAAACAGGCGAAAAGCTCAAGCAGGGGCTCTATAGCCGCGACCAAACAGACTGGATCATCCCACCTCCCATCCAAGACGGCGTTATTCCGAAGAATGCGTTTGGTAATATGGATGTCTACGTCCCGACTATGGTCCCACAGGGCGCAGTACATCTTCCCTTGAAAGGCTCCGCGAAAATCTGTCGCAAGCTTGATATCGACTATGCCGAAGCATGCACAGGCTTTGAATTCGGAAACCAGCGCGCTGTCCCTGTTATCACTGGCGTCGTCGTTGCCGAAGAACACGAAATTCTTGTGCGTGATGCGTGGAAAGCTTATAAGGCCGAAGAGAAACGAAAGGAGGATACGAAGCGCCGTGAATTGAGTCTCAAGACGTGGCGTAAGATGGTGCTTGGCTTGAGGGTCATTCAACGTATGCAAGATGAATATCAGATTTCTGGAGAGCAGGGCGATGAGGTGAATCCTTTCGTGGCCAGAGCGAAGAATCGTGGCTCACCAATGGCGGATGTCAATGGACTGGGCGCTGGTGGTTTTTTCCCGCCCGGCTACGAGGAGGAAGAGGCACCACAGGCCGCTAATAGTACCTATCAGCGACAGACTGACGAAATTAATGGCGACAACGATGATAACACTGAAGGAGGCGGCTTTTTAGTCAACGAAGATGAGGTGGACGAGAACGTGGCACCTGACTCTGGCGGTTTTCTCGTTGGGGAGGACGGCGAAGAGGCAGCTGACCTTCCTTTGAGCAATTCCCACGCACGAAGCATCGCGCCTGTTTCACTACAGGCGATGCACAAGACGAGGAACAGTTCTGTGACCAAGGACTCCGATGATGCGACGGATTTGTCCGACGAGCTCAGCGCGGATCAGGACTCTGCTAGTAAACCTATAGCCAAGCGCGGTTCGAAGACAACAAGACGAGCGCCATCGACGAGAGCAAAGCCAAAGTCTACGCAGAGAAAGAAAGTGACGCCTCGCAAGAGCCATTATTTTGATAGAGAAGACGACGATGGGTCAGATGATATCAATCCCAGCGAAGACAACCCTAATTCAGATGGCGATAGCGATGGAGACGAAGAGGTTATACAGCCTAGGCGCACGACAGCAAGGACTTGGACGAAGCGCTGAAACGCAACTTTTGAAAGGAAATGCACTTGCTCTAAACCGATGTTGCAATACCAATATGTAATATATGATACCCGAGCATTTGATAGCTTTATCGTAAATGTAGGATACGGTGACCAATAGTATTTCAACATTGTGCAAAACGCTACAGTATTAAATCTTCAGTAGAGCGAAAGCACAATCGCCGCAGCGAAGGGGCCTACTGCTCAGCAGACTCTATGTTCGTTAACGTGTTTCCGAGATGGAGTAAAGTTGACTCGAGACGGGAACGGAGGCGGACTTGGAACAGCGGCAGGCAAACGTGGCGCAGAGTGACGATTCGCGTGGATGCCTCCAGAAAGCCGTCGACGTCTTGTCACAATATCAACGCCACAGCTATCTTTGCCCTTGTTTCCATTGCCTAAACGATTTTCAGCATCCAAACAAAATGGAAGTACAACTATATGTTTATGACCTCACGCATGGCATGGCACGATCCATGTCACGGCCACTGCTCGGCATTCAGATTGACGCTGTTTATCACACCTCGCTGGTCTTCGGCAACATTGAGTATTTCTTCGGCGCAGGCATACAAACCTGCCGACCGGGACTTTCTCACCACGGCGAACCAATGGACAAAATCAAGATGGGCGTCACTCATCTACCCATCGAGACAATTCTGGAGTACTTGGACAGCTTGAAGCAGATTTACACGCCCGAAAGCTACGACTTGTTCGCCCATAATTGCAACAACTTTACAAATGACTTTGGCATGTTTCTTGTCGGCAAAGGTATTCCGGATCATATTACTGGTCTCCCTAGACGAGTGCTGGATACACCCTTTGGCCAAATGTTGAAGCCTCAGCTCGATGCGAGCATGCGAGCGGTTACCCAGGCACCTGTTCCAGAGCAGAGCATCCCGAAATCGAATGGAGTGGCATCGTCACAAACTCTTCAATCTACTCCTTCTTCTTCTGCAAATCGCAACTCAGCAAATTCGGTTTCGCCATACGGTCAAGTGATCAATGTCACCAGCCTGAGTAGTTTGGAAACCCATCTGAAAACAGCGTCATCAACAGCTGCAACCATTTTCTTCACGTCCTCTACTTGCGCACCCTGTAAACTTGCCTACCCAACTTTCGACATTCTGGCCGAAGACCACCCAAATGCGCTCTTCATAAAAATAGACATAAATGTGGCTCACGAAATAGCCTCTCGATACCAGATTCGTGCCACCCCAACTTTCATGACGTTTTGTAAAAGTAACAAGTCAGAAGAGTGGCAAGGCGCTGATCCATCAGTCTTAAAAGCGAATGTTGAGCGGCTGTTGCAACAGACATTCCCTCCTCACCCCCACTCACTAATAAAGGCTCCAACATTCCAAGTCGGATCAATGAAGCCTGTTACATTCACCAAGATACCCCCGCTGGACAAGCTCATGGCTAAGCTGGGACCGGCTGGTAAACAGCCAGAGTTAACAGATCTGAAATCATTCATCGAGAAGCGAGCTTCTGGAGATCGAATGGATGCACCGCTGCCAAATCTCCATAATATTGGCCAAGCATTCCGGACAAAGATCTTCACTCTCCCTAGTGAAGTACGATTCGCGGCAATAGATCTACTGAGATGTGGTATGGTTGACTCCCGAGTAAGCGGCTTCTTTGCTGCAGAGTCAGGGACTTCAACCATCCCATTGTTGCTTAACCAGCTGCAAGAGCTCCAGGACTGTCCGCACAATTTGCGGTTAGTCACGATCCATCTTGCAGCAAACATCTTCACCTCTCCACTATACATTACCGAGTTACTAAAGCAGGGAAACACGCTGGCCCCTTTGCTCGTTCAAGTCATAGCTTCTTCTCTCCTCGACAATGCTCACCCAACAACACGAGTAGCCGCCGCATCTCTCGCCTTCAATCTATCGGTAGCAAACTATCGAGTCCGAAGGGAAGAAAACCGTGAAGCACTCTCCGAAGAGGTCCAACTCGAATTTGCTGCTGCACTCCTAGAAACTCTATCTACGGAAGAGAGTGCAGATGCCACCAAAGCACTTTTGCTCGCATTTGGATATTTGGTGTATTATAGTCCGGTTGATGGAGAATTGAAGAGTTTGTGCCAGGCTTTGGATGCTGCGAAGACTGTCAGAGACAGTAAAGGCCAGGCGGCTCTTGCGAAAGAGGTTGCCAGTTTGTGCGATTAGACGTTTAAATAATACATTCTGGAATCGTTTTAGTCACATCTCATTGAAACAATCGACTGCACGATCCGTTTTCTAGAACCATTCATATGCCTTCATCGGGTTGGCCGGAATGTTCGCGACCAGCTCAACGAGAGTGGAAAGTCTCAAAGAGACTGAATCCATGGTTTCATGGCTGCGATAAATTCAAATTCAAATGAAGACAAGGAAGGACGTCTTTCATTGGTGTGGGATAGAAAATGAAGCTAAAATAACATCAGGCAACATTGAGGCTATGCAAAGAACGCTGGCCCCGCCACATATTAAATCCAACATTCTGCGCTCACTTTTACCATCTCTCATTGTTTCATCTCTTACAATGGCGAATTCCACAGAACAACACCAGAAACCACCACCGTTGAACTTCAAGTACGACAGCAACGTCGCCAAATTCGCGGTTTCGCAAAAAGCCTATCTAGCCACACACTCAGATGGAACATTTGACCACATCGCCACAGGATCACTCGTCCTAGTTACCACAGCTACATCTGCGCCGCGCATTCTTCTCCTCCAGCGCGCAGCCAGCGATTCCCATCCAAATAAATGGGAACCTCCGGGTGGTGCCTGCGATGATGAAGACGAGACGATCCTTTATGGAGCTGCTCGCGAGCTTTGGGAGGAAGCGGGTCTGGTGGCTACTTTCATCTCTGGACCGGTCGGAGAGCCGAATTTTTTCACGACGAGAAATGGTCGCAACGTGTGTCGATTCCATTTTGCTGTGGGTGTGGACAGCTATGCGGGCGTTTTGCCTGCTGTGCAGCTGGACCCTAACGAGCATCAATCATTTGTTTGGGCAAGTGAAGATGAAGTCAAGGCGAGGAAAGTCGGGGGTGTGGAATTGGAGTTTACAAGGGATAATGTTGAGCAAACGGTTCATCAAGCGTTTGTTGATTTCCACGCCAGAAAATAAAAGACATGAACATATTTCACTTAAAGTCAAATATGATAGAGCTTTTACGTGAATTAGGTTGTGCTCTTTGAAATCATCTCCGACATAGAACGCTACATTGCTCTTGATGTATTTCCAAGGTTCTAGTCGTTTGACATTTAGTTTCACAATTGTTACCAGTTAAAAGTACATTGTGTAAAGAATCTAGGTACAGTACCGTCATTCCTTCTGATTGTCCATTTTGATTTCTCCGCGTACTTCACGCTTCCCTGGCTCGGGTTGGTCTTTCACCAGCACCCATGTCCGACATCACGACACGCACCACAGCGAGAACATGGAAGTTTCATTATCGGATCATCTCGTCGACTCATAACGCCACATGATAACGCCGACTTGCATCCCAATCCCTATTCAATATGCGAAACGCCACACAAGCCCGAACTCCCACCCAAAATGCTGGAATATTCAGACCGTAGTCCAAAATCGATGGCAACAATCACGAAGTTCATCAAATCAGTCAAGTTCGTGTCTTTTCTTACATTTGAGTAGGCATCCACCGTCAAGTGAATACTTATGAATCATAATGAATGACCCCGCATGCATCCACCACCTTCCATCTTCAGCTTTTGCAAAAGCGAAATGGCTTGACTGAAACCCCACTGCAAGCCATCGGTATTAAACAGAGTGTTCCTTTATCCGCAACAAAAGATCGACCATATTTTTCATTCTCCAGTTCAACTCCCCACCCATCATCCATCATGTTCGGCAAAAACGCAGCAGAGGACTTTCTCCACGAAATACCCACTCTTCCCGAAACCGAATTCTGCATTTACGGCACAGTAAGAAGCGAGCCAAAAGATCAGGCATGAACCTTTAAGAAGATCAAATCTGACGAAAATAAAGGTGCATGCTCATCCAGAACACGCCGATGCGCTGGAAAAAGCCTACGAACAAACGACGCGCATTGCGCTGACGGAGCCTGGTTGCGTGTACTACTGCCTCACACGCGATGAGCAAGAGCCGCATATTTTTTATTTTTTTGAAAGGTATCGAGGCCGCAAGGCGTTTGAGGAACATGTTGTTGGGCCTTTTCAAGAGGAGATTCAGAGGTATATTCTTGGCGTCAAAGCGAAGTTTGGAAGGGCTATTCTGCCGGCACCGGAGAGCAAATAAGGAGCTTGTTATGGAAAGTATGAGAGCGCGCGGGAATCTAGATAGTTAATCGCCATGCTGTTTCTCAAAGATTGTTTTGGTTCTGTTCGCTACTGCTGCTGATTATTTCGCCTCCTTCATATATGGCCCGACCCTGAGGAAACCAGTCCATTCGCCAGGCAGAATAAGTAATACACGCTGTATATATTAATCGTAGCATTTCAATCTATCAATCCTCATGAAAAAAAGGAGTCTTCAAATACTCTCTAGCAAGTCGAAAAGAACCCCAGCTCCAAAATCTCACTTGGCTGAATCGCATCAAACTACCCGACGGTTCGAGAGCAGCGAGGAAATGGGGGGGTTTCGGCGCAACTTTCGTCGCCATTGTTACTGCAACTCGTTTCCGGAGTGAGAGAGATACAACTTGGACAAGGCGACGAATCGCGCGATTCGCTTTCAATCGAACTCTCGTCGTTGGTGTCTCTTGGTAGGTTGAGTATGATGGACTGAGACTTGAAGCGAAACAATTGATGGCAAAAGCAGCGCCGAGTAAAACATCTTCAACGCAATCTAACCGGCCCTTCCACGATTCGATCGGTCGTGTTTTCGAGACAGGAGTTGTTTTCTGAACGCGAAATTGCTGTTTTGATACATTTGAAGGTCTTGGACCGGATGCTACGACGTAACAATCGGTCATTCGGCGAACCTTATTCCGCAACGGCAAATTCGAATTTGGATGTGAGCGGCGTATGGCGGCTCGTAATCGCTGCGCGAGTTCGTCAAAGTGTGATTCTTTCTGCGTGAAGTCTGCGCGATTTCGCCCGTGTGTGCATCTTGTCAGCTTACGTCGTCGTCTGGTGAAGATGACAAGACGCGGCCAAATAGCTCTGTCATGGTTCCTCAACAGCCCTGTTTATGATTTTTGATATGAGACACTCTTGGAAAAGCAATCAGGAAATTGACGTTTTCAAGCTGCAAGTCTTGACTATAATGATTCTTTAGAATATGTGTCTCATTCAATCAACCGGATGCTGGACTGTATTCTGAGGACAGGTTGGGAATCATCCTGGACGACCGGATCGTGGACTAAAATTCGCCGACTGACGCGGATCAGTTAAGTTACACCGTCGCCGGATGTTTATTGAATTTCTTATACGTCAGTCTTTCGTTCTTGTTTACTCGACGCCGTCATGATAAGTAGCGAATAGCGTCCACTCGTGAGACAGAGTGACGGTGTTGTGTTTCGCAAGTGCTTTCAAGCCCACAACGGCTTTATGCGCCTGCTTCCATCGTCAGCAACGCTACTGTATTACGATTGTAGACTCCCAATCCAAATACCCAAAGCTATAAATATACTAAACACATCTTACAGGCATTGAAAGATCTCCCCACAACCCACACTGTTCGATACAGTACCAACCACGCCAACCACGGAAATGCTCCCTAGCCAGTGATATTCGAGATGTCAGCCAGCCTCGACGATGCCGAATCTCTTGTTGCGAGCTGACCACTCCACAAATAATTTAGGAACACATCGATTCCACCAGCGCTATTCGCCTCCAGCGTAGACAGACACTCCTTTCATGCCCACCCCAGCCTCGCCAAGCTGACAATCGTGGGGGCCGGAGAAGAAAAAGGGCCAAAGCTGAGAACGAAGCCCAATTTACCGGTGAGGACGAACCCGTCAGCGGATGTTCAGAACAGGGCGTCGTTGAGCGGAAACGCTACGACGAACCTCCCACCGTCCAAACCCTCAAACCACTCGAGATGTTAATACAAAAATACCAACGGCCTGTTCAATTCTCAAGCCCAACGGCTTTATTTGATCTGTTCTCTCTTTCACTCTGGGGCATCACTTCTCGAGGTTGATGAAGGTGCCTGACACTAAACCGCATCAAGCAGGCGTTCGTTTAGTGGCGTGCACTTTTAAATTGAGCTCTCCACTTTTAGGCGCCGGGGTTGAAACCGGCGTAGGCGTAGGAAAAAAGGGAGAGACCAGCTGATGTATATATCGACTTTGTCCTCGTCGCTCGCGCCGGTGAACGGCTGCCTGTTGTTTGATCATATCCACATACACTCCTTATTTATATATATCACTTTTTCATATAAATCACGCTCCTTTTTTTTTGGCCGCGCCATTATGCTTTCTTTCACCAGGAGTGTGGTCGCTTCGGCGCTTTTGTTGACTGTGCCTTTTGTTGCGGCTTATACTCATCCTACTGGTGATGCGCCTGTGGTATGATGGCTTGCTTTGGGAGCGTGATTCTGTTCCAGTCAGGCTAATAACAACCAGGGCAACCCTATTTACACGCCGAACTTGGGAACCATTGTCCCTGCCGGACAGGAGTACAATGTGACCTGGGGACCGACGACGTCTGGAAAGATCGACATTGTTCTCTTGAAGGGTCCTTCGTCCAATGCCGTACCCCAGTACGCTTTGGCTGAGGGCATTGATAATACCGGCAGTTTTCTGTAAGAAGCACGAGACGAATATATCGGCCGCATGGACGGTTACTAATACGACCTCGTAGCTGGACACCCAAGACTGATCTCCAGCCGCAAGACACGGGATATGGTCTTATGATCGTGGTGGATGCAACCGGGCAATACCAATACAGTCCTCAATTCGGCATTTCCAACTCCAAGTACGTGTCGTCTGGCACTGCGTCCGCAAGCAGCACTTCTTCAGCACAAGCCACATCGTCCAAATCCTCCGCATCGACGACCAGCTCCGTCGCATCTTCCGTGAGCAGCGTCGCATACTCGTCAAGCTCCACCACCGCCATCGAAACCTCCAAATATACTACATCCAGCCCATCGAGCTCGTCAACCGAATCATCGTCAGCTGCGTCCAGCATGGTGACATCAGCCAAGCCTACGAACGCTACTGCTTCATCCACCACCTCTTCCGGCTCAGCGCAAGTCACTAAGAATAGTGCGTCGGGCTTGGTCGCAAACACATTCGTAGTAGCTGCTGTTGCAGGCGCTCTTGGTCTTGCATTTTAAATGTAATGGTGCTTTGAATTAAGTGCAAGTGACAAAGTCATTTATTTGTGGCTGGAGGAGCTTGTATTAATGAAATTGTCCAGTGCTTTAAATTGATTAAATCATGGTTGATAAGTTGTGGTATTGTTTCGCACATGGTTCCTGGGACTCGTACTTTGGGCTTTTGGAAATACGGGGGCATCATGGTCGATTTATCACGTGTTTCACAAAATTTACTTCAACTGCCTTTCGTTTTGAACTTTTCAGTAAACGTTGAGAATCGCTATTGTTTAACGCGATTATCTTCATGCGTGAATCTGAATTTTATAAGCTATGGTTAGACTAAATTAGCCAAGTCTCTAGCTTCGGGGCTCCATTTGACGATTTTTCGTTGAATATGCTATAAATTAGTCGACGAATTTTCTTCGTCAACAAAGCCACAGAATGGAGATCAGTGAAGGTGGTAAAGCTGTTTCATGGGCTTTGGGAACTTTAAAACAAAGCCAATCAAGACTTGCACACCAAGACTTGCAGTCTCTCGATCAAAAAATAAAAGCATATTTCATAGTGATCAGTGAAAGAACTTGCACTTACCCAGTACTCCTTTGAAGCGTTTGATGATGTCATTACCCATATACCTGGGGTGTATATTTTTGGCCAGCACTCAAAAGGGAAGTACGGTCTGAATAGTGACTCTTTCTGCTGATGATGGATTGTTGGGAGTCTCAACAGCAGAAGTGTCGTATCCTCACTCGGCACACCCGGAAAGCCCGAAAAAGGACGAAAAATTTCTGCAACGCCTCGTGAGCAAGGTTGACAAGCATGCAGCCACACTCAAGCATGTCTCCTATTCCGTCCGACGACGCCACGGTCTGCCAACGAAAAGACGTGGGTATGTATGTATGTATGTAGTTAGTTAGAAGAGTTGGATTACACATGTAAGGACCGGCGGGGCCCGGCCTTGACCCCTGTGGGTGTTGGACCTGAGTCAGAAAGGCTAAAGGTGTTAATTGAATGGATATGTTCCGATGGTTCGCGGGGAAACCTTGGGGGAATGATGCAATGGAGCATGGGAACGTGGCGGCGTGTGGAGAAGAGGAGACGGGCATGGACAGGCGTTTGACGCAAAGGCACGCCGGGAGGGGAGTCGACCAGACAAGCATTCACCCACGTTCTGTGTATGCAGTCAGTCGAGGACATGGCGTCGTCGTGAGTGTGGTGGCTGTAGGTGAATGGATGTAAATGGATGCGAATGGAAGTGTGGAAGGCCAGGGGAGACAAACGAGGGCGGGAGTGCCTGCGGATCGGCGGCGACCCGGCGCTGCTCCGATTTGCGGGCGAATGGCCGCTTTGGGCCGAGGGAACGGCTGAACGAGGGAGCCAAACAGCGGCGGGCAAGCGGCAGGCCCCAGCGTCGTTGCGCCCGTAACAACGTCACTGTGCGTCGAGCGCCGCTTTAGAGTTGCGACGCCTCGGCTGTGGTAGTCGTAGTAGGGGTAGTTTGTTTGCAGAGGTAGGGGTAGTCATTCACGGCTAGTCATTCACGGCTGGCTCTCCTTTAAGCTGGCCTGCCGTGCTGTGCCGCCGCCGTCCACTCTGGACTGTATGCTGCTGCTCTGCTCAGTAGGAGAACTGCCCTGGCACTGCTCGGCTGCTCTTACATGTGATGGAATCTCTCCCCCGTACACACCTCGGCTCTCGCCACACCCACTCGCCTCGTTTTGGTATAAACCCGATAGAACCTCGCGCTATAGCGTCACCGCCAGCGCCAACGGATGGCACCGCGAAAAAAATTCGCTCCTCGGCTGCTGCGACCACGAACCATTAAAAAGGCCTGCGGGGGGCGATCGTCTTTGCGCTTGATATGAATCCACTCTGCTCCTCGCTGGTTGACTCTACCTCTGTCTGCAATATCACATAAACATCCCATTCATCGCTCGTCGAAACAACCCCTCAACTCATCGCCATCATGACCGGAAACAGCGCCCATATCGTCGATGTGCCCTTTTGGGATTACATGGTCCGCATCGTCCAGGTGCTGGTCTCGCTCGCCGTGCTGTTCCTCGCCGCATACAACGTCGCCTTTGACGATCGAGCTCCCAACATCGTTGCCCTCTTCGCCGTAAGTCCACACCCACTATCCGCAACCACTCATCACTCTCACTAACACTCTGCCAACAGGGTTGCTGGGGCGTTTTGATCCTGACATACTACAACATTGGCGTCCACGCTCTGCCGTTCATCTACAATTACATTGCCGTCGTCATCACCGAATGCCTGACGGTGATTTTCTGGGCTGCATCCTTCGGCTCCGAAGCTGCCCTCTACGCCGCGAACAAAGACACGGGTTCGTTCTACACCAACATCGTCACGGCCATCATCGCCCTGAGCGCCTTCCTCTTGTAAGTCAACGTCTCCCAGCAAACCCATCCATTCGAAAACAATCCTAATCGAAAGCCAAATAGCATCTTGCACGTCATCACCTTCATCATCGTGGCACACGGCATCAAGAAACACCGCGCCAACGGCCACCCATTGTTCTCGCCTCAAGGCAGAAAAGCCACTGAACGCGCCAACGCCCGAGCAGCCACTACCAACGTCTCTGCAGTCTAAAGCCCTCATCACCAAACCTCCAAACCCCCCGGAATTATTGACCATGACGCACCAAATATATCCATCTATCCATTGACCCTAAATGACATGAGAAATGAACCTCTCTTATACATCCAGAATAATGTCTATACAGATTGTCGAATTTAATCAAATTCATCACCTTTTTTTTTTTCGAGTAGTTTCTGTCATAGGAGTAGTGGTTTTGATCGTCAATGCTTCTTTTTTTCCTCTGGGTTTACAACGTTGCAAGTCGTTCCATCGTCGAGGCGATCATGTGACCTGACGTGGGATCTCGATGTTGAGTGGAAAGTCACGTGCAATCCGTCTTCATCGTCATCACTACGACTCCTCGTTATCGTCCATGTTGACTTTTTCCTAATTAAGAAATCTTCTCAAAATGTGCGAGAAACAAACCCGATTCTACCGATTATCGTGTCTTCAGGGCCATTGCCGGCATCAGCGGGGCTGTGATCGACTAGATGCATGTAGTCTAAAGCAGGAGAACTTTCTGAAGACCCACTCTCGACTGAACTGACTACACATTTAAACTACTCGTAAAATTAATCTTCAAATCAAGTTGATCAACTTTGAATCTGATAAGATCCTATCCTCTGAAAGCGCAACAATCACTGATTCCAAAAAGATCCACTCTTGCACACTGTCCTCAGGCAGTCGACCAATCTCAATCCATAGCAACATCAAGCTCCTTTCCATTTCTCCGAATCCTCATTTCCAAATGCGGATCAACACCGAGGGTAAACCCAAACTCTCTCACTTTCGGTTTGACGCCTCCACCCAGCTGAAGATCATATTTCATCAAAACATGCACCAAAGCAATTTTGACTTCATTCGCGGCGAAAAACCGACCAGGACAAGCGTGCAATCCATGGCCAAAACCGAAATGTTCGGGGCTCGTCGTGACGAGTTGGGCCAGACTCTGTTTACCAGGCGTATTGCGCATTTTGTAGAAGCGGTAGCCGTCCCATTCAGTGGGGTTTGGGTATAGTGTTGCATCCCACATTGTGTGGCTGGATACGGCTATTGTATCCCCTTTTTCGATTATGGTGCCGTTGGATAGCGTGATTCGATTGCTTGCGATTCGTCGCATGGAAGCTAAATGGTGTTTAGTAGGTGATTGTATTGATTGGTTTGGAGTCCACTTACCCATTGCGTTTGGTTTTAGGCGCTGGCTTTCTTTGATAACGCTGTCTAACAATTTCATTTTGTACAGAGACGTTTTGCGCCAGCCTTCTTCCTCTAGAGCGGTGGATATCTCTCTCCGTAAATGTTCCACGATGTCAGGATGCTGTGCAAGATCTATCAAAGTTTGACAGATCAAATCGGTTGTAGTGTGAATTGCAGCCACCGACATGAACAGCTGGACAAGGGCTGGATCGTAAGCCCGGCCATTTGACGTTGTCTCGAACCACTCAATCGCATCGTTAAATTCAGGAGGCCGTTGGCCAGCAACTCTTGCCTCTGATTTCAGCTCTCGTCGTTTTTCAAGAATAGGCTGGATAATTCGACGGGCTTCTTTGACCAGCTCACGGCTCTGACGGCATCCGAGAAGAAACCAGTGAACGATTGGTCGAGCGAGACTTGGCCAGAAACGAAGATTTTCAGCGGCACGGAATGCAACGATGGTGTATTCTGTCGTCACTCGAAGCCAATCCTCATTACGGCAAAGCTCCTCACCGAGAAAGACACGAGAAGAAATGCGAGCGACCAGACGCAGAATTGTTTGTTGAAGAGGAATGTCATGCCATTCTACGATGCATCAGCTTTGTGTACCGCGAGTGAGGAGAATGCATACCTTTGCTCTCAGTGAACAAGTCTTGAATCGATAGCTCGGTCTCATCGGCTATATCTTCCGTGACTTTGGCTGATCGAGAATTGCGTTTGTCAGAGCTTCATTGCTCTTCAACTTATAAATGGCTAACTTACCAAGCTGTTTCGTGAGATCTCGAGTGAGTACCATCTGAATGAGACTTGAGCCTGACTGAGACGAACCCTCGCGAAACCCTTCAAACCCAGGTAAATGCGAATGGAAAGACTATGTATCGTTTGGGTAATTGATATAAACGGTCCATCAATCAACGCACCTTCCCGACGAATTTAGCAAATGATAAACCGGGTTCGTTCCGAATCTCATTTGCCATGTGCGGTGGTAAAACAACCACAGGTCCAACATCTGAATTGACATAACAAGCAGTACTGGGATTCGTCTCAAACCATCGTCGAAGCATATCTCGTGCGCCAAAGGCAAATTCCTTCTTTGCCCGGGATCGTGTAAACTCAAAAAGCTTCTTTGAATTCAAAACTTGAAGTTCTGCGTGGCTGACTCTTGTCTCGGAAGCAATAAAGATGAATAGCGCGAAAGCAACGAGGACGAGAACAATCGTCTCTAATGAATGAGATTGGCCGAAATCCAGGGCCTTCCGCGTGAGAACTGAAGCCATTTTTGCCGTCGTTTTCACGAAGGTAAAAGCTGCTGCATCTCACGCTTTATAAGTAAAGCGTTACAATAAGGAAATGGGGAGCACGTAAATGTCGACGTGTCCGATACCCCTCCCTTTTCTTGCCGCCATACTCCGGTGGATCAAAACTTTTGGGAGCTATCACATTAGCATATGCCCCAACGAACACCTGGTTCAGTCCAGTGCCCAACCGCAGCATGCAAATGCCGTGTCATGCAAAACAAGCGATGATTTGAGGGTCACTTGTCAGCATGGGACCTTACATAATTTTCGGAGTGCGGAGAAATATCTTTCCGATTGCTGGATGTGGGTTTGTAGCTGTCATTGTACGGCCGTACCAGTAGGGCTGATATTGATCGACAGTGTAGTGGAACGCTTTATGCGTTTCACATGCCGAATGACCTGTCAAGCAGAGACTGTGTCCCAGGTTGAAAACTGGGTCTTTGCTCTTTAGTGCACAAGTGTAACAGGATTTAGAAATATTCGACGTCAAGTTATTCAATCAGGATTCGAGATAAAGTGATCGACATGGTCTATTGTGCGTCGTCATTCATGTGAGGATTCGAAACTAAAGCGATCGACGCTCTCGACGTTGCGGCGTCATCAATGTGCAATGAGCAAGCGTTCGTACAGGCGCTCGTCGACACGAGGCTGCTTCAAGTTGTCTATCGTTTCTTCTTCGTTGTATTTGAAAATTCTGTCGTCTTTCGAGCTGTAGTCAATTCCAGCGAGCATTCATTGTTGTTGAGCAAAGAAGAGACTGACGATAGTATCCAGGGTATGACGTTCGCACGCCAGTACTTCGGCGAGTCACAACAACGTGACTGTGTTAGAAGCATTTCCCAGGGCAAACGAGGCGATGAGTGATTTGTTTGCTGTAGAATATGAGCCCGTGTAGCATTTCGCATGGTCGTGGGCGATGAACACGCAGCCATGGTGAAGGACAATATACCGCGAAACCAGTCACAGTTCAACCGGATGAATAGTCAGACGTGTCTCACTGCGAAAGCTGTAAGTGTTTGCCAAAGACTTCATTGTGAATCATGGTGTTTGCGGGATGATTCGAGCGAGGTCCACAGCGGTGGCGAAGTGGAGGTCACGTGGCGTCAGTCGGGCAAAGCCGTGAGTCATCCTGGATTCTGGGCGAGAGCCGCCGCTTCACTCACCAAGCGCATCGCCTCATCGGATTTAGCGATGTCGGCATCCGAGGAATCATCGTTCCGCACATGACTCTAATGCTTCATTCCGCCCGGTAAGTATATCTACATCATCAGTGCTGCCTACAACCGCCGATACCGTCTTGCATTCATATTCCATTCATTCGTCTCTTCACCATGCTCCTGTCTTTACCGCCTTCTCCTACTCTCTCGCCGCCTCCACTTTGCTCGGCAGATATAATGGGCCCAACCAGAAACAATCGCAAACGAACCAGGCATCGACCTACAAATCGTGCAAGAAAACAGCTTGCCGAGCTCAAACCGGCGCCTGTTCAATTCCAATCGCCAGTCGATCGGGAACAAAATGTTTTAACGCGATCGCAATTTATTTCAACTATCAAATCGACTTTGGAACCTTGTTCTTCAAACAACAGCATGTCGATGCCTTCGACTTTTCATTCTCGATCTTCTTCCATGGAGTCAACATTTCGACACAACGATCTCGACCGTAGGATTTTTGGTGGTTCGGACGACGGTCCAGAAGACTTTGATCTCACGACTGGCACTTCAGATTTGCGAGGCCCAATGTTAGATGTTGTCTTTAGTCTTTTCAACGGCATCGACTACGATGACGCACTGTGCTAGCTAAATGGGTATTTTTGACCTTTAATGGCAAATCTTTTTCAATATGGATGTACGGAACGGACAGCGACGGCGTTCAGGGTGATGGTGGTCTTCGGCTTGCGATGGGATGTTGCCACTCCCCCTTTGGATACCCAGGCAAATCGATTCGGGATGGATCATGTGATGACGATGCATGATAGACAACAGAATATATTTATTCTTGAGAGCGCGAGCTCGTCGAACGTAATTGAGCAAGAAACAAATCGAAAAAGGGAGACGTCTCCGCTCATCATATTTCGTTTTGCCCTATCAAAGCAGTATATTTCAAATCAGCTCCTATGTTGCGTCTTAACTTTCCATTCATCACTTTTGGCCTTTGTCCGTTTCATCTCCCGACTCCTCTTCGCCATCTTCAAGATTAAACACTGTACTCTTTTCAGCTTCGGCACCATGAATCATATCGAAGCTGGAAGCGCTCGAAGCACTCGGACTAATAGGTTTGTAATCCGACGAAGCCTCGCTGACGTTGGAATCGATTTTCGTATCCGTAAACGCATCACGTACATCACTCTGGCTGCTTTCACGGACCTCACCTACCCAAATCTTACCACCATTTCTGGCATTGTTTCGCGAAACCTCATGCTCGCTCAATGCAAACTTTGCGTCTTTGCCTAGTCCGAGCGTACGCTGATGCCATTCGCCCAGAAACATGCCCTTGGGATCGGCTTCGTCGCGAATCTTAGCCCATTTCGTTAGGTTTTCGCCAAACATGGACTGCATTTGCTCGCTCGAAGTATACATGAAGTTCTTGGCGTAGTGTGGTTTGCCGCCCAAATCTCTCATCAGCCATTCAAACGCTTCGTAATAGCGATCTCGGCATGGTGGATCGTTCAGATAGGCTCGATAGAGCGTTGCGTTGAGGTAAAGAGTAGGGCCATTGGCGTTAGTGTTGTCGAGGAACGGCCGAGGTTCGTTGTTGCGCGATGTATCTGATACGCGAACCTCGATTGGGCAGTGCACGTACAAGCCGTTGGCACTGAATGGAATGTCCGAGCCGGGTTCGTTGTTGATCCAAGCAGAAAGTCGGCCGATGGCTTCTGGGCCTTTCTCGAGAGGCAGAGCCCATTCATTCACGAATTGCGAGTAGAGACAGTTCATCAAGAGACCATGCTGGAGTGGCTCAACGCCAGTGGTAGACTTTCCAGTCTTGAATCCATACTGCATACCAAATACAAACCACTCTACCGAAGGGAGAATCCAGGGAACGTAGTTTGACACCCAAAGAAGAGTGTGGTAGGTGTGGAACCCAACAGGACCACCGTAAAAGCTGTACTTTGGCGGGCACAGTGGTTTCGGAGTCTTTTCAGCGGACCATACGATGGCACGTTTCATGTACGGCATCCACCAGACTCGTGTGAATTCTCGCTCAGTCCAAAGCGTCGTCTCCCAGCGATTCAAGACATCGCTGAGAGGAAGTAAAGTCTGGGTCCATTCAATGTTGCATGCCTCCGTCATCTGGTACTCGATTTCGGTGATAATTCCAAGTGCTCCCAAGGAGATCAGGCCAGCGCGAAACAGGTCTTGATTCTGCTCATTTGAACATCTGACAGCTCGACCGTTGGACAGGACGATTTGCAGTGAGCGCACATTATCCGACAATAAACCATGCTTGAGTGAGCTGCCATGCGTAGCCGTCGAGATAGCACCAGCAATACTCTGCTCATCGATACTCCCGAGATTAGGAATAGTCAAGCCGTTCTCATTCGCCTCTTTGTTCAGCTGCCGAATCCTAATTCCCGCCTGTACTAACAGCGTCTTCTTCTGCTTGTCCACCTTCACGACCCGGCTGAAGTCATCCAAGTTCACCATCCAAGAGCTCGTGCAGGTCAGATCACTCGGCGAGTGTCCGCAGCCAACCACGACGATCCTGCGCCTACATCGTCGCGCGAGGTTAACTATTTTTTGGATCTCTTCCAGATTCTGCGGACGGAGATAGAGCTCTGGTCGGCTCTGGAAGGTCTTGGCCCATGTGTAATGCGTGTGCGACTTCGATGCGCGAAATGTGACGTCTGGGTCGAGGCGCGCTGCTTCCCTAATGATAGCATCCATCTCTACGGTTGTTTGTAAATTTGGAGGTGGGTTTTAATCGGCGTTGTGGCAGGACGGCGGGCCCCGATCGATGGTAAATTGAGGTTAACCACAGCTACTCAGCCATGACATGATGAGTGTATTGCTAGGGCGGCAGTGAAGGGAGATATCGGTGAAGGCCCGGAGTTCTGCGGTCGTTCCTCAGGTCCGACCCCACTCGCGAATGGAGAAGTCGACTCTCTCGACATCATGCATTTCCAGTAGCTCTCCCAAATAGGAAACACATCGTTGTATCCACGTGAATGTTGTGTAACCTAGAGAAGACATCTCGTGTCGTATAAGCAAGCAATTCAATCTCACATAATGACTAAATTTATCACAATTAATTATCCTTTCAAGATTTAGTTCCTTCCAGGTTAGACTCGACGCTTTTAAGCCCTCGGAACTAAGCCCTGCAATTCCCAGGTGATATTGTCGCAACTAAATGTCACATATATGAAGTCATAAATCATTATTTGCCTGCTTCAATCTCTCTCCTCCTCTGTTCTCTACTAGTAGCACCTGGTCTACTATCGGTACCCGAGCTGACAGGAGTCTGTTCGTGATCTGTCGGGCGTGACCTATCTCCTCGTGACTGCACACCTCTCCAGACACCATCCCAGGGACGAAGATCGTTCGTCCACTGCCTCACTATTCCTGGACGAGGTGCGTATGCAGATGAAGGTGCGGATTGAGGCGCATAATATCCGTGCGCCGAGGTGTCATCATCTTCTCGTCCTTGCCAGTCAATATGGAATGTACTGGAAGAAAGATCCGGAGTTGGTACTTCTTCTTTATGCAGCAACAACATCAGCATCTGTTGGCGCTGCATTTCCTCTTCTGTGATAGCACTTGGATCATAACCATTTGATTGCGCAGCATGGTGCCCACTGGCAGGGTACATGTTCTGAACGTAGTTTTCGTAATATAAGGGCACGTGTTCTTGAAAGGGATGATTGTTCACACTGGTGTTCACCGTGTTGCTGCGCTCGAGAGGGACTCGCATGCTTTGGACCGTGCGACTTGCCGCTCGTTGCTGTGCGACTCCAATCTTGCGGTATGTCCATAAGAGGAGAATGCCGTATATTATGGTGGTGATTGCGCCCGCAATAGTCAGTAGCAATGAAGCAAGATTCCAGATATATCGACTGGAAATCAGAAAATTGTACAAAATGGTAAGCAGACCGATCGCGCATGCAACGAGGGACGGGAGTAAGATATTTTCCGCATGAAACAGCGCATTCGGGATGGCGAAAGAGAGCAGCACAGTTATACAAAATCCAGTAATAAGCAGAGCGATAGCGAAGATAGCCAGTGCCACCTTAGATACACGTAATTGCGGATTTGAATCAAAAGTCGCAGGCAGCATAAGATAACTATCATTTCGTAAGTAAATTATTTCATATGGGATAACGTCGAGCTGTCCTTACCCCCCAAGTATCATCAATGACGTTGAAAAGGCAATAACTCTCCAGTACAAAGGGACATAGACTCTCTCTGCGGCATCAATTGATCTGTAAACCTGCGCGCGACCCCTCAAGGGAGCCGGTAGCCGCGTGAGGACATCCAGTTTTGCGATCATGCGTATACTAATCTTATTGTGGGTCGGCCAATTTAATGTACAATGCAAACAGAATTGCCAAGTCAGGCTATCGAGTACCAAGCTGAGGAGATCATCGAACTGGCATTCTTGGCATTAATGCCTCAGGCACAGTATCGTCACAAATCGGTCCGATCCTTCTGTCAACACTAACTTAGTCAATACAAGCTTGAACTTTATTATACCTATTATTGTAGACAATTCGGCGAGAAAACACCGACAGAAAATATGCTGGGCCAACAGAAGATCCTGCTTATAAAACCTGTGATTTGAACCGAATCAAGAAAATGAGAGAAGTTCATTGTAATAGATTTCCGCATTCTTCGAAAACTCAACGCAGGTATGTAGCCGCAATTACAACTTGGACCATGACCATGCGAGGATTCCCGATGGAGAACCATTGACGAGTTCCCAAACCTGGAGCCCTTCTTCCCATCGATCATCTATCCATATCCCAGTTTTGCCATTTTCGTCTAATCGCAGCACCTGTTTCACCTGCTCTGTGCTCCACAAGACGTCCTTGCCGGCCACGAAGTCAGAAAACGCCTCGTTGAAAGGTTTCAGAATAAGTTTTTCGTCTTCGGTCAGACCATCGCCAAACCCACTTCCCCACCACCAAATACACAGATCGGTTGCATGTGTGACTTTCCATTCAGGAGGATAGACGCCATCAACACATTTAGCACGCCAATTGAAGCGATAGCGTAGCAAGTCTTTGCCGGGTTTAAGTCCACCCTTCACCAATGCATTGTGAAACCCTCGCTCCAAACAGTGAACTTGCATGTTGGCATAAATGATGCCAAAAAGTTCTTGCCAATCTTCAACACCCGCGGGCAACTTCATTGACGGGCCACAGTAATGTTGCATCAACTTCGCCACAATAGCTTTAGGGTAGTCGCCACACAAACGAGTGTGAACGGCTTCGAACGAACTTGCGGGCGTTCGCCAAGTCTGATACGAGAATCGTTCGTCTCTGCACTCTCCGTTCATCAAGCGAATACCTCGAGTTTTCATCCTTCTGGCAAAATCACCACTATTGATATTAGCTATGATATTCTTGGAAATGAAGTCTCCATCAGTTGCGGCTCTGAACTCAGAGATCTTGAGCTTGTCCTGCGCCTGGATCAAATCATGAGGCGTGGTAGCTCGGAGTCTTGCGAGTTTCGTTTCCGCGGGAAGATGAAGAGGAATATCAAGAATCGCAAGCAACTCGTCAAACTGCTCCTGATGTTCATCGACAGTCTTTGGTTGGATACCTGGGCTATTGGACCACATGATCGCTCGGCGAATGATGGCCTTCTCCTCGGGCACAAAATATAACTCGAATGCAAGTTGTTGAAATGTGCTGTGGGATCCTGCAGAATACCCTCCGACAGTGATATTATGGCGGTCGCCGCCGAAGTGCTCAATGTTTTTGGCCGTCCATTCCAGAGCCAGTCGTTGGTCCCAGAATCCCATATTTCCGGTCGTCTCGCCATTCCGATGGGCCTCAGACTCGAGTTCACGACTGCACAAATAGCCGAAGGAGTTGAGTCTGTAGGCTGGAGCAACAACTATAGCTCTAAATGGAGTCTCAGTCATCAGAGGCACCAAGGTGCTGGGATCCATATTTGGATCTCCCCATTGTAGAAACCCTACAAAGGGAGGTCAGGACCAAAGTAAGTATCGGTCATATGATATTAAAACTTACCGCCATGTATGTAAAAGAACACTGGCCAACCTTTTGCAGGTTTCTCGCCGGGCGATATGTAGATGTTCAATTGCAACATATCTTCGTTCCATAGCGATTGGTTAGGGAACTTTGGCTGTGGACAAACTGCGGTACCTCCCTGGAAACGACCAGGATTTTCTTTCGTTCCATAGCGATAAGACTCTGGCAATGCTCTCGGTTGGCGAAAGCGATATGGACCGAGCGGAGGCAGACCATATGGAAGTCCGCCAAAGTATCGGCAGCCACTGGGTAATTCAACGCCGTCTAGAACGCCTAGCGAAGGGGATTCGAGGCGATAGGATTTCCCCATGTCATCTTGATGCATGTTGTTTATGTTTCAATACAGTTGGATACTGTTCATCACGAGAATGACCGTTGCTAGTGACGGATGTCGTGGGCTGGGAAACACAAAGCAACATGGACAGCCGAGAGGCAGTTCGCGACGAGCCGAAATGAACCATCGACGTCTCATCACCACACTGACCCAAGGCAATCAACTTTCCAAGAGATTTGACACAACAAAAACTCATTACATATTCATACTGCTGCCTGAAATCTATTGCAGCTATTGATTCGAGAAGGAGAATCTTGATGTGATGAGAAATGAAAACTTCACGGACGTCTGGCCTCACGCCACCAATGTTTTGGCTCAGCCTCGTGGCGACCTCCACTGGCATGCAACTTCCTCGAACGCGTTTGTCATTCATTCCCTCTCTTTCACATCGATGAGATCCCAATCGAAAACATAGCGCTGATGTGGCCCTGAAACAACTTTTTCGTCCAATATGACATATCTTCTGCTGATCGTGGCATTGGCGAGCCCGGCGATGGCGGTCTCAGGAACAGATTTCTCAAACAACCTGTTCTCCGACCTTGCTCCTCTAATAGCTTTGTTTGGTGAGCAGGTCTCGAAGCAGTTTCTGAGCCAATCTCTCGGATTTGCAGATGCTATATTGTTCGCTATGGCACCTCTCGGAGTGCGTGTGGCCGGTTAAAGTATGTCATATGCTGACGAGCTAACTCATTGGCTACTCTAGATCATCACAGGAGTCGTATCTGCCATCCGATTGAGTGGTTATACATGGCTAAAAGCAATTGTGGGACGAATCTCAGAAACCCGAGGGGCTGCTGGGCTTGAATTGACTGCAGCAACCTCGGCCGATATCTGCGAACTATGGGACGGAAGAAGCGCAGTCCGCATCTTGGGGAAACCGGCAATCCTTTCAGTTGCATTTGTCAAGCAAGATCTTTCTATGAAAGATACTTTTCGGCCCGAGACTTCTTCATTGAACGAGGAAGAGCGGAGTCTGATGGATGGTGAAGGTGGTATCTATGACGACGATTTTCAGCTCAACGACTCGACTGATGTCGTTGCACCCAAAGGAACACTGCTCAGCTTTGATGAAGCAAGAGCTAAAGGTTGGTTCAGAGGTGATTTGAATTGGGTTGACCCACGACCACAGCGTCGAGCAGCACGAGCAGCACGAGATAATCTGGGGCTGCAGGATGAAGATTCCAGACCCCCTAGACATGAAAATCCCCCAAAGCCTCCTACGCCCATTCCACCGATCCCTCCTAATTTGTCTCTAAATATCAGACAAAGACCAAAACGATCATGGGTCAAGATGGCGGCGGCTGTTTCTGTACTTGTTCAAGCGACAGTGATTGTGTTTGCAGGCTTATTCACCTTTTACTTTGAATCGGATGAAACGCAGTCAAAACATTTTGCTTTTGGTCTTCTAGTTTCTGGAACTAGTTTAATGACGGCCGGTGTGACCATCTGCGCTCTCCGTGTAAGCTTGAGCTCCAAACAAGAATATTGGAAACCAACGAAGAATCGTAGCGAAGAGAGCAAGGTGCGACTCGTGTGGCTGCAAAAAAGGCAAACGGTGAACGACGAAACCTACCCGTCCTGTGCGCTGGAGCCAAGACAGGAAGAAATCGTTCTATCATACACCGAAGAAACCCAGGAGAATAACAATTTGGATAGACTCGTTCTTCTTGGCGTCACGATGAGTCTAGTGGGGTTCATACTTCAGTTCGTTGGTTTACGGTATATGTTCTGGGCCGTGTCGGTGCTTCAACTCGGTGCCATGGCCATCAATACACTACTAAGAGTTTTCATTCAACTTCCGCTCTCCCCACCATCAGAATCACATCGCTTGAGAGATAAATTTGAATTGGAATGGGTGGTATCTGAAATCTATGAGAAGACGACGTGGCTTCCAAGAGCCGCAACTGAGATGCATCCCGGAAAGGCGAACACTGATGTCGATGCGAACTCTGGCAAGATGCTTCAGTGTAGAATTCAGCTCGCTTCTATGGCTCGCGAAATTGGCTGGGACCTAGAATTCTTGGAGGAAGCTCTGGTGATAAAGAGTGCCGTGGATGCGTTCCTGAATACCATGTGGCAGTGGCAAACAGACTTCAAACCTTCGGCGACTACAATGAACGAGCTTCGCTGGCCCTTCGATCTTGCAGAAATTGATGGAAAAGAGAACACAGATCTTGTGTACTTGACTGCCACAAGAGAACGCCATCCCGGAGGCTGGAATAAATGGAGCGCTGATGTGATGCAAATCGAAGCGTTCTTATCTCTCTGGCTATTTCATATTAAGTACAAATCTGCCGAATTAGAGAATGATGATGAATCTGCGAAGCAAAGCGTAGATCACGGCGAAACAAGTCTCGATGGCGGGCTTGACGAGTTTCTGTGGGCTGTGGCGCCTCTAAGTGCAATCGCATGCATCGATTTTGACTTCTGGATTCGTAGAAGCAACCACTCTTTCGTCGTCGAGGATGACAAGTCATCCGAATCCATGTGGATAGAATTGAATTCTATCCAAGGCATGCGTTCGCCAATGTGTGAAATGAGCCTGCCGGAGGCCGAATTCTCCAAGTCGTTCGAGTCAGGGACAATGCTTTTACTCACTATGGCAGGATATTCAACTGTTTCGAGGATGTGTGGAAGATATATCCTGGCCAACATCATTCGACATTCGGTACGATTAATACAGCGCATCGGTGAGCCTGCTACATTTCGACCAGGAAGCGATAACTGCGAGTCGACGAGCATGGAAAGCGATTTCATAACCTCAATTTCAGACTCTATTGCCCAAACTGAGCTCATGAATCAGCAAGAGGCGTTTGCTCTGATAATACCTGCTTTGCGAGAGCGTAACCTTCTTCCAAGCCCCTCATCATCTTTCCATCTCCAAGCGACGAACGAGAGCGACTTTCCATACATTCAATTTCATGCTTCTTTGCGACTTGCTCATGCGTATCTACTGGATCAAGAGGAAAATGCAGCCATTCAAATGTACAATAAGATCTTAGAGCTGGGGGAGAGCATGCCAGAAAGCCTGTTCAAAATGGTGACTTCTCTTGAACAAGGGGCCGCATTCGTGGTAAAGGTTCGAAACCTTTCAAAAATCCACAATCATCCTTGGAATTGCGAAGAAGGCTGTGCACTCGTCACATCATTTGCCATACGGGAGCAAAAAAGATTCCTTAAGGAAGTTTGCTTTCAAAGTCTTGATGTCGGCACTACTGGGGCCACTCTTAGCGAAGCCTTCATCGCGGCTTGCAGTTCAGGTCACTCATCTCCACCATATGATGCCTTCAATAACACCGAAGCGTGGGGTTTATACTATCTCTTAAGCTTAAACCGACCCTTGGACGGGGTGGAGCTGCTTCTGCGCCTTAGTATTGACAGAAACGACATGGCGTGTACTATACTGCTCCTGATGACGATCAGTAGCAATCCATCTTATAAGAAAAGCCGCGCTTGCCTTCCAGTTCTTCTGTACGACGCCGTATACAAGAAAAATCTCGAGATGCTGAAAATGATGCTCTACTATGCTCACAGACCCATCGCAATACCTCAAGATGCGGAGAACGCCATGGAGTTGGCAGTTAACATCGGTGATTTTGAGAGCGTCAAAATCATGGTAGATTCGGGAGTGCCCATCGATAGCAGAACCCGGCTCGGATGTACGATTTTGCAATATGCAGCGGATGCAAATAACATGAAGGCTGTCAAGTCTTTGACTGAGCTAGGTGCAGCGGTGGAGATAGCTGTAGCTCCAAAAACTCGATCAGCACTTGCTTCGGCGATTGTAAATCAGAACGTGGAAATGGTTACATATCTGCTGAAGCATGGCGCTGAGCCTAACCCCCCTCATCGGTGGTACGGAACGCCGTTGAGTCTCGCAAAAGACATTGAGGATGAATCGATTCTTCGAATATTACATGAATATGGGGCTAGCTTCTCGAACATTGCCAATCAAATAGGTGAAAGGTTGCCTATGGATATGAAAGGTCGCTACAAACAGATCATTATTCCCGGCCTTCCTGCTTTATCACCGCCCAGTCAGGACAATCAAAGCGATGAGCTATCTTCAGTTGACTTTCCGCGCTTCCATCAACAGGCGGACAAGCTAGGAGACAAGCTAGAAGTATTTCCTTGGAGCGCGTTACAACTTGCAGCTGCAAAGGGGGACGAAGTACAAGTGGCATCGCTAATTGCGGTGGAAGATCCAAAACAACCTGCTGCTGCATTGAACGGACGCACAGCCCTGCAAGCTGCAGCTGAATGCGGTCATGATGCCATCGTTGCCATGCTTTTACCTGTGGTGGATGTTGATCAAGCAAGAGCTGAAATCGCCGGCATGACAGCATTAGAAGCCGCTAGTGCCAATGGCTTCCTAGAGATTGTGCACAGGTTGGTGGCTGGAGGCGCTAACACAAAGGTTCCAGCAGGTAGTGAAGGGGGGACGGCGTTGCAGCTTGCGTGTCGTCATGGCCATACCGATATTGCAAAATTCTTGATTGCAAATGGGGCTCCTGTGAATGCTGCAGGAGCTGAAATTGGTGGCTTCACGGCAATGGTGGGTGCAAAACTGAATGGAAACAATGACATAGTCTTAATTTTGGCGGAAAATGGGGCGGAACCAGCGAATAATTAGCCTTTATGTTCTACCAATATAGTCCTACTCCATCCAAAGTTCCAAGGAGAAGCATCAATAGATAGGAAGAACCCAGCGTAGCAAGGGGCACTACTGCCAGAGCATTTGTGATCTGGAAATGTGCTGGCACTCCAACTCTACCAACAATCATTCCTATTGCATTGTCAATAGCTCAACTCTTAGATTTTCGCGCAACATACCTATTAGTATAATGAAAGCGGCAGGTAACGAGTATTTGAAGCCTTTAACGGTTCGAAATAATTGAATCCAGAAATTTGTTCGCTCGGGTTCTTTGGCGGTTGCGCCCCAGGACATACGAAAACCGAGAAAGTAACACCAAAAAACCACCAAGGTTCGGCCTGGGACGCCGAGATGGTAAACAGTTGTGAACCCCAGGTTCTTGACTTGAATCGCTAGAGATCTGGCCAATGACTGCTTGTATTGCCGGGAGTTCCACACGATGAGCGGAAGCAGAGACTGCAAACCAGTAAGTTTGACATATCAGTACATAACCTGATTTAGAGATTCCCTACCATAGGATAAACAACAGCAAAAAAGCATAAGAGAATAATCGTGTAGTTTCGAATATTCCACGGCATCTTCGATAAGTCCCATCCAAGATAGAAGAAAACGAATACAGCGAAGGGGAATGCAAGAGCCGATATAGCATCTGTAAAGTCAGTCATTCGTCTGCACTAGTTGGGATGCCTTCCACTTACACCATGTCCATCTCTGCATGATCCAAAGGTTATGAGCAACGGGAAAGCCGTTAACTATTTCTCGGAACAAGAAAGGGGACATTGGCGTTTTGAATATCCATCGGTAGATGGGACCAGAGCTGAACAATTCACACCAAGCGTATACATCCCTGCGAGTTTGATCAGTCCCCGGACGAGCACACACCATCTTTACTCTGCAATTACTTTTCCCATTTTGCCATTGCATCCCATAGTGTCAGACAACAGCCTTCATGTAGAAATATGCCCTTCCTTGAATAATTGCGCATGACGCGGCAAGTGAATCCTTGGCCCTGCAGGCGGGCGGCGAGGTCTGCTTCAGCAAATATATATCGCTCATCAAAAATTTTGTGGTCTAGTTGATCGTCTGGTATCATGACTTTTAACAAAGCAGCGTAGTTGTATAACAAACCATTCGTAGAGGAGCTCTTCATTTCACAGTTAGTTATTAATGATTTGTAACGCAATTAGTAATACACACCTCGAACCATGGTGCTAATCTACTAGCCATCATGGCCATGTACGTCTTTTGTGTATCGTAAAATGCCACTTCAACAGTTAGTGAAAAGAATGTTTGTGTCCGAGGGGCCTTGCATACTCCAATTCTCCAACGGGGTAGCGGTCACTTGCATGATACGAGGCGTTAGTTGTAGCACACCGACCTCCGGGGAGAGAAGAGCCTCAATCATTGCATATAATAATGAATCCCGGGGCTATGAAGGGTCAGTCCACGCGTTTGAGTTGCTATATCCATGAAGAACCAACCAATCTTGTGTCACTGTCAACCATGAATAGATATGATCCAATTCGGATGTCCCTGTGCAAAATCAGCATTTGAGCACTTAAACGGAGAGGTTCGGATTGCCTACCCATCTGCCCACTGGATCGGGTTTTCAACAAGAACTTCTACCAGCGCATCACCATAGTACGCATTGCGCTGAAGAGCATGTTCCCCGTCTCGTACCACCCAATCTTTTATCTTCTGTTCAACGAGCTGTGACATATGAAGACAATTATTCATATTAGATGCCTTCTTGAATATTCCCTTGCGAAGGTAAGTGGTACCGGAATCGTAATAGTCATTGGGAACGTTATGCTTGGGCCGAGCAACAAATCCAAAGCGATTGATCTCGTAAAATTTCTTGCGTTCCCTGTTACTGATCAGCATATCAGTCGGCTTAAAATGGTGAATTGATAAAATACTCTCGACTCTCATAATCAATCAATTGTAAACCATCATCACAGAACAGGATGTTGATCTCGCCTCCGTGGAGTTGATAATAACCTGCAGCTTCGAGAATGCTATTTGCGGTTGGAACGATCACTCTACGATATCATGTTAGTCGTCTTAAAATCCCATATCAACTGAAAAGTTCTATTACCCTTTGAGACTTTCTTTGTAGACAGGGATGATAACAGTGAGATGCGGTAAACGTAATCCAGATTCGGCAGCGACTTGCAGGGATGGAAGGCTTCCTATAATTTGTTAATCGTCCTATTCATACTCTATCATATCATTGCTGCTCACCAGAGTAGGCGGCGGAACTCGTCTGTTTATTGAAAAGGAAATCGCATAATTCGGCCACAATCAAGAGCGCCCAGTAGATCAACGACTAACATTATCATTAGCATTTCTCCATATTATCCACACTTACAACTCACATATATGCACATTGCAAATAGTGGAACCACTAGAAGCTATAGTTTTGTGTGAGTCAGTTGAAAGAATTCAGGCTAGAGGCAGGTCACTGTACCCATAGCCAGGACTTCCAGTCATGAGTTTGAGTGAAATAGTAAACCGCAACCTGACGCATAGAGTTATGAGAATGGGGTTTTGATTCAAGCGAAAAATTTGTGAAACATACATCCTTAGTCAAACAGCCCAGTGTAGCAATGAACGTACACATTAGACTGCATCCCGTGACGACAGCACCGCCATAGGTGCTATTTCTCTCTAAAGACTTCCCGTCATCAGGTTCTGCGGGGCGACCAGATGATAGCTCAATATTTGTGCCTTGATTTTCAAGATTTTCAATCGGCAGAGCAAGCCGTGAAGACTTCTGGGTCTGAGAGATCTTAATGAGCATCATGCAATCCAACCTCAAAAGTGGGAGACTTGTTACCTACACCTCTTCGAATCATTTCCACTATATCTTCGGCCCAATCCTTGAGATTTCCAACTTGAGAATCCCATACGAGCAGAATTTGCTCGTGTTTAAAAAAGCAGGCGCCTGGAATACGGCCTGAAATGCGAGCATCATTCATGTAGCTTTCAATTGAACGATGGATGGCGAAAGAGGTAAGTCGATTGGGCAGCATTAAACTGTCAGCTAACCCTGCTGTCTCAAGTGCTTCTTCGATGAGCTTGCCTCCGAGTGTGATTGCTGCCTCCATCTGTTGCCGCTGAACTAACTTCTCCAGGGCCGGGTCGGCCATGGTCGGCGCACTCACGTAAATGTCGGCATAGCATCTGATGAACGCGGCGATACAATGCACGTTTGGGTTTTGGGTTTTGTTTTCATCGTTCAAGGAAGTGTAGATGTATTTCAAAGCTTGATAGCATTCTTGGACTTCATGTTCGATAAATCGCTTCTGTTGCTTTTTGGACCGTTCCCGTGCTTGAGATCTGCCATTACCGATGGAAAGCATCGGACTTTCCATCTTCGACAGTATATTCGCATGTCATCTAGAAAACCACTCAACAAATTGACAGTATCGAATTGTAGTTTGTAGTAGTGGAGGAGAAGGCTAGAAAGGCTGTGCACAATATTGTGGCGTTTGCGTGGCGCCTCTTCTCGCCTGACGCAAATCTAGACAGAGGCCGCCCGCTCCCATCATACTGCTAGCGGCGAAGTCATGAAGTAGTAAACCTGTCGTAATTTGCAAAAGTGTAATACTTGATGTTTTACGAAGATGGAGCGGCCAATACAGTTGAGCGATGAGTATCTGAGAAGGCTCGTAAGTCCATGTTAGAGTCCGTGTACAGTAGTGGCACCCAGTGCTCTGACCGCTTTCGCGATAGAGATTGGAAACATGGAAGAGTAATCTGATCGTATACTCGCTAGGCGCTGTTGGCCTCACCGTCGGTACTATAATGCTTTGGCAAGGCATAATGGATGCCAGGTAAGAAAACTGAACTGTTATTGTAAACTATGACCGGATGCAACTAACGCGACCTGGAAGAACATCCCGAGTATGAGAAGCTTGACATGATCAACAGCTCGAGGTGCAAGGAAAAAAACACGCAATCTCTAGTTGCAATATTTCACAGGTGAGGACGGTTCCACAGGCCAGTTACAGCCGGACTGACCTAGATTGATAATTCTGAAAGGACAACGTGTTTCTGGAACACTTCTCGGCCCTATGACGTGTGCAGCGTAAACTCCGTCCGCCACTTCGACTTCGACTTCAAATACCAGCGTCATCGCTTCTCTTTTTTCTACCTCCAACAACACCTCCGCCATCGCGGACGCCAACTTCCATCATGGCGTTCATCTTAAGACGACCTTTCGCAATCGCCAAGGCCATTAAGCATCCGTCAACCTTCGCAAACGTTCCTCTGCGCTCGTTTCACGCTTCCGCTCCGGCGCAACAGATCGCATACCACCCACCGACCTCTCTCCGTCCCACTCTCAGCTCGCAACAAAATGTCTTCAAGCAGGTTTTTCGTCAGTCCTCACGCCGCTCATATCAGACCCAGGCGCCACCGAACCCTATGGCGCAAGGAAACTTGACGCAACGACTGATTTATGGAGGAGCCATCTTTGGCGGTACACTTTTGGCAGTCAATATGATCTTCAACCGCGAGACTCGAGAAGACGGAGGCATGCCACCATTTGAACGCCGTTATCTGAACGATACTTTCATGCACACCGGTCTTGGACTAGGCATAATTGCCATTGCCGCCCGCACGCTGCATTCAAGCGGCTGGTCATATCGCTTGATGTCTGCCAACCCATGGTTGATTCTTGGTGTTGGTCTTGTCGGTTCTATTGGTACTATGATGGCTTGCCGTGCTACTTCTCCTGAGAATTATGTTCTAAAGTACGGTCTCTGGACGGCATTCAATATCACCCAAGCAGCGCTGCTCTCGCCTCTCCTCTTCTTCTCGCCCGCTATCCTCGCCCGCGCTGGTTTGTACACTGTCGGCATGATGGGCTCTCTTGCTTTTGTTGGCGCTACGGCCAAGCAAGAGAAGTATCTTTACCTTGGTGGCCCACTGCTTGCCGGTGTCGCTGTTGTCGCGCTCTCTGGGCTTGCACCTTTGGTCATCCCAGCCACGGCTGTGCGAACTCTCATGTTTACCGAGAACCTTTGGCTATACGGAGGGTGAGTCCATGATATAATGCCTTGGCCAATTATCATATGACTAATTGAGTTTTAACAGTCTTGTCGTCTTTGGTGGCTTTACACTATACGATATTCAAAAGTGCGTACCCAAAGAGCTCCAACAGATTCACAGCTGGGCTAACATTGCAACAGGATCTTACATCACGCCAGGCTTGCCGAGCGAGGTCTTATCAAGAACGATCCCGTCAACGAATCGATTTCACTGTAAGAAATTCAAAAATTTCAACCTTAATCATCAGTAATAGCTGACTTATACTTTCTCGTTCTAGAACGCTCGACTTCATTAACATTTTTGTACGCATGGTGTAAGAATTTCTAATGCTGGGTATCATGACTTTCGCTAATCTTTTGTTCCACTCTGTAGTCAAATCCTGGCCATGCAGCAAAACCGACGGAAGTAAATTCGAATTGAGCCGGAAGTCATTAAGCGAAAGATAAGGTATAAATAAGAAAGGGGGTTATTTCTCAAAAGAAACAAATTTACGCAGGAGGAAGAACGGAATGAAGTAAAAACAAGTCTCATCTCTTGAAGCTGTCGATCTTGGCCTGAATTTACGCATCTCACAAGCGCACATTTGCCTCGGGCACCAACTATCTACGAAATTCGAAAAAAAATTGAAAATTCACATAAATCACGCTGTAACAGTCAAATGGTATTTGCAGTAGATGAAGTCAGAGGGAAGCGATCGAAGCGCTTTCGTCTGATGCAGAAAATGATATCATTGAAACTGGTAATTAAGCGAAGGCAGTGCAACTATTTGCGGCCCTCTTCCCTTCATTTGGTACCAATGCTATAATCATTTCTTTTAAATTTCTAGCTTAACGTGCAATCACCGAATATGCATCTCAAGCTGCGTCTCACTCATCATTTGCCCTCGCTCGGGACGCAGGAGAATCCCTGGCTCGCTCGGGCAAGAACGGGAAGGCGATGTTGAGCCCTGCAGCAAGAGCAATGATGAAAAACCACACCAAGTGCCCATCTGCCCACTGCAGCTTCACACCAACGGCAAAAAGACTGGTCGCAGCAACTGGTGTTACTGCACGCATGGCGCTGTTGACTGTCAATGCAAGTGAATTCACGGTAGCAAGTACTTCAGGTGAGGGTGAAATATCGTTGATGCAGAGTTGAACGCATGCTGTGAAGTGCAATCAGCTTGGTACGCTCTTTGTTAGTTCATGGACGGGATTTGCGACTTACCAAAAGCCATGGAAACACCACTGCCAATAATGATAGAGGGAACTCCAATAACCCAGAATGCAACGATCCAACCATGTCGTAGACACTCATTAAGGACGGGAAATGCTGCCATGAAAATTGGCCAAGCAATCGCGCAGAGATAGAGAACGCCACCAGTACCCAAGCGTTTTTGCATTAGAGGAAATGCCGCCAACATCCAAGCTGCTTGGCTGACACCACCAAGCGCAATTGTACAGGCAATATACTTGGCTGAAAACCCAAGTCCGCCCAGATTCACTGGCGTATATTGCATAGCAGGAGAAACGGCGGTATATGCCAATGCAATGGTCATTGTATGACCGAAAATGTACAAGACTATGGCCACTCCTGGGGCTTTCAGAACTTTCCATGTTGACATTTCTGGTTCCGAACTGGCTCCACCGCTGCTCTTGCGGATGCGAGTCTCCTTGAGAAAGAACAAGCTTGACAAAGTGGCTGTCAGACAGACAGCACTTGCCGTGAAGGTTGATAGAGCGTATGGATAATCTTTGAAGAACTGAGCTGTGAATATCCCGGGATATTCAGTGGCAGGATTGGCAAGACCACCGCCTTATCTTTCTGTCAGTCTTGTGTATCAAATATCATTGAATTGGAACAGATGCGTACCAATAAGAGGACCGATGAAAATGCCACAATTCTTCGTGAACATGTACCAACTAAAAGCTCTTGCTTGCGTTATCTTTGTCGTGTTTTCGCTCAGCATCACTCTGACAGTGACGACACTACCAGCAAAAACACCTGCTAAGCAGCGAAAAGCGATCATTTGCCAGAGTGTGGTGCTCATACCGAAGAGAGCAGTAGCAACACTGACACCAGCAAGACTGAAAATGAGTACCGGCTTTCGTCCGAATCGATCCGCAGCCTGGCCGTAGAAGATCATGAGGACCATCTGAACCAATGAGAACAGCGACTCGATTAGGCCAGAGTAAAATCCAACGTTTTTTTTGTCAATACCACCCGTGCGCTCAATCATCTCGTTGATAAAGGGAAAGATTGAGAAATAAGCAACCGGTTCGCATAGTGTGGCGTAGCAGAGAAGAAGGATTTGAACGTATGGCATTGGCTTATCATCTAGGTTGCCGGCAGTGTTAAGATTTCCTGAATGTTTAAGGTCACCATTGACATCTGATGGCAAGATTTGTTCGTCATGTCTAGTGCTCGGTGACCCATTTTCCGGTGATGTTAGAAGTGGCGTGCGCTCGTCTGCTGCAGAAGTACCGTCATCTTTCGTTGAACCCGGTAGTATGGCCATCCTGTCCGATTCGTCCTCGTTGCGAGGATTGACCACAAATCGAACGTCGCAAAGAGATGAAAATAAGGTCAAGGAACATGGAATACCGAGCGAAGAGTCAAATGAAATTCAGCTTCTTCACTTTCGGCATGTATCCGATCTGATAGTGGCGTGCGCGAGTCGTTGATGTCGTCTCTCTAGATTCTGTGGTCCTTGCTGATCTTCGCCATCCACCTTCCCCATTGGGTTGTTAGCGTCCGGAAATTCTCCAACCCGACCTCCAAATTTACGATCTGTCGCCGTAAGCTTCAGGCTGTGCACCGAATCGATTGAAACCCACAAAATGGTAGACGAAAGCACTCTCGGTAGAAAAGAGAAGAAGGCGCTGCGTGACGCAGAGCGCCAGCAGAAGGGCAAAAAGCGCAAGCGAACCGAAACGTCCGATCCAAAGGAAGCTCGCGATCCAAAGAAAGAATTCGTCCCACCTGCTGTACCTGGAGGCGACGATGATGGAGACCAAAAAGAAGTAGAGCTAGCAACTTCAAGCTCGGAATCGAAGAAGAGGAAAAAGGGCCCTGAAGACGCAGAGAAAACAGAGGATGGAGATGCTGCACCACCCAAAGCAAAAAAGCGACGGAGGGGCAAGAGCAACAAAAACGCTACGGGAGAAAATGGCGATGCATCAGGCCCTGCTAAATCCCGGTTCATCGTTTTCATCGGCAACCTCCCATACAACACGACAGATGCCACTCTTCAATCACATTTCAAGAGTCTGCTACCCTTCACGCTCAGACATCGCACAGACCCAAAGACGAAAAAGAGCAAAGGATTTGCCTTTCTGGAATTTGAGAACTATGACCGTATGAAGACATGTCTAAAACTTTACCACCACACCATGTTTGATCCGGATGACAAAGAGCACGGTGGTAGTGGAAAGGGTAATGGCAGAGGAGGTAGGAGAATTAATGTGGAGCTTACTGCTGGTGGAGGTGGATCTACTGAGGGCCGAAAAGAGAAGATCAAGGTGAAGAATGTCAGACTTGAAGAGCAGAGACAGCGACGGGCTGAATTGGAGCGCAAGGAGAAGACGAAGAAGGAGGGTACCAACCAAAAAGGGAGACAGGAAGAGGTTGCTGTTGCTGAGCCTGGAGCTGAGGCGGAAAGCGGTATGCATCCAAGTCGACTAGCGATGATCAAAAGTTAGCGGTGTGTAGAATTGCCTACTACTATTGCCTTCAAGGGCTACAGGAATCTCCGGTCGCCGATTATTTCCTAAGCACTTTAATGCTGTTTTCCTTGAATTGCAGCGCTATAGCTGAATTGCTCTCCTCATGCGACGGAGATGACGGCGGTCAAAATGCATGCCATGACCCGTAGCCTTGAAATTGTTTCTACTGGGGTCTCAGGCGTATTTATTCGGAGACGCGTCGCGTACGTAGATAGCACCAAAACCGATGACATCTCCATATTGAAACTTGTTTGACAATTTACATATGAGATTGTGGGCTTATCGAACGTAGACTACATAGATGTGTTCTGCAGTTAATGCTTTGCAAGTGGCTGTTTATGGTCTAGCCTGTATTCTATTACAGCCCACGTCGAAACGAGAGGTGTAGTGAACGCGTGATGGGTATCCGACAATTAACCCAAATTCATCGCAGCGACGAATAGCCAGGGTCCAGACCTTCTCTCCAGGAATGGAGGCAGTTCCTCCCGAGGTCGAAGGCCTACGAAAGGCAAGATCTATGACCATGGATGACAAGTCATTCATCGTTAAGAGCTATGCAAGGAACGCGTGTCTCGGTTCTCGTAAACAGTAGTGAGTGCCGAGCTCGCTCAGATCCGCCACCTTAAGCACGACAGCCATGGACGAGTAATAGATAAGCTCGAACAAACGTGGAGAGAAATCTTCCGCCAGGGTAGTAGCGGTACGGGGACAGAACAAGAGGGCGAATGGGCTACTGTAATGGCTCAATACATTAGTCCAGTCGATGCAAAGAAGGAGGAAACTCGACGCTCTGAATTGCAAGTGCTGGCTTTAAAGAAGTAATGGCTTCAAAGGGCTACTGCCAGTCAGAATATGATGAGCAGCATGGAAAAAAAGCGGAAGCGATCGGTGAATGAGGATCCCGATTTATCAACTGTTTCAGACGACTTAGATGTGGTTGAACCGGAATCTCCGAGCAGCAGCGCCCATCCGATTACGTCTGGCAAGGCTGTATTTCCCGATACACCGGACGAGGCCATGGGCGTCCAAGTGCTCAAGTTCATGCTCGTAATTGCAGTTCCGATTCGGTAGCCTCGGCCGATAGTGCATCGCATGCAACAAGAAGGAGAACAAAGCGTCGTCGTCAAAAAACGTCCATAGAACAATTACTAGCTTACTTGAAGTCTCAAGCAGAGGAGGACAGGGAGGAAAGGAGAGCATGGGAAAGACGTGAGGAACGGAGAGAGCAGAGGCTGCTGATGCTCTTGGCCGTATTAGCGACTACGGTACGAGGTTGACACGAGAACGAGAATAAGTGATGACAATGGAGTTTCAGGTCTTCTGCTGAGGCGCTGTTAATGACTCACATCTCTAGACATTGCAATGATTTACGTATTGTGGTTGTAGCGATCGATTGGGAGAAATTCCTCTGCTATGAGCTGTCCAGTCGTTTTACTAGTCGTGGTTGTGGATGTAAAGTGACAATGAGGCTATGGGCTATGCTCCAAATGCGTGACTGATTCTATCGCAGTCTGATCTATAACCACAACGAGAACTTGAATTCTTTACAATCCGACCAACTTCATAGCTATTAATAGCTGCTCTCTGCGCTATCTCCCACCAAAAAATTGTCTTCGTGTCTTCAAGGCCAAGCTACGCTCATGAAAGTCCACGACAGTCGCTGCTATCCCCGTTTCACCGTTCAGCCGCTTGAATATCATCGGCTGTTCTCAGATGGCCATGGTATGCATTCAAACAGCCAACAAGAATTTTGTCGACTGAATTAACTAGGCAACCAATGTATATCTCTCCCACATGGACCTGATCGAGGACATGATCCTCAATCGCAGTATTTGGAGAAGTCGTTGCGGCGGATTCATTCATCCGTGGCCGTCCTGCTGCAGGGAACGAGCTGTTGTCGGATTTTAAAGAGGTAATCGTCACATTAAAGAGCTCACCAACGAAGCTCCTAGATGTAACAGAAACGACAAACAGAAAGTCAACCGACTGGACCAAGAACTTGGAATCGATGATGTCTTCAACAGAAACTCGTCAGGTGGCAGCTTGCGCGCTTTGGAACGTTGCAAACGCTCAACTCAAGGTAGCAAGAGCTTAAGACCGTGGAACTGTAGTTTAAAGGTGATGATCCGTCCAAAGTCTTGACTCGTGGTCGATGGTGGAAGGCCCATTGGTCTCGACGACGAGCTTCCAAGTTGAGGCTCGGCGTGCAGAACACGACAACCAGTTGAACAGAAATTCGAGGTCAGACGTAGAGCCACAATAGTCGATCGAGGGCTCAGGGGTGTCTTGTTTATTGAATCGATCCAGTGGATTATCTATCGAATGACTCTTCTGTGGGTTAATCGATTGTATTGATGTATTTGTGGAAAAGCATCATTATCTTTCAGGAGTTCTAGAATTGATCACAGTCAGATTGCATTTTGCCCAAGAAAAAGTTTAATGACTCACGGGTAAGGATGCTTCAGAGCTTGATTATCTCCTTGAATTGGATACGCTTGGCTGTATGTTGGTGAAGGATACGAGTTGCATTGAGGAGAAGGATATGGGTTGTATTGCGGCGAGGGATGCGAGTGATCTTGAGACGAGGAATAAGAATCGTATTGAGTTGGCGAACTGTCCGCGACTGGTTGCGTCTCATGTGTTTGCTGCTGTTGTTGTGTTTCGTACAAGGGGCATAACGAGAGCGGCGATTGTTGGTTGGCCTTGGGCGGCGATTTTGCACTGCGGACGAAGCTGTAGAACATGACTGTGGTTTCGTTGCTTGACTGTTTGGGTGTACAGTATACGCGATCTACTTGAATTATTCCAGCAGGAAATCGGGTGTCTTTAAAGCCATTCCGCAGCTGAACTCCGCCATGGATCAGCTGCTTCTCGCGGATGTTTTCGTTATTCGTGCTGGTTTGGCGTTAACTGAATGGGGAAATTTCGAGCGCGAGTTGCATAAAAACTGGGTCCCTGGGGCTTCTAGACGAATCGCCGCAATTTGGTTTGCTGCAGCCAAGACGGCTATACATAGGACCCCACTAGACTCTAACGGGAGAATTCGGTGCAGGACTGAGTTCTCGTTTGCTGCGTCCGCCTACAATTGTCAGCAGAGTACTGTTATCCTGCCACCATACCGCCCAGCGTTGTTCCTTTGCTTCTATTGAGTCCTTGACCTTTGTGTCCTTGTAGGAAACCATCGATTTACGTAAATACCACGGAAAATTCGCGCTCGCCTCTCCCTGGCGGTGTACCCGCCATCCCCGCCGCTACGCAACTTCCAGCTTTCCCGTCCCTGGGCACATCATCATATGGAGTCCAATGAGAAGACCGGTGTGAATGGACTAGCGTTCCGAGAATGTAACCTCGCGCTCCTTCAGCCCAGAAATCCAAAAATTTGCGGCATCACGCGATGCGGTGTTCCTCATATGGCAACCGGTCGGCCAGCCTTCCTGTTTAACAGCATCCACAATTCATCATTAGGTATGACTTAGTTTATTCCACGTGCTTTAGGGCGCGATTGCTCGATAATCTGGCCTCTTGGAGGCTTTAATAGCGCGCTTGCGTTGAAAAAGACCGTGAGTGGCCTCGTCTCGTTTCGCCTACGACAGAACCGTTCAAAAGTTTTTTTGTAAAGCAACCGTTCAGTCCGCCCTACAGTGTTTAGAAATATCTCCTTCCACCAGCGAAGCTATGTGCGATTCCTGCGTCTTTGAAAAAGCGAACATTGATCGCTCGCTTTAACTTGCTTACGGATTTTGGAGATTCATCGAGCTACTCTGGCGCACGTATGCCCCTAATGGTCGAGTTTTGCGACGCAGGTAGCTTACACATCCAAATGTGGGTTAGATCGATGTTATGCAAGCATCACCGCGTGGCAACGATGTTGGTGCGAAGATCGCTTACTGTAGCTCTTTAGTTGGTCGCTGTCAGCCTGTCAGATCCAAGGATTCGCCGTATTGTCATGCTGCATGGGCTAGTCAGATATATATCCGTCAGCGCCGGTTCCTTTAAGACCACATTCTGGCAGTATATCGAGCCCGTCCACTATGAGCACAACGATCACACCTGTTTTAAGAGATATAGCAACACTGGTAACAGTGTCAATGTTTTATTCAGCAGCCGCTGAACGGCTATCCTGAATTGCGAGATACACGATGCTCAATGGTATTCTAGAGGAGTGGTCAATGGACGGAGTACTCAATGGGGTGTGGAGTCATGAAAACGAAGAAATCTTATATCAAGAGAGTCCAAGAGTGTGACGAAGATGTCATTCCATATTCTACGGTATCAACTATATTTGTTCTCTCAGTTCTCATCATGTCGTTCTAATAGAAAGGCATCTGCGCAGTATTGACATAATCGACATTGGTTGGGGTCGTCTCAATACGGTCGATGCAGGTGCCGAAGATCCGGTCCCATACCCTGGTTTGCTTTCCATAGTTGTGGCTTTTCCTCCAGCCCTTTCGGTGGTGTAGGTCATGATCCTCGAGTACCAGCTCCATTCGGAGCATCTTTAGCACGGGATCAAGAGGGTTCGGCGGTGTAAGCGCAATGCGCAAGCCACTGTGACCTCCAATCTCGGTGTATGCAATGTACTGACTGCAAATCCACAATTGATAGAAGCTCATTTCCAGTCCCATGGCACGCATAGTCCCATATGCTAGCAGTGGAATACCAGCGATGTCGAAGAACTCTTGGACATGGTCTGCGTACGCTGACATCAGAGCATTGGGATGTTTGGTCAAGTGATGAGTGCGGTGGAATTGCCAAAGGAATGGGACGTCATGCATTGCGCGGTGGTACATGTAAAACCAAAAGTCAATGGCAATTGGGTAAATTGCGGTTTGGACCAGAAGCCAGCCCCACCATGCGGGATCGGCCATTTCATCGAAAGGCGCAACGTTCATCTTGTATGTCAAGTAAATTGCCATGGCAATACGCGCTCCGGTGACTTTATTCAAAGTTGTAGCAATCTTGTCGACACCAGCGTCAGGGATCTCGTCACGAAGATGAACATCACCGTCGAGATACCCGTATTTGTACGCCAGCTTGCGGATGAGGTGTACTTCGCGGACGGCTATAGCTCCAAATGCGATTGTGTAATAGATTCCCGCAATGACTGGCCCCAGATTCTGTCCAGTAAGAGAAACAAACGCCTGATGGAGGAGGATCGGTAAGAAGGCATGGACGAGCACTAGAATGTGCTGCTGCCAATGCGGCATATAAGGGATGGGATCTGTTTTGGCGAAGACAGGAGCCGGCTCATTGAGTTTTGTTGGATGAACATCCATCTTGTCCAGGATGTGATGGTTGATTCTCCAGGTACTCTTATCCGCACTTCGCCATGTTGACTTCATTGAGTCCTTTGGATTAGGGCCCGAACCAGCGGATTTCGTTGTCGTAGTTTGAGCCATGTTCGAAATGGTAAAGCTAATTTTTCAACTGGGACATATTGCGTCGAACGTCCTGACGAAGACAAGGCCGCCATTATATATTTATCTTTCGCAGGAAGGATCTTGTTCATTAGTGCACATGAAGGTGAAGTCATGCCGAGGCTTTAGTAAGGGAAACTTCTCACCCCACACATAGTCGCAGTAGTTTCTGGTACGCTGGCGTTTGTTGGAGAACACGAGACCATGTAAACGAACCAGCGAATCGCATTCCCCAAATTTGTTCGACTACCGTGGAAATGGCACACGATGGAAAGTGGCAAAAGGAAGATCGTTTCGATTAATTGCCATTATAAGCTGCTGCCTGCTCGGTGTCACTTTTAGAAGTATGTGTTCCACAGTCACGCTCCGACTAATCATGGACTAATGATATAGTTGTATCCATTTTGATACATTGACAACAGATGTTCCCATCTGTACTCGTCACTTTTTGCAGCATCTCACTTTTTCATGTGGATGAAAACACCATGAGTGCCATATCCAATTAGTTTCGTTTTATTCTAATAAGCATCCAAATCGTAGGTGGAAATCGTATGAAATAACTAAAGGAATTCCATCTTCCAGAGCAAGCATACTTGCTATCCAGGACAGCATCGAGTCACTGTTTTCAAACCGTCGCAGAGTGAACCAATGGGTTTCATTCATTGACCAGCTTTCGTAGAGAGATCGCGTGTACTCCGTAGTAAAAGCAAGTCCAGAATCTGCTTCGGCCTTTGTCTGTAAAGTTGGTCGCCCGCAGTTCCGCCGGCATTCGTCAAGTAGAACAGATGGTACGAACACCTACCTATTTTACATTAAAGCCTTAAACTTGCACGATATCATACAAACAAATGATTCAATGATACCCTTCTACGACTTGAACTCAATCTCGCTTCAACGCAATAGTGGTGTATCATACACAGGATCGGCTCTTGGGATTTTCATCACTGCGAAATTCGTTCAAATTAAGATCATGCCTGATGATCCATGCACAAATATTAGGTCGAAACAAGCAGTCCATATCCCACAAGCTCGATTGAAAGGGCAACTACCAACTCTCATCTTAGATATCTAGATATGTTGCTAAACACACCTCGTTCTTATGTTGAATCACAAGTTCCACTCCTTTTTAATGGAGGTTTTCCACTCTTCTACCGAGACCACTTTGTCCCCAACAAGTAGCTCGTTCTCCGTGAATCTCGTCTTCACGATCGGAACCTTTAAGAACTCATGATGTGCGCCACAAACATTGAGTGGCAACTCATTCTTGATGAGCAAGGCATGGCAGTCGTCGCAGAACACAATCATACAGAAACGACATACTTGACAGTCATCGTAGCTGACCATATATTCGCCGCAAATTCCTGAGCAGGGGTCCAGACAGAACTCGTCGTCATCGTCTTCATCATCGTCTTCCTTCGCATCTTCATCGTTTCCGTCGTGTTCTTGTTGTTCTTGGCCATCCTTCGCGTTCGTGGATTCGGTGTCGCTTTCCTTCCCGGAATCATGTTTCGCCTTTTTCCTTAACGTCAGCAAGTCTCAAATGTTCACACGTACGCAAAATCTTACCTCTTCAACCTCGCTACTTTCAACGGCTTCCACTTTCTTCTCTTGGTCATTCCCTTGGATGTCAGCTTTCTTGTTCTTATCATCATTTTCATCATCATCTCCGTCATCGTCATCCTCTTCGTCTTCGTTGTCGAATACACAAAGACCATCTTCGCCATATCTTCGAAGACTTTGCATGACGGCAATGGCGTTTGTATCGTCCCCTATCGCAAGCAGGGCGTTGCCAATATTGGCCCATCCTTCGGTATCATTGTTTGGGTCATCATCAGACAATATAGCAATGGCGTCCTTGATGTGTGATCTCATCAATTCTCGAGCTTCTTCCATACGACCTTGCTTCCGATACCATGCAGCCAAGTAAAACGAGATCTGACTCGGCGGAACTGCATCATGTGTACCCGCATTGTAATGTTTCCTGCCTGCAATGCGTTCCATTTTGCTGATCCATTTGGTTGCGTTGGATTCATCCTGCAGTGCTTGACGGACACAAGCGATTCCCAACGCGTTCAATGCTAATGTACGCGCGTTTGATATGTCCGATGCAACTCGACTTGAAGTAGTTCCCTCGGTAGCGATCGTCTCCCAAATATGAATAGCTTTTTCTGTGTCTTTTCCATACCTGAAATACAATTCAGCTAGGCAAATTCCGAGATAGGACGCTGTTACTGGCTGAAGCTTCTTGTTCGCTACTGCAATGGCGTGTTTATAGCTGTCCTGGAACCATTCCAACTCGCCTGTCTCGAGTGCTGCCTGTGCCGTGATGTGGAAGGGTTCGTCTACCCACTTGCTTTTGTGTAAGTAGCTATCTAACATGGACTCTTGATCATCTATCGGATTATCATGTAGTTCATGCAGAAGTTGCATAATTTGCCGGCGATACTCCAATTTGGAAAGAAGCTCAGGTAGTGGTCGGTCTCTGAATATTTTCTCGTGTCGTTTTACTGTCCATGGCGGGTCTGCAAACTGAGAATATACTTCCAAGCATTGCCAGATGCAGTTGTGATCAGCGTTAGAGAGCAAGAAGGCCTTTTTTGCGTATTCCAATTTCAAGTGCAGCAACCTGGACATTTCGATCAAGTCTCCATCGTAAATTGAAATATTGTTGGCCAATTGCGAATAACAAGTGACAATCAAATTGGTAATGTCGTAAAGCATGAACTTTTTGGTCTTGGGTTCTGCCTTTTCATCGGCCTCTGCCAGTGCTAGCGCCTTCAAGGCCAATTCAATAGCCTTTTCATTGTTCTTACGAAGGTTGTGGGTTTTTGCCAGGCCGGTGACGGATTGGAAAAGGCTGGGGTCAAGTTCGATGGACTTTTCAAAATGCTCTCCAGCTTCCTTGTTGTACATGAGGTCTCTAAGCGTCATGCCCAATTTGCGATGCCATTCTGCATTTTCTTCGAAGCCAGCCCATCGAGCTGTCTTTTCTACCTCCTCAGCAGTGATGATGGACTCTGGAACAATTTCGCTACCTTCTTTACGCTTTAAAAAAGCGTACACGGCCCATACACAGGGTTTCACTATCCATTGTGGGCCCTGGTATGGGTGAAGCCATCCTTCAGCATAGAGTTTCATCGCTGGTTCCCAAAGATCCAGTGGCTGACCCTGCAACTCTTTGAGCCATTCACGGCTATCAGTTGTGAGTTGCTCACATGCTGCATCTCCAGTGAGCCAACGCAGTATTTTTCTGGCATTTTCTGTTGAAAAGAACCCATATCCGTTCACGCCAGCCCATCGCCAGAGGGTATCTTTGTCTCTCAATAAATGTACAACCAGCTTTGCAATGCTGGCCTTATCTTCGTCGTTGACTTTACTAGGGTCCATTTCGTCAAGATGAGATTTCCAGTTGTTAGCAGCGTACGCCTTTAAATTGACAGCGTCTTTCATCCTGGTTTCAAGCTCTGGATTGATGATGAGATTCAGACAAGTCCGAAGCACTTGCAACTGCGACTCATGATAATTTACCCCAACAGCCAGACATTCTTCGCCTGGTGCTGTGATCTTGCCTTCTTTTTCATCGCGGAAGAAGTCACCGATTGAGGCATGAGCAAAAGTAACTGTGGTCGTCTGAGGGTTGCTTTGAAAGTCTGTTTCGTTCTCCACATCATCAAGACCATCGTTAATTTCTCCGTCGAATTCGTCGACGTCATCTTCAGGTGCAAGCAGCGTTTTGGGTGTTTGCAAATCGGCTGTTGTCAGAGCATCATCTCGGGTGAGAACAAAAAAAGTTGCAAATTGTTTTCTAAGCTTGCCTTCCAGGTTTAAGACGCCATCTCCGTCCTCAGACTTCAAACGAAGCATTGCATCAATCTCTCCGAAAAACAGAGGGCGTTTCGCCAGAGAGACCCACGCTAGCATATCGTTCAAGTCTTCAGCATCTTGCTCATCTTTGAAAGAAGCTGAGAACCCTTTCAAGACGTGTCTGAACATTTCCGTCAAGCCTCGAGGAGCTTTGTTCAGAGCCTCGCGGATGGCAGACTCTCTTGACTTTTTCGAAAGCTCTGCTATCATAAGACGCACCCACATGAACATGCCGTTTGCCTTGCTACCCAATGTTTGAACCACTTCATCTTTGAGCTTTCGAGAAATTTTGTTAAGTACTCGTGACTTGGTTATGCTTGATTCGATATAATGCTGTATATCGCTGCCATTTTTCGTCCAGTCAACATGAATTGTAGGCAATGCACCCTCTAGCTCATCATTAATCTCATCGATTATCTGAGGACGGCCAAGCATTGCGATGTGTAGTCGAGTATCAGCACCTGCGTCCTGTACATCACGCAAGAGCGCAAAGAAAGTGAGTCGGTCCTGCTCAAAGGATTCGTCAATACCGTCGAAAAGCAGGTAGGCATTGCAATCAACTCCATTCCCGCCTTGAAGGAAGAAATCGACGAATAATTTTTGCCATACGCTTCTAATAGACGAGACTTCTGCCCCGCTGCGACATACGTCGGCAATATGCTTCGCGTAGACTACGTCAGTCTGGGATAGCTGATAAGCCATATCGCGCAAGGCCTGATCGAACGATCTTGTCTGATCGTTGTTATCACGGAAAAAGAACCAGGCTACAGATGCATGTGATTCAGCGTACGTTCGATCCTGATTGATGCTCTGTAGCTTGTTTATGATGTTGAATGTCAAGAATGACTTTCCGGAGCCAGGTCCTCCAGATATCCACAGGATTGGAGATCTGCGCGCAATCCATGCCTTCATTGCTTCTTCATCCCGAATCCAGTCACCAGATCCTTGGACATGATCCCGCTTGATCTCATCAAATCGATCTTGAGCTGAAACAGATGGCCTTAACGCAGTCTTTATCAACTCGACATGTTGGGCGTCACGGTCTTCTTTTTGCTCCTCCATTGCACTTAAGATCTGCCCTACGCCAGCTGAAATGCCATTCGATGCCAGAGTCAACTCACTCAATTGGCCCTGAACAGCCTCGACGTTTCGACTAGTCTTTTTCGTTTCTACCAAGGTCTCTGCCCCGACTAATCTGTCTTCACTGTCCGTTAGCTTTCCAAGCTTGCCCAGAAGGCCTTGCATTTTGGTATCGTTTCCGAGGATGACATTTTTGCCGAACGATTTGAGTCGCATTAAGACACCATCGTCAACAACTTTTGTAGAGCGAGCAAAGATCTCAATAACGGTTGTGAGGATGTCTGTCAGCTTTTCCCGAAGCTCCTGTGATAACTGCTCGCGGTTATACACCTTGAGGCGGACAGTGAAATCTTTCAGAGTCCCCAGAAGCTCGGTAATGGCATCCAGAGAGGCTGAAACGCCTTTCGCGGCATTAATGAGATACATTGCCGCCCCGAAAACCATTGAGCTGGGTGGAAAGGCGCATGAAGCCGCGCCAGCAGCGAGGTTGCCGACCAATTCAATGGGCTTGCATGCTGCGGACAGGACAGTGAACAGGGTTCCCTATAACGATCAGTCTCAATTTACTTCAGTAACTTGAAGCCTAGATACACCTACAGATTTCTCGCGAAAGTGTTTCATGCTCTGGATCGTCTGTCAATCTACAATACATCAAGATTGCACCATCAAGCGGACTTGCCTTGTTCTGATCGTCAACGCTAGCGATCAAATCTTCGGTAGTCAGGATAACTGGCAAGTTTTCTAGTTTCTTGTGAGAGATTTCTTCATAGCGCTTCCTTGCCTCTACCCAAAGGGCAGCAAAATCGTTCTTGGCTGCCATGATTCAGCGTTCAAGGCGGGCAAACCTGGGGAGGAAAAGGAACAGAACAAAAGGAAGCAGGTGGCCTTATATTTCGAGCTGACCTGGCGGCGCCAGCTAGAAGCGCCGCCACACTCACCGTCCGGTTGCAGACGTGCATACTGCCCCGGTCCCCATCGCATCAGCTAGCTACCCATAGGTGTAATTCGACGCTAGGCGTGCTGGCGAGGCTGAAATCAACTTCAGCTTGCCATTCAGATTCGTGCCTCTCAGCCTGTCAGTCATGCGGAGCGGTGGCTGCTATCACTTGATTGGCGCCGCAACCTTTCCCCACATGCGTGTTCTCGTTGAGGTGAGAGAGAATTGAAACCCAAATTACGGGGCTAAGAGCAGTTTTCCCTTGCTCTTTTGAACCGCGGTTGACTCCCCCGAATGTTCTTAACGAATACAGAGCAGATTTGCCCATGGCGGCTCGTCAGCTATGTTACAATCGGGGAGAGGTGTATCTATGTATAAGACAACGAACTCGAGACCGTGTCGACATCGACAGTGCGAGGCTTCATCCCATGCTGACCCTTACTGTTAGACCTGCGTATTTTCAGTACCGACCGAGGCGCTCCTCTATATTGCCTCTAAACGTAGATCGCCGGTTTGCGGCTCCGAAGTCCTCTATTGCAACACTTTCGTCGTGCGAAGATAGCGGCGGCGGGAACTGCAGGTGTGGCACGTATTGAAATTGTCTGAAGCTGTTGTCAAAAATCTGGCTTGCAATCTATTTACAACTCAGACCGAACAGAATGCTGGTCTGAGCCGCACCAAATATCTCAACTGCCCAAAACCGATTCAGAATGGCCTCGTCGGACGCCTCTAGAGCTCTTATGAGCCTGGCTCGTCGAGTTCGCGCGCCACAAACGTCGCATTTGCAGCGGAGAATGCTATGTACGGACTGCATAGCTCGAAATCGTCAGCTACAACGAGCCTCTGGTGTTTCACAGACTCGTGCTATCCCTCGACATGTTGCAATTCGCAGACAAAGAGCTGGGACTCGGGACATGGCCACTATGGCGGAATACAGAAATCGGGCATATGGGCCTATCGCAGAATACGACGCTCGAGTCAAGTCTGGTCGGTTAAGAAACGACGAGCATCAACGAACACTAGTACAAGCTCTTCAAGATCTGCATGAGAATCTTCTTCACTACGATCCGCCGAAGGTTGTGGAACCGACTATTGAATCTCTTCAAACACCGAAGAAAAGCTTCTTCGGTGCTATGTTTGGTGGCGAAGCCAAAGAAGAAAAGCTGTCGATGCACCCTCCTGCCAACCTTCCCAAAGGGCTATATATGTATGGCGACGTCGGCAGTGGTAAGACTATGTTGATGGATCTCTTTTACGACACTCTGCCCGATCATATTCAGTCAAAAACACGAATCCACTTTCACAACTTCATGCAAAGTGTACACAAAGAACTTCACAAGATGAAGGCGACCCATGGCACCAATATCGACGCCATTCCGTTCGTAGCTGCGAAAATTGCAAAAGACGCGACAGTCCTGTGCTTCGATGAATTTCAATGTACAGACGTAGCGGATGCTATGATTTTGAGACGGCTGATAGAAAGTTTGATGGCTCATGGCACTGTGCTGGTCACGACGAGCAATCGACACCCAAATGACCTTTACAAAAACGGCATCCAGCGCGAATCCTTCGTTCCTTGTATCAACTTGCTTATCGATCAATTGAAAATCCTAAATTTGGACTCGACGACCGACTATCGGAAGATTCCTCGACCACCATCAGGGGTCTACCACTCGCCTCTCGATGCAGGCGCCAAAACACACGCTGAACACTGGTTCCGTTTTCTTGGCGACTTTGCTGATGACCCACCTCACCCAGCCACTCATGAGGTCTGGGGTAGACAAATCGAAGTTCCAAGAGCATCAGGGAGAGCTTGTTGGTTTACTTTCCAGGAGCTTATGGGCAAGGCTACAGGTGCAGCAGATTATCTCGAATTGGTTCGAAGCTACGACTCGTTCATTGTAACAGACGTACCTGGTATGGACATCCGGAGTCGAGATGTAGCAAGACGCTTCATCACTTTTCTTGACGCTGCTTACGAGGCACGCGCAAAACTGGTCCTCACAACTGCGGTTCCATTGACGCAGCTCTTTATGACTGCAAATGAGGTCAAAACTGCTATCAACGAAAGCGCGGAGAAAGGAAACGAGATGGCGCAGAATGTTCAGTCTGAAGGAACGGGAATTAACGACGCCATGCGTAGCCTGATGGATGATTTAGGCATGAATATGGATATGCTGAAGAAGAGCAGTATCTTTACGGGCGATGAAGAAGCCTTTGCCTTTGCTCGAGCACTCTCTCGGTTGACCGAGATGGGTAGCCAGGAATGGGTAGAACGCGGTATGGGATTGGAAAAGGATGGTGGGAAAAAGTCGGCCGAAGACTGGCAAAAAGTGCGTTCAAACTATCACCAAGATAGCTACTAGAATCTATTTTACTGTACATAGATCGTGGTAATCCTACTCATCACCTTCGTGTAGGCATTTATCGATTGTGCTCGGCTTTGGCTTGCAGCTCGGCGAAGCCCCACACCCGCGGTTTGAGCTTGAAGGCCTAAGCTACTCCTTCAAGCAATTGGAACCTTCACATTACCACATCGCGTTGACTGCACATCGACATCAAACTTCCAAAATGGCGCTTAATTCAGTCATTCCAAAATCGTCTTCTCCTGTCGCTTCGATGTTCGTCTTTCGAGCAGGATCACGCCCTGCCGCCGTGGCTCGACCATTTGTGCATCACACCGTCCGTCAATTAAACAGCTCTACAGCGCTCAAAGAAGCTACATCATCTTCATCCTCCCGACGCCGATCTGTCACAGTGGTCAACGACACAGGAGCTGTACCATGGAAGCAGCTATCGCTCGGCGAAAAGGCGGCACGAACAACCCAGCAAACGTTCAATGTGGGCCTCGTCTTGGTCGGATTGGGTCTTACGGGCGCTGTTGCGACTGTGCTGTGGCTTGAAGTCTTTTCCACAGATAGCAAAACTGCGATATTCAACAAGTCTGCCGACCTCGTACGGAAAGATAGCAAGTGCCTAGAGCTGCTTGCTGGAGAGGGCTTCCATAACAAGCGCGAAATCAGCGCATTTGGCGAGCCGAGCTGGAGTCGATGGGCTCGAAACAGGACTATTGCAAGTCGCTTGGAAAAGGACAGAGCTGGAACCGAACATCTCCATATGCACTTCTACGTTGAAGGTCCTACGGCCAAAGGCACTGTACAAGTTCACATGACTCGGCGACCAGGAGAGAAGGACTTTGAGTACAGGATGCTTGCACTTGACGTACCTGGCAGATCCAGACACTATCTGGTTGACGCGGAAGCAAAGGACCAATTGAAACATGGCAAGATGTTCGGTATCAGATGGAACTAGCAAAAATAAGGTCATACTTTTGCATCACAGCGAGCTTCATAAAGTTGTAAAATGACATGGCGCGTGCAAAAAAGAATATCAGAACTTGTGGTTGGAGTGATCTATCCATCTCGCTAATTTACAGCGCCAGCTCAATCTCCTTTTTCATGGCCTCTTTGACAATACTGCCGCACAATTTTGCATGCGGGTTCGTGTGTACTGCCAGCGCTTTTGCAACCTCGTTACCATACAGGCCACCTAGGTAAAACATGCGCGACGCCTCTTCTTCGAACCGATCTTTATTCCAACTCTCAAACTCGTTGCATGTTATCTCGAAATCTTCGCCTGATTCCAGATCCTTGGATGCGGCGTAATAAATGGCGGCAAGTTGCGTGTGCGCTTGTCCCAAGAGTCGACCCTGCGACGGAGACACGGCGTCTTGTGGCCTCTCAGGTGACGAGAGTGCAATGGACTGCCTCAAGTCATCGACGGACGCCGAAGCCGCAGCACTCATTTCCGACTGAGTGCTCTTTGACTTTTGGCATAATGTGTTCCGATCACCAAATCGCCATCTCCTCAATTGTGCCCGGTTGTTACGTGCAGATGCATATTGTGGGTATTTGGCAATGAGACCATCTAGAATGGCGAGACTTTGACGATAAACATCCTGTTTTTTGGAAGTCGTCCGGTCGGTGGATTTTTCGAACGCTTCGATCAACGAAATAGCCTGTTTTTCCTGGCCTTTGAGCTGAAGAAGAACATCTGCGTCGGCAATGTGGCGATCAGCAGGCAAGTCTGGGTTGACGATGACTTCTGCTTTAGCTGGCCCACTCTCAGGATCAAAGACCTGGGCGAGGACTTTGGAGTCGGCTTTCGACAGTTGGAGCGGCTGCATTTTTGCGAACGATAAGACGGATCACGTTGGACGAAACTCAGGGCAGAGACGAAGGTTTTGTATCGTAAGATTCTCTTCGGACTTTACCGACATCTGGAAGCGACCACGGCCTCTCGTGGACGGCGAAACTCACGTCATCATTCTTTGGCGGCTTTGCCTGCGCCGGATAACAAAGGACTGCAGTCGGTTCAAGCGGTTAACCCGCGCCGGATCAGGACGGTTCAAGCCCATTAATGGCACATGTGGCTACTTTGACTAACGGGCCTCTCGTGACAACGCCTATGCCGAGCCGGATTCTCCAAATGGATGCTTGTGATTGGCCGTTGACAGTCGGCTTATCCTCTCAACCACGTGAAATTTGCCTCCCCACGGTGTTTGCAAAGCAACCATGTCAGCGATGATAGAAGCGGCAGGATGGGTACAACAGTCAGGTATAAGTCGCTCTCTCTTTGTCCAATTTTCCCCTTTATCATCAATCTCGAGAACCACTATCCCCTTTGGATACATCTCTAAGCGTCAATCAACATGGCTCCAGGTGCTCTTCTTCCAACCGTCACGACTGAGACTGGTGTTTCTCTGCCCCTCTATGGCCAAGATGGTGAGGCTGTAAGATTGCCGCAAACCCAGGTCCAATATCGTGGTTACGACCATGTTACTTGGTGGGTTGGAAACGCTAAGCAGGTTGCTCAATACTACATCACTCGTATGGGATTCCGACCAGTCGCACAAAAGGGCCTCGAGACCGGTTCTCGTTTCGTTGCAAGCCACGTTGTTGAGAACAACAATGTCCGCTTTGTCCTCTCGTCCCCGATTCGATCTTCTGTTCGACAAGCCTTGAAGGAGGCTCCTGCCAAGGACCAGCAACTCCTTAACGAGATGTACGACCACATCGACAAGCACGGTGATGGTGTAAAGGATGTTGCCTTTGAAGTCGATGATGTTAAGGCCGTGTACCAAAATGCAATTGCCAATGGTGCTGAATCGATTTACCCACCTACGGTCGAGAACTCAGACGAGGGCGATGTTCTTTCCGCCTGCATCCGCACATACGGCGACACTACCCACACTTTCATCTCTCGCACATCATACACCGGTCCTTTCCTTCCTGGCTACCGTGCTTCAGCACTTAAGAATGACCCCATCAACGCCTTACTTCCAGAAATCGAGCTTGAGGCCATCGACCACTGCGTGGGCAACCAAGACTGGGACGAGATGGAAGCCGCCTGTGATTTCTACGAGCGCTGCCTTGGTTTCCACCGTTTCTGGAGTGTGGACGACAAGGACATTTGCACCGAATTCTCAGCTCTCAAGTCGATCGTCATGAGCAGTGCAAACGATGTCGTTAAGATGCCCATTAACGAACCCGCCGTTGGCAAGAAGAAGAGCCAAATTGAGGAGTACGTCGACTTTTACAATGGCCCCGGTGTCCAGCACATCGCTCTTCGCACACCAGACATCATTTCCGCTGTCTCAAATCTCAAGGCCCGAGGTGTCGAATTCATCTCCATTCCCGAAACATACTACACCAACATGCGCGAACGAATCAAGTCTTCGGGTCTCAAGCTCAACGAGTCTTTCGAGACAATCCAAAAGCTCAACATCCTCATTGACTTTGATGAGGGTGGATACCTCCTCCAGCTCTTCACGAAGCCTCTCATGGACCGCCCTACCGTCTTTATTGAGATTATTCAACGCAATAACTTCGACGGCTTCGGTGCTGGCAACTTCAAGTCGCTCTTTGAATCTATCGAGCAAGAGCAGAAGTTGCGTGGAAACTTGTAAATTCATGTGTGATTTGTTGAATGATGATAGGCTTTAATAGCTATGACCATAGAGACGGCGTTGGCTTTGCGTTAGCGTGTTGACTAATCTTAGTATTCAAATGAATTAAATCTGAACACGAAATGATCTTCATCCTGGCCTCTGAACGTGATGGGTGGTATATGAGTTTGTCCAAGACGGAAAAAGTGCATTCCGCATTTCGATTCAAACCCCTTGGTATCAATGGCATGGAAATGACCTTTCGGGTATTTTTGGAACTACCCACCCGAATTGTATTGCTGACAAGACAATTATGATCTAATCACGGAATCCTCCTGCCTCATTTCTTGTTATATTTCACCGCTGCCACGCTTTTGCTAGTCTGCTCGAGTAACGTCACCAGTCTACAGATACATTAGAAACAAAGATTCTCTAAGTTTGAGCCTCTCCAAAATGAATTGATGTCTTGAAACACCGATTTTTCTTTCTTTCGTCACATTTATTCCGCCCATACGATGCAGCATACGGTTGATCCTGAGCGCCTTACCGGCCCGGTTAATTTCGGATCAGATAACGTTGCTAAGCTTCCCGCTTCCCTGTTGCTACCTCGAGTGGGGCATCTATAGCCCACTTCAGAACTGCGTCACGAATTTACTTCGCCAAAAAATACCTCACCATACCTATGAGCGACACGAAAGAGTTTTGTATCAGGATCTGTCGAGAATTGCCGCTGCAGTAGCTTGAACGCGTGATCGCCAGCCCCTTGTGGTCGTAAGAGCAGAGATAAAACAGGCTACAAACCAGGAGACATCATTATGGCCCCTTCAATTGTTCACTTGCCCAATGGCCAGACTCTCACCGTCACGCCTGTCTTTGGTGGCCTATCATTTCGATCCAATGAGCTGAACACCCACCACAATGTCTTCCCACCTGGCTGGACCATCAATCTGCACAGCGCTGAGGAGGCCGACGAGGCCGAGGAAGCCCCACAAGAACGAGAGGACGAACCTATCGCTTCTGCACACGCCCATACGCAGCCTCACCACAAGAAATACAATCTCCACCGATTCCGTGCTCCAACTCTCCATGGCGATCAGCTTTTCATCTCGTCCATTTCGAACCCGTCCTCTCAAGACTTCCTGCCAGCTAGCAGTCCGACCCGTCAGATTGCCATGATGCTATGGGCCACTCTATGGTGGTATTTTCACCAACATGCACCGTCTCCATACGTCAAAAATGCTGCTTCAGCAAACACACCGGATGTTGGTAAACCAAGGGGTGAATGGCGGGTGCAAATTACTAGAGAGGGTATATTCCAAGGCAAACATCTTCTGCCTAAGCTCGAGAGGATGGGTCTGATATCGTCGGAGGATTCGAGTGTCGGCGTTGATCCAGAGGATGGTGTGAACAGCATGGGAGATGCGTGGCGTCATATGTTTGTGTCGCAGAGAAGTTTTTGGCAGCTCGATGCTCGGATTTACCTCTTCACTCTGTCGCCTGCACAGATAAATTCTCCTTTCCCGTCTCTTAGCCCTTCGACTTCACGACCAGCAAGTCCAAGTCGAAGCGGAGGTACTTTGACGCCGCGCGATGACCACTCATATGCAAACGCTGCAACTGCATTTGCACCACATATTCCTCGATCTAACACACCACCTGGCCCGTTCAGTTCGGGGTCGCATCTACCCACATTCTATCCTCCACCCCCACTACAATACAAGTTTACAAACGGCATTCGTCACCCGATCCGCCCCAAGCCACCACGACAAGGTGAGACTTTTTATTCTCGATATGTACCAAGCTTGGGTCAATACATCAGCTTCCGAGTAGCATCGCTCAGTCCAAAGCCTGTAATATATCGGGGACCAGTTTGCTGTAATGGACACAACGCTGAGAATTCCAAAACATATACTGTGCCTTTAAGAACTGCAGAACTGCCACCATCTCCAGCTACTCCAACGCCATCTGGTAACACAACTCCTTTCGATGATCGTGATTCTAGCACGCTTAACGATGTCGAATTATTGCACAAATGGATGAACAACCCACGAGTCGCTTATGCATGGGGAGAAAGTGGCCCGATGGCTCACCAAGAGGCCTTTCTACGCGCCCACCTGTCTAATAAACATTCATTCCCGGTCATCGGATCTTTTGACGGAAAACCTTTTGGCTACTTTGAGATCTACTGGGCAAAAGAAGACAATCTAGCTGCACATGTAGCAACCACTCAAGGTGCAGGAGCCATTGACGACTGGGATCGTGGTCTGCATGTCTTGGTGGGCGAACAAGCCTTCCGCGGACCAGAACGAGTTAAAGTCTGGCTGAGTGCCCTTGTCCACCACTGTTTCTTGGCCGATTTACGAACGAGCAAGGTTGTTATGGAGCCTAGAGTTGATAATGAGAAGTAAGTCCATTCGAGAGTACAATGATCTATCATACTAACGTTTTAACAAAACAGATTAAAGGGATACTGCGAATCCGTCGGCTTTCACAAAGCAGGCGAAGTATCGTTTGCTCACAAACAAAGCAATTTCATGAAGATTCCTCGTGATGTCTTCGAGGCGCCGGCCCTCTGAGATCTGTGGGCTGTAATGTTCTATAATCTTGACGAATTGATGAAGCAAAAAGACGCTCTGCTCATTTCAAGTTTTACCACTTTTTATCTTTTCTTACATGTAAATGAATTAGTCATGTCATCCATATGTGCACCGCGCAAAAGCCGTTTTGAAACGGGAACTATGTCCAAGCTGGTACCCCTGAATTCCTAATTCTGCTTCATACACCCATAAAAAGTATTCTTCTTCTTACTTTCCTTTGCTTTCGCCCACCTTTCAAAACTCGCTTTACGTGTCCGTGGCCAAGAATAAGCGCCAGAAAGGGGACATTAATCCATCATCACAGACGGCGACAAATGGCGATCAAACGCCTACTGTATGTAGTAAGAATCACTTGGATCAATCTACAGTCTATAACAGTCTCCCCACTGAACGATGACTCAAACGTCTTTCTTCCAATCAAATGCCGAAAGCAAAGCGAAGCACGCCATCTCGGAAGAGTTGTATAGCTGCATTTGGCGTTGTAGTTGGCGTTGGCGTTGTCGAGAGTTGCCATACTGTCGTTGTTTGACAATTATACTTGTCCGCTGGGTGAGATTGTCTTGACACGGTAGCAGAAGCAGGAGCAGGAGCAGGAGCAGGAGGAGTATGAGTAAGAGGAGCAGGTGGAGCAGTAGTAGTAGTATCAGAAATGGCATTATGAAAAGTAGCAGCAGCAGCACCATCAACATCAGCAGCACCAACAACAAAGCAGCACCAAAAACACCAGCATAAGACGACATAATCAATCCACAAATTTCAAAGAATAAAACCAATCTACAGACGCACAATACTCAGAAATTCACCGATCTGCTGTTCCTAACCGATGCGACACCAAGTCCAATTTTTAAAAGTGAGGCGGCAATAGCACGACAAAGTCAATTGAGCAGTACATATTTCCATCGGGCGAGCTAGTGTGGGATTTATGAGTAGATGATTGGGTAGTACGGTGCGAGAGGAAGGATGACTCGGCTGGTCATCATCAAACGAACACGAACACGAATACGGACGTGGGTCTTCTGAGTCTGGATCTGAGTGAGAGGTGATGGGTGCTTGACTTGGATAGATTTCAACAGTCTCGACTGGCACAATCGCAAAATCAAAAGTGCAGTGGTAGACAATCAGTCTCGAGGACAATCAATCTCGAGGACAGTTCATCTCAAGAACAGTCCTTCTCAAAAATAACAAAGGAAACCACAAAATGCCAATATATATGCTCAAGGATGAAAGCGACGGGGTATTAACCAACAGACAACAAATTAAGAAAAAAAAATACCCCCTTTCAAACGAGCAGGGCTCAATTTGGCCCGAATTCCCATGCATCCCAAAATGCCAATTTGTTCATTAGATCCGATGGCTTCACTTCTGATAAAACATCGCGCGCACGCGGAGAAAACGTCAATTTCCATTTCAGAAAATTTCGAGCAGCGAGACGATGCCGAAATGCAGATTGTAATCATAATTGAAAGTAAAGTGAGGGCGAGTGAGTTGCCGTTGAACGTTACACAGTCACTGTTGTGAAGACCTAAAGGTCATCGTCGTGGTCGTGGTAGATCTGGAAGACCTTGCTCAGCCCTTTGCTCGTCTTCGGGTCGTTCGCCGAGGGAATAGAGGTTGATTGGTGGTCGGATCCAAGAGTGGGATTGACCAGATAGAGTTCTTGATCCGCGAAGACCGGGTCGGGCGATTTTTCTTCGGGTGGATGGTTGCTTAATCAAGCTGCGGTTGACAAAAAATGAGAGTGGGAGGTCTTCGTCGTCTTCGTATTCATCCTGCTCATCATCGACGATGGCTGTTGGGAAACGGAAGGCGGGGATGCATTGTTTCTTCGTTGGCGATGTATCCTCACTTGGAGGCGTGACCGTGATCTTTATGATTTGAGCAGAGTGGTTGCTGCTCAAGACATCATCCTCGCCGTCTTCCAGGTTGTCTTGAAGTCGTGGTGAAGTGTCAGGCGTCAAAGCCGGCACGTCATTGACTGTGCCCGTTTTAGAACCACCGTTACGGTGTCGCTCTGAATCAAGTTGACGTTGAGCGCAACGTTCATCGGCCCGGCGCTGACTTTGCAGGAGATAATCCCACTTGCTTGACAGTGGCTCGTTGGTTTCCTCACTTCGTCTTCGATCGTCGTTGAAGAGAGAAAAGTCCATGATGCCGGCATTCCATTCAATTTCGGAACCGTCGTCGTCCTCGTCCGAGTCGGGACCATACATCGAATAGAAGTTGTCGCTGTCCGGATCGTTCATGGCCGATAGAAAGTGAGCCTGTGGTTCAACGTCGAAATCTTGATCGATATCTTCAAGAACGAGGCCGTCGGACTGTGGTGCAGACCGTGAGACAGCCCCGATCATATTCATCACCTCTCCATTCGGAGTGATGAGGGAGGACAAGGAGTCAATCGTTGGCCACGTGGCGGATCGTCGAAGAGATGTAGGGCGTGCGTTGGGATGGCTGATGCCCGAGGTCAAATTGTTGGAATGTGTCGACATGACTTTGGCCGTCTTTGTACCTAGTCGGGTTTGGCGTTGGGTGTCGACGCTAAATGGTTGGACCTGTTGTATGCGGGCGATGGGAGAGCGGACAGGCGTGCTGCAGCTAGCAGTCGGGTGTGAAGCGAGTGTGTCAAAGGTGCAGACAAGACAGCAGGAGAGGGAAAAAAAAGTGTATTTCGCAAGGTGGTTCCGCACCCGGCTCAAGGCCGGTCAGCAAAGTTGTGAGGGCGATGAGTGGTGCTGGCTGAGCGAGGGTGGCGGGAGGTTTAGTTGGTTCCGTGAGTAATGGAGAGGATAGGATTGGAGGCAGAGAAGAGCAGCAAATGGAGGCGGCGAAGAACGACATATAACAAGGACAATGAGTGACTGGAAGGGAATTAGTCAAGCACGGCAGGCGCATGAGAGACGCGGCGGCAGGCACGACTATAACGGCGAGCGGTGACGAGTCGACAGGCAGCTGTGACTGCCAGTTGGAGCGTGGGTTGGTCAGATGCAAGGCGCAGTAGGTAGGCGGCGACGACGACAGCGCTGAACAAGTGAAAGCGAGACGATGAGTGGCGGCGAGAGTGAGACAGTTGACCACTTTGGCACTTGACGACCAAGACCAATATTGCGCCCAGCGTCGAGCAGCGGGTCATCAGCAGTCATGGCATGTCGCCGTCTGGCGGGCGGGCGTGGAGGAGTCAGGCCGCGGTCAACCGGCCAAAGAGTCAACTAGGAGCAGCAGCGCACGGCGATGGCATCGACGCTTGCCAGTGAGTGAATGGGATGGGCGGCATGAGGCGAGGCGTCAAAGGGGGGCCTACGACAGGCTACAAACGAGGCCGGCGTGGCAGAAATGATGCAGGAACCGGCGGGCTCAGGCCGTGTCAGGTTCGAGGGTCCTTCGGTGCTCATTCAACTTGTCGCTGGCGCTGGCTCAGACACGCATCTGCGATGCAGTGCAGTGCCGTGCCGTGCAGATCAGGCGTACACACGAAGCACACCAAGCAGAAGTGTGGTATACGACAACAACGACGACGACGACGACGACGACGACGATGTTGGAGGGTGTGGGTGGATGGAAGCAGGCAGTCAGACGATCAGGAAGATGCGCCGCGGGGCCCAGTCCAGTCCAGTCCAGTCGGAAGTACAACTACTGCAAGTCCAGTCGGAAGTCCAGTCAGATGAAGCGCGCAGCAGATGCGATGCGGGAGACTACTGTATCGACGCACGTCATGGCGGCGACAGGCTCGCCCCAGCTGTAGCTGCAACTACAGCGACCGTCGTCGTCGAGGGTCACTATGTAGAAGCATGTACAGGCCATCCCGCTGCAGATCAGCTGCACCAAAGCTACGCCATCGCTGCACTCGCTACACCATCGCTACCGCCCAAGTACCGCTACTCCCCCTTCCATCGCTGCTGTTGCTGAGAGAGGGCCCCGATATCCCGTTAAGGCTGGGGTCCGATAGGCAGCGAGTGGCGACAGCCCTGGCATCTCGTTATTTCTTCGACTCCTGCTTGGCCGTGGCCTGGCAGATGTATCTGTATCTGTATCTGTATCTGTATCTGAAGCCGGCAACAGGCCCGCCGCCGCCGGCCTCCTGCTCGTGCAGGTCTGTCTTCGCATCGGGCAAGTGGTGGGGTGGCCCATTTGCCTCCGTCTGACCATCGCTCGCTGGCCCTTCTCGTCTCGTCTCGCTTCACGTCCTCACCCAAACAGACACACACCCATTCCGCATCCCTCTTCCCTCTTCCCTCATCCCTCCTCCCTCCTACTCACACTCGCCCACTCCATTCACTCCGGTACTCGCCACTCCGCCTGTTGTTCCAATTGCGGCGTGCGCTTCCCCACGCTACGCTAGTCCCCGGCCCGCCCGAGTCGTGGTGCGACCCGTGCCCGACCCAGTCTTGGGCCACTCGTGATCCCACGCACTTCTGAGACGAGTCGACTGTATGTACAGTACTGGACACCGGCCTCGTCTAAACCCCACGTCTTCCATCGTCGCTCCTGTTCGTGTTCCGCCGCTTGATGCTTGTCCATGTCTCGCTTCAATCCTCGTCGTCGGCAACAATGGCTGACTGACTCACGCGCCGATGGTTGCCTCGCCGTGCACGGACAGCATCAGCGCTGTGCTCTGCCGAGACACGACCACCAGGAAGGTGCACGCAGGCAGCCATCGCATGGCCGTCACACCGCTGGAGGTATGCCTCAGGATTGCCTCGGGAATGCCTCCCACATCACCCGTAGGCAGCTGCATATCTACGCACACATCCGTGTCCTCGTATGTTGCTGCCTCAACGTGGTTGCTCTCTGGCATTCTCAACCGCTGGACCACTGGTGCTTCAACGGCTTCACCACATGCCGTGGATCCGTCCTTCATTTCCAATGTCAAGTATCAAGGTGTCAAGACTGAAGAAGGCCTAAGTTGACCCATTTCATTTTCCATTCAATGCGCATAACATCATGGCGTTGACAATGCTACTTCACGTTTTCATTCAATTCCGTCGATATTTCATCGTCCTGTTGCGATCTCAAATGTCTCATCCGCAACCAACGTCTGCACCGTTGGCATCGTCGCAGGTTGCTCCGACTTGCTCAACGGCTGCTTGTTGCCATTTCGTCACACTCGTCTACAACATGGCCATCTTCTCATCCACACTGTGCTTCAATCAGGTCGCGCCACGACACCTGTGGCTGTCGCTGGTTGTTCAACATGGATTCTTACCGAGCCAACCACATCTCCAACTTTGACTTTGACTATTCCCAAGAACCATACAGACAAAGAGAAAAACGTCTCTCAAACCCTCCATCGCCCGGCAAACGAGCTGGCCTTCCTCCACAGTGGACCGCAGAGCCACCTTCTCCGACCATCTCCCAAGTCACATCGCGATCCAAATCAAGATCTCGTCCCAACAGGCAACTCCAATATACAACCAGCAATGCTTCTTTGTCAAAACACGAAGAGCTGGACCAAGTCGGAACCATGATCGTTAAGCCGAATGAATTTGAGAATAGAGACAAATGGGGACTCGATTGCCACGCTATGAAAGAAATGGATGATTTGTTCAATTCAAAGGCCATGCCACCACCGCCAAAACCTAGCGAAGATCGATTAAAACTACATCGACCAGGTTCGCCCCCCAAGTTTACGAGCTTCACCAAAAGCACTCCACCACCAGCATGGACTCCTAGCCTTCATTCGGTGAGCTCACAGACCTCATTCGCCCCGCTGTTGGAGAACCGCTCTCCGACAAGAACAATTTCTGTCTTGGACTCACCCTATGAATCACCTTATGGCTCTCCCATGCTTGCTAATCGGAGCTCCCGACCTGTTTCATCATTCACTGAACTGGGCACTCCAACAAGCTTAAATGCAAGCCCGATCCGTCTAACTCGTGAACGAATAAATCTCAACGGATACGAGACTGTCAATCTGAAAAATGTAGAAATGGACCAAGAAGCGGGAACTCCGATGTCGCAGAAAAATGTCGCACGACGTATGCCTATTGCACTTCGCGGAGGTATACAAGCTGGCTTGGGCATTTTCAAGGAAAAATCCAGAGCTACCAGCGGAAGATACAAGTCAATTCCAGCAGGAAAATGGATGAAAGGAGCGGCGGAAACTTCGGAATATGAAAAAAAGGCCTGGGAGCCTCCTCGACCGGCAAAGAGCGCAAGTGGGAAACGAATTATCGCTGTCATTATCACCATCGTTCTGTTGGTGGCGATCATTTGTGGCGCAGTTGGAGGAGCAGCAGCAGCTTCGAAGAACAAAACGGCACCAAGCACCTCGATCAAGTCAGAAACTCCTGCAAGTAATGGTTCTGCTTTGTTTACATTCAACTCCTCCGAAGTCAAGGCCATTCTCAATAACCCAGATTACCACCGTATCTTTCCCGGAATCGACTACACGCCACCAAACACCCAATATCAAGCCTGTGGGAATTCTACCTCCTTGCAGAACAATATCACTCTCGATGTTGCTGTGTTGGCCCAACTTACGCCAACTATTCGACTGTACAGCACAGATTGTAACCAAACGCAGCTTCTTCTGACTGCAATCGATCAACTCAACTATACCTCGACCTTGAAGGTATGGCTTGGTGTAGACCTCAGAGGAGATGAAAATATCGACAGTAGACAATTATCCCAAATGTGGGACATTATCGACGACTACCCTCCAGAACGCTTTGCCGGTATACTCTTGGGTGATGGTGTTCTTGATCGTAATGAAATGAGCGAGGATGAGCTAATTGAACAACTTGATGTTGTCCGCCGCAACTTGACAGCACGCAACGTCGACCTCCCTGTCGCTGCTTCAGAGCCTGGTCACGAATGGAGTGAAAATCTCGCTACAGCATCAGACATCATCATCGCTAACGTAAATCTTTTTCGCGCCAACCAGACTTCCGGTCAAGCTAGCTCATGGACTTGGGACAAAGTCCAGCAATTAAAGTCACTGCCTTCTACTGAACATCATGGTCCTTGGCCAAGAAGCATCATTGGCGAAATCGGATGGCCCATTGCAGATGCAGACACAACCTCGAGTGGCAACACCAGCAATAACGCTAGCAATGCGGTGGCTAGCGTCTCAGACGTAAACACGTTCATGAACGCTTGGATATGCGATAGTCTAAAGAACGGCACTTCTTTCTTCTGGTGAGTTCTCTTACAGCTCTCCCTGCACACATAAGACCCAGCCGAACTGACCTCATTTTTCCTCCCCAGGATGAATCCCCTCGAGTCATTCTCCAACACAACCAACACTCTCGATACGAGCTCTGATTCGACGCTTTCTATCGACTATACGCTCATTGACTCATCGCGCAAGCTCAAGGCCGGTCTTGAGATTCCAGATTGCGGTGGCAGGACCGTCGACTCGAGTCATTGAGTTTTTTACGACTTGTTCGTTTATTCTCTGTATAAACATCACTTTGTCGACATTTTGTCTTCGTGCTCGTTAATGTGGTTTGATTAGAAGGTTCATAAGAGTTTATCCTGTGCGCGCTTCAATCGGTATTTATTCATCTCTCACTTCTCCCTCTGCCACTTCCCCACTTGTTGTCATCATTCTTGCAAGGCGATATACAAAGTCTCCCCAGCTCAACAGCCTTCACAGCCTTCACAATCACCAAACTTCCACCCCCTCACCTACCTCACCTAACCTCACCCCCTCACCACCCCTCACTCCCCTCGCGTCCCTCCCCCTCCAACTCCAGCACAACATCCCTCCTCCCCAACCTCAAAGCAAAATCCCGCATCGCACGTAATCGAACTTCACGCATATAAACTGCTTGTTCCCGTGAAGGTGTTGAATTTTTTTCCAGTGTTTGGGGTCCGAAGAGGTGGAATAGGGCCCATAAAAGCATTATACTTATTCCACTACTCAGAATTATTAGGAAGGTTAGGAGCGTGTAATTTGATTCGAGGGACATTTTTTCTCTTCTTTGGTTTTCTTTCTCTTTTTGGTATGAGTTGGGTTTGGTGCGGGTTTGGTTTGGATTTTGGTTAGGTGCTGTTCGGTTTCGGGTTGCTTGTGGTTTTGGTTTGGCTGCACTTTGTGTTTGAGGGTTTAGGTCTTGGTGCGGGTTTGAGGGTCGTTGGTTTTGGTGATGCTTAGCTTTATTGATGGTCAGTTTTGGTGATGGTTGATTTGAGTAGTTGGTTTGGTGTTGGTGATTAGTTTGAAAGTTGGCTAGTTTAACAGATGGTTGGTTTGGTAATGGTGGTGTTGGGAGTTGATTTTGCGGTTGAGAGGGTGATGGGCTCGAGAGACAGATCATTGACGTTTAATCATTTATGACTTCGAACGATCTCAAAATTCCTGACTTGTGTTCAATCGCAGGAACAAGTACAGCAGCAGTTGAGGACAAGAGTAAAGTGCAGACAAAAACCATCTAAACAACAGACGAGCGCCACGGACCGTTTATAACCAACCTGCCAGACACATCCCATCCCATCCTTCCATGAAACAACGCAAGCTGACCGATTACGCGTAATAAAGCGGGACACATTCACACGCAGACAATCGAATCAAATCGTTACGATCTCGACAAATACGGGTTTATGTCCTTGCCATGTGCGAGGGGCTGGTGGGGAAGAATGACCATTTATGGCTGTGCGTTTTTCGAGGGTTACTTGAAGAGGCGTTTGATTGGTCAGTTTATCGAACGAGATGGCTGATTTGAGAGGGTTGGTGGCATTGTAGTGTGCGTCTTTGAAAGTCTTTGAAATTGGTGGAATTATGTTTTTTCAGCTGGACTACGCGAAGGATCTCGTCGCATTTCGATGCATGAGTTTGATATTTGAGCGCATACGAACTACTAAATCTTCATCATTTTCGTATATTAGCAGTACTTGGTTGGTAGAGTCAACCAAGAAGATTCAGCGGCGCATCTTCTGATTACCCTGTGTCCCAAAATAGCCCAATCCCCTCCGCTAATTAATGGACTACTGTACGAAAGTGACGACGGCCCCGCGCTCAGCTGTGCTTTGTAGAATTAGCTACGTTGCTAAACCATTCCAATGCTCTAAAGACTTCTCACCTCTGGATCTGTCTTATCCAGTGAAGTCTTCCTTTCAGCTTCGCGAAGACACCATAGACCTACACCATGACGTCCGAAACCCCCATCGTCTTCTACGACATCGCCTCTGCGAAACCTCTTCGCACCTTTGCTCCCAATCCATGGAAGACGCGTCTTGCCTTGAACCTCAAAGGCATTCCATATCGCACAGAATGGATTGACATGCCCGACATTCACGACGTGCGAGAGAAGCTGGGTGTACCCGCCAACAGAACCCACGCCGATGGCACGCCATATCATACGCTTCCCGTCATCCACGATCCCTCAACCAATGCGATAGTAGGCGATACTTTTGAAATCGCTCTCTACCTCGACAAACAATACCCCGACCGTCCCACCCTCATCCAGCCATCCGCCATCGGTCTGACAGCCGCTTTCAACGCCCAAATTGACGGCATTTTCACCAAATACGTCACTCTAGCAAACCAAATGCCCTTTGACCCTGCCATCGCCGAGAAAATCGGAGCCATCTTCGCAAAACGCGCAGGAGCCGCATCGCTCAAAGACATGCAAATCACAAGCGGCGCACAACGAGAAGAGCAAATGGTAGCCTTTGAAGCCGCATTGGGAGAGTTGTCCAAAGCGTATTGGCACACGGGCGGCACAACGGATTATTTCTGGAAAGCGACTGATCCGAAACAAGCTCAACGGCCTCCTGAAAATCGGAAACAGGCTGGGCCGTTCCTGGATGGGGATCACCCGACTTATGCGGATTGTATTGTGGGAGCTTGGTTGAAGATGTTGGAAGCTAGTATGCCATCTGAAGACTGGGCTAGAGTCAGACTATGGCAGGGAGGTTTGTGGGCTCGGATCGTTGATGGACTTGGAAATTTGAGCGAAATTAAATGAAGTGAAGATAAGTTGGACAGACAAACTACATTATAGAAGTAAAGACAGTCTAAGCGGCGTTCAAACCCCAACGATCACGACGAAAATACTCGCCACTGAGCGCTTCAGTACTTTGCTCGCAATGACCTCAATGGGCATGACCATCCGTTGAATTGTGTCGAAAACGTACGCCTTTTGGAATACTGTACGAAGATAAGAAGTAAGCCGATGGACCTGTACATAGAACCCTAAGTGATGCCCAACAACTGGAATGAGAACAAATCGAATTATTAAACTAAATACGAAGAAGAGGTTGACAAACTAAAACACGTTCATGTACACTTCATCCTGTGTTCTATATCTCATTGTTCTTCAGCCCTACCATGTACCTCACACGTACGCCTCATGGCGCTGCACAAGGTTAAAATCAACCTTGTCGTACGGTATAGCCTTGTCACACGCTAACCTTAAGGAGATAATGCTGATTGTATTTTTTTATTCTTAGATTTTTATCTCGATGGAACTTAACTAGTGGAGTAGAGATGGCAAGTCTTTTAGACTACGAAGAGAGTTGTAAGAGTTGCATAGAGCTGCGACTTTCTGTCGCGCCGTTGGGATGAGTGTGGTTTTCTGTTTGGTTCATCGCTCTGGTAGTTGAAGCGATTTGAATCTGCAATATCCTTTCCCTTGTAAGTCTAAGAGGGAATGGTTGAAGTCGTTTCCGAGGTCTTGATTCGATTGACAGTCTTGAGCCGTTTTCATTGCGCATAATGCGTTCCGTCAAGTTATGATTGCCGAAGCTAGTTGTAGTAAACTGCCATCATGAGGTGTGTGCCTTCTCGAACAAGGAAATCAGTGACAGTGATATTGATTGGGAAACAATTGGTTTTAAACAACCATGGTGATGCGTATTTCTTTTGCTCCCTAAATGTGGGAGACTTTCTATGTAAGTTACTATAGCAAACAAGTTTCACAAGGCGTGTTGGAGATGTAGCAGTAAAACCTATGCGCCGACGATGCCACCTGCACCGGGCCCGCCAAGGTAGCAGAAGCTGCCCTTGATATCTCTGTTGGAGAAGTGTTCTTCAATCCTGTAGCGTCCAGTATCGCTTTGGATAATCTGCTGGCTGCCATCGTAGAACTGAGCTCTGCCAGCCTCGTCGGTGTATACGATGTTCTTTATGTAACCAGACTTTCTTGCGCCAGTCTCGGGAAATTCGCCAGAACCCATATCAGTAGTAGTGACAGACGTCTCACTGTTGTAAACTTCACCATAAAAGTTAATGCGGTTGGAGTGCGAGGCGAGAGTGTCGGCAGCTTGAACTCCTTGTGAAAAAAGAGAGGCAGGATAGTATCCAATGTACTGGTCGTGAACATAAAGCCACCAGTTGCCGGAATAAAGTTTGTATTCAATATGCTTGTCGTATTGCGCACCACCGTCCTTGGAGAGAGGGCTGAATTGCTGGCCTGGGAAAACGGTCTTGCTAGTCTGTACCCAACCTTGTTGATCACGATTGTATCCACCGATGTTGTCACCACTTTGCTTGTAGCCATTGGTGTTGAAGAAAGTGAACAAGTGAGGGCCAGTAATTTGCTGAGGATAGTTCATCCAGCCGGCTTCGACAGTCTGAGTACTAGGGCCGTACTGTTTGTTTGGAGCGTTGTCACGAATGACAGCAGTCTGAATCAAAGAGAAATCGCTGCTACTCTGAACATATGGCGCGAAAAGCGAAAAGACAGCTCCACCGCCGAGGTTGGTGACGGATTGTCCAGAGCTGGCGTACCAGTGCTTGCCTTTGCTGCTAGTCGCGGCAGCATCTACAGAAGCGGCTTGCGGTTTGGCATTGGACTCATCGTGATGCATGTCGGGAAGAACCTTGGCTGGGTATTCAACAGCAGTGCGAAGGATTGGAACAGTTCCTTCTGGTCCGAGGAGGTGTTCGGCTATTGTTTGGAGGGGTTTCAAGTCAAGTCCACGGCGGGATTCAGGGACAGGGGGAGGAGTAGCAATATCGCCCACAACTTGAGATTCCATTGGAACCCAATCAATAATCTGACCATTGGGTAGCTGGGAGGTTTTGAGAATCTTCAACCCATGGGATTGGCTAGTTGGCAAAGCCAGTACGGATTGGAATAAAGAGCCGATGACGACGGCCTTGGAAAGATTTTTGAACATTTTAGTTATATCAAAGGCAGTGGATACAATGTGGTAGATGTTGTTAGGATGATGGTGAATTCTCTCAATGATGAGTACGATCACGATGATTATATACAGATCCGAGGGAATAGCGTTGGTTATTTCAGCCCGCAGCACCGAGATGAACCAACAAGTTAAGGCTCTGAACAGGCATGACCAACGTTCATCTCGCCATGAATAGCATCCTGCGGCTGCAGTGGATATTCCGATTCAGGCATGTTGGTTTTCTTGTCAATGTTTCAAACTTCACTAGACCGGACTCAACTTCGGCCAACGCCTCAGGAAGGCAGTGAAATGAGCTTATGTCAAGCTGAAGGCCTTGGCCAAACTGCAAATGTGATGAAGACATCTGCCTTGGCCTTGGCGAGAAGAATGGGCTGAGCCGTAGACAAGGCCAAGCCAAAGTTTGGCCCCTTGCATTGTGACGTCAAGAGCTACTATAATCCAAGAGCCAACAGAACCTAATCTTCACGCACGAATGGATTGTTCAACACCTAGCTGTAGATTTGAGGAAATCTCAAAATAGACTCCGAATCAGAACCTGGCCACATCTCTATGCGTTGATGGGTCAATTTCCAGAAAAAGAAAGGTTTGATTATATTGTTTATTGGGTGCAGCCGCAGAGCCGCAGCACGAGGCTCTGCGGGCTGAATTTAGAAACAGAACGGGCTGTGCACCAACTTGGGGCTATGTTTCTGGCCAGAAAGTTAATTTTTCAAGTCACAGCAAAATAAAGATGGTGTATTGGTGATCAGGTTATTAGTAGAGTACTCGCAAAAGAAGATAATATTTATCAGCAAGTTTTGCGACCAGAAGACGGCCACAGACTGTGGAAGTCAGATGTACGCAGCGAACATTGACGTGTTTGTCGAACTCCGATTAAAATCGGGCGGACTGTCAAACATGAACACTTGCCGACTGTTATAATATTGATAGGTCTGAGCCGGGATTGATGTAATGTCTATTCACCGGATCGGAACTGATCCGTCAAGTTTTTAGTAGACTGCGAATATTACGTCGAAGTCGTTGGTTGAACGGGATCCGGTGGGCTGCGAATTGTAGTCGATGCGTTAGTGCAAATGATAATCAGAGCAGGGGACATAACAACAATTCTTCTATCAGACTTTCCCATAGTTTTTTTATTTCAGACAATGTCAATACGGCGCATCAAAGGATGGCCGAGCCTTCAAACTATAATTCGCTCGTAGCTCATTTTCGATCGCGTCTCCAAGAAAATAAATAAGAGCTCATCAGCAAATAGTAACATTCAACAATCAACATGGTGGCCTTGCATACTTTCGATTCTTGAATGAGCAGGTCGAAATTTATCTAGATATTCAATTTGGATCGTAGTACTGCTCAGCTCCCACGTGCGCCCACGTGCAGAGTCCTGAACTGTTTCAAGCCGCGCACTCCATTTGTCAGCGCAAAAGATTCTTGATACTGGCTGTTTGGACGGGCATGAATTTATCCGATTGACCTTTTATCGATCAGCCCACCCACCGCCCGTTTCAGCCTTGTGCTAACCTTTGCGAGCCACTTTGTTCATAAATTAAGAGGTTCACTCCCATGCTATTTACTTCCTAGGTATCAGCGGAATTATTTTGTCGCGCTCAATGTGCCCATTGGCACCGAGAACACTGAGCTCATCATCATGCTGTATTGTTTTTCCACCATAGCAATATTAGCTCGCTAGTGAACGCCATCCTCCACTAAGCCTTTAGTGCATTTGATTAAGCTTTATCAGCACTCTAGATCAAGACCAGTCGCTAACAACGCCTCTAAAATCGATGTATTAGCCGTATATCGGAGATAATATAATGCAGCGTCATATAACAGGAAAAATTTGATCCGGTTGGCAGGTCTCGGTTTTAGCAAGAAATCCACCGAAAGCGATGCTCGTTGCAGGGAAAGATACTCCGCGTACCGGGTTTCCGGGTAAGTTTCTACGGGAATATTTCCAACGTCAAAGTCGCACCAAAATGGCAAGGGTTTCCCAGGCAAACCAGCCGATGAGACGGTGGTCAAACTCTTGGGGAGGGAAGAATTCCGGGATTTAAGCTTCGGCTAAACAAAGATAAATTCGCTCCAATGGTTAATGGTCAACCTAAAACTTGACCATGTGCCATGATGATGAAAGGAATAGCGGTTGAAACGCAGCCCCACATGGAATCCTTACTGCCTTGATTAGGGCAGAACTCCGACGTCAGAGTTATAGAACGACGAGATGTGGGCGTTGATATATAAAGTTGATTCAATTGCCCTCTTGTTACCTTGTTGTAAATCAAACACATTCAAAGCACAGCAAGATATTCATTCAAAATGATTTGGTCCTCTATTCTCTTGTCTGCTGCTTGCAGCATCTCCGGCATTCAAGCATCTCCTGTTGCTGGCCCTCAGCCAATAGAAGCATCCAGTCTTGAAGCTCGTACCGACAAGTGCGAATTCTCTGGCAAAGACGGCGCAGCTCTTGCCATCAAATCAAAGACCTCCTGTTCAACTATCGTTCTTTCCTCCATTTTTGTTCCTGCAGGCACGACTTTGGACTTGGATGGCCTGAACGACCACACTCATGTAAGTTTAGCATAATCGAATCGCTTATGGAGTTATGAGTCGCATCAACCATTAACAAACGGAACATGTAGGTTATTTTCGAAGGTACCACAACTTTTGGATACAAAGAGTGGTCAGGACCACTGATCACTTTCTCTGGAAACGACCTCACCATCACTGGTGCTTCTGGGTCTCTCTTGGACGGCGAGGGTAGTCGTTGGTGGGATGGCAAAGGAAATGGTGGCAAGACGAAGCCAACTTTCATGGATATACACAACATGAATTCCTCGACAATCACTGGCCTGAATATCAAGAATTCCCCCGAACGAGTCATCAGCATTTACAATGCATATGATGTGACACTTGACCACGTCACTATTGACGATAAAGATGGTGACCTTCACGGCGGACACAACACTGATGGCTTTGACGTTGGTCACAGTGAGAACGTGTTGATCAGCAATGGCGTTGTGTACAATCAGGATGATTGTTTGGCCATAGTCTCGGGAAAGGTAAGTGTACTGCGCCATTTCATCCGAATCGACTAACGATTTGATAGAACATCACTTTCACGGGCGGTTTCTGCAGCGGTGGCCACGGTCTGTCGATCGGCTCTGTCGGCAACAAGTCTTTCAACACTGTCAGCGACGTCCTCATTGAGAATTCCGTTGTCGAAAACTCAGCGACTGGTATGTGAGAATCCAAAAAAAAATGTCTGAAAATGCTCTGTAACTTACATTATCATCAGCTGTGCGCATCAAGACCGTTACCGGCGGACATGGCTCAGTCTCCGGTATCACATGGAGAGACATCACTCTCAAGGATATCACAAATGTCGCTGTAGTGATCGAACAGAACTACTCAGGTGGAGGCCCAGTCGGACAGCCTACAAACGGAGTTCCAATCAAAGACATAACTCTGAGCAACGTGCACGGAACAGTCACTAGCTCTGCCACAAGAGTCGACATTGTTTGTGCCGCGGGTGCTTGCTCTGATTTCACATGGGACCGTGTGGACATTACTGGAGGAAAGAAGAGCACGATTTGTGAGCACGTTCCATCGTCTGCATCATGCTAAGGAAAAGTAGTCGTGGAGAAGAGCCCGATTCAACACTTTTCTAAGAGGGCAGTTGGAGCGCGTTTAGCACGAACGACTACTCGTTCGAAGTCGACTTCAACATGTCCTGCTCCTTTTTCATCCCACCAATTATTTCATAGTTTGAGTTCATTTGAATAGCTCCCTCAATCTCAGCTCTCCACTTTGGTCGCCTCTCCACATATACCTCCATCATCGGCGCTGAGTTATTGACAGTGTTCTGATCATCCAGAACACCCGCTCTCAACCCAACAAGTCCTTTGACACTCGGAGAGCCACCCGTGCGAAACATGACCGTTCCACAAGTCGCGCAAAAATGATTGGTAATATCTCTTCCAAAGTCGGATTTCATCGTCCATTCCTTTGGTTTTACGTCGGATGTGATCTGAAACTTCGTTTCATCGATTTGATAAACGACAATATTGCCAATTTTCCGGTCATCGTTACAATGACAAATGGCCTGTAAAATTTGAAGTGAGATTCATGCGAAGCTTTCGTGGGAGTAGCGCGGGCATGGCTCACGGTATACTTGGGCTCGCCTGAGTATGAGATTGTGATCTCGCCACACATACAGGATCCGGAGGGCATGACTGTTGCTGTGAATGATTGTTTTTCTACCTTGATGGATAGTGAATAATATAATAAAAGTGATCTGAAATGTTGAAAACTCTAGATTCGTTGAGACTGTGAGGCTGTGCGGCTGACAACGTTTTTATAGTCATGGCCCAATCTGACTAGCTACCTCATGATTACCTCGGTTTGCCACTGGGGATTGAAAGGTCATATCATTCCGAGAAATTCAAAACAGTTGAAGTAAGACCAGAAAAGCGTGGCGACAATGATCGTATAAATGTCTCAATTTCGTCTCCACGTTCCTCACCATCACCAGGCTACACAATCTGAAACTGCCCACTCGTTCCCTCAAAAGCATGAATACTCCCATCAATCGACTTTGCATCACCATAGTATTTTAGCCTGTAAATGCCCTGCAATGCAGCCTCGGCATCTCTCCTCGCAACAGCAGGCGACTGCCATGCTCCAGTTTCCCACTTCGTCTCCCAGCTGATCGTGACTTCACTAGTACCAAGGACCGCATTTGTGCGAGTCCACTGGTATACTAAGCTCCAATCTGCATCGTTCCGGATCTGCGTCCAGGTTTTGCCGTCTGTGCCGAGCTGCTCTACAGCGGCGAAAGTTTGCTGCAGACGGAAGTTGTTACGAGGATTGGCGCCGATGAATTTGGCGGAGATGGTGTCTGAGGCATGGTAGGTCTTACTAACGTCTGTAACAATGTCACCAAAGGATCTGAAGAGTGGTGGCGAGTCGAGCACAACGGGCGTAATGAAGGACAAGCTATTGTTTGTGTTGATTGGTGGGCTTGGGCCTGGGTCAAGGGGTGTAGACGGAGGAGTAGAGGAAAGGTATGGAAGAGTTTTGAGGGTCAGGTCGATGTAAGCATTTACTGTGTTTGGACCGAAGAGGGTTGATGCGCCTTCGTAGCGTTGAATCCCGTACTCCTCGGGGGTAGCGATGTAGTGCGTATAAGTGTTTGCTGGACCGCCAAGGACGACAATTGGTTCGCTGGATCCCAAGTCTGAGAGAATGGAAGGGGCTTTGGAGTGAACTGCCTCTCTCCATCTTCGACCAGACATTGTCGTAGCCTCACCTGGTGACACGATAATGAAGAATTGTCCGACACGAAGTTGTTGAATGTCAACAATGTTTGGACTCCAAGCGTATGGTGTACTTGTCTCACCAGTATCTAACAAGATTGGCTTTGGTGCTTGACAGGCTTTTTGGGTGTCATCGGCAACATGGAGAGCGTCGCTGACGATAACCCACAGAGGATTGGCATGAGGGTCGCTTCCTTGGCCTTGTTTGAAATCGAATGCTCCAGGACCATCAGTGGTACCGGCAGCGAAGCCGTAGCCCAGAGCTCCAGGACAAGTCCTGGCTGCAGTACCGTTTGGAAGGGTGAAGCGGTATGCGCTGAAGTCCACAAATTGATGCAAACTCTTCACCATAGATCCGCTGATGGGGGTGAATGCAGAGGACGATGAATTTTGGAAAAGGGTATAGGCGGCTTGATACTGACGTCGGCCCATCTCATAGGCAGAAGCAGTACCATAGTCGTTGCGTCCGTAATACGGTCCACGTCCATGACAAGCCTCGTTGGAGCCGTCGCAAAGGCTGGTTGTGAAATCACAAGGCTTGCCTTGTTGAGAGCCGGACTCACAGTATGCACCATTGATATTTGGGGTGGTGTCGCCGACATTAGCCTGGCTGAAACCAGCCACGAACCCGGGTTGAGAAGCTACCATCTGCTTCTCGAACATCCAAGCGGCAATGCCTTTGTTGTCGCCCGTCACGAGCGTGTTGTTCTCAAGCATGCTGGTTCCGTGGACGGCGTACCAAGAGAGAATCCCAATGTCCTTACTTCCGGAGTTGGTGTCATGCGTGAATCGAAGCACAGTCATCGTCTTGTCGGTGTCATAGCTATATCTCGCACGCTCTGCATCAGAGTTGGCGAGGTATGCGTATGGGCTTCGATTGGCATTTCCATCTACCAAGTCAATAGTGCCAGCGCTTAGTCGACCAAGAGCGGCACTCTCGTGAGCTTGTACGATGGAATCAACGGCACCATCAACGATAGCCTGATACGATGGCTTGTTGAATCCGAGACTTGTGATTTGTGGAAGCAGATAATTAAGCCACGCACCAGGTCCGGAGTGAGCGTGAGTTCCAGTAACGGCGACATTGTGCTGACCATATAACGAAGCATAGTCGCCTCCTTTTGCAGCAAGCGCTTCGAGAATACCATTCCTAACCGCAGTATCGCCAGCTGCAGTGTCAAGGATTAGATAGACGAAACGAGAAGCCGGATCGTTGACCTCGCCGACCAGAAAAGCTCGAGAGTATACTCGTTGCCGAAGTCCAGAACCGATTTGAGCCAGGCTGGCGTAGCCCATGAAATTGATTTCTACGACCGGGCCTGTAATGTCTGATTTGCCGACTCCAAGAATATACTCATCACCTGTGGTGGCTCGACTGTAGGCACCAGAACTAGCAACAGGCGGCAAGCCATGAACGCCACCACCAACGAGCGAAAATAAAGTCAAGAGCCAAGTAACCCAAGAGACCAAAGTACGTGAGCGAGCCATGGAGACAATTGTTGCGTCTTCGTGGACTAGAATCCTCAGATCGAAATCCTGGGCTGACACTCGAATATATCAGCGATTGTAAGCTTCATGCCGTTGTGGCTAGACAAAATGGTCATGCGGATTCGGAATGATACCTTACTGGGGGGGAACGACCACAAACAGAGCAACGCCCGTGCCAGTCGCTTGTAATTGTGCAGATGACACGGGCGGAGTTGCCCTTTCGTCTGATTCTCCCTCTAACATCATGATACTGATTGGTTGCCGCCACCCTGGTCGTGTAATGCTGCTCATCCAAGGAAGAATCCAATGAATACCTCGTTCTCCACCTGGCAGGATCGACAACGCCATACCCGTCCAATCGCCACACCCCGCCAATCATGGTTCTGTGCCTTTGTCTCGGACCTAGCGTTCCCGAAAGCTTGCTGATGTCGACTGCTGTTTCAACTGACTTGAGGAGATCTTGTGAGCATCGAAAGACGATTCGTCATTTCAATATAAATGCTGTTTTGTGAGGGCTCATACTGGAACTAAGGATAGGGATAATAAGGATGACGCTAGACTAGCAATCATGTGTAGGATGACAGGTGCAAATGCAGGCTGTCAAATGCGACAACAGCCGAGGCTTCCAACATTGGCGGCATGAGCTGTCATCGAAGATGATGATTAGACAAGTTATACTTGATTTGACTTGCCAAGGTCGCTCTACAGAGCCATTCAAAACTTTACAACAAGAGCAACATTATGCGTTACAGACAAAACCTTCGAATAATCCAACGCCATACTCGTCGAAAAGCGAATAAAGTCGTGAAAAACAGTTAACAACCTCCACTCGCAAAGCTGATCTCAGTAAGAGGCGAAAGTCAGCTATACTTGCTACTAATCTTCCCGACACTTGAATACTACCTAGTATCCAACTCGAAACAGCATAATATCCGTGCAGAGTTATAATCCACATCATCGCCATTGAATTCCCTCATCGTTATCAGACGACACATGTCCCCAAACAAACGATGCGGTCCCATTTGATAAAACGACCATATATTCTACGCTAACCATGCATCGAAATTTGCGGACTGCTACAGTCACACTGGATTCCACGATACGACCTTCGAGATAGATAAGGAATTGACCATGTTACGTTACTTCTGTGCCTTACTTTGTACAGTGGACATGACATCGGCGATGGAGGTTGGGGGGTTCGTGGTTTTCGTCGGGCTTTGAAGAGGTACAATAATTGAAGAACTCGATACTATGAGAATATTATAGAGCTTTTGATCGAAGTTAAGAGCGTTTGAAATGTCATGATGTACGATACTACCCCGTCGAAGAAGACGCGATGGAGAAAGGCGAAGCCCGGCTAGCCGGAAGCTCGGCCGAAGAGTCAATTCCCGCCACTTGCACACAACCAGCGTGGACGCCATCAACAGAATTCATCACCATTCCTTGGCCAAATCCCACATCTCCTTCAACAACATCATGGACGAAGAAGACGATTGTCCGCCCATGTTAGTCGCTGCCGACAGTCAAGCAGTAGAAACAACCAACACTGCCGAAGAGTCGCAAACGGAGGAGAAATTGCCTCGGGTTCCTATTACGATTATCACTGGTATTAGTCCTACACGAACAGCATCGCGATGCTGAGTGATAATAATTAAAAATCATAGGATATCTCGGAGCGGGCAAGACGACGTTGTTGAATTATATTCTCACCGCGCGACATGGCAAGAAAATCGCCGTGATTCTGAATGGTAAAAAGCGCTGGTCTAAATCACCCAGCATAAACTTCCCGTACTGGGAACAAAATAAGCTAATGATGGGTTAGAATTCGGCGCGTCGACAGATATCGAAAAGTCGCTGACGGTCAACCAAGGCGATGATCGTGTGGAAGAATGGCTCGAAGTAGGGAATGGATGTATATGCTGCTCAGTCAAGGACAGCGGGGTGAATGCCATTGAATCGCTAATGGAGCGCAACGGGACGTTTGATTACATTCTGCTTGAAACGACCGGCCTGGCGGATCCGGGTAATCTAGCGCCTTTATTCTGGGTGGATGAAGGGTTAGGATCGACGATTTATCTCGATGGGATTGTGACGCTGGTGGACGCGGTGAATGTACGCAAATGTCTCGATGCTCCTGTTGGGGAAGAGGCGATTCACGAGCTCGATGACGGGCATGATCATGGCCGAGGTCCGCTTCTGTCCATTGCGCATGTTCAGATTTCGCATGCGGATGTGATTGTCATTAACAAAGCGGACTTGGTCAGCGCTCAACAGCTACAAGACGTCAAAGCACGGATTCGATCGATTAACGCGCTGGCGCGAATTGAAATCACAGATCATAGTCAGGTGCCACAGCTCGAAGGCCTGGTTTTGGATGTACACGCGTACGACCAGGTCGATGCGGAAAACTTGGAATTGGCCAGTAAAGGACACAGTCATTTGGATCCGGCTATTGGCACGAGCAGTCTCAAAGTACCAGTTTTGGACGTTGGACAGCTTGCCGACTTGGATGCTTGGTTGAGATCGGTGCTCTGGGATGCAAAGCTACCTGGGAATGATAGACAAGGATGGGAAATACACAGAGTGAAGGGTCGCATTGATTTTACGGATGGACGTGTGAAGATGCTGCAAGGCGTAAGGGAAATCTTTGAACTGATAGATGGCAAGTCCAACGACGATGGCGTACAAGGAGATGGAAAAATCGTCATTATCGGGAGGAATATTGGTGATGTCGACATGGCGGAGGCGTTCCAGCGTAGTTTAGATTATGCACTGAGCCGTGATAGGCAATAGAAGACGATTTGATGGCAGAATCATGTTTGCATTGTTTCACTAGCAGGATTTGTCGGTGGTATCGACCAGACCACGTCCTTGTCTCTATTGAAAACACAAACCATTCCTTTATCGCCAACACCGACCATCCACGAGCCGTCGGGGCTGAAGGCAATAGATTTTGCCGAGAAATGGTCTTTTGAGTAATTTGTTGTTGGTATGATGACCCGATGGGGTTTGATTGGAGTAAAAGGGTCCGCAAGTTGGTACTTTCTATCCGCTGGAGCAGGGCTGAGAGCAGGGCTCGAAGCGGAAACGGATTGATTGCCTACATAGCATTAGCGAAAAGTCTTTGATGAATTCAACCCGATCTTACCTATTCCATCGCTGGACATGCCAATGCTAGTATCTCTTTTCAGACCACTCACTCGATTCAGGGCTGGATCTATGGTAATGGTGCCAAGCTTAGGCTTGCGACTACCACGCCCTTTTTTGAGTCTAGCAGCGTCAACGAGATCTATACCCTCTTCAAGGACTTGTAAATCCCAGAATAGAAATTTCGATAGTTGATTGCCCATGGCAAGGATTGGACGCATTCCGGGTGTATCCAGAAGACCAAATCGTTGATAAAAGAGATTCGTGCCTGGCATGTCGAAAGTCAACAGTCTTTGGAATCCACGAGACTGAGGAGAGTGTGGTAGCGAGGATCGAGTTGATTTCCCAGCAGATGGTACAGGAGGCTCTGCAGGGGCAGGGAGGCTTGAATCGAACCCTTCAATTTTCCAGAGGAGGATTTCATTCGTCCTTGATGAAGGACCAACGTCTCGAGATGCGCGTGATATGATGAGATCGCCATGGAATTTCAGGCAATCCACGTAGTTGAAGTGGACTTCGGTGGAAAGAAAGTGAGGATAATATATTGTCTTTGGGGTCTGGAAGCCGGTATTTTTGGGGTCTCGTATTAGTTCATGAGGCTCTGGGACCGCCCAAAGACAAATAGCATTATCGAGACTACCAGATAACATCCATCGTCCGTTGGGGTGCACATTTATGGCAAGAATTGGCTGCCTATGGCCTTCTCCGGCAAATACAGCAACGCAGGGTTGTTCTTCGTATTGGGGCTCCAAATTCCAGAGACGAATGGTGTAGTCCTCTGCCGCGGAGAAGAGCAGATTTGTCGACAATGGCGATATTGCTAGGTCGTTGATACCTTTGCCGTGGCCATTTAGTGAACGGATTACTTTACCAGAATCAATGTCGACAATTTGGATCTGCTTGGGAATTTTTCCTGTGAGGCATAGAAGCGGACTTTGAGTGACGGGATGCTTTGTCCACACACAACTGTTGTATTCTGCAGATGTCTATAAAAGTTAGCCGCTACTTGTTTGGCATGACAAGATGAACAGTCGCTCACATCCAAATCTTTCAAGAATTTCAGCTCAAGTGGATGGTCTGCATCCTCCGTTATGCGGCATAGAAAAGTCTGAATCACTCAGCATGTCATTTTCAGGAGAAAAACTAAAGGACTACCTACGTCTCGTACACCGCAAACGGCGAATAAGGGGTCGTTGTTGGCCGTCGGAAAGGGGTAGAATTTGACGTCGTACAGCAAATGGTCATCTAAAAAGAGGAGTTTGTGTGAGCAGCCCATCAGGAGAAACACACATCGTGCCTGATCAATGACAGCTCTGGGAAAGTAGCCTACTCTTGTTATCGCCGCTTACATCGAAGCAGGCGTAAAGGGATGGAAACACGTCTGGCTGACCGCCATTGGGTGGCATTGTGTCCGGTTTCAGGCGACACGGTGTAGCATGCCGGCTGTCACCGCACGAAAAGATGCTGGTCGCTTACGAGTGAGGGATTGGGGCGGGTAGTCAGGATTGGCATGCAGGGAACGGCGTTTACGTGGAAAGGGACACGCGACGCCTACAGGCTACTAGCCGGGCGGGGAAGCGTCAGGAGAGCGGGTCAGACAGCAGACGCAGACTTGGCCAGGCTACAGCGTCAGAGCGAGCGAGATGTCGGGGGGGCCAGCCTGATTCGAGTGGAAAATCAAGGGATGAAGTGGTTGGAAGAGAGGTGCGGGTTGGCTGCGAGGCATGGTCGATGATGGCCTCGCGGTTCGTATTGGGCTGGCGGCTTCGGCCGGGGGAGAGCCAGCGGGAGGCGGTCGCGTGGGCAGACGTCCGACGGGGAACGCAGGGAGATGCTGGCTTCGACGGTACTGTACAGACGTACAGACGTACAGACGTATAGACGTACAGACGTACAGACGTACAGACTGCAGCGTGGGCGACGTCGCTGCGACGCGACATGGTTACAGAATGGTCCCGTGTGTGCCGATGGATGGATGGCGACGACTGACGTTCCCAACCTCGCGTGTGGTGCCGACACGAACGTAGGCGAGCGGCGGCGGACCGGCCTGAGGCGCGTAGTCGAGTCGACACTACTGGCATTGGAGGCCCGCCATGGTCGGCACCGAGGTGGTCTGCCGCCACCTGCTCGACGTGAGTGGCCGAGGCGACGTCGTGATGCGCCAGGGCTACGTACGCTGGATGCTTCTTGTTTGCGGAACAACGGCTGATTGTTCTTCATTCAGCATCAGGCATTCGGGGTGCACGAGGGTAAGACAAGCGACCAGCAGCGCGGAGCAGCGCTGGGCAGTGCTGAGGCGCGGCTGCCGGCGCACTACATACAGACAACAGACAGCAGCATGTACGTGTCCGGTATGTATGTATATATGTACGTATGTATGTGTGTATGTATGCTCTGTCCGCTATGTATGGATATGGAGCCAGGCGGGTTTCCACAGGGTCGTCAAGTTTGTTAGTTGCGTCTGCCGCGCCCTGCTTGAACTAGATGCTCCGTCGTCACCACAACCTGCCATCGCCATTCCTCTTGCACCCTCCATCTCTCCATCGGCCATTGCACTCGACGTCTGAATCTCCGTCAGCCCACAGGCATCTGCTTGCAATCCTATCCATACCGCCGCTCGGTATTGGCGAGAATCCAGCCGTGACTGGCAAACGCTCGTCGAATTCAAACGCCGCTGACTCAATCGGGCATGACGTCGCGCGGAGACCCTGGGTCCATCTTCACAACGTAGGAGATCCTCTGCCCTCGCCGTTCGCAGCAAGAAGCATTGTGCTGCCGTCCAACTTACATCTCGTTCCAATTGTTCTCCGCCCTCCAGGTTGCTCTGCTGAACTCCCGGCGACGCCACTCTGCCCGTCGTGTCTGGATTCCGCTAGCGATATTGACCATCCGCTCGTCACTTTGCATCGCCTCACTTGGCCCCCACCCCGGCCGCTTCTAGACCGCGCCCGGAGCTCCATCATCCTCACCTGCAATTCGACAGCGACAAAGTTTGGACGCAAATTCCATTGGCTTTTCTCCATCAGGAAAGACGCTGGCCGGCTGATAATTCCACTGGCCAGACAAACGGGAAACAAGCAGAACAAGTCCTGTTCGTTTTTGTAATTCGCCATACGAACGTGGTCCGGACTGTCCAAGACGTTTGGAGCCGCACAATCCTCGTTTCAAAGTCAGCCACAGCATCGCCGCCACTCTTGTGGATACTATTTCCTCGACTATGGGTTGCAGGGTTTGAAACATATCTTGCAGCTTTCTTTCTACCTGCGTCAACGTCAGGTGCATACCTTGGCGGCTTGCATCAACATGGAGACCACATTCATTTCAATACACGGTATGATCCAGTCGATCGTGGAAGTCACTCGTATTGTCCTGTTTGTTGACTAATTATACCAGACGTCTCTCCTGACGCAAGGATTCTATATACATCAGACTCCGTTGTCGACATTCTTGGATACATTCCCGATGAATTAGTCAATCGCTCGGCGTGGGATTTTTTCCCCCAGGACGAAGTTGCAAACGCCCAAATGTTCCATCAGCAACGAATAGCCAGCGATAAAGCTGCTGTACTCGTGTACTGTCGTATCAAAAGCAAGAGTGGAGAATGGATTGGATGTGAGTGTGTCTTTTCAACAGTGTACGACGCCATGGTTGTTTGCACTAGTGTTTTTCATGGCAGCGAGTCAAGTCGAAGTAAGTTGCTTGGGAACCTCAGTAATGTTGTCTTCACTGACGTTCCATAGGAAGGTTAAAAGAGGCGCCAATTGTGCGCCGGATCTTTTCCTCGTCACCGCGAGATCCTCGATATCACATGTTGTCGCATCTCTCCACAAGATTCAATCCACCCACCCCAAATCAGAGCCACGAGCCGCGAGCTGCCCTCTTCCTGAATCGATTTACAAGAACGCTCAGCATCATGTATGCGACAAGCGCTATCGAGCAAATCATTGGAATTTCTGCAGATGTCATACGTGGTAAAAGCTTTTACTGTTGCATTGCGGAAAATTGTTTGCAGGATGCAGTCAGCTGTCTGGAGAACGCAAAAGGGAACGACTCAATTGCATATCTTCGATTTTGGTTTCGAGACCCAAGATCTGAAGATCAACAACAGAGTACCGATGACGATACCGATAGTGGTGTGGGAGTAAATTCAAACGAAGAGACTGCCCATCCAACTCCAGAAACTGTTGATCCTATCGCGTCCGAAGAGTTTCGCAGCCCACCAAGCGACTCTCCCGACAACATGGACATTGACAATCAAAGAAACTCTTCCGCAGATAGTGGGCTTGATATTGAAACAAACGAAGCCATCTTTGGACAAGCAAGGCGCACAGCATCATCGCGCTCTTCGGCCACGCCTTCGTTCCGAACATCGACCCTGGTAAATGATCCAATTGAACTTGAAGCCGTTATATCATGCACATCGGACGGTCTTGTCGTTTGTCTTCGAAAAGCCAAGCCATACATGACACTACCTGACGAACTATCTCCATCTCCAGTGGAAAACAAGGGAATTTTTGCTGCTCCTTGGGCTGTCGAACCAATGATGCCACCTGTAGAGATGCGCGCTAGAGCAAACCCCAGGTCTAACCAAACTTTGAAACAAGCCGGACCAGCTACTGCTCACGCCCGGGGCCCCCCTGTGCATGACTTCATGACGGCCATACGCGAACAAGCCGTTTTCGCCTGGGCTCTTACCGGAATCAACGGCACGCTGGGTCGCTATAGTCATGGCACTCCTAGTGGTGAGTCTTTACCTGTTGATGGTCTCGCCATCTGGGCTAGCGATCCACAATATCTGGCTAGTGTAGATAAGCTCGGACAAGGCAAAGGCTTGTTTCAAGATCCGAAAAGTCACAGTTTCCATTCAGCTCAGAAGATTGAAGGTGCTGGTGACGACTCGTCCATGAGAGAATGATGATTTGGTCAAAAGTCATCTGGATCGAGCTCGAGGATTTCGTTGATAGCAACGCCTTGCGATCTTTCGATTCGAAACATTTGGGCGATACGTGCGGACTTGAGGCATTGGAACAAAGCCAAATCTGCTTTGAATTCTGATCTACGCAAAGGGACTGATGAAGCACAAGGCACGCTATGGATCCAGCGTGTGTCCAATAGCACGCTGGAGTAGAATTTTGAAAGAATGGCGCGTTTACCACTCAATTTCTCGAGGCAACGATTTACAGCCATCGCTGTGAAAGTGCCCCAATTACATCAAGTACAATACTCAGCCTCGATCGACCGGGATATGGCACTTAGTCGACCAGGGTGATCGTCATCGGTACCGAGGTTGAAAAATACTGAAACTCTCGTTTGGTGCTATATTATGCAAAGTTCCGGATTATTCGCTGTCTATCCTACACCTAGTTTCGAGTCATTAAGAGGTCATTATTCATGTCTGACGACAGACGGATCAGGGCTTGACTGCCGACTCTGCCCTTGCTGAGGTTTTTTTGGCGTTTGGAAATCTCCGCCAATGGCATTAATTGCCTCACATGTCGCTTTCTGCAACCCATCTCCGCTCCACTCTACTTTCTTCGACGTCGTTACAATGTTTCATGTAGACTTCAAAACATTTTGCCGGCCGGTGAGCTGCGCTAAATATGCCGTTGCTTGGGCATGAAGCTTTTCCTAGCATCGATGTGTCTGTACGCCTCCGGGTGACTCTTTTTCCAATGAGAATGGCCATGGCAGAAACATGGACGCCGAAGTTTGGGTGTGTATCCGTTGCTGAAGTGACTCAGTCAGATGCAGCCTCTTGCTTCTCCATGTCGAATTGGGAGCAACGTTATGACTTCTCGCGAGGCGTCTTTCCGGAATCGTATAAATCTGCAAACTCCCAAACCATCAATTTCACAACCCATCCTCAAAATCCTCCGCCTGCTTCATCGCCAGCTCTTTTCCACTCTCACCATCACCACCACTTTCATCCTCAGGTATAAAGTTCCTCATCACCTGCTCCACATACCCCCTCGGCACACCCTGCGCCAGCGCATCGCGAATCCCCATATTCATACGAAAAACATACTCCGTCTTCGGCTTATCCGCCTCAACCAAAATCCGATTGATATAAACCAATACACTCCTCATCTCCGACCTACCCTTCACGTCCGGTGGATCCTGATCCCGCACCGCCCAAAATTCCACCTCGAGCATCTCCTTCGTATACGCCACCGGCACGCCTTCGTTCCGATCTAGTCGCTCTTCGTCCTTGGGTGAAAGACTGTAAATGAGACCCCAGACTTCATTTTCGTACGAGGGAGTTTTGGTGAGGGTTTCGGCTTGAAGCGCGACTATGTTCGCGTACCCTCTTGCGTTGATGATCCATCGGAATTGTTTCAGCCGCGCGATACCATGGTATGTTGACGTCGGACAGCGCTGGTGCATTTGGTGGAGCCAGAGGTTGGAGCCGTAGCCGAAGTAGAGGGTTTGCGGCGGTTTGGTTGGGGACATGATGGGTTGTTTTTGGGGGTTGAGGGGGAGGGGGATGAGGGTTTGGAGAGTTGGTGGGCTGCTCGTGATTGGGATGGAGTGCTGTTGTTGTTTGTTTGGGATGAGCAGTGTTGTACTCCGATGCCGGAATGGAGAGTTCGCGGGGATGCGTGCTTTTGATTGGATAGGAGCAATAGAGGGCGATATACTTACTTTTTGTATTTTTGTTGTATGGAATGAAATTGCTCTTTATTTGAGACGATCAGGACTTCACTTATTCACTTTCTTTCGTTTGCTGTTTTTGCGGTGTGCTCCAAACTCCATTGATTCGACAGCTGCTTGACGAGTGGTCCTTTGGCTCTGCACACATCTCTATGATTAGTAATGGTGATGACCACCGAGCCTGGGGCCATTGATTCAACGTTTCTGAAGGCAAACTTGCCGTGTCGGCTCTTCGTCCATCTGTGGTGGCTGAGGCCAGCTAAATCTGCACATGAGCCACGAAAGGAGAGGGTGTTTGCGAATGGGAGTACATCTTGCGCGGGGATGATTTTGGCCCAAGCCTTGCATTGCATGCTCTTATCCTACATTAGTTATCTGTATTTCGTTGGTACAGATGAGTTTGAAGTAGCTATTAGTGTGTTATGGTTCTTTCAAAATGATATTTATTCAAATAAACTGCTTTCATCGATTTATACTTTTGTTCGTATCTATTGTATTGGCCGTCAACTCCTGAAAAACGAGGTCGGCAAGCTCCAGCGGAGGCATCAAAAATTCCACTCGAGACTTTTCAACCCGTCAACCCGCCACTCAGAGACCGAACAGCTTGAAGTCAACCGCAAACCTACCAATCGCCCATCATAGATCGAATTACTCGCTCTCGTCATTTTTCGGCCAATTTACCTTCGTTGATCAAGGACAAAAATTCACGACTTGTCTCTGGTCTCACACCGCACACAATGGCCCCACGACCGTCTCCAGCGTTGACGTTTGATCTCGCTGCGAAATGCCCAGTCAGATATTCCTTGGTAGTCATTAAACGCATGACTCGTTCTAACATCTCAACAGACAACAAAGGCTCGCGCTGCAACCATGCACCTGCCCCACGGCTCTGTCCAATTGCCAATGTTCATGCCTGTGGCGACACAAGCATCGCTGAAAGGACTCACACCAAAGCAGCTTGAAGAGACTGGCTGTAAATTGTGTTTGAACAACACTTACCATCTTGGTTTGAAACCTGGACAAAAAACTCTGGATGCTGTTGGTGGCGCACATAAGCTCCAGTCATGGCCGTACAACATTCTGACAGGTATGCGAGACGCGATTATCAACTCTTACGCGACGAATGCTGACAGTTAGATACAAACAGATAGTGGAGGATTTCAAATGGTGTCTCTTTTGAAGCTGGCTCAAGTCACTGAAGAAGGCGTCCGATTTCTGAGTCCACACGACGGATCACCAATGTTCGTCTATCCCTATCCTGAGCTTTGGAAACAAAACTGACACCTATCAGGTTGCTGACTCCGGAGCATTCTATATCACTTCAGAATTCAATCGGCTCAGACATAATGATGCAACTTGATGACGTGATAGCGACGACTTCACCTGATCTTGCCCGTATCAAGGAAGCCATGTATCGATCAATACGCTGGCTAGATCGTTGCATAGCAGCGCACCAGAAACCAGAATCGCAGAACCTCTTTTGCATTATTCAGGGCGGTCTAGATCTTGAACTGCGAAAAGAATGCTGTAAAGAAATGGTGGCACGAGATACACCAGGCATCGCAATTGGCGGCTTGAGTGGAGGCGAGGCGAAGACGGAATTCTGCAAAGTCGTCGACACTTGCACAAGTCTCTTTCCAACTCACAAGCCACGCTATGTCATGGGAGTCGGCTATCCAGAAGACATTCTAGTCTGCGTCGCACTGGGTGCTGATATGTTCGACTGCGTTTGGCCCACACGCACAGCACGTTTCGGCAATGCAATCACCGATACTGGTGAGCACAACCTTCGACATGCGAAATTCGCCGATGACTTTGGACCCGTTGACGAGAATTGCAAATGCATGATCTGCAGGCTTCCATCTGAAGGCGGATTGGGCATCACAAGAGCATACATCTATCACACAGCTGCAAAGGAGACGGTCGGCGCTCATTTGCTGAGTATTCACAATGTGCACTACTTACTTGACATGATGCGTCAGGTAAGGGAAGCAATCATCGAAGGAAAGTACCCCGGTTTCCTCAAGGCATACTACTGGCGCCGGTACGCAGGCGACAAGGAGAAATATCCGTCTTGGGCGGTAGAGGCACTGAGAGGCGTGGGCGTGGACTTGATGATAGACGATTGATTTATGTCACCGTCGACTTAATTCTCAAACTTCAACCCGTTCTCTTTTCTCACAGCACCATAAATACTCGCAATATCTCCCTTTTCGCCCATGTGATCAATGACCTGGACCAAATGAGCATCGGCGACTTCCAAGTTATTCATCTTGGCTCCTGCGCTAGCAGCAAGACTCCGCGCGTGACCGGCGTCCTTTCGCGCCAGGCGGGCATTGAACAATGGCTCATCTCGCTTGTAATAATCCCCCTGAATCATCCGATTGCTATAAGCCGTGTACGGACCAGGAAACATAGTCTCAATGAACTTGTGCAAGTTTTCCACCCCCAAACCGGTTTTTTCGGCGACGGTATGTCCCTCGCTGAGTGTTTCGACCATGGATAAAATGAACGTGTTGCCAATGATCTTCATTCGAAGAGCAGTGCCGTACGACTGATCGCTAAAGTTGATCTCGGCTTTGCCCATGACGCCTTTACAGAAGGGAAGCACTCTGTCCACAGCGGTCTTGGGGCCAGCGAGAACGCAGACTAGTTGTCCAGCATCGGCCATCGCTGGAGCGCCGAAGACAGGACAAGCGACGAATTCAGCTCCGGCGTCGATGATGGACTTGGCAAGTTTCTCGGTCGTGTCGGGGTGGATTGTACTACAATCGACGAAAAGCTTGCCCTTGGCTTCTGGAGATTGGAGAGCTGCGTTGATGGTCTCTTCCATCGCTTTGTCGTCGCCAACACATGTGAAGATGATATCGGCTTCTTTGACTGCATCGGCAATGGACGTTACGACTTTAGCCTTGCCGGCTTCAAGCGAGGAGACGAGAGTCTCGGTTCTGGAAGTTGTGCGGTTGTAAACTGCAATTGGTCCGGTGAATTCGCCTTTTTCGACGAGGTTCTTGACCATGCCGCGGCCCTGGAATAGAGTGAGCTTGTGTTCAGTTCAGGTCGCTGAGAACTACTACCATGTTGCCGAGACCAATCCAGGCCAAACGTGGAGGGGCCATTGTAAAGTATTCGAATTGAGCAGTTTATACAACGAATTTGAGATGTGGAAAAGGATAGATTTGACGATAGAATGGTTGAAGAGAGGATATGTGGAAGCAATGGTGCAGCTTATGAATTGATTACATGTACATTACACTTCATCTCGGCGCAGTCTGACGTGACGTCGCCAGGCGGGGAGGGAAGATATCGGATAATGCGGCGGCTCGAGGCGAGGTGTGGACACTCTACAACATCGTAGCTCTCCCGCCAACAAGAGATGACACGTTCAAGGATAGATTCATCTTATCCTACTTGCGTACTTCGTAAGTCCTGTCGTCTACTTTGGATATAAACACAGCAGCAAACGCGGCTTTGGCCTTCATCTGGTCCCTGATCAGCTGCGGGTACAGGCGGTTCCGCAAAGAAAAAATTGGGAACGACTTCTCTACAGCCGAGCGGACGACACACGCCATTCCTCAGTTGTGTCGGTCGACCGCATGCTAACTTAGACTGCTTTCTTTTCTTCGTCTGAGGTAATCCGACTTTCAAAGACTCTCGCTTTCGCTTTTCCCTCCTCTCTGCTTTCTTCCTTTTCTTCATCTTCCTCTTCTTCTCTGACAACGGCATCCCCCACTACCGCCACCATGTCACACGTCAACTCTGCCCCGCCCCGCAATCCGCCGGCCATTATGGACACGATCCTGCAAAATATTGGCAACACTCCTCTCGTGCGCCTGCAACGCATTCCACAGTCTGTCGGCATCGAGTGCAATGTCTACGCCAAGTGCGAGTTTTTCAACGCCGGTGGTTCCGTCAAGGACCGCATTGCCTTGCGCATGGTCGAGGCCGCTGAGAAGGAGGGTCGCATCAAGCCAGGCTACTCTGTTCTCATCGAACCAACTTCGGGAAACACCGGCATTGGTTTGGCCCTTGTTGGTGCCGTGAAAGGATACAGGACGATCATCACTCTGCCCGAGAAGATGAGCAGCGAAAAAGTATCAGTGTTGAAGGCTTTGGGAGCGGAAATCATTCGAACACCCACCAGCGCCGCTTGGGACAGCCCAGAAAGTCACATCGGTGTGGCTAGACGATTAGAAAAGGAAATTCCTGGTGGAATCATTCTCGATCAATACTGCAACCCCAACAACCCTCTCGCACACGAGTTTGGAACCGCCGCTGAAATTGTTGAGCAAACCAGCAAGGTCGAGGGCAACCTTGCTGCCGTTATTGCAGGCGCTGGAACTGGTGGTACAATCACTGGCATCTCGCGGGGTATCCGAAAAGCTCATGGAGACAAGACCAAGATTATTGCCGCAGATCCACAGGGCTCTATTCTGGCTGTGCCCGCCTCCCTCAATGAGGAGTTCAAGGACAAGCCATACAAGGTTGAAGGAATTGGTTACGATTTCATCCCTGATGTCCTCAAACAGAACGAAGTTGACCACTGGTACAAGACGGAAGATCGTGATTCTTTCTACTGGGCCCGCCGTCTCATTCGTGAGGAAGGTCTATTGGTTGGTGGTAGCTCAGGCTCGGCAATGAGCGCAGCCGTCAAGGCGATCAAGGATCTCAAACTCACCAAGGAAGATAGCGTGGTTGTCATCTTGCCTGACAGCATCCGCAGCTACTTGAGCAAGTTTGCTGATGATGACTGGCTCGCCGCCAACGATCTCCTCTCCCCAACACTGCCAATCACTGCGCCATCCACTCCCCCCAACGGTGTCTCTACCGAAAACAAGAAGCCTGCCTCTTCAAACGACGAGAGCCTGACTCCTCTTACCCGCAAGCTCTCAAAGAGCTCAGTAGACCCATACGCCAATGCTACGATCCGCGATCTTCGCCTCAAGCCAGTGCAAACCGTTGCATCCAACCAAACCGTCGACGAAGCCATTGAGCTCATGCGCGACAAGGGCTATGACCAGATCCCTGTGACTTCCGCCACCGGCCGCAAGCTTGTTGGTATGGTCACGCTTGGAAACTGTCTGTCCTACCTGTCTTCTCAACGCATCACGATCAACTCGCCTGTTTCGGCCGTCATGTTCAACTTCTCCAAGCTAGACGAAGTCAAGCCCCTCGAGAAATTCCCCAACATGACCGAGGGTGAGGAGAGCAAGCGTTCATTCGTCGAAATTACCGTCGAGACCACTCTCAAGGCTCTCGAGCGATTTTTCGTCTGGAACGCCGCTGCCATTGTCACTGAGCGTGATGCCGATGGTACAATCAAGGCCAAGGCTGTTGTCACCAAGGTCGATTTGCTCGTCTGGCTCGTCCGACAAGGCAGAGCGCAGAGCGGCAACTAAAGTTGAGGTGAAACTTGAATTTATGAATTCCAAGTCCGACGATTACAGGGTCAATTATAGCAGCGCGGCGTTTAGCGGTAGAAGGAAAGAGGAGATACGAAACAACGGACAAAAGGGACGAACATATTTAACATAATTAGGGCCTTCAACATCCCTCATGGTCTATCGAAATCAATTGTTTTATTCAATCATATATACACCTCTCCATGCTCATGCCTTGATGTCCCAGCTTGTAAATATGTCTGTATGAAACGTCTAATCATGCTTTCCAACACCGTACCCATATCCATTGCTCAATCCATATCCACCCAATCCACCCCTCTCAACCCCACCTAGCCGATCCTTTCCATGACTCTTCAGGCGTCGCGGCAACTCCACGCCACGGAAATAAGACACGCAAATCGCCGCGCTCGCCAGCGCAGAAAGCGCACAGTACACCAGCGTGCTGAACGTCAAATGGCCTCCCACGCCCGTCCAGCCCGAAGGCAGGCTCGTGTTCGGATACCACCTGATGCTGAACTGCAGGGGGAAAGAATCGCCAATGGCCAGACGCTTCGGCGGGTCGCGCGAGATGCTATACGCCGTCGCAGCGGCGATGGTGCCGGGCGCAATACTCTTCGGCGCCGCATGCAGCAGCACATTCAAATTCGTTGCGACGTGCAAATGGCTCCGCTGCAGCGTTCCGGCCAACGCGACGACCAGCGGCGTGTAAATCTCGCTCAGACTGCCTTGGCCATCCGTCTTGTCCACGGCGCCCTTTTCGAACTCTTCTTTCAGGGCTGAGGGGGGTAGTGGTTTGGACGGAATGCGGCAGGTGAGTGGCGCGTCGTTGTGGACGTAGAATTCGAGGAGGTGGAAGAATGGGTCGTCGATGAAGTCAAGCGTGCAGTTGATTTCCTTTTCGATCCCGAAGAGGAGCTCGAGTGGTCGCCCGGTTTCGTTGCAGGTGAAGAAGGGGATGTAGGAGAGTTGGCCTGCTTCGTCCGTGATGTGTTCGCCCGTGTCACTGTAAGTGGCAATTCGTCAGTGTGCTAAGGAATAACAGCTTTGGGGTTATTATGGTGCCTTCGTACATTGTCCGATTGAGACATGTCACAGGAATCTTGTCTCCGACCTTGTAGCCTGCAGTTTGCAAAGCGAGGGGCTCCTGTTGCGCCGCATTGGCCGAGGCGAGCGTTGTATAGAAAACCAGCAAAAGCCGGAGAAGGATGTTGAAGCGATCCAGCATTGTTGCAATTGGCCAGTCGAAGGACCAAAATATCCAAATGTCGAATGTGTCGAGGCACGCGAGAGGAAGTCTGCGTGGTGTTTAAAGTTGTCGTGGCTTCAAGTCAGGGTCGAGACGATGGGGTTGCGAGCCGCTTCTTGGCGAGTTCTACTATTCTTGACACCTAGCAAATCACTTCTCTATTTTCAAGTGTCAAAACACGGTTGCGTTAAGCCAATTATCGATACTTGTTTGATTTCGAGATCAGTAGAAAGTAAAAATATCGCCGAGGCAAGATATTCCGGTTTTAAACGACATATTTCTCCAAAATTGCCGTAAATACATAATTGAATCCCCTTTCTTCATGCAAGAAGGAAACAGGTAACTCATACCACCACGCCATGTACAGGGTATTTATTACTGCACTAAGTACACTACATTGTATATGTTCTGCTCATATCGTCGTTGATATCAATTCATAACATCGCGAACTAACTACTACGCAGCAAACGCACTGTAGATGATGACCATATCTATGTAAAAGTCTATTCATCCGTGAAATGATGGCAGGCCGCATATTCGACATTATTATTAGTAGTATCTAAGGCTGCAACAGTGGAGAAACTCAAGTTAACCAATTAATCGATTGTGTTTTTGGATGACAGGATGGTACATCACCTTAGTTTAGCTGCGTTGACGATGATTCTGACTCTTCCACGTTAATGGTTGGATAATCTCTGCTCTAGTACCTTTCCAATCCACCCAAACGTTTTTAAGACGCCTAACAAGGGTCGTCTGCAGAGTGGTCCTCTTACAGACGTCGTCGACATGTCTTTAAGCTCATGCACTTCCCCTCTTCGCCGTCGCTGGTGAAATCGTGAGTGAATCAATTTCCCTCTCTGATTCACTGGCCGACTCAAACTGCTGCTAGCTCCGCTGTGTAAGCAGCTCGGTCAATACTGTCAAGTATTCGATAGAATCCTTTTCTTCACCAGCATCATCGTTGTCATCATTGAGAACCTCATCAACCTCAGCTCATCGCCGTCGAATCGTCAGAGGTAGGTTTCAATAAGCAGACTTGGCTGAAAGCCGCTGGTCGCAAGAAGACGACAACGAGGACGACGTAATCTAGCTGATAACACCTCGAATCACGGCATACGCCAAAATTGACGATAATCATAGCAACAAAAAGAAAAATGAAAGGATGTTGACTACATGACAAACGCATTTTCACATAAACGAGTATGACGACATATTTCAAAAGAGCAATCGAAAACAAGGGGTCCAATCATAATTCGTCATACGCCAGTCCGGACAGCGAAACGATAATTGCGATAAGTTAGCAAGGGAAAGAAAAAAATCTAGTCACAGTAGTTCAAAGTTAGAGTTCTGACGGCATGCGGTGCCGATAAGTTTGCCGATCAATCGGAGACTCCGCGAAGACCGTGGGGAAGAACATCGCGTCGTCCGAACCGATTCTCCAACGTTTGAATTCCGAGCGGCCGCTCCTTAAGAGCAGAGATTAATGTTTCAAGGTTTGATGAGTCTTACTCTATAGCCGTCTAGCTGAAAATTGGTCATCGGATTGTAGGGGTCGTGGACTCGTAAGCGTAGCCGGTGTTGTGAGGCTTGTTCGCTCGCATGTCGTGGCTGTGCATGGACGAAACGGGAAAAAGGTGTCGGAAACTACATTACCACATAAAACAAATGTACCTCGAATCGCGACTTTGACCAATTTAAACCGTTCTAAAGGAGGGTATAGGCATGCGATCAGCGATTTGTTTCGTTGGGTTTATGTCATGTCCCCTCATGTAGCGCGTCTAGCACCTCAGCCTCAGGATACAAGGGGTGGCCTCAAAGACGGCCTCAAAGACGCAACAGTGCTTCGGAGTCGTTTGTATGGCCCGTCGTGAAATCGGCCTGAGCGACATCGATCAAAGGCCAAACTCTTTTCGTGCCAAGTCGTCAACCTCAGTCGATGTGAATCTTATCTTTGGCTCCAAAGTCCGTGGCTAGATGTCAATAACACGTGCGGTGCCATGCGACCTGCAGGAGTCCGGCCCTGTCGTGCCGTCTGTATTAGCCATCTCTCGTCTCTGATTCGTTTGACAATTATCTATAACCATTTGCCTTTCCGTGCAAAGTGCGGTTCTTTGACACAAATTCCGTGCCTAGGGGTAGTCAGGTACATGCTTTGGCGAAACCGAAGGATGGATGACTCCATCATGATTCCATCACGGCGAAGGGGAACCACAGTGTACCTATCCCCGTGAGTTCAGCCCTTTGGTGCTTTGTCCAGCATTACTGGTGTGGCCTGGTCGTTTACTGGCTTTGCTTTTAAACTCAGCCAAGGTCCCCAGGCATCACTAACACCTCATACGTCTGTCACTTTCTCTCAGACTAGGCCACCACCTTTCATTTTCTTTCTGACGTTAGATTTGCTTCTTGTGTCTGCTAGTCATCATTTTCCTCTTTTATCAATCGACCCCACAGTTTGATTGTAAGGGAAAAATACATTACCGCCTGAAAAATAATATATATGAGCTGCCGGCTGGCCCGGAGCAGATGCAAGATTGTATGAAATGAGAAGCAACGACTCACTCATAAAGATTTTGTGCTTAACATTTGGATGCCTTGGATGCTTTTGACTGGACGGCTTGAATTCGAAGGGAGAGGTTCGCCTGGAGAGGCTTTGACCGATACCACAGTGGTCACCATTTGACAGCTGTGACCTCATCGGTCTCCTACATTTGACGAACAACTGGAACTTGTTCTGCTATTAGGGCTTGCTGTCAATGAAGTGCATAAAGGACAGCTTTCAGTATGTCGCAAGGAGAAGTCAGTTCTGTCAGCTCAACCGTACCTTCGACCCCTCTCGAAGATGATTGGATGTCTGTCAGAGACCCGAGTAAGAGAAGGAAGATACAAAATCGAATAGCACAGCGAAGATTTCGTAAGTCGATGGGATGAATTCTCTAAATGTTGGAATGCTAACATGGAAAATAGGGGAAAAAGTACGGCAGCAGAGAGAAGAAGCAGAGCGTGTGGCTGAAAATGAAAGAATGGCCAGCGGCGCCTACAAACCTCCTGATCCCGAGGACATTGATGATAGCAATGAGTCAGGTTTACCGTGGGGCAGCCTCAATATCCGACATGTGATTGAAACCGGAAGATCGAAAGAGCAAAACTCTCGAGACACATCGGTATATGCTGCAGCTTCGAAGGCTGGTGGGAGTTCAAGGTAAGAAGTAATTGCCGGTCGACTATGGGTGGGTGAGTCGCGCGACCCGGTAGTCGCCTCAATGGTGCGAATGACAACGCTAACGACCGTCGCACCAACAGAGTTCCTGGTCTCCATCTTATTGCCGAGTATGCTCGAGGCAGTCCTTCATGGCTGGCTTGGAGGTCTCGATTAAATCAAACATTACAAAGCCAAGAATGAACAGTCAGATATGCAGATGACTAGACCAGATGACAGGACACATGGGGGAGACTATTGAGCAGTCGATCGACAACAAAAAAGGACGAGATGATACTTAGAGCAGTCTTCGCGCCGCTGGTCGGTGTTGGATGACGTACTCTCGTGTCGCAAACGGTACAGCGAAGGCAGGCCTTGCGCGTGTGCCTTAATAAAGGAGCGTGAAGGAGTGTAGCAACGCAACGCATCACGCAAGATGTTGGACATATGCAGGAGTAAAGGATCGCGCGACTTCCGGTCCGAGGTGGGACGTAGGGATGAGTGATGTTGCAAGCGTGGATGACAGATGAGCGCCAGATTAGCCCGGTGGATTGCGAACGGCAGCCAGAATGAAACCAATCGATGTGGATAAGGACCCATCGGCCAGTGAACTCTGTGCCGTTCCGTCGAACGAAGCTGTCAAACGGGTCGCCCATGTCGTCTGCAAAATGATCGAGTATATCGTGGATTCTTGGCCAAGTCGTCGAGTGTATATACAGTAGATGGCTCTTCCAAGCATTTGTCGCGCGTGGTTGCCTGCCGCTCCGTCATTGGAAGTGGGCTTTGCTGGGCGCTGGGCTGGGCGAGGCATAAGAGAAAGACACACACGGCAGACTATCGATTGCAGCCGGTCGTTTCTTACGGCCGGGTCCCCGACGTCGAGCCGTGTCGGCCTCTATCGGGCAGACTTGCATTGACCTTGAAGAAAACGATCGAGGACTACATAGTTAGTGAGCCACACCCGAAGCAAGCGCTAGTGGAGGCTGGCACGACAGGACGAACGCGCTTCGACGGCCAGGTTGCTCCAACACGGCGCAGTAGTTAGCGACGCAAACGGGGGTATTTTTGGGGACAACAGGGGACGATGGTGGACGGCGGGCGACGGTGGACGACGGCGGTCGACGGCGGCTGCGGCCAGGACAGTAGCGACAGTAGCGGGCGAGCATGTCGGCAACTCGTCTGGCTGGCAACGGTCGACGACAAGATGGCTGTGTTCTGCATGCGCTCGCTTCTGCATTCTCTGCGACGACGAGTTAGTTACGGAGTGTTAGTTGTTGTCTGCCAAGTTACTGTAGGCCCAGCAAGCGAGTTGAGTTGGTGGGCGTCTTCCTGGCGTCTTCCTTCCCGCTGCGACCTCATCTCGTCTCGTCTCGCCATGCAGCTCCATCACGCAAAAACCAACACACTCACATACATACACACACCCATACAAACACTCTCTCCCACTCAATGGTATGCGGCGCGGCATGCGGCGTGCCTGGTGTCATGCACCCCGACGATGCGCCTGTATGTAGCAACACTCGATGCGCGATCAGTGAATGCACGCTGCCCACCGTCAACGACGACCATGATGATGATGATGTTGTCTGTCTGTCGACGGCCAGATACCCGCCAGAGTACTTTTTGGACCGACAGCTAACCTGCCCACGTCCCACGTCGGTCTTGTGCTAGACTCTCTGTTCCCGCGCCTCCTCCAGTGCGAACGCCGCCTCGGCCCACTTGGCTCCTCTCGCCCAAGGGCAGCCCTCTTCTGTCTGCGTAACTTAGCTCCGACTCGGTTGGTTCGGTCCATTTTGTTCACTCCTCACTGTTCACTGCTGTCCCCGTCGCCCTCGTGCTCGCGGTTTCATTGACCCGGCTCGCGAATCCCTCGTTGACTGCACCCGGCCCGGCACACACAGCAAGTGAGCAGTCGTCGACTAACTAAGTTCCTCCCAAGCTGGCCCAGCTAAATGCAAACCAACGTGCTCAGCCGTCGGCCGCAGTGGGACAGGGTCACCTGAGTCGTGGCCGGCCATGATTTCTGCTCGGATCTAAGCGATAGGTCGACGGCACGTCCTCAAGCCAAACGGCAATTTAGTACCTCTAGTCGTGATGGACTGTACTGCACACCATGCTGCGTGCTCGTGGTGCATGCACACTGGGCCCGGCCGCCTCGTCGACGCCTCAGTTGGTAAAGCCACCCGACCCACGTCCTGGACCAACACGCCGCCGCACGGCACAATCGCTCGCATGCAATATTTCTCGGTTGCTTGTGAGCCATTGAACAGACGTTGGTTCCTATCCCCAGACTGACTTCCAACACATTCCAGGATCGTCATGTGGCGTCCTTGACCCTTTTGACGTTGTTCCTGCAACCCTCCCGGATATTCTGGGCGCCACCCAGTCCCGTTGTTCAACTGGCACGGCAGAATTGAATGGTCAATTGTATGCCCATTCACGATATCGGTGATTAGGCATCAAACTCTCCCTGGCACACTTGACATCGCCCTGACGAGGGTCGTGAGTTGGTTCTCTTATGTGCTGTCGATAGCTGCCTGCACAGCAGATGCTATGCGGCAAAGCACATAGGGTTTCGGGAGAAACATATATGGTACTCGTAAAAGGTACAAGAAATGAACATTCGCTCCTTCAAATCCTGTCTTTTGTTGGCAGATAACATCTTGGTTTCATGTCACGACGCACAATTCCTGCATCCTCCCTCGCCAAGCTCTCCCTCGGTGATAGGGAGACGATGCGTTCCAGCAACACCGGAATGGCTCAGAGAAATCCATCCTCCCAGGCCTCGTCGTCACGCGCTCCAGTTAGATCATCACGCGGAAATGCATCGCAAGCCACCTCTCGTTGCCAAGAATCGACCGACGACAGCAGCAGCGAGGAAGACAGCTCGGACGACTCTGATGACAGCGACGTCGATAGCAGTGACGAAGAAGTCCAGGATCGTCGACGACGAAAGCTTTACCAACAAATGTCCGTCTTTGACCCTGGATTGGCGTCTCCTCGGGAACTTGCTGCAGCCACCGGTCAATCTTCTGAAGCAACGTAAAGTTTCCTCCCGCAGCTGCAGCACCTTGATCAACCTTGGCATATCTGACGGTGACACAGCAGACACACTCATGCTCTTGCCAATACACTCCACAGTATGGCTCATGGTGACAATCGCCAACACCTGCGCCAACTTCCTCAAGTCGGAAGTCATTTTTGGGCCAGACAGCTCGCGGCAAACCTCCGTCGACGTTTTGACCTGATCTGTCAAGACTTGTACGACAATGTTAGAAATCCAGCAATGGGACAAGATGTCGTCGCTACGATTGATTCGTTGCGAGCATTGTTCGTCGCCATCGACAACGTTCGCGATGATCACTTTCGACGCCTGCAATTCGAAGAACAACAGCTCTTCGTCCGACTCGAGATTGCCATTCTCAAATGGATCTTTCAACACAACACCGATCTATACGGCGGAGCCCCTCGACGGCCTGCTTTTGCCGGCGCAGCCATTCAAGCCGAATCAAGGCCCTTTCAACGTTGGATCTCGGTCGAAGGCCAGCCCATCATGTTCCTGCAATGTCTCCTTCGATTAGACTCGGCCTTGCTTCGACCGGAATTGATAGATATTCATGCTCTTTACGGCGTCTTGTTGCGATATCTCGAAAGTGTTCCCGCTACGGACCCAGACAGAGAACATGTACACAGAGTGGCTCAGGCTGCATGGGGAGTCTATCAGAGTGCGTAGACTTGATTCTTTTTTGATCATTGACGCGAGCGAGCGAGCTAACATTTCTATTCAGAAGCTGAGACTCGATGAACAATCATTTGCATTTTTTTCCTCCGTTGGTACTACGATTGACAGGTGAATATGGCTGCATGTCTCTCCTTCTTTTTCTATGCGAGGCATTATTATTTGGCAGTTATTCCGCCATGGAGCCCTCCATGACAATGGAAAGGGCGCAATTCTTAGGTCACATCTCATTCATTGACCAAAGACAAACAAACAGACAGACAAATGTCCAATAAATAATCAATTCATTGGCCAATCAAATCCATCTGCTTTGGGGCATCGTCCAAGTCGATCGCAATCAGTCAATCAGTCAATCAATCAATCAATCAATCGTACAATCATGCTTTTTTTCATAGCCCCCCCATCTCGATCGTGCACCTCGTATTTTACCGACTGTTTGGTTCCTGGCGGGGCAACTACACTTGCTGTGCCACGAGCTGGACTCGAGGTGAATTGACGTATGTACCTCGTGCATTTTGGACTATTGCGAAGAAGCATTGTGCAGTGGAGCCGTAGTGGTTGCTCTTCTCTTAGGCTTTGAGCCTGCGCGTGCCAAAGGCGGGTCGATGCACACACCCACGGGACACCGAGACAAAGGGGCCGAAAAATAATCAAAGCGAGCGGAAAGGAAAAAAAAAAATTCTGCCAATGTGATTTGACGGCCCTGGTCGATTTTGGGGTGGGGCGCTTCGAGCCGACTTGTGTTTCGCTCGTTTGTAAAGGCCGATTCTGCAGACTCCACTTGGGTCCGCGCCGCATGCCTGAGGACGCAGAGGCAGACACACACACGCATGCTTGGCTCTCTCGCCCTCCACTACTACTACATTGCCACTACCACTTCCACTACCACCTCGACCACTACTACTCCCGCCACTACTACCGCTACCACTACCACGCCCTGTGAAAGAATGCCCATGCCCCCCCATGCCCATCCATGCCTGCCCTGTCCGCGTCAGGATATGGCCTCGTGGCAGTTCCAAGTACCAAACCTTGGCTCGCCCCCCGTTGGAAAAATATCGCATCTCAACGGCTCACCGGCGGGAAACGTGGCCGGGCCCGACTCGAGGTGCGGTACGGTACGGTACATGTGTAACGCAACTGCAACTGCACTGTGATTCAAACGCTGTCGTTCATGTAGTGTGAGGAGAGTGTGACCAACATGCCATATGCCATATGTCAAAACGAGGCACACTCTAGACAAGGTACGCCACATGCCAACCACGACCATCATCAAGTTTACCGCATATACCGCCAGCGTATCACTGCTTGACCCGTCGAGTCTGATGACCGACTGCTCTACGTAGACAGTACATGACTGTACACATTCGCAACGAACGGGGTGCCGATTCGTTCCGGCCGGCCACACCGCTGACTCGTGCGTTGTTAGCGGAACCCGGTGGAGTGGTTGTGCCGTGTCTGCTGTGGTCCTCCTGGCTGGCCCATGTCGAAGCTGCCCGTCGACGGGTGAATCTTGGTTCAGCGCGGCCGCCGCCTCTTCATCGGGTGCTCAAACTGGTTGCCTGCGGGAGGTGGATTTTCTTGCACTGTTGCTTCATCATGTGATTATGGTGCTGCGGGTTCCTTGCCGTTTAGAGTTTTGGTTGCATCCAGATTAGGTTTTTGGAAGCGGCCTTGCATCCAACAGCGATACATCTTCAGCTTCCGTTGTCGATTGACTAGCATTCGCCTATCGACTGCGAGATTGATAATTTCGAATTTAGGTTTGGAATCGCCGTCGTTAGCCAACTGCTCCAGTGCCTTTTCGGCTGTCTCCCCACCCCAAATGTCCCGAAGCTCCGATTCTTCGAAGAAATAGACCCGCGTTCCATCACCACGAACGTAGAAGTTTTCGTCGAGATACCGACCCTTTTTGAATCGCACTTGAGCTAGATCGCCCCGTCCGTAATCACGGAACAGAATCTCGCCTCCAGGTTTGAGAAGAGTCCAGATGTTGCGCACGGCCTGTTCCCATTGCTCTGGTGCTAGTGCCGAGAAGATGAAGACCATCAGCACGATATCGACAGAACATGGTTCCAGACCCGGCGGAAGTATTTCCCCAGCCGCATCCCACACATCAGCCTGTAAAGTCTTCAGGGTCTGGGATGTATAAGCCTCCTGAGATCGTATGACTTCGATGGCCTTTTTGCTATAATCGCAAGCATGCAATTTCAACTTGGGGTTCTCGTTCATAGCCAGCAATGGAAAAGCCGTATTTCCAGCTCCAGCTCCAACTTCAAGTAAAGTGACATCTCCCCCTTCTGCCTTGGTCACCTCGCCCAAGACAGGAAATTCCTGCACAAGCCATTTTCGATCCTTGAAGAAGTTGGCATTGTTGTTGCCGTAGAATTTATCCCACCATTTCTCGGGCTTGTCATTGAAGCGCTTCTTGTCAAAATCTGAGACTTGGTTTTCGCGCTGGAAAATCGTCTGTTGTTCGATGAACTCGGTGTACTGTGCGTCGACCTCGACGTGGTCCCAGGCGTTGTGAGCAAAGATGTCATCACCCTCTTCCAAGAAGCGAGTACCGAATTGGAAAGGGTCGGTGCGTTTCTGATCGTTATTTTTGGAATCGGTGGCCGGTTTGCGAATAGGTTCAAATGCTGCTGGAACGCCGTACGCGTCTTCGCCGGTGGTGGGGTTTGGAGGGGTTGTTGTTTCTGGCTGTTCTTCGATGGTCACGTAGCCGCGCATGTGTTCCATGCCCTTGGTGAGCTGTTGCTTGGGTTGCTTCTTGCGTATCGCAAGAGATACGTTATCCTCGTCGGCGGCCATGATTTCGACGTGTTGTGGTGTTTGGTAGAGAGACGGTGAACTGGCGAAATCATATTTTCTCGGCATGGTTTTATCAGATCGAACCACATCAGGCAAGTCAGTCTCCCGCGCCAACTCCTTAGCAAGACCAGCATCGAGCCCTCTCCGATTGAAGTATTGCCATCCAATTAATTCGCACATGTTGTCATCCCTTTTCCTTTTATGGGTAGAAGCTCACTCAAGCTGTTCGTTCTCTCAACCTTTAGTTTGCAGTCCCTCCGTCCCAGCTCGCCGCCAATCTCCGCTGTGAACAACCTACACCGTCATCTCAGATGTCCTAAGCTATAGCTGAGTCGTAACAAAGGATTAGGAATAGCTAGTTGCCGAGACCACCACGTCTATGCTGAACGGCAAGATTCCATAAGAAATAACACAAGTGAGCTTAGCGATTGGATGAAATTATTGCGAAACCGATGCATGTAGCGGTAAATTTAGCTACGGCGCCTACATGCGTTGTACATCCAAAGATAGATAAGAATGTTTGAACTACATTAGACTCAAAAGAAGCCATGCTCAGTCGAGATTTAGTTTCTTCTATTTCGAGCCAAAGAATCGTATTTCGGTGTTTCAAAGAAGAGTCTCGTTGTACCCATTAGTGGTATCGTAGGATTGGGGCTGTGCATTATGTAATCCTAAGAGGTGGAGCAAATGGGAGCACTCACGCATCTCTCCACTTGAATGTCTAGCATTCTGCATCGCGATCTGACACGTCCTGTCTTCATGTCGTAAACGGCTATTCCATGATCTAAATGATCATAAAGCCAGCAAAATGGAGGCAGCTCCGCCGACGTACGAGAAGGCGACTGTTGTCGACCATCTGGATCTGATTGCACGCTATATTCCTTCTAGCGACCTGTGTTCTGCAGCTCTTGTCTGTAGCAAATGGCATGCAACTTTTGCACCACATATATGGGGTAATCCTGCGTCGCATTTTGGTATCGAAAATGACCGGGTATATGTGGCTCTGACCAGGTTCAAGCGAGTGTTGCAAACAGCAAGACTTCTTGTTCGCTCTATGACCCATACGCTGCATTTGCCTCCAGCGCATGCGGAAATTTACAATGGACCCCGCTCAGACTGGCTACGTGAATCATTGGAGAGACTACCAAATCTCCAGTCGTTGATTGTGAGAGGACTCCCATTTTTCGACCACAGTGCTTTATTGGCACTGAAAGAAATCAAGCCGCAGCAAACGACGAGGATGCCCCCAGGGATGATTGAGCTACCTGGCTCCACTCCATTCAATTTCCAAGCTCCCTCTTCAAATCTTTCGGGCTTTGAACTACGTCTATTAGATGCATCGAGATGCTCGAATGTTACATCACGCGGCTTAGCACAAGCTTTGTGTCGCTTCGAGAAATTGATATACCTGGACCTGTCATTCACCTATCCCGCTCGTGATCCAAGCGTAATGGCAACATTGCGAAGATTGTCAGGAATACAAGTCCTCAAACTACGCGGAATCAGCCTGACTGATGAAGGTCTGGAAGTTCTGGCTCAAGCAATTGGCCTAAGGGTTAGAAGCCTTGACATTCGTGATAATCACCTCTCTGACAGGAGTGTCCGAATTCTGCTTGATAATTGCTTCACCTTCAATGCCAATGATTCTGTTAGAGACAATAATGCATGTGAGAACGATGGAACACGATCGCCCTCTCTACTCCCCTACCTTGGATCTGAAATGCTAGAGATTTACCAAGGGGAAGACTTCGAAGGCTACCTACGGAGTCAATTCACAGGTAGCTTCGTTAGTCGTCTTGCTATCGAGGATGCTCCTGAAGGAGGTATCACTCATCTCTATGCTGCTGGTAACAACTTCACAGTAGAAGGAGTTTCCGGCCTCTTGCGCTCTGGGCGGCTTCACGTTTTCGACATTGATGCCATCAAGAGCGGAACCGTACAGCATTACTCTTTTCCAGAGAATAACGAAGGTTTGGGCATTCCGGGTGTGGAGAAGCTCACGCCCGTTTTATCGGATTATGCAGCGATATCTTTAACATTTCTAAGAATTGAACACAGTGTTGTAACGAAAGATGCACCTGTGTCGCATCCTGATGAAATAATTCCTGGTCGACTTGAGCTCGACGATACTTCACTTCCAGTAATGCCAGCTCATGCAATTGAACTCGGTACGACCTCTGCCCAGTCAGAACGCTTCGAACTCCCAGCGGTACAAACTCCAAGGGCTGAACTTCCCGGTGATCCCATGCAGTTTATTGTCTCCGCAGCTCCTAATGAAACCGACAGAAATTTCGAAGATGATTACTTTTCAGGTCCCCGTCGAGGGAGCGCATTTGCCCCAGAGCTTGTAGATTTGTTGGCGACGGAAACAGATCGACTTAACCTTTTAAGTCCAGTTTCAGATGTAGATGAGGGCGCAATGACTTACGGAGCATTTTCACCTACGGGAGGGCTCGTCTCCCCCGTGGATAACACATTGTCGTCCTCGCCGTTCCAAATTCCAACATTTCGACCTCGAAGCTATTCGTCGTTAGGAACGGAGCGCAAAGCTCGTCTCACGGCACATAGATCAAAATATGGAAATTTGCATCCTGCAATGCTGCCACACATAACTTCCTTGGTTTTGACAAATGTACCTGCTTTCTCATCGAACAAAGAAGTAAGCGATCGTCTTATACAATTCATCAGACAATGTTCCGAGGAAAGTTGGCTCGCGAAGAAACAAGCAAACTTGGACTATTCAGCACCCCCTGGGCGAAAAGGCCATGCCTCTGCCATTAGACATTCAACCAACAAGATATTCGCTTTGAAGCGTGTGGTAATCGAACTCGAAAGCGAGCAATTTCCTCGAAAGAACAGCGTATCAACTCCTTGGCGGAGCGCAAATAGTCGATCGCTGACCGAAGATCGCGACAGCGAAAGTCTTTGGACTGCCGCAGAGACGGATTTCAGTTTTTTCGGCGAGGGCGAAGAGTGCGACATGCCCAGCCTTGAGCCTGGCCGCTTCGCTGATTCGTTTGGCTCCAATGAGAAAGAAGTCAGTTTTGGCAATGGTTCTGGGGCGAACCAGCAAACTCAAAAGGCAAGCCAGCCTCCAACACGGTATGATAATGTGGCTTTGTTATCGACGTTTCGAAAAGAGAGGAAATTGGCGCATGAACGAATGATCGCTGCTGGGTGTGCAATGCCTGAGACGGAAGGGTTTTGGGACGGACTTGTGCAAGTTGTCCGAGATAGGGTGGGTGTACGTTTCGATGAGCAAGTGGACTATTACGGGAATCGTTTCACTGGTGGCTATCTGTACAGGTGAAAAGACTCAAAGGCTGCCTCATCTTGATGTAAAAGAGAAGGTTGATGATGATTAACTTTTCATTTGGTGTGCCGCTATTTACAAACTTGTCACAACCAAAGCTTCATTAGAGTTATTATTACTGACGCTCAATCCTGTTGATGAAGCCATTGAACGCAGCCGTTTGCTCGCCTTATTCCATGTCAGATCGAGCATGAAAGGAACCACACGACTACTCCGACTCAAATTACCTTCGCTCCTCGTCGAAGCCACACGATCTGAGAGACCTTGTGACTGGTGCTGTAGGACACTCTCCTTCATCGTGCCCCAAATGTTACGCTCGGTATCTTCTTGCATCGTTTCTGCGCCAAGTTCGCTATCTTCACTGTTTTCGCCTGTTGGTGTTTGAACCACGGGGCTGCGATCAGGACTATGCTCTGGGCTGTGATCGGGTGTAAGCAGTGGAGGCGTTGAGGGCACGAGACTCTCAGTGGCGCAATAAACGCTGCTGGTGCTTATTGTCTGTGTTGGCCCGCGGCATGATCTGCTTGTTGGGACTTGAAGCGCGTCCATGATCGGACCTGAGTTGCGTTTGCCAATGAGAACTTCAACCCAAGCAGACGGATCGCCAGGTTCTATATTAAACGTTCTAGGCGCTCTTTGGTTTTGCTTCGACTTCAGAGCTGGAAGATTTTCGCTGCCGGATAAGGTTCCGTCGCATCCGCGGCGTAGGAGCTTCATAATGGTGCATTTCGGTGCCAGCTCGGGAAGACTTGTAATAGTTCGGTGGGTGTAGGTAGTGTTGCCCAACCAGAGCTCTTCAAGTTTGTCCCACACCAACGCTGGTCGGTGTTCGAGGCCGGACTCCCAGTGGAGCGTCATGGGACTAGGTCCATCAGCTCCCAGCCAGAGGAATTGCAAGGTTCTCAGCGTATCTGTGAAGCCTCGCAGGTAGTCATGCAGAAGCTTCAAAAACATTTGTTGTTGAGTCTTTGTCAAGACATCGCCGGCTGGATTGGTAAAAGGGTTTCGTAATTGTATGAGCAACGTTCGAAGATTCTGCCAGACTGTGCTTGGTGTTGGTAGCAAAGGGATCGATGGTGAGTAGTGAGAGCTGCGGTTCTCGCCGACACTGAAACGAGAGAGACTGTTCCATCGTAGATGTACAATTCCCATCGCATGAACAGGCGCAATTCGTAAGTGTTTCAGTTTCAACAGTGTCGCAGCGGAATCTTCAATCGCAGTGCGAAAGGTGACCAGGGCGTCCTCGACACCTGTGCGACCTGACCATACTGAATCGCTATCATCAAAGCGAAGAGTGATTGTGCCAAGATTGCGCATCCGCGAAAGAATTCGAAGCCAGTCTCCATAAGCAACTTCTTGACATATTTTTTGTTCTGGTGTCGGAGGTGTTTCGAATGTCACACGCTTATCGCTCATCAAACGAAATCTTGGCCGCGATTCTCGTTTTTGGGTTTGATTTGATGATCTAAACATCCTTCGACCGCGTACCAGCGAGTCGCTTGCAATCCGCAAATGGCCTCTTGAAGCTTTCGCTTGTTTTCGCTCCGAGAGAGTAATCGTGAGATCTTGGCAGAAGGGGGCAACTAAATCCAGAGTATCGAGGCGATCGGCTTCGAGGAATGGGATTTGCAGATACAACTGGCAGAAAAGGCGAGTTGGATCATGCTCAACCAAATCCCGCAGGACCCGTGACACGGAGCGCAGGTTTCTCATTTCAGTGTTATCGAGGTGTCCGAAAATCTTCCTCCGCATCTCGCTTTCACTGCTACATCGGAGTAAGGCGTCTTCCAACTTTGAGATCATCTTGATGCTTCCCTTTCGTTGGTTCGATGTGGTTATGTTGGTTCTTAACTGTTCGGGGTTTTCAGGGTGCACTGTCGAGAAGTCATGGCATTCACTTCTGTCCACTGGAGATGTGACACAGTCGAACTCCGCAGTGAATTGGGGCCAGGCTTCTTCCGAGTAGGCAGTTGCGGCATAATAAGGTCCAGCCTCAAGATTCTTGAACATCATTTTCGCGGTAGTGATTGTTGGAACTAAGTGTGATCGACTGTGAATATGGATTCCGGATCCTGGTTTCGAAAGTATGGGCAAGATTATTCAATGGCCAGTTACAGTTGTATTACACTCTTTGATAGGCGGAGTCGCTGGTGTAGTCCTTGTCTGGGCCAACGACCTTATATCTTACGCCGAACAAGTCCATCTGCCGGCCATCTTCTTCAGCCACCTCAGCCAACCTAAATTCATATAGGGCCCAATACATATCTCTCTCACATAAGTGCTCGCCACGTCCAAGCCACACCTTTCCTTCGCCTTGTTCCATCTCTAGGTCGTGAAACAAGTAGTCAACCTCCTCCCCGCCACCGGTTTGCTTGGTCGATTCTTTGACGAACCACGCGCTGATCTTGTCTTCATCTGAGCTATAACGATAAATGTATTGTCTTGTAGCTCGTAAGCTCAGACCATTTCCTGTCTTGAGCTCGCCGTTTTCTGAATACAATAGTTCGCCTGCCGTCGTCTCAGCAGTTGGTTGGCGGGGCGTAAAACTTGCAGTTCCTTCAAATATTCCCGACGGAAATCCTGGTAATTTGCTATCCAGAGCTCGTCTCAATCGCCAAGATCCCTGAAGGGACTCGAATATTGCTGCAACAGGAGTCTTTGCGTTCATTTTTCGTTTTGTGCGGATTGTTGTTTCGAGCAGGATGCTAACGGTCAGACTGGGCACAAACGGTCTAGCCACCTATCGTAATGGGCAACGTCTAACGGTTAATAGTTGGCTCTATAGAGAGGCTTGCGTCGCAGTCAGTCTAGACTCGCCCAAAGCAACAAGATATTTGGAGGCAAGGGGAAGCAATGAGATGAACCATCCCCAAGGATTGGAGATGAGGCGAAATGATGAGAGTTCGAGCTGGTGAGCACAGACCATCGGTTCTTGAGACTAATTAACACTAAGCAATTCGGCCCAATGACTCGTTGGTTGACAGCCTTGGGACACGCTGAAAACTCTCAATTACATTGCAACATTCGAGAATGGACGACGATAGTTTCGATATTGACCCAGAAATCGCCGCGGCGATGGGCTTTGGCGGTTTTGGCACCCAATCCGGAAGAAAACGCAAATTTGACGACGGCGCTTTTGTTGATTCTCCCTCTGCAAGCGCCAATGCCTCCACGGGCAAAGGAGCAAACAGTATTCCACTAGGCACTAGAACAACAGAGCGTTCTACTGGTCCAAAGAAGTCGAACGAGACACCTGGACTACCGCGCGCCCTGGGAACTGGTACAGACGAGGAGCAGCTTCAAGCCCTTCGACACGGTGTAAAAAACCTCAACGGCGACATGGTTTATTTTCTTCCCAGCTTCCTGGAAGACCCATGGTATAATTTGCAATTACGATGAAAGTCATCTACAAGTGCTTTCCAAATGCAACTTGTAATCTCTCGGTCGGAATTCGAGTTCTGAGAACATTAATTCGCGATTGCGGAGTAGTGAAAGTCGTGGGTTTCATGGGCATTGACGAGTTCCGCATCTACCTCGGTAGCTAGCAAAGTCTAGGCGACATAGTCTAATAATAACCGTCAAGTTTGAGAGCTTCAATTTTGGACAGTTTGATTTACAAAATCTACACCGTCCGAGCTGAGCTTTATAAAATATCTACGGATCAGAAAATGCCCTTCGAGCAAACTACTTAGGCTTCCTACAAGTCTTTCATCTAGAAGTACTCGGCAAAACCCTAGTCGCATATACTTCGCGAATCTCAATGCGAGGCAGCGCACCGGCCACGCTGAGATCTGAAATCTTTCTCAAGAGACAGCGAGGACTTTTTTGGTGGTTGTCAAGGTGCAAGCAGGGCTTGTACATGCCGGCACGGTAATGCTTCAGAACCATTCATTTATTGAGGAAAACGAGCAGGTTAGGCACAGGTTCAGACCACGCTACTACTGCGAGTTCATATCGTATAGTAGATGTGTCAATACAGAGTTGTTGTGCAAATATATCATTGCTTTCAATTCAAGTAGTTAATTAATAAGCAATTCATGTGTGTCATACTGGGACACGACCGAACCTCGCTCGAAAATGCAACTTTATTCCGGCCGCAATCCTGTATGTTACATCGCCACACATTAAAGCCCCTCATTCCCCCGCTATTGATCTTCCCACCTCCACAACAACCACTTTCACTCCGCATCTATCACCATGCCTTTCAGCTTGAATCCAGATATCGCGAGTGGGCTCGCCACCATGCTGGGTGGTCAGCCCTTACCACCCAAACCACCAGTTAGTAAATGCCCAGAACGTTCATACAACATGTCCTAACATCCTCAACAGGCTGGTGATGTTATCACTCGTCGTCAGAACGTCGAGGGCATGTGGGGTGGTCTCATGGCCGGATTTCCGGACATCAACGACGTTGAAACCCAAGACTTTCACGTCAAGGCCTCCGATGGTCATGAAATCCTCCTGCGCTGGTTTGCGAAGAAAGGCTCGTCACCTGGCTCTGCAATCCTCTACATCCACGGTGGTGGTATGATTTCGCTCTCTGTCGACCACTTCGATAAAATCATCCAGACCCACGTTTCCAACTCTGGCGTTCCCTTTCTCGCAGTCGACTACCGCCTCGCACCTGAAGTCCGCTACCCTGTTCCCGTTGAAGACTGCTATGCCGGTCTCCAATACTTACACTCTCATGCCAGTGATCTAGGTGTCGATACCAAGCGCATTGGCATCATGGGTGATAGCGCCGGTGGTGGTCTCGCAGCAGCCCTCGCGCACCTCGCCAAAGAGAAGCAGGGTCCCGCGATCCAGAAGCAAATCCTCATCTACCCCATGCTCGATGATCGCAACACGATTGCTGATCCTGAGATTGCTCCATATGCCATGTGGGCTGCAGACGACAACAAGACGGGCTGGGGTGCTTTGTTGGACGGCAAAGATGGCACTGACAGCATCCCCCCAACTGCAGCCCCTGCACGCATGACAGTCGATCAAGCCAGCGGTCTACCGGCAACCTACATTGATGTCGGTCAGTTGGATATCTTCGCTGACGAAAACATGGAGTATGCTCGTAAGCTAAGCAAGGCTGGAGTTGACTGCGAGTTCCACCTTATTCCCTCTGTCCCGCACGCCTTTGAAGGCATTGCAGCGCAGTCGGATGCTGCAAAGAACGCTGCAGCATGGAGAATGGCCGCTATCAAGGGTATTTAAAGAGGAAAGGCGGGATCACTTGACTCGAACGATCGTTCAACGTAAAATGGGTATGACTAGATGAAACTAAGATTATAGTACAAGCAGTTCCTCAACTCTCCAAATTCTATAGCAATGCAGTCATCAATTCAGTTTGCGTAGAGGGCCTTTTCTACAAACACCGGACTTTTGTTGATGTTTTGTTATCTTTTGCCTCGTCCCATGAATTAAAGCAGGTCGACTCCACTTCCCGTGCTTGTAGATTCCACGTAATCGCGCACAAGTCTGAAAAATCTCACGTTAAGTAGAGCCAACAAAACAACAATGTTGGCCACCTGTATTTCAAGCAGTATGTGATCTCTGTATAATCTTCTGTGAGTTGATATCGACGTGCAGACATACTATACTGTAGGAAACTGGACGCTGGCATCAATTGGGTAAAACCTTTGTCGAGGCTCGGCCTTGGCATTCGGACCCGTCTTTTCCCGAAACGGTCAAGAAAGCTGCTGGAGCTCTGCAAACCTGCTGCCGCTCTTCACGTCGCCCTTATCATCAACAACTCCCTCGCCGGGCTCTGATCACCTTCATCTCCCTTTGACAGCTCTTCTGGAGCTCTTCACAGCATGCAGGCGCTACGACAACCCCTAGCGCGTGCTCTTCGCACCTCTACCCCCTCCCTCTCTCGCTCCTACTCCGCCGCTGCCCTGAGCGGATATGCTGCCACTGGCGACAACCTGAGAATCAACTCCGACACGAAGGTCCTATTCCAAGGTTTCACCGGCAAGCAGGGTACTTTCCACGCTAGCCAGGCCATCGAGTATGGTACCAACGTTGTTGTATGTGGAGCTGAATTTTACGTGTGAGCAGGAGGATTGAAGCTGAACGTATTCACAACATAGGGCGGTACCAACCCCAAGAAGGCTGGCCAAGAGCACCTTGGTCTCCCCGTTTTCGCAAATGTGGCCGAGGGCAGGAAACAGACTGGCGCCACTGCCAGCGCCATCTTCGTACCCCCACCGCTCGCTGCGGCCGGTATCGAGGAGGCCATTGAGGCAGAGATGCCATTGGTCGTCTGTATCACCGAGGGTATTCCACAACACGACATGGTTCGCATCACCGACATCCTCAAGACACAGAATAAGACCAGACTAGTTGGACCCAACTGCCCTGGTATCATCGCCCCGGTGAGTTGACGCGTCTTTTTTTTTTCTTCAAAGCCTCCCCCCACGATTATCGACACAAAATCCATTGCGTACACATGATGAGAAATTATAAAACAAACATGATAGGAAGAGTATGACCTGCAATGCGGGCTTGATTTCAAATATTACTATTTTCTGATTCCAGCAAACCTCTTACACTCGAAAAATAAATTATGGCACAGAAGAGTGATTGATTGCTAACAGCACATCTAGGGCCAATGCAAGATCGGTATCATGCCAGGCTTCATCCACAAGCGCGGTCGCGTCGGTATTGTCTCGCGTTCCGGTACTCTTACCTACGAGGCCGTCAACCAGACCACCCAAGTCGGCCTTGGTCAGTCCCTCGTCGTAGGTATCGGTGGTGACCCATTCTCCGGTACCAATTTCATTGACTGCCTCCGGGTATTCATCAACGACCCAGAGACTGATGGTATCATCATGATTGGTGAGATCGGCGGTAGCGCTGAGGAGGATGCTGCCGATTTCTTGAAGAGCGAGAACAACGGAAAGATGCCCGTTGTCAGCTTCATTGCTGGTATCTCTGCCCCACCAGGTCGAAGAATGGGCCACGCTGGTGCCATTGTCTCCGGTGGCAAGGGTGGTGCCGACAGCAAGATCAGCGCCCTTGAGGCCGCTGGTGTTGTTGTGGAGAGAAGCCCTGCAGCTTTGGGCAAGGCTCTTCACGCCGAGTTCGTCAAGAGGGATATGATATAGGGCATTCCATCTCTCTATGAGGTAACAGAGAAATGGGCGTGATACGAGAACTGGGCCGAGGGTCGCTGTTTGTTTTAATTCCCCATAAGGACCTGCGCAAGTCGGTATGCCTTTTGGAATGTGTATAATCTGCATAGGCGTAGCGCGTCGTTGCTTCGAGATCAGTGTTCATTCTCGGACTGATGCAATGGCGACTGTGAAAATTATTTTAAAATTTATTCCCCAATTGTTCTTTCGTCCAGATTTGTACCAAGAAATCTCATCATGTCGTGTATTAGTGAATATCAAAAGATGGGCGGCTTTCAATTCTCAGGTCCGAGCGATCCCACGAGGTGATGCGCCTTCTGGCGTGGAAGGCTTGAATATCAGACACAGCTCCAATCAGAGTGCTTCGAACTCTCGAATGGCCTCCCTGTCGTGCATTCTCTAAATTTGGGTCGTAGTAACAGCATCGGCAGAAAAGACATTCGGGGAGCAAAGCAGTCATATTTACCTCGCTTCAGCGGTCGACGGGATTAACTACGGCCGGCTTTATTCTACTGTACGAACAACGGTTTGTCCACCCACACATCCCCTCTCCCAGCATGCAATGCAACATATGCAGATCCAACCCGCCAAGCGCATGAGAACGCCATCATGAAGCAGTCGCCCGCCACCACCGTCTTCGCCATTCGCCTTCTGCGGACCACCTGTTTTCTGCTGCCGTGGCTGGTCCATCTATTCGTTGCCGACATTCTGCTCTCGGCTCTACTGCCCGTGTCTGCAGTCTTTCCCGATCTCGCCTATGACTTGTCGTCCTCGATTGCGGCCTCGGTCTGGCATGGCGTGCAGTTCATCTTCACACGACTCAACCATGCCCGGATCGTGGTGTCGGGCATTCAGGCTTTGCCACCTTCAGGCGAGAGTGCCATTGTCGTGGCTAACCATGTCGAGTGGACCGACTTCTATCTCATCCAGGAGCTAGCAGTTCACGCCGGCATGCTGGGACGCTGTCGTTGGTTTGCCAAAAAGCAGCTGAAATGGGTGCCTTTCTTGGGCTGGGGTCTCTGGGCCATGGGCATGCCTCTGGTCAACCGCAAGTGGACCGAAGACCAACAAGAAATGAACCGCGTGTTTAATGGCGTCCTCCAACGACGTTGGCCAATGTGGCTCATAGCATACAGTGAAGCAACGAGATACACGCCGTCCAAACGCAAGCAAGCGGAGACATGGTGCGAAGCCAACAACAAACCACTGGGCAAACACCTCCTGTATCCGCGCACCAAAGGCTTTGTTGCTAGCGTACAGAAGCTTCGCGCTGCACCGCATGTTAAAGCCGTTTACGACGTGACTATCGCTTCTGCGCGCGGCGATGAATTCTTTCAAACTCCGCCGACGTTTGCGCAGACAATGCTCACTCCCCGATTGGACGGCGAGTGGCGCTTCTTTGCGCATGTCGATCGATATCCGCTTGATGAACTACCGACGAGCGATGCAGAGCTGGCACAGTGGTTAGAAACCAGGTGGGTTGAAAAGGGCGAGCGACTAGAGCAACTGAAGGTGAGACTGGAAAAGGGCTTGCCGTGGGTCGACATGTCAGTTTAAAATGATGAATAATCGTGATGAGAGAGGGGGATGGAAAATGGAAATCGACATAGTCAAATGTGTAATTACGATTATTTCCAAAAGTTTTCGTGCCATTAAAATGACTGGAAACCTTCAACTCCAATTTTGCCATTGACAAGAACATCCTCCCGTGCCACCATCAATTCCTCCCTCAACGCTATCTCGCTTTGATAAAGTAGCATTACCACTTCCTCCCGGCACCTGCGCAGGATTAACAAGTTGTCCACCAAAAGCGCGATTTTCAGGCACCCAAACGCTCAAATCGTGATTGACGCGGGCGTTGGTATTCAGATCATAACAATAAACTCCCTTTTTATCAGCAATGCCTCCATGTCTATCCAGTGTGATTGAAGTGGCATACGGAAAGGATCCTGGCAAGGACATGACATTGGCTGTCGAGTTCTCTGCTTTGGTTCCGTCCAAGACGTCACGCTTCATGAGCGCATTCACAGGTGCCTTTTGAGTCCAGATTTGAACGTGGAATCGGGTCTGCGACCATGTGCATATGGCTTTTGCATCATTCATAGACACGTTATTCGTGATGCCTTGGCCCAAGGGTGAGTTTTCATCATTCGATGACGCCGAGAGATTGGCGATGAAAATTGATCGGTCGAAATATGCGTAGAATCCATAATGTTCATCCTTGAGGCCTCTGTTGTAGAGACGGAGTTGTTGAGAAGTGACGTATGGGTATAAGGTGGCCGGCATGGCTGAGCCGTTCTTTTGGGTTTGAATTCCTGGAATTTGCGAAGGTGCATTTATAGAAACATTCCCAGGCAAAGGGTAAGGATATGGGTTAACGTCACTCTCTCGCTTCTGTACCGATTTAGAGTTTTTGATACTGAGCTCCCGGGGGTCTTCAAAAGAAATAAAGAAAGGAGTTGCTTCACCAGCATCTGTTGTGCCGTCCTGAGAAGTGACATTGTCCGTCGTTTGCCCAAGAAATTGAAGATCAGCGTCAGACGGAAGGGCTGGGTTGGGCGTGAATCCGAGCTTGGTGAACGCGCTTCTTTTACCCAGGACATGTGCTTTCGTAGTGAGGCCTCCAAGAGACCTTTTGGTCGGTGCGGTCTCGTTTGCAGGGAAATCGCTACTGTTTCGGAACCTGATCTCAAATCTAAAGTTGGGTTGATCCGGTGCGTTCGGCTGAATACTCTCCTCCTGTTCTTCTGGCACTGCACAACTCCAAAGACTTCCCGGGCTTACACAGCCACTAACCTGAGCGACGGCAGTTGGACGTGCTATAGTAAGAACGCCCTCTGGCAATGCTGGGAATCCAGTTGTATTCTTCCAGTGGGCCTCTACAACTTCATCGTTGAATTTCACGGCCGTGAAAGTCGAGAGCCCCACAATCGCAAAAATAATGAAGAATGTCACGATGGATGTAATCCCCCAAAACCATTGGCGGAACCACGGCTCACTCTCATCGTTGTCCTCGGCATGTTCTACAACTGGCAACTGAGTCCATCTCGGTGCCTCAGTTATTGGTCTTGGCGGCGGAAATAGGTCGTATGGTCCGTCTGTTATTCCCAAGCCGTACGAACTGTTCCGGCTATGAGCAGGTCGATAGTGCGCCTTTTCAGGCATTGGAGGAAGTATGTATGGATTATCTTCCATGACAGCTCGCGATGTGTCTGCAGGAAATCGGCTAGCTGGTGTCATTGGTCGCGAGGGTGGCATATCGATCTCTCTAGGTTCTCCATTTATAGACTGAGGACCCATGAGAGTTGCAACATGAGCATGCTCAACAATCGGAGAGGGAGATATTGGAGAAAAATGCGATTCTACAACTGCATGAATGCTCTTGCGATATGGCGGTGCATGACGAAAAGAGGTATCACCAAAATCGGATTCGGATGGCGTGGTGAAAATAGTCGTGCCAGCACCTTGAGGATAATATCCATCTACCCTATGAACGTCGGCAAATGGACTTGTCGTATTGGCAAGATGTTTAGCACTGGCTGGTGTGGAAAGCGCTTGACTCTCGGGGGTGGAGCCATCGTGGTTGCGAGAGAAATCGCGATCAGTGCCAGGAGCAACAAAAGATGGGCTCTCATCAATCCCTTTTTTCTCATCAGTGGGAAAGATAAGACTTGGAAAATGTCTGTTCGGGTCATAATAAGCCGCAGCTGCCCCTTGACTTGGAATTCGATAAATGTCAATTGCAGATGCATTTGAGTCTTGAAGAGCCCCGGGTGCAGTTTGTGACCTCCTTCTGGTAGGGACTACCCACGATACGCTATCGTATGGTGGCGCTGACCTCGGATCTCCTTCTTCTGTTGGGCGTTCGAAAAAGTTAAACCCTCTATAATGGTCCGATTGTCCCATAGCTGAGGCATCAGGTAAGATAGGCTTATGTTCAAAGCTGTCGTGTTCATCGGCCAACGGAGGAGATCGCCAAAAGAATGCGTTTGATCTCGCTGAGAATGGTGACGTGATGAGATTCCACCAACCTCTACTGCGTCTCGGGGTTGGTAAGATTGAAGAAGTGTTGATCTGATGTGGACCTCGGTACATTTTTGTCGCTTTAGCAGAAGCGCCAGCGCCATCTGCGCACAAGAATAGCGGGAGAGGGGGCATGGGAGGCGTGTCTTCTTCCGACCGCTGTTTTGGCATGCAATTCGTGTATCGCGAATAGACGCTTGAAGGAGGGCGGTATCCGCCTACCGGTTCGCCGGTTGATAAACCGGGGCTAAGTTCGCCGTTTGTCGACGTGACTAGGATTGTAGGATTCAATGCTTCTTGCGAAAGAGGGTGGGGAGCTTTTTGCGTTTTAGCGAGAATTTCAGGAGTGACAGCGATGCCGATTGTGATGGCACGGTCAGAAGGCGATACATCCTGCGCGAGATCAAGACGGGATGGTCGGAGACCTTTAATTCGATGGTGAAGGAAAGATGGCTTCGAAGACAGGCTCGACATAGACTGTGTGTCCTCATTTGCAATATCTTGACTGTGAAAGGAATATGTTTCTGGAGATTTTTGTACCATATCAAGTGGCTGGTTGCTTTTCGAAGTCACATTAGGACGGAAGAGAGTCCTAGTTTCCAGTTGCTGCTTCAATCCTCCAATAGCGCTCTTCCTTGCCGCCTTCAGTCTATGAAAGCTCACGAAGCCTGGCTCTTGAGTTCTTGATTCATAAGGAAAGACTTGCTCAGGCACACGCGCATTGTAACGAGAAAAACTCGTGTCTACGGCGAGGTCGGGCTTCGATTTGGCGTTCAGCGGGTTGAAGCGTTTGTTGCCGGATTTTGATTGCCTTCGCTTGGAGGCCGTACTCGTAGATGCAACCATATTCAGAGGATGGCCGTACTTCTCGTATCGTGGTGTTTCGCAATGCAACGAGCGCCAGCGCTCTAGAAGAGTGAGAGAAATGAGTCTCCAGAGACCCGAGAAAAGACGCCGGTAAAACAATTAAAGCACCAAGACAGGTGAAAAGACTGAAATCAACACAAAGGAAATACGAGACGAGAAGAAAAGGTTTGAGAGGAAAGAGAGACAGCGACATGGGCAGGCCTTGCAACTTGAAGCCGCTCTGCCTACATGATCAGTCGACCTACAAAATGACAGTGCACTCGGCGGGACGCGCTCCATGGCACCGGGTACATTAGCACGGTCGCGCAAAATGCCGCCGGTATGAGTAGTCGCGATGAGAGGGGTCAAGGTTTTGGGAAGAGAAGCCGTGTTTGGGATGTTTCGAGGTAGATTTGAGGCTGGCGCAAGAAGTGCTGCTATCCAATAGAACGTCACGGCTGTTGGCGCTCTGTAGGCGCGCCGCCATGGCCACGCCTCAACCGGCCTTTGCTGGCGAAGGATTCACGAATCCTCGTCTCTTTAGCCTTAGACAGAGACTTCGTGTTTGAGAGCCCTTGAAACCGAGGCCTTTCTGCAAAGTCCGTGGACGACTTGTCGCACAGACACCAGTCCAAAGACATGAAGTGCTTTATATAGAACATTTACTAACAAATGGGCAATTCATTTCGCGTTGAACGCGTCGCATAGGTATCAATCATTACTTCGTGTTTCCCGGCTCAAGAACCTCAACAGAGCAACAGGCTTAGAGCTCGTCATCGTTGTCATGTCCACTGTGTTCCATTTCCCATCGCAACTTTCTCATCATTCCTCTATCCATCTCGCGCTCGGCTTCCAGACTGGCTATCCTGGCTTGTAGCTCGGCAATTTTCGTATCTTTGGCCTTTAACGCAAGTCTAGATATGTCGCGACCCTTAATGACGCCTTGTGTTCTTAAGTCGTGTCTAGATAAGACACTGCGTAGGTTCGATAGTGCCTCCAACGGTATGTTCACTGACGCTAGAGCTGCAAGTGCTTCTGACGTGAGAGAGCTCTCTGAGTCAGCCGGGTTCTTTAGAGCGTCTTTGAAACGAAGCGAGTGGATTGCAGAAGAGTCACCGGTCCTCGCGAGCGTTGGAGGCGTTTCCGGCTGTCCAAGAGTGTCGGTGAAACTTGAAAGGCCTGACCGTTGCGCAGATGGTGTGTCAAGGAAACTGATTAATGTCGAAGTGTTTGCTGGTGGGTCTAGCCATGGTAATTTTCGTTTCGTGTTTGTTGCTGGTGTAGCATATACACCTGTCTTCTGTGCCTTCTGAGGAGTTGACGGCGCTGCTTCATCGGCAACTCTCGCCAATTCCAGTTCCTCTTGACCGGACAAAGACTCAAGAAAATCGTCATTTCCCAGGTCAGTATCGTGAACTTTCCTTTTGCGGCCAGTAGTAAGTATCGTGCTCGGCTTTGAAGGTAAAGCCGGGCTAGGACTATCAGTCGGATTATCTTCGTCGCTCAGAGCACGTCTGCCTTGAATACGCTTGTTTGAGGCATAGCCACCTTCGTCGCCTGTGTGAGGTTGCTCGTTCGAAACATTCCTCTCGTTGGCTCGGACTCTCGATTGGGGCTCCAAGACTGCTGATTTCATCCGCGGTTGTGCATCTTCTTCCCATAGGAAGAATCCGCATCGTTTGCCAGAATCTTGCGAGTTTTGACAAGTGTAAAACCAGCGTCCTTGGTTTTTGCCTTCTTTTTTGACTTTGAAGTGCTCGGCGGGGAGGCGTGGCTTGCAGTCGCAGTGCCAAATATTGTCAGCGAACAATCCTCTGCCGCTTTGTGCAGGTGCAGCTCGTCGCCAACCCCCTCGGCCGCGACCTCTGCCACGTTGCATCATGAGATGTGATATTCAATTATGGCACGTCATGTTGTAAGCAAAAACGCCTCATCATGCGATGATCTTGGAAGTGCTTTGTGGACGGAATCGTTCGCGGCATTGTCGGGGTAACGTCGTCATGCTCGGACTAACGCAATCCAGACTTTCTTTGCCCAGAAACGCATATCATCACGAGGTTGGCCTACGAATGATTGTATCGTCCCAACGTAATTTAATTTTGACTTTCAACATCTGCTGGGTCTGACCGGTGTTTCAATGACTTGAACACGTCACTGCGTCAGCCCCAAGGCAGCAACTTAGTCGTCTAGCAAACGGTTGCTTAGCTCACTCTATCGGCGTTCAAACAGGACGAAAAACGAACGCCGATAGCCAATGAGGCTGGGATACCTTTACACATCATGATCAGGCTGTCGGTGACGTTTTTTCCATCGATGCCTCCCAGGCATCAATAGCTTTGGAGTGTGACATGTTTATTCCGCAAACCATAAATGTGATGAGCTTCATTGATTAGTTACATGACATCGGAGTTCGAACGAGTTTTCTTTGTGTGGTCGGACTACACCTTCTGTCTACATTAAGCGTTGCGCCATTTATGGGCATTGGTGAAAAAAAAATGGTTAATAAAACCGTGGTGTCTTGTCGAATAGATCTCAATTCAGTCTCATCAAACATCTCTCAAAAAAGTTGATTTTTGATTTGTTTACCTGCCCATCAATCATTCATCATGGCGTTGAACAGAGGCAATCGACAGCCTTTTTACCTACCAATGAAGCTGAGAGAACCAGTCTCAGCAAATGGTCAGTCGCCAAATACAACAGCAACGCCTTCCATACTGGACCAATTCCAGACAATGTTTGTTAATCAACATTCATCGCAAGGGAAATCATCACTAATGATAACGCAGTGGATGCACTTTCAAAGACTCGTCAAAAGTGCGGAAAGTCAGTTTCGCCAGTGAGAGTACACTCTATTCTCCAAGCGATGAAAAGCATCCTTCTTCTTTTGAGCGAGCAATCCAAAAGACAAAGGCCAAGTTTAGCCGGCGCTCAAATAATTCCGAGTTGATGTCTGATAATGACGATGAATTTGCCAAATTGAAGGAGAGCGAAATCCAAAAGTGGAAGAAGACGGCGGAATGTCAGAATGTCAGCGCGAGCGAACAGGTCAAATTCGGGATGAGGGGAGCAAAAATGAATATTGCTTGATTCAATGATGTAAAGTGAAGGGAAATCTGGCGTTCATAGGGAAAAAGGCGACTCGGTTTGTAATCACACAGCACGGATAAGACTCGAATACCATATTGTTTCTGTAATCAATGGATCTGTGCAACAGTTGTATCCTTAGTCTGTCAAGTTATTATCGTGTGTGTGCACATATTCTTCTCTTATCACATGTGCAATGTCAAAGAACACAATACTTTGTACATGCGGTGTCGAGGTGACAGGCCAGTGACACGGAACAGCACATGCTCAACGACGGGATCATGCAGCGACAGGGTGACACAAATTGCACCAACACTGATGAGCAAAAGTTTGCGCACAGGGTTTACGTGCAATTTCGCGTGTGGCATCGACAACCAGGGGATAAAGGGCCTAACCGATATTGTTGAGGGGAGATGACCGATCGACTCTCCACCAAGTTACCGAGCCGAATTCGCCACGCCCTAAAAGCTCTGCATCTAACAATGCCACGGACCCAAGCATTCTCGCATCATTCATTCAAGTCTATTCACGGCTGATGTCGTGCGTCGCGAAAATTGATTGCTTCCTGCCCGGAACAAGCCTTCCTCCGCCCGGGGGAATCAAGATAAATGAGCCTAGCAAAGACCCCACGCCCAAGCACACCGAATACGGTAGCGCTATCGACTGTAATGCAGCAATGATGATTAGGGACTTTCCTATTCCTCTTGTGGAGATGAAGATCAATGCAATAAGCTCTAACCCATCCCCGCAGCTCACTTTATTCGAAGAGCACTGAGGGGTATATGGACAAAGAACGATGATCGGCACGCCGTTGAACGTTTTGATAAATGCCATTTATCTGTCGTCCCGCCGAATTTGGCCCTGTTTCTTGACTTTCAACTTCAGTCATCTTTCGTTCAAGTTCTGTCTAGGTTTGTCCTATTCCGTCGGCGAATATGGCGAGTATTCTCGGTGCTGTTTTGTTCCTGTCTGGTGCTGTGGCCCAGGTCACTGATCCTCTTCAATATGTTGACCAATTGATCGGATCTAACAATGGAGGTGAGAACCAACCAAATAAACACCAGCTTAAGCAAAGCCTAAAGCATCGTAGGCAATGTATTCGCCGGCGCAACTCTACCCTACGGTGCGGCTAAAGCTGTAGCCGATACGGATAGTGGATCGAATCAAGGTGGTTTCGTCACAGATGGCTCCAAAGTTACCGGTTTCTCAAGCATGCATGATTCGGGAACAGGGTTAGTGAAAACAATCTTTGGATTCTTGAACACACTGATTAGACAATGGCTAATAATATCACAGTGGAAACCCTTCCCTCGGAAACTTTGCCCTCTTTCCCTACGCCAGCTGTGCCAACGACACTGTCGACGGATGTGATTTCCCCAAGAAAGACCGTGCTATAAACTTCATCAACGATACTTTGAAAGCCTCGCCTGGCTACTTCAGTCTTACATTGGAGAACAATATAAATGTTGAGATGACCGCGGCCGAGCACTCATCACTCTTTCACTTCAACTTCCCTCAAGGATCCAACCCTCTAATCATTATGGACCTTACAGATCTATCAAACTCTCGTCAAGACAATGGCACTATCTCTGTTGATGCAGATACTGGCCGTATGATGGGTAATGCACGCTTCCTTCCATCGTTCGGACAAGGCGATTATGTGGCATACTTCTGCGCCGATTTCCAAGGCGCTCAGATTCGTGACAATGGCATTTTCGTCAATAGCCGTGCGAGTACAGACGTGAAGGATATCACCCTCTCACGCAGTATCAACGGCTATCCTCTTCCTGGCGGAGCGTTCAACCGGTTTCAAGGCAATGATATCACGGCCCGTGTTGGCGTCAGCTTCATCAGCGCTGAACAAGCATGCCAACTCGCCGAAAACGAGATTCTGTCTTTCGATTTCGACAAAACTCATTCCGCTGCTCGCGATGCATGGACGAAGAAGCTCAGCCCTATTAGTGTTTCGACCCAGGGTGTTGACAAATCCATGATCACCAATTTTTACAGTGGAATTTATAGGACGATGGTAAACCCGCAAGACTACACTGGCATTAACCCAATTGTTGGTTCTGACGAACCATACTTTGATTCTTTCTACTGGTTAGTTGTTTGAGTCCTGCACGATGAGTTTATATTAACAGCCGCTGCAGCATTTGGGATTTATTCCGCTCTCAGCTTCCTTTCTTGACCATCATCGATACACCTGCTGTTGTCAAAATTATCCAAGGTCTCTTGAACATCTACAAGACCAACGGATGGCTCCCAGATTGTCATATGAGTATGTTTTGATGAGCATCCGATGGTATTCGACACTGGACTAACCATATTCTAGGTCTTTGCAAGGGTCTCACCCAAGGTGGTTCCAACGCAGACAATGTCATGGCCGACGCCTTTCTCAAAATCGGTGGCTCAGAAATCGACTGGAGCTTGGTTTACGAAGCTGTCGTAAAGGATGCCGAGGAGGAACCATATGGTAAATCGACTCTCACCTGTTTGATCAATTCTTCATCTCAGCTAACATACATTTTAGACTGGTGCTGCGAAGGTCGAGGTGGTCTCGACAGTTGGAAATCACTCGGCTACATCCCCGTGCAAGACTTTGACTACAAGGGATTCGGCACGATGACTCGTTCCATCTCACGAACTCTGGAATACAGCTACAACGACTACTGCATCTCAGTGATAGCCAATGGTCAAAGGAACCAAGGCGACGCGGAAAAGTACCGAAAGCGCAGCGAAAACTGGATGAACCTGTACAAATCCGACCAAACCTCCAGCCTCAACGGCTCCAACACGGGCTTCACAGGCTTCTTCCAACCTCGCTTCATGAACGAAACGTGGGGTTTCCAAGACCCGCTCTACTGCAGCAACATCGACCCAAATCCAAACTCGGTCTGTTCGCTCCAAAACACCGCCGGCGAAACCTTTGAAAGCAGTATATGGGAATACTCCTTCTTCGTCCCGCACGACCAAAGCAAGCTCACCTCAACCATGGGCGGCCCAACCACCTTCATCAAACGCCTCGACTACCTTCACGATCAAAAAATCACATATATAGGCAACGAACCTGCCTTCCTCACCGTCTTCCAATACCACTACGCCGGCCGCCCCGCCCTCTCCGCTCAACGCAGCCACTTTTACATTCCGCAATTCTTCTCCCCAACCTCAGGCGGTCTACCCGGTAACGACGACAGCGGCGCAATGGGCTCCTTCGTCGCCTTTGCCATGATCGGCCTCTTCCCCAATCCAGGCCAGGATGTCTATCTCATCACCCCGCCATTCTTCGCTTCGGTCAACATCACCTCGCCTGTCACTGGTAAGACGGCTAGAATACGCACGGTCGGTTTCGATCCGACCTACCGCGCGATTTATATTCGGCATGCTACGTTGGATGGAGAGGTGTATTCGAAGAATTGGATCGATCATTCGTTTTTCACCGAGGGCAAGGAGCTTGTGCTGTTTTTGGGCGCGAATGAGACGGTTTGGGGAACACGGAAGGAGGATTTACCGCCTAGTTTGACGCCGTATGAGTGATGAGTGAAAAAGGGGGAAGTTGGGGGCTGAGAGATGATTGGATTTCTTGTTGTGCTGTTTTTTTCGCATTTTCTGAATTGGCTTTGCATGGCGTTGGATGAAGTGTAGACTGACAGAAGTTGGAAGAATTACGATTGAACATGTTCAACTTTCTGGTTCAGCTTTGCATGGCATTGGAAACTGTAGACTGACAGAAATTGAAAGAATTACGATTGAACGTGTTGGGTGAATCTGAGGAAAAATACACAACGAGGAGAATTAGTGTCTTGCGAGATTAATTATCTGTGACGGTCTCTATATGTATAGGAAGATCCACACACCAAGATAGACAAAGTCTAACTTGCCACGACGACTCGACGATTCTCTAATCGAGAGAGACGAACAAAAGGTGATTCTTTCAGAGCGGCACATCATCCATCATAGCAACAGCCCCCTCTCGCCCAATAGTAATAATGACATCGCCCAGGGTCTTGGTAGCGAAACCCGCCTCGCAGTATGAAAAGTAATACTCCCATTTGCGCTTAAAGAGCTCGATATCCTCGTCAGTCATCTTCTTGCCTTTTTGCATGTCTTTGCTCTTGGCATAATCGGCAATAAGCGCTGGTTTGATCTTTGCATTGAAGTTTTGCATGAACGATTGTCGCCAGAGACGAAGGGTTTTGGCGTAGTGAGGACCGATGTTTTCGACTGTTTCTGGGATGAGACGTGGCGTCGAGCCTTTGGGTGTTGAGCCGGCGCGGATGGCGTCGAGGAGTTGGGTGATGGAGGGGAGATGGCCGCCGGGGAAGATGTAGCGGCGGATAAAGTCGTCTGAATTGGCGTAGGATTCGTAGCGGGACTCGGGGATGGTGATGCATTGGAAAACACCAATGCCTCCTTCGGTTTTGAGGAGGTTATCGATGCAGCGGAAATAAGTTTCTAGGAACTCGGCGCCAACAGCTTCGAGCATTTCTATCGAAATGACCTTGTCATATTTCTCTGATTCGGCTGGAATTGGGAGATTGCGGTAATCACATAGGAGGACCTGGATCTTATCCGCAAAACCCGCTTCTCTAATGCGTTCATCTGCTAATTTCTTTTGTTCAATGCTAAGAGTCAAACTAGTAACTCTACAGCCGGTTCTTTTTACAGCTCGAATTGCCAGACTGCCCCATCCGGTTCCAATTTCCAAAACATGATCAGTCGACTTGATCTTTGCATTGTCAATGAAACGGTCCAATTTGCGATATTGAGCATCTTCTAGTTTTTCTTGTTGATAATCGGGATCTGATTTCGGTTTCCAGATTGCACAAGAATAGGTCATGTCAGGTGATAGGAATGCTGCAAACATGTCGTTTGAGATGTCGTAATGGGCGATGATATTAAGACGAGCATTGGAAAGAGTGTTGGTCCGGCGCACAAGGCCAGCAATTCGGCCGCTCACGTTGGATGTAGCTGTGACGCCGTTGGAGAGGTGTGGCTTATTTACAATGAAGACCTTGAAAAAGGCAGTTATATCTGGGCAGGCAACCTCACCAAGCATGTAGCTTTCTGCGAAGCCCATGTCGGCAAAGACAGCCAAACGAACCCAAAAGAGATCATTAAGGACTCGTAGCTCGGCGTGGGGGATTGTGTAGACGCTCTTCTCGTCATTGTCGGATATGGGTCGTCGTGGGCTGCCGCATATGGTCACGCTGCCATCGGTGTCGGTGATTTGTAATGAGCCTATTTGTATGTTTTTGAGGAGATTCAGAATGACGGTTCGCGAGATGTTGAGGAGCGGCGGCCATGCGTAGGAGCCGGCATATCCTAGGAGTGCAGAGGCACCATCCACGACGGGAGAAACGAGACCCATTTGCGTCAAGTGGTGCCGGGATTAGGACGGTTGAATGTCGTTTGGGAAGCGATTGTGAAGTAGAGGAAAGGTCCAGCAAGTCGAGGTGAAGAGACGGTGCAAGACACGGTCAAGACAAATCGGACTACGGACAATACAACAACCCGACGGATGATAGGCGCTGGGCACAGCGCACACCAACACACACAGGCCGTTGACAGAACACGACGGAAGAGGGCGGGGGAATTTCGTGATGAGAGAAAAGACACGGCCACGGGCGGTCAGCAACGAGCGAATTGGCGCAAACGGAGTTTAGCAGGCGAGCATTGAGCTGCATTGGGACGTCGATCGGGCGACAAGAGGGGCCATCGAGGGTGAAGGTGTGAGTGATGACGACATGACTGGACGAATGGAGCAAAAGCCGGGTAGTGCCGTGGAATGCCTGCAGGATGCCTGAGTGCCTGAGCGTGGATGCCTGGATGCCTGAGTGTCTCGGTGCCTGGGTGCCTGGGGCCTCAACGCCTGGACCCTAAATGCCTCGGGCCTAAATGCCTCACGGCGCGGACAAAAGCCTCGCCTGGATGCCTCAGAAGCCTGGCGGACCCAAACAACTCGGGGCCTGGATGGGACGCCATTCTCCGTCTGCCGCCTGTCCCTTTGTGCTGCCTGCCGGTCCCTGGCTGCCTGTGCCTCCCGCCCTCCCTTCCGCCCCCCTTGGCCCCACCCTTCTCAGTCTCACACGCGCCGTCGTCAGCCCCGACTCCTGACGCTGACGTGCCGCCGGCTGACTCAGCCCCCCTCGCCCCTGAGGCCACCGTGTTCAAAAGCCCGCCGGCTGCCTGTCCCTCCCGCCGGCCACCTGTTCTCTCCCACGCCCGCCCCGAGTCATCCATCCGTTGTAGGCTCCCACCTGCAGACCACTTCATCATGGACACTCTCCCCCCCGCCGCCGCCCTCGCTGCTCTCGACCATCTCCCACACGTCATGACGCCCAACGCCCAGCAGTTTCTCAAGATGGAGGACCTCCACTCACCGCCCGCGTCGTCGTCATCACCACCGCCCTCGGCCTACGACCATCGCACCCGTTCGGACAGCATCCTCAACACATCACCCGCGCCTGTCATCGTCCACTCAAAACCGGCCAAGAAGCGAAAGTCGTGGGGCCAGGAACTCCCCGAGCCCAAGACCACTCTACCACCACGCAAGCGGGCCAAGACCGAGGACGAGAAGGAGCAGCGCCGCATCGAACGCATCAAGCGCAATCGCGCCGCCGCTCACAACTCGCGCGAACGCAAGCGACAAGAAACCGAAACGCTGGCCGTCGCTCTCGCCCGTGCCAACGCAGAACTTGAGGCATACCGGAGATTACATGGCCCGCTTCCTGCCAGTGTGGTACTTCCTGAAGTCACCCTGAGCACCGATAGGTATGTCGCATCATGCATCATCTCACTCCCAACGCAACCACTAACACCAAATACAGCGCCGACACTCCAGCCCCTTCACTTGTAGAGTCACATGGTAGCATCGCGACCTCGACAAGTCCACAATCCCTCGCGGATTGTCTGTTCGATATCGACACCACCATCAAACAAGAACCATCAGACAACACCCTCTCGATGGACCTCACACCAGCCTTCAACCTAAATCCCAAGTCGCAACTCGCGGCTCTCGACTCGACACAACATTCTGCAGCAATGTTGTGCGACCTGCAGTGTCGGTCGAGCAGCCCGAGAAGCAACCCCACCAACGTCCTAGCTTCCAACCAGTCAACTACCTGGTGGAGCCATCTCTTTCTCTCTCTCCTGAACCTCCAGCTCCTGACATGTTACAAGACAATGTGCATGGCAGTCTGGATGGTTTCGCCTTCACGGATGGCGCGTATGATGCAAGCTTCAACTCTGCGCTTGACTTCTCGTTCGACGACTTCATCCACGATTCCGCTCCAGTCACGGCCGACGGCATTGGCGCAGCTTAAAGCAGCGACGAGCCTGGTGGCCGGACAGGGCGCTCTTGAAGCGCTTCAGCGGCAACGTGTGATGGATAGTCACCGGGCTAGCGGACAAGTAAAGGATCAAAACATGCATGATATGGGTCTACGAAAGGCGTTATTAAAGGATCAGGACAGTAGAGCCAATGGACAAGGCAACAGGGATCAAAACGGCGGTGGCGCATGAGGTATATGGATGTGCTTTCGACTCTAGATAGCACTTGTACTCGACACATGAATCTACGAGAGTTATATATGATCATCTTCTTTTTCGTGTTTTCTCGTGGTTGTGCATGTATTCATATACCATGTCACGGTGATAGTCATTCATAAACTTCACCTTTGATCTGGGAAGGTGAACAACTCTCTCTCTCCACTTCGCTCTTCCTTGTCTGGATAATCATAGAACCACCTACACGTACATTCTCATAATCATAACCATAAATCAAACCCCTAACCCCTCCCCTCCTCCCTCACCCTCCCCACCAAAACCTACAACTCCCTCTCCACCATCTTCATCCTCGCCACGCGCTCCCCCTCCAAAAACTCCCCCTGCTCCACCCGACTCTTCTCCACATCGACGAAGAAAACCAACCACAGAACACTAACCAACGACAAGGCAAAGAGGAAATAAAACGGCGTCGAGTTGTTCTGGTTGGGACTCGCGTCGATGATGGCTGTTGAGACGAGGGGTCCGATGAAGGACGATGTTTTGCCTATGATGCTGAAGAGCGAGAAGAAGAGGAATTCTTTGCCGCGGGGGGTTACTTCTGAAATCATCTGTGTGGGGGTTTTGTTAAACGGTGTTGGTTAGAGGGGTTAGGAGGGGGGAATGGGGGAGGAGAGACGGACGGTTTGTGAGTAGCTATACCATGGACATACAAAGAGGCCGTAGAAGACTTGGTAGACCCATACTTCCCATGTATTATGGAAACCGAATTTCTGTGTCCAGATTCCGACCTGAGCGTATAGTGTCAGTTTCGTTTTGTACTTTCGGTTTCTATGGATGGAGGTCGGGGAGCGTACCATGCCCCATGCATCCAAGATGACGATGCCGACTGCAATCGCATTGAACATGGTTTTGGTCGGGAGCTGGTAGCGCTTTTGAATATTCCAAAAGGCCCAGATGCCTGTGGTAGATTTAAAGTCAGCACGACTGATCGCAAAGATACTTGCCAGAACTCCTCTTACCGAGTGCCTGAGCTACGATACCAACTATCAAAAGATACGTCAATTGCAGGGTATTGTATGCCACAATAGTATTCTGCAGCGTGCCGATGACGGTAACGGTAGTGTTGAGCGAATCTCCAAGCAAGAAATAACCTACACACAACATTAGCCAACGCGAACCAGTTTCCAAAAACCACCTCATCACTCACCAACCAAATAAAAGAAACTCTGCTTCAACTGCCAAACCTGCGTAAAAGCCCTACGCAACTGCCATAGACCGGCAACGACGACATTCATACCCGGATCTTGACCGGGACGTCTCTTCTCGATGAAAAACCAAGGAAGGGCAAGTAAAAGCCACACGCCGGAAGCAAACGCAATGAGAACGGAAAGACCCCAGTTGTTATTCGCTTGACTGGCATTGACGTTCACGCCAAACAAGACGCCGACAATGACGGCCAAAATGACGATTTCGCCTAGCGATTGCGTGTAAAACGCCACGTTACTCAGCTCGTTGCGCTTCATGCTATCAACGTGGTCGTACTCTTCGCGCGTGATGTGGCCGTCTTCATATTCCTGACTCTTGTCACGCATGACGCGAGTATTGCGCGCGAGACCGGGGAATGCGGCGGTCCAGTAGGTGAGGCAGAGCTGATAGGCGATTAAACCTACGATGTACAAGCCCAACCCCGTGCGCCATTTGTCTTCTGTGTGTACGCCTAGCCAAGCGAAACCAATGGCCCATGCGACGATGGAGAGACAGATGAGGATGTTGGGACGGAAAGTGCCAAAATCGGCGTAGGAGCCTATGATAAGGAAGACGACGATTTGAATTGCGAATGAGATGCCGTTGCAGAGGAGGATAATGGAGTTGATCGTCCGGTCTCTACCGGCAAAATGCAAGATATCGTTCTCCGGGCCGCCGATTTTAATAGCCTGTTGCGAGAGCAGATTCTGCGTTGCCGTAGGGGCAAAGTTAAAAAGGGCTATTGAAAAAGGTTAGTTGGCCGAGTTAGAGAGCAGTTATTTCAATTCCCTCTGAAGAAAAAGTGTGCGTACTCAAGCCATTATTGCCGATGTAGTACGCATAATAAGCCCAGATTTCCCATTTACTCGTCTCATAGCGTTCGTCGAATTGATCTGGTGCTACTGGACGCTCTTCCTCCACTAGACTGCCCTGTCGACTCGTCACCATGCCTTTGGTCGGATCTTCGCCCAGAGCAGCCATCGGCGCCAATCCTGGATCCGCAGCTGCCATGTTCCAAGAAAAGCAGGTCTATCAGTTGTCCAGCGTTGAGAGTATTATATCAAGATAACCACTTCGGTCCAGCGGACAGGTCACTTGACGGGTCCAAAAGAAATCGGACGCCAGAAACACCTTATCCGTAGCATGTGGTTTAGACGAATTCCAAGCCCAATCAAACAAAAGTTGTGAATCCGATAGTGGAAGATATGACAGTGTTGTCAAAGACAAGACGGGACCGGGCGGGCGGCTCGCTTATGATGTGGTTTTTCAACAAGGATCTACATTGGACGGCGTGGGATGAAAGTACCGACGGCATGGCGTTTGAAATGCGACAGGGAGGCAGATCAGAGACGCGATCAGATGCGGGTCCAGTGGCGGCAGATTACAAAGTCGAGCATGTCACTCACTGCCGGGCGGAGACCACCTCGGCGGTACAGGTGAAATTCTGCCCACGACGTCATTGGACAAATGCTTTTTTCTTCACATAAACTGCGAGAGGCGATCAATTAAACGTGGCCATTCACGTCCAAGTCATAGAATTCGCTCCAACTTGACACGACTGATGAAAAGAGCGCATGGATATGGTGGAGTACGTAGACCTCAATCCAAAACAACCCTAACATGCTAATGCACATCAGCAAAGCGATGCGGAAAAAACGGCAATCTCCACTACGATATTCATTTAGAAATACAGGGATAATCCAATGACGTGATTGATTGGTCTGTGGCTCTGTCTAAAAATTGCGCATTTCTTATGAAAAAATGTTGATTTCTGTGAATCAAAGAATATTTAAGCTTCGTATTCGGTTGAAGTGGATGGACTAGTGTGAAACGAATAGCGTGTGAACGAGATATTTGGTTTGGAGGAGGAAGACGTCTAACAACCTGCAATTGTGAAAAACATATTGCCGAATTTATTAGACATATAAAACAAGTCTCTCGAAATCGCACGCTGGAATATCACAGTTCTTGTAACAAGTTTCGTCGCAAACTCATTTCAAAAGAGGTCGAATTCGGTGAAAGACTTCGCCAACAGCTGAAAAGCGACTTCACTCCACTCACAAAACGACTAACACCACTCACCAGCAAAAACAGATCCACAGCAATAATCGCACACGAAAAACCATGACAAGAATATAGCTCATCAAAACAAATTGAGAAATCGCGCTTTCCAGAAACGGAAAGTTCCTCACCAACATCGCCACACACCATGGAGACGGCCGACACACCTACGTTAATCCTGCATAATCTCCCTCCATCAGCATTAGCAGGCATAGATTTATTATCCTTCACCACTACACCGCGATTTCAAGGCGTTAAAAATCTGCCGCCGGGGTTTCATTTCACATATGTAGGCTCCAGCACGGCCTTTTCCGAACGACATGGGGTGTGGTTCGAGATTCCCAAGAACACCTCATCAACCAGCACACCTCTTATAATCACGAAATGGGAAGGTGAATCCGAAACGCTAGTCGTAGAGACTGATTCCACGGCTATTCTGCGCTGGCGGGCGAATTTGGGGAGTCTATGGCAGAAAAGCCTGACGCCATATCGACAATCAACCACCAGCGCAGCCTCGGCGGACGACACGGAGGAATTAGTCGACTGGGATAAACTCACCTCGCACATTACACAACCACTTCTATCCAGAATCTGCGCCGGCGAAGCGCACAATTGGACTTTAACCTCGGCCAGCTCAGCGAAGCGAGACATCGAATCGATCCCGGGACTCACAGCGCAAGAAACCAGTCTCCAAGTCGGCGAGGAATTGCATTTCCTCCCTGTCGATTTGCGCCAAACATGGCGTCAAGGCGCCACGGGACGGGAACGTACCGACGCAGCGCAAGATCGGTCCTGGGCGCTGCGGAATGTCATTGAGGCGCATTGCGGAAATGGCTGTGGCGAAGAAGTCGTAGGCGAGCTGCAGTTCTGCTTTCTCATGATTTTGACTCTGAACAATTTTTCGTGTTTGGAGCAGTGGAAGCGTTTACTCACGTTGTTGTTTACGTGTTCGTCCGCGGTGGAAACGCATAGTGCGCTTTTCGTCCTGGCGCTGGGTACGCTGCGTTTGCAATTGCAGCATTGTAAAGTAGCGGACAACGGTCTTATTGAGCTGGCCGATGAAGGCGGCTCACTACTCCGCTCTCTCCTCGTGCGTTTCAGGCGCGGTGTAGAGCGTTCGCAGGGGTTGGACATACAAGACGTCATGGACGAGCTTGACGATCTAGAAGCCTATTTGCACGAAGAACACGGCTGGCAATTTGGCGGATCATTCGCCAAAAGTGGCGTTCTCGAGTTGGAAGATGGAGAAACAGTGCGGATGGACACGACTGCTTTTGACGAGGAGGACGAGACAGGTGAATACGCGCCGCAAATTGTGGATTTGACGCCTGAGCAAGCGAGACTGTTGAATGTGGGTGGAGCTGAAGAATTGCATCATGGGTTGAAAAAGACTTCTTTGAGGGACATTGAGAGTGAGGATGAAGGAGGCGAATCGGAGCGTGGCGATGATGAAGAGCACCGCGACGATGAAGAAGAGTACGAAGAACAGGATTTAGACGAGATGGACTCGAGATATTAACATGGCAAGAATAACTCTTGACTCCTACAGCAACTCGTATACAAGTCCGCGACGCCAGCAATAACGACTACAGCCATACCCCTAGCTCATCAAAGGACATTTCCCTCCGCTCCTGAACCAACGGCCCTCTTTATAACGAATAAACTAACCAAACAGGCAGGGATGGTCAGACGCCCAGTTTTGCGAGCACAGCGACGAGGAGACGAATACCATGTCCTTCGCTTCTCGCCTCTCGCCCCTCGCGCCATTTGATCCAAGATCTACGATCCCGGACAGATCATGATCTTCGTAGTCTGTCGTGATAAACAAACACAAATCTCCAAACTAATTCTCCAGTTCTTTTTTCCAAATTTCGCCTGTTTTCAATCGCCGTAATGCAAAGCCTCGCGTTCGACATCGCATGCTAAGTTATACTGACAAGATCATTTGTCGTCGACTAAAGTCGTTTATTGTGAAAAGACGACTGAGATGAGCTCGCCGCGGTGGATGGAACAGATCTAAATACCGAATGTTTTGTATTTTCTAGGCGTGGGATTTTCGGCATGGTTTCGATTGTGTTTGAGGAGAAAGCTGGCCAATCCAAGATGCGAAATTCATGCTCTTGATTTATATTGATTGTAATCGCACTTACTCTGAAACATCCAATCATGATTGACAGTATAATTCTAGCATTAACCTCTACCAAAACCCCACCTCTCCATAATATAAACGTTAAATGTAACACCAACTATTTCTCACCCTCATCCATACTCTGAATCATAACCTTAATCCCGCCCTGCTTAGGATCAGCAGCAACCTTGAAAGCCTCAACAGCATCCTCAAGTTTAAAGCGATGAGTAACCAATTTCGTCAAATCGACAACGCCACTCCGCAAAAGCCGAATGGCTCGAGGCCAAGTATTAGCATAGCGGTATTGGAACTGAAGGTCTACTTCACGGGTACTCAGAGTCATGAACGGGATTTTCATTTCTGGTTTGCCGACGCCAATGACGAAGACTTTGCCGCCGAATTTACTGGCGTGGATGGCGCCTGCGATGGAGGATTCGACGCCGGTGCATTCGAGGCATAAAGCGGGTTCGATGCCACCGGCGAGACGGACGACTTTTTGCGCGAATTGTTCGGGTGAATCGGAGAATTCGACTTTGTGGGTGCGGACTGAAGGGCAGAATTCTTTGGCAAAGTCGAGGCGGCCTTGGTCAATGTCGGTTATGACGATTGGTTCGGCACCGGCGGCTTTGGCGCAGGCCAGGGTGACGAGGCCGATGGGTCCGGCGCCGCAGATGAGGACGCTGTCGCCGAGAGTAATGTTTGCTCTTTGAACGCCAGCTAGGGCGACGGAGAGGGGTTCGAGAAGAGCGCCGTTTTCGTAGCTCATGTCGTGGATTTTGTGACACCAGATTGCCGGGTGGTTAACATAACGTCGAAGAAGACCGGGAATGGGAGGAGTTGAGCGGAAGGCAACTTTGACACAGCCGTTGTAGCGACCTGTCAAGCAAGGCTCGCATTCGTTGCAGATGATGTTTGGTTCAATAGCCACTCGGTCGCCGATTTCATGGGTCGTGACTGAAGGGTGTTTGGCAACGACGACACCAGCAGATTCGTGGCCGAGAATATGGTCGCCTTCAACAATCATAGGACCAATGCATCCTGCATGCCAAAAGTGGACATCAGATCTGTAGGAGGGTATTAGCCTACGTCTCAATGGACGGTCGTATTTGTGTCAACGCTCACCCGCAAATTCCTGTGCTCTTAATCGCAACGGTAATCTCGCCGGGTTGGAGACCTTCGCCTTTCTCAACGTCCTGCTGGCTTGGAGCAGCATCTGCAATCCATAAATCGTGAGACGGATTTGTGTAGACGCCGATATTGGCCTTTGTCTGAGAGACGGTAGTTGTGGACGACATGACCGATGTGATGAAGTGGGGGTACGTAGATAAGATGAAGAAGACGAGACGGAGAAGAAACGTAAACTCTGACCAGCCAAGCAACCAGCGAAGAAAGAGGTTATAAAAGCAAGCCGACGATCAAAAACAGCCGTAAAATAGTTCTTCGTTGTCAGGTGGTGTCTTCATACGGGCGGCGCGAGGAGTCCCCGTCCCCGAGCCAGACCAGCTAAAGTCAACTTAACTTCGACTTACTCGATTCCACCAACGAGAAAGTCCAACCCAACTCCGCTTTTGCGGGGCAGCGACTTCGACTTGGTGGGGGAGATACACGGCGTTCGGTCCGAGTCGCCGTCAATATCTACAACTCGAGAGAATACCGCCCGTAGACGACAAGCCTTTAATTCACAGTTGATTGCATCTCGGCGGTATTCAATTCGACAGGACTGCAGTCTCAAAGGCAACAGTGTGTGATGTTGCAGAGCTGGATTCGGCGTTGAATGCCGACGTTGGTCATGTTCCCCCACCTCCACTTCGGAAGAGGACATGCGGTGGCGTCTCGCGGTGAAGAAAACACACTTGGACCGATCGAGTCCAGCTATCAAGATTGATATAAATAGACTTTCGAAACAGAATCGTCGTTTTGTCTCGGTTGAAAACAAAACATTGAAACCGCACAGCCACAGGAAAAAAAGAGGCATACTCGCTGATGAGCCTGTGGCTGACCAGCACCTTGGATATGTACGATGACGGAGTAAAACATCCGAGCAGGATTTCCTCCCCTCAAACATCAAACCTCACAATAATACAAAAAATACCATATTAACCACATTAATAAACCTACCACTAAACCCTCCACACCAACATCCATTCTCATCATGCGCGGCCTAATTTACCGCATAACCCTCTTCACAATCAACATCCTCTTCCCACCCCTCAGCGTCCTCCTCCTCTGCGGTCCAAACTGGGATCTCGTTCTCAATTGCAGTTTATTTCTTTTGGCCATCATACCAAGCCATATACACGGGTTGTATATTTCATGTACTTATTTTCATCGTCGACGAAAGGTCAGTATCATCTCTCTGATTTAAACCAGTTATGCGAAGTAGTTGTGCAGACTAGTCGTGCAAACTAGTTACGGTACTGGTGGTGTGGTGTGGTTTGATAATGGTAATGGTAACGCTAACGAGATTGGACGCAGGTTAAAAAAGGAGTATATCCCGGTGGATCAAAGCCAATGATCAAATCGAAAAACGTCATAAATGGAGGCGCAAGCGATGTCGAAGTTGAAAGGCTATATCTGAAAACGTTTGGGAGAGATGCGGCGTCGAGACGATATAGTCATCCACAGGGGTATTCTCGCTATTCAGACACTTCATATGGTGCTGGTGATGGGTCGCGTAAATACTATTCATGAATGTATGAGTTGCTCTCGCTCTGGTTAGCGATTCGAATTCACAAATACTATTCATGACCGAGTGAGTTTTCTCTCATTATGCTTAGAGATTGTAATTCAACTTATAAGATGCAATTGATTGTCAGCCGTAATTTCGTGTCTCATTATCTATTTCTATCCAAATAAGGTCTCTATTGTGCAAGAAGTCTGCCATTGCATTCCATAAAATCGTACATTGTCCATTTCCACGCCCGTTTCCGCGCCAAATTCAAGCTTATATCCTTTCCTTACACAGCCTCCGTACTTCGGCGAATACTAAGCGCTCTATCGCGTCGAAACCGGGCGGATTTACTAACACAATTGCCCCCGGATTTCAATTCCGACGAACGTCGATAATCGACTCGTTTGGGTATAGCGATGCTGGCTCGTCGGGGGGCGATTGTTCGTCGTGTTTCGTCGTTGCTGTCGTATTCTTCACTTTCGGCTCGGGGAGGTGTGATGAGATTTGAAGGTGTGACTGAGCACTGGTCGTTGTTTTCGACCATGCGCGAGACGAGCTGGGCGATGTCGCGGTGGTGGGTGGATGAACAGAGTAGGAGCGTGCTGGCTTGTCGGCGTTGTCGTTGTGAGGGAGAGTGCGGCGGTTGAGGATATGTTCGGGAGCGTGAAATGGGTTGCATGTCGGCGTTGTTTTGAACAGGTTCCAGTTCCCAGCCGGCGTCATCATCGAGGTTGGCGTATGATTCGCACGAGTCGTAGCGCATTTGGGCTTTTCGTTGGATGCGTTGACCGGCGAATTGAGCGGCCAGATCGCTGACGGTGAATTGAAGTGGAGGAACTGGCGCGGCTGGTGAACAAGGCGAGACGGATCGTGAGGGCTCGCGGGTGGAAAAGGTGTTGTTGGAATCCTGCGATGGGGATCGCGGGGCAGCGAAGGAGAAGTTTTCGTCAAACATGGTGTTGGGAGGGTGAAATGATTGTGGCCAAGTTGGTTTGTTCTCGAGTGGAGTTGGTGAGGAGTGTGTAGAACGAAACCGAGCCGCAGCCAGACGTAACCAGAGGATGAATAAGTATACACGATGAAGCGCCACTCACAGCCCAGACGACGAGTCGGGCCGCGACGATTGATATGTGGATTGGACTGGCCTTGGTTGGCCTCGACTGGCTGCGAGGCCGAACCGCCATTCACTCGCGCACGAGCCGAGAAAGGTGAAAAACGTGGGACCGGAGTGTCTCCCGTCCAGTTCTGTTCTGCTGTACTCTCGCACCCGGTCGCTGTCCACCAAACCACAACGAGAAGCCAAGCGGCGATGGACGGCTACGACGGACGACTGAGTCCAGGCTGTGGCGGCAGTCGAGGCCAATAACAAGGCTGTCTCGCCCACGCGCTGGCTGGTAACGCCATGCACTGGGCCTTCTAGAAGCCAAGGCCCGGCGTGTCGCCGAAGTTTCCCTGCGTGGGGGGTTTCTTCTTCCATGACCCCCCAGTCCAGTCCCGTCCCGTCCAGTCCCGTCATTTCAGATCCTCCCTCAGATGACGCTCCCCAACTCCAACGCTTCGAGATTCCGCCTCAACGGCAGCATGTACACTATCATTCACGGCATATCATCTCCCACAGTATATACCTTGAAGATAACCGCCCTCGTCGCGAAGACGTGCAAAGAGGCGTGTGCTCGGGTTTCGCCGAGAGTTTGCCCGGAGGGTTTTGCCCGTTTGCCTTGTTCATCGGGATGTGGGCGACGTCCGCGCGCATGGCTGTTGACGTCATATCCACTAATGGCTGGCTTTGCGCATCATGTTTTTCACTGCAACTGTGTCGTTCCATAGTGACGCAATGACTGTTGGGAGGTACATAGTTTGCCGTGAGATTGATGTTGAGATGCGTGAAGACTATGAATACTATTAACCAATTCATCGAGAGCACACTCACAAGCCGGTCATAGGAGATTCGCCCGACTTGGACTCGAACTACCTGGCTACTGAAGCTGCTAACATCTATTAAAACTTCGGGCTATTCCATTTCTTACCCGTTTGACATTAAATCATAATAGGACTCATAACGCCCATACTCATCCTCGCGGTTCGTCAGTTAGAGGTACATATTGCACCCCTATCGTCTTCGTCCGCGTCACATGTCCCTCAGCATCCTTGTCAACAACATAAATATGCTGGCGAAAGTCCTCTTCAACCGGCATAAACAATCTGCCCATCATCATTAGTCCCACAACTCAACACAAACAAACTTCAAACTCCCAACTCACCTCCCAGGGGCCTTCAACTGCCCAATAAGCGCCTCATGAAACTCCACAGCCGCAGCCCCAACATGAATAGCATCATACGGCGCCATCTCCAACCATCCCAACCTTCCATCGCCTTTAACAAACCCCACCCTGCCCTCCTCCAAAAACGCCTTTCCACCCTCACTTTTCACGAGATTCGCCCGCGCCAAATCGACCAAAGCCGCTATATGCTCGATCCCAACTACCTTTCCGCCCGGCGCGATCAGCTCCGCGAGGACATGAGTCAAATAACCCGATCCGGATCCGACGTCGAGGACGCGCGCGCCAGAAGTCAGATATGGTAGGAGCGATTCACAGGCTGCGGCGTGCATGTGTGGCGCGGAAATCGTTGCGTGGTGGCCGATTGTCTGGGGAGAGTCTTTGTAGGGTGCTGTTGGGGCGTAGTGGGCTCGGTCGACCTGGTAAATATACCGCTGAGTTTCTGGTTTTTATAGGTTTTGGGTTTTGTGGGGTTTGTGGAGGGAGTGATTCGTGTGTTTGGTGTGTGCCTGCCTACCTTGAGCATCGCTTCTTTCACTCGAGCGGATGTGATGAGGTGATTGCGGAAGAGGTTTTCGACGAGTGCTTCGTTTGTACTTCCTGACGATCGCCATGCCATTGTGAATTATGCCGCCGATCTAGTGGAGTAGGGATTGTAGTTCTGCTGTTGATGTGCGTGGTTGGTTGGAATGAAGTCATATTGCGCATAGCAGATAGCAATAGTCGAGATGTGGCGTCTTATGCTGCCCCTCCAATTGCACTCCAAAGCACTTTGAACGTAATGGGAAGTGATCGGCTGTTGTGAGGCGACGCCATTTATTGTTTTTCTTGTTCGTTGGTTGATTCTATTGCCTGGAATTCTTATTCATGAGATTTCCGGTTGTTTTTGGGATGTGATATTCGTCTGTATTTATTGAATGAGATCATGGCCGAACCACTCTTAGTGGCAACTCGGCGCTTGCGTGCAAGACTCTACATGCAAAGTCTTCAGACAAATTACATCTCTTCCCTGCCCATTTCCGCCATCAACAGTTCGACTCCCATTCACCATTCCCAATGCCTTGAAACCAAGCAAAAAGATCCGACCCCAAACCGTGGCCATTTCTCAACTTCTCGCTGTCCGGATATCAACATCCGGTCCGTCCGTGCTGGCCTCAGGCATCCAAAGCCCGTCGGTAACGAAGCCCTTCCGTGAACCGACGAGCTCCACCTTCAAGCGCGTCTCGCTTCGACCAACCGTGACAAACGTGGGGCTTTTTTAACTATCGGATCGGAACTCGGATCTTTGTTTTGTTGCATGTGTAGGTCAAGTTGTCGTATGTATATATACGTTTGTCTCCTGGTTGAAGGTCAAATTTATATAACATCATTCTCTTTTATCTTCGAACGAATCCAGCCTTTCGAGTTCGCTCCCAGTCTGCAGACTGATCATCTCCCGCCATCGACAACGTCGTGGGAGTATACAAACACCGCACCATCACACAACCCCATCAAACCTCCAAACCTCCCTAACCTCTCTCCTATCTCCCACCAATGTCTCTCTCCCTCCGATCCCCTCGCGCCTTGCAACTCGCCGCGGGCGCAGCATTCTGCGGCGTCGCGAGCGCCGCATACTTCAGCACCAAACGGCCACTCCAACTCGACTCGAGCCAAAACGCCGCTTCCAAAACCCTCTCATTGCCCAGTACCATGCTCTTCTCGAAACAACTCACAGTGACCAAAGTCGAACAAGTGAACCATGATACTAAAAAAGTCACATTTGCCCTTCCGGGCGGAGTGGGCGAGATTAGCGGTGTTGAAGCAGGATGTACGTTTTGCCCCCCAGTCCTCTCCCAATACACCCATACACGACAAGAAATGACAAACTGACCGTCACCAAGCCGCGATTCTCACACAGCATACTCCGCCCGGAGCCTGGTTCCCCGTTTTACGGCCATATACACCCATCTCCGACGCCGACGAGCGAGGCACGCTGCAATTACTCGTCAAGCAGTATCCCAACGGCCAAGCATCCAGGCACATCCACACGCTCACACCAGGTTCAAAGCTCCAAATCCGCGGCCCGATTCCAGGATACAGATACACGGCGTCGACGCAAGCGCGCCAAGTGCTCTTCATAGCTGGTGGAGCGGGGATCACGCCGCTCTACAGTCTAGCCAAGAAGATTGTGAGCGACGCGTCGGACGAAACGCGCATCACGCTTCTCTGGGGCGTGAACGGGACGCGAGATCTCGTTTTGAAAGCGGAGCTCGAAGCGCTCGAAGCGCAGTTCCCGAACCGTTTGAGTGTGAAGTATTGTATTTCAGGGCCGGAGGCAGCGCCCGGAACGGGGTCGCTGGGCGACGAGACCAAGTTCAAAAAAGGCCATGTCGACAAGAGCGTGTTGCAAGAAGCGATAGAGCGGTGTAAAAAGGGAAGATGGGGCGATGGCAAGACGAAAGTATGGCTTTGTGGCCCGCCGGCTATGGAAGAGGCTATTGCTGGCCAGAAGGGTGTTTTGGCTGAACTTGGAGTCGCGAAGAATGAAATTCATAAGTTTTAGAGAAATGTCATTTGTTAATGGGTGAGAAGTGTTGGAAAAGGTCATTATACAGGTATTGATACAATAAATATAAATATAGGCATTTGCATCGAGCAAACGACAAACATGTCCAACAACTAACATTATGCATGTAGCGAGTGACGGGCTATAAATCTCATTAAATAAAAGCGAGTGTATCAAACATCGCAGTTCCATCCAATCAGAGCGAGCGTGGGGATGAACCAAAGCATCCCAAGGCGACTATGCGCGCTGGCGTTGAATTTCTTAGATCATTTCGCTGGGAGAAAGTCCATCGCCCCAATTAGACGAGTAAATTGGTCGACTGATTGGTCCTATCACGCGACGATGACTACTTGTCTGTGTTGTTTGGGTAATTTCGTTTTCTGAAACGGGAGCTTGCTCATCGTGGGCTCCTCTTAAGAAAGAACTTGATCGTGAGAGGCGAAGGGACATGAACGAGCGCAACTTATGACTCGCGGTAGAATGTGAGTTTTCGTCATCGAGAGCTCGACTCTGCATCTGCGCAGGAGAAGGAGTCTTGGGAGTTGTTGTTGCTGTCGTGGTATTGGTAGCCACAATGGAGAAAATGGGCGATTTGCGATATGTTCGACGAAGTAAACTTGGTTTCTCGTCTTCGGATTCAAAGTCGAAAAAGGAGCCAATGACGGGATCGTCGTCAAAACGCACTTTTTTAAATGGCTTGATGTTGGATACGTAGTCGTCGTTGCTGTAGATGCTACTTGATACGCTGTTGGTTCGGCGACTTGTGCTTGATCTTGAGCTGTCGTTGCTCTGGAAGGATTGGTGTGAGTCCATACGACGGTGACAAGAGCTGGTGTATGACATGATGAAGTGATTCTTCGTGAGTATGAGTAGTTGGGCGGGTATTTGAAAGAGATTGTGATAAGTCGGTGAGTTGACTGGAGTGAGTGGTTTGTGTCTGGAAGGACTGATATTGGAGATAGAGAGTGTGACGTGAAGAGTTGGATGAAATCTCAAGTGAGAGACCAGGTCGGTCAAGACTGATTCTTTAGTACTTTCGTTGGTGGCATGCTTATGTCTGTCAAGTCGAAGGGTATCCCTCAATAAGTAGTGGAAGCTTACCACCAGGAAGGTTATGGTCTAGATCACAACCTCGGGGTGTCCTTGCGCGAGACACCTAGATCGAAAGTCTATCGACTTTATACGCCGGTACAGGGAGCAGCCATTGGAACGGACCGCCGCATTTGGGCCATGAGGGCGTCGTGGAGATGGAGTCATCAGTAGACAACGCACCGAGACCTTCTAGAAAGGGTAACGACCAGACAGTGACAAATGCATTCGGCATGATGCCACCACCGAGGCGTACCAAGAATGACCTCGCGATTGAGGCCACCACGGCGTGAAAGAGTCCCCAACTCGTCCTGATGGCGGGTGAACCAATCTTTGACCAGTCGGCCGGAGAGCTTCGCAGTCTCACGTCCAGACTACGCCATTTACTGGGCCAGATCGACGGACCCGACGCAACGTTCTCGCCGTTGTTCAACCGCCGCAGCGGCGCATCGTTCGCATGGCTAGTTTCACGAACATGTTTGACGTTTGTGATTTCGTGCATCCCGCGCTTCAACGGCACTGGACGATCGACGCCAGGGGCGCGCTCACGACCATCCAGCTTTTCCGCATGGCCCGACAGTGTCATTCGATCATGAGCGATATACCTTTTTTTGCGATCACCGAGGGAAGATCCATGCCAAACCGTGGCGCGGCCGGACTGTCGTCGTGGGCGTCAATCTGGCCATCTTCCTGAGCCACAAGGTTCGAGCCACAAGGTCCGTGTCAGCTGTCAGCTGTCAAAGTCATCCATCACCTCGTATTACAGAGTATTTCTCGGAGAAGTCTCGTCGTTCAGAAGCAACGTGATTTATGAAACACAACCGGTATTTTGTTTTGGTAGTGCGTTCAACTCTCAAAATACCATCTTTTAGCTACACCGCTGCGTCTGATGTTGATAACTACACATACCCTTCAATTCAATCTCTTTTTAGAAGGTGTTTCGCCCTGCTCCATTGACTCACTTCTCCGCTTTCGACTAAATTTAAACATGTCAGATAAAGGGCTTGTTCTGCATATCTAGTTTTCCACCTAGCGTTGAGAAACGCAGACATGCTTGCGGATATGATTCCATCCGATGCAGATGGTAACGCTAACGAACAAACGGCGTAATCATCTTTGCAGTTATGCACACTCGTCAATAAACGGTTGTGCGTAAAGTCAACATTGAATATGCCAAAGCTATACAATTACGCCTTTCGCCAACAATTTCGTATTCCAGACATCCAATCATGCTATAGAAACATCATCATGCTGCCATGTTGCGAAGCTCCCATAACGCGCGGAGGACTGCAAGTCCTCCACTGTGCGTCTCTATTGTCCGTTGCGCCCATGGTGATCTGTCACCATCCGTCATCCCTCTGACCCCGAAATTACCCTCTTGGGAATCATGCAAATCTGATGCTGTTTCTTTATCTCCCGACGTAGAAAGTTTCCAGCCTGGTGTGTCCAGTTCCGTTGCGTTGTTACGATAGTCTACTGCTCCCTTAGGCATAGAAACGGCCTCTGTTGGCTGAAGATGAGCCGCCCACCAGCCGCTGAATATCCCATATGTATCGCGATTCTTAATTGCGGCCTCAGCGTTGTGTTCAATCCATTGAGAGTATTTCTGGCAGCTGTTGTAGTGCAAACTGCGTAGGTCTTTTCCTGCCGTATAACTTTTGCCAGGAACCAGTGGTTCTGAAGGGAGAGCTTCGCAAAATAAGCTCAGATGATGAAAATAGATGCCTTTGAAAGTCTGGCCATCTTGATTGCAATGACGCGAGGAATCGCAAAAGTCTTCGATGATGCCGCCTCGACCTAAACCAGACCAGCTTTCGCTGCTCGGTGGAGCATCTTTCTCAAGAATCCAGCCCGTAGCTTTTATTGTGTGGCGGATTAATTCATGTCCATCCTCAAGATACGTCTGGTTTCCAGTACTTTCCCACAAAGCTCGAAGGCCGCTTAAGAGCACGCCTTGATTGTACGTATACACCGCCTCATTTCGCTCATCGCATTTGCGAGTGCCAGCACTCCCGTTTTTGCCCCAGCCTTTAATATGGAATCCATCTGTATACAGGCCCTGATCGTTAATCATGCCACTGTTCTTCAGCCAGTCATAGCCATCAATCGCAGCCCGCAGGTATTTAGGATCATGAGCGACTGCCGGATCGGAACCTCCGCAGCTGTTTCCAGTCATAAAAGGCGAGTCGTTACAATCTCCAGGAAAGTACAAGTACATGCCGGCTGCAGCGGAGATGTACAGTTCATTCGTAATTGCATTTTTGTATGGGCCAAGACTTGGATTCCAGACCATGCCACCACCGCATAGCTTCGTATCCCAGCCTTTGCTAGCAATATCGTAGAATACGCGAGATCGATGGGCAAATGCAGCCACAAACTGTGATCCGTGCCAGGGTTTTCCATCCAGTTTAGAATGAAGTCTGGAATGAGATTTGATAAACTTTACCGCCTCAAGCCAGCCCAGAACGACCCAAAGCATATCATCGTAGGCTTCATTCCGAATCGCAAATGTATTTTCGCCAAAATAGTATGCAATGCTTTGACCAAAGTAGAGGTTGAGTTCATTCTCAATATCCGCAAAAGTCTCCAGTTCAGCTCCAGCTGGCATATCCAAGGCGTCGCTAAGAGTCGTCAATGAGGCAGTAAGGTGCGTATTTATCACGGCCCCCGTCCAGTCTATAGCCGTTGGCCAAGCGCCAACCCACAGTTCGAACCAGGTTGACTGCATCACGTCCATAGCATCACGGAGCTCCCGTAAACTATCAAGCTGCACGCCATTGCGAATCGAGGCAATGCCTGATTCTTCACCGGCTTCTGGAGCTAGGATAGTTTGCTTGTCGTGAAATGTCGAGAATTCAAGCGTGTCCACGCGTCCGTTGAGACGCCCTGAGGTTGCGACGACGAAGAATAGAACAACTCCCCAGAGGCGCTGGCCAAGCGATCGGATCTCCATTGTGAAATTGATTATCAAAGAACGGGACTATGCACCCGTGGCGATGCCGTTATGTTGTTCTAAGAGCAATGTCATGGCCATTCAAAGATGCCCAGACACAAGTTGGTCATGGGGGCGGGGAAGCGCCACCCGATCTCATTTGGGCCTTGCATTCATCACTAGCGCACAAGTCTGTGTCTTCTGTCTCGTCTAATCAACGAATCGCGTATCTATCATCAACTAGAGTCATTGCTGAATAGCTCTATAATTTTTAATTTTAATTTTGAGCAAGTCGTGTTTTCAGGATCAAGTTGCCTCTTTAAACGCAGGATATTATTATGTGGGCACGGCGCTAGAGAGATCTGTCGAAAGATTAGACGCAAGTTTATCGTGGAGAAATCCACGTCAAAGCATGTCTTCTACCGCTTCTCAATGTGCATAACGCTAGGCGACATTTCGTTCTAGATGCAGGATGGACGTCACGCCTCGCGGAGAGAGAGAAAGCCATAGGCACTACGATTGAGCCCGAGACAGCTGCATAGACGTCAGAGTGAGACTCGCTCGAGGTCGAGGCCAGTAGTCTTAGGGCTCTTACTTGTGGGCTAAGAACGTAGATGGGCAAGGTGTAGTAGTGGTGGTGTCTGACAGTATCGTAAAGCCTCATGAGTCGGCCTCAAACACGAGTTGATCATGATGGTGAATCGTCATACGAAAGGAACAGAGGGAAAGTATTCCGAACAGGCCATTGAGACTGAAATTACAACGGACCATTCACGTGTTCTGCCAACCAAAGCGTTGAGCCGCAATATGAGGAAGACTGTGCCTCGGTGGTAACAAAATCAAGGGGCGCTAAACATGTCCAGTTTATGAACAGTCCCACGTGCATCGTCGAGGCCGAGCAAAAGAGGCACGCGACCACGAGCGGGTATGTCCCCCTTTGTCTGTCCGGGTCGGGTGGCGTGCAGCTGCGAGACATACGCCACCGGCCGCATAATCTAATCGATAGACGACGACGGGCCTTCTGGAACGTCGATTGCAGACTGCAGCTGATGGAGGAACATGTCGACGGCCACGTTCTTTGTTCTCTGCCCAGCGATCCAGCCTGTTCGAAGGTGAGCGCCACGTGGGCAGGGCATCGCCTAGACTCTACGTCATCCAGAATCCACCATCGCCGGTAACTTAGTCTATAATAGCGAGCGAGAGTGGAACTCCCCGCCCGGAACGACTCCAGCCAACGACCGCTCAACCAGACGACGACGGCCGCGCGATTAATAAATCGCTCAAGTAACTCGACGAACATGCATCCAGATACAGACTGTACATAGATACAGATTGCTTTCACAAAACTACTAATGCTGGAGCTATCCCTGCCCAACTCCGCCAACTCAACACAAGACAAGCCGTTCCTGGCCGTCGACATCCGATGAAAATTCTGCTCTGGCGCCAAACATCATCCTCCAGTCGCTCGCCCGCGTTTTGGCATGTCACTGCCTGTCTGTCTTTTTGTCTGTCCACACGCTCTAAGGCTCAATCGTCGAATCCGATCGTCGTGATGCAGCTTGTGCAGCTCGTCTCGCCTCTTGTGCAGAACCAAGACTCTTCGCAGTTACACCAGCCCACTTGGCGCTGCAGGAGCTCTCTAGATTCTAGTTGATGCCACCTCAGCATCCAACATAATAATATGACGTCCGCGGGAACTCTGAACACTGGTTCCGCATGGACCGCGAGCCTAAATGGCGTAGCAGAGTCTGTCGCTCCAACCACAGCTCTGCTAGCCGTGGAGCAATTTTACCTCAGTCCTCGACGTCGGCCTGGCTGCCGTGTTCAGGACCCTCCGTTGACCACCCCGGTCATTCTTCCTCCAGCACTTCGTTCAATGCCAATTTCTTTCCCTTCATATACTTCGTGACGTCCCCTTGCATGCCTGTCGGGCCACGTCCATTAGCATTGTTTAGATTCTGTATCTTTTTTGGTGTTTGGCCCACCATTCCTTAGAGCGACCCTCTCTCCCATCGTGGTCTCGTCTGGTCTCGCTCCCAGGATATCCGCGACGACCATTCCTGACAACAACTCGGCCATAGCACCAACCCTGACTGACGTCGAGTCCGCCTTCCAAACGCAACAACTCGACCAGACCACCAACCTTGATTGATATCGAGTCCTCCTCCCACAAGCAACAACTCGATATCTCGTCTCGCCAACATGGGTCTTCGTAAATCAGTAAACAAGGGCGACGATGCTCTCGGACAGAAAGTGTCATCGGGACACGAAGTAAGGGAAGATCTGCCTCGATATGATAATGCAAGTGCCACCGCCGCTGATGAGCTCGCTGTTCTCGGCTACGATGACGAGTTGGTCCGCTCCCGTACAACACGGGAGGTTACTTTCATGTCCTTTGTGCTTTCTTCAGTGCCATATGGTCTTGCAACAACTCTGATTTACCCGGTATCCGGTGGTGGCCCCGTCACCATCATTTGGGGATGGGTAGCAGTATCCTTGATTGTCTTCTGTGTCGCCATCTCGCTGGGAGAGATTACCTCGGTCTACCCAACCGCTGGTGGTGTCTACTACCAAACCTTTATGCTCGCACCAGTCTCCTACCGACGTATCCTGGCTTACATCTGCGGTTGGGCTTTCACCCTTGGCAACATCATCATCACGCTCTCCGTCAACTTTGGAACAACACTCTTCTTCATCGGCTGTATTAACATCTTCCACGATGCGGACGGAAATGGCATTTTCGAAGCCAAGACCTACCAGACTTACCTCATCTTTTTGGCCATTACTCTGATCTGCAATGCGGTTTCTGCCCTAGGAAACAGATGGTTGCCAATCCTTGACACCGGTGCCATTTACTTTACGTTTGCAGGTGTCATCGCCATCGTTTGCTGCGTACTAGCCATTGCCAAAGAAGGCCGACACAGCGCCACCTATGTCTTTACCGATTTCGATCCCATTTCAGGCTGGGTTCCCGGATGGGCTTTCTGTGTCGGTTTGTTGCACGCTGCATACGCCACCTCTGCTACGGGAATGATCCTCTCCATGTGCGAAGAAGTCAAGAAGCCCGCTACCCAAGTCCCAAAAGCCATGGTCGGCACCATCGTCCTCAACACCATCTGCGGCCTCGTCTTCCTCATCCCCTTGGTCTTCGTCCTCCCCGACCTAACCGCCATCTACAACGACCCCTACGCCCAACCTCTCCCCTTCATCCTCCGAGCCGCCATTGGCAGCGAAGCCGGCGCTTTCGCCCTGACCGTCCCCATCATCATCCTCGGCATCATCTGCGGCGTAGGCTGCACCACCGCCGCATCACGCTGCACATGGGCCTTTGCCCGCGACGGCGCCATCCCCGGCTCCAAGATCTGGAAGGAAGTCAACCGCAGCCTCGACGTGCCCCTGAACGCCATGATGCTCAGCATGATCATCCAACTCGCCCTCGGCCTCATCTACTTCGGCTCCAGCGCGGCTTTCAACGCCTTCAACGGCGTCGGCGTCATCTTCCTGACTCTCAGCTACGTCATGCCCATTGCCGTCTCCCTCCTACGCGGCCGACGAGCCCTCGTCAATGCATCCTTCAATTTCGGGTTCTTCGGCGTCGTAGCAAACGTCATCTCCATCGGTTCGTCACCCTGCGCTTCATTCCCCTCCCCCCCTTTTGTTTCTCTCACAGCTAACAATTCACGTAGCGTGGTGTGCCCTCGCCATCCCCCTTTTCTCCATGCCGACTGCTCTCCCCGTCGCCGTCACCACGGTCAATTACGCTAGTGTGGTTTTCGTCGGCTTCATGGCTATTTCCGCTGCGTACTATATCGTTCGCGGAAGACATCACTACCGCGGTCCACCAACGGAGGGTGTGGACGAGGCCGAGCGAAGAGAAAGTTCGTTTGTGGGTACTGGGCCTGCGCTTTAAACTCTGCGCACTGGAAACAGTGTTGCTTAGCTTATAGAAAGTTGCTTCTTTCGTCGAATGCATAATTTAATTATTATTATTCGGTTTTTTCTTTTCGCTCCTATGGTTCTTGTTGTTGTTGTTGGTTTTTTTTACAATATGTGACTCGTTTCAAAATAGATTATTGATCGTGTTTCTTTTTCTTTACATTATGTACAGATCTGATAATAATCGTCCGTGGGTCATGCTTTCGTAGCTCGTAATCATTCATCGTCGGCATCGCAATCAAGCATTTCTCTTATGCTGTTCCGTTTACAAGCCAAGGTTCCATTTCATTGGTTTCTGCTTCATCGTAAACACGTCCGCTTGGCCGTCGCTGTTGCCACTCGTCTTGACATTCGGTTGTGATGCCCGGCATACCCAGAGTTCCATTCATGCTGAGAGTTCGTAACATTCCCATTGAGTCGGCGATCGAGTATCGTGGAAGTGGGGTGGCTAGAAATTCGGGATGTTGGACGTGAGAAGGGAATCTGGTGGCTACTGCTTCGGTTGGAGCGGGGAGGGTTTGAGTGCTTAGTTCATAGCCCATGAGACCTTCCATTTTGGACATGAGAGGCTGCAAGTAGCGACTCTCCTTGCCACGCATACTGGAAAGTCGGCGGAGTAATGTATGCAGGTAGTCTTTGCCTTCGAGGAAGGTGGATGATGTGTCGCCATCGGTGCATTTAAGTACGTCTGCCAGGCATCCGGCAATATCGGACAACTTCTGTTCCTATTGAGCAATGTCAATACATGTTTTATGTTTTAGTCGTAGTCAAATGACTTACCATGCCGATACCATGTGAATTTAATGCCTGTTCGTCAGCACCACTGGTAATTTCCACCACTTTTCTGGCCAGCTCAATTGGATAGTCTAACCGCATACCGCCCTCGCCTTTTCCCCAGATTAAACCGTTGCTGACACCCATCTGCCAAGCCAGAACATGAAGCCATTCTCTTGTAACGGCAATATCCAGATGTTGCGTTTCTGTAATGTTGTCTAGTGCAAGGGCTGCAGTATCTAATTGCTGTTGCGTATTCATTAACCAGTTCTCAGTACAGAGTGATGGTCGTCTTGAGCCTCGCCATGCTGATACGAAACTCTCATCAACCGCAGAGAATAGGTTCGCCAGGTTGACAAATCCATTTAGCAGTTGGGGGTCCTCACTTTCAAAGACTGCGGGTAGTTGCACACTGACATGCAGTCGAGTATGCTTGCGTCTTTGGACTGCATATGCCCGCTCAGTGATAAAAAGCAGCCAGTACAACCTGCGTCTCCACTGCGCTTCGACGGGATCCAGTTTTCCGTAAAATTCCTCGTTGTCCATATTCAAATTCTCGGCAAAAGTAATGCTCTCCTGTAGATAATGCCAGGCTTTAGCGTGTTTCTCATGGTTGCCATAATAAGCAAATAGGAAAAACGAGCTCAAAACGCTGAGGGGAGTGACAGGTTCGATATAATCAAAACATCGACGCTCTCGAAGACACTCTTCGGCGAACAAATCATCAGTAGCCTTTGTCGGATGAAGTGGTGCCGGCTGTGGTATCGATGCATCTAATTGAACGATAGTCGCGGCGCATAGCGCGCACAAGAGGCAGTACATTTCGGAGCTGAACGCATTCGAATTGATGTACAGTGAGGGATCTAGATAAACTCTCCGATCGAATACTGGCATGATTGGAAACATGTGTGCAAAAAATAGCTGGACATATGGAGGAAAGCTTTCGGCTGGAAGGCGGTGTTGGGCAGCATCGGAGTTCGAGGGCGATGTCACCTGATGATGATCACTTCCAGCGGATGACTCTGGGTGATGATGGTGTGCCCAATGTTGATGAGGCGCTTCAGGTCCAAATTGGGGTTGATTTGGTGCTTGGGGTATGCCTTGTGGATGATGACGCATCGCAGAATGTATTTGCTGCTGGTGGAAATATCCGTTCTCGGATGGCATTGCCTGCTGGCCGTAGTATGTATTTGCAGGATGTGTAGACGGATCATGATATACCATACCCGTAGGCGAGGTATTGCTAGGGTTCCATCCCCAGTCTCCAAACCGTGCTTGTTGATCAGGACTCAATGAACTGGCTGGACTGCCTGTCGCTGTATCGTCTATGCGCCTTAAAGCATGTAGCACACGAGCACTACGTAGTCCCTTGGGCCCCTTTTTCTTCGGTGGTTGCAAATAGGCGCATCGTATTGAGGCCTTCTTACATGGCCCGCAAGGATCGGCCCCATCACATTTGACCTTTCTCTTTCTGCAACAATCGCAAGCTCTGCGAAGAGGCTTTGGCGCGCTACTTGCGCTTTCGGTGGAGTCGTTCGCTGGCGCAGATGTCGACGCTGATTCTTCAGACTGTTGCGGAGGCTCTGCTGCCATCTTTTTCTCGAACAGTACGCAATGGAGGCTACCTGGCAGGTTTGTCGAGGCTCAAGGAAGTAGCGAAGGCGGGCCGTTGCCCGGCGATTCGAAGGGCGAAAGGAGGGTTGTTTTGCAAAGCGAAGGACTGATGCAATGCAGAGAATCGTGAGCGCATAAGTACATCCCCGTCGGTCTGAGTTGGAAGACGTTCGAGGGTCTGATCAGGTTGAGTTGGTGGCAGACATCACGTTAGCGTCAAGTGCGGGGCCAGGGATCCATCGAAGCCTGTGAAGAGTCTAGCAGCAACGATTAACCGCTTTAGCGCCAATGAGCGTCTGGCTCAGGCTGTCGAGTCCCACGCCATCTCGCGTGTACAAACCGTAATAGATTGAATTCCGTCTGAACGCGTGTTGAGACGGATCCTGGATCATGTCGTGTTGCAAGCGCCTCATCCTTGGAATTTCAGCTGCCGGTCGCGGCGCTCTCTGAACGGCTGAATGGCTCGTCTTTGTCGATGTCCACCGCCGCCGTGCATTCAATGAAATCTTCGAGCTCTTCGCTGACTGTCTTGAGCTTTTCCTTGACTGCCGTGACCCCTTCGCCCCCGACGATATGACGTGCTGGAGGGTTGTCATGGCCACCAATTGCCGCCACCGCATAAACAGTCTCTGCAACAAGCCGCTCTTTGATCGCCGATGGTAATGGTGCGTATAGACTGGTCACCTTGTTGCTATGTAGCTGGTCTCCTGTTGTTGGTTCCGAGCTGCCTTCTAGGCGATCCAGTAGACCTGATAAGATGTTTCGTGATAATGGAGCCGGATTGGTATCTTCAGCATATGCACTAAGTAATGGAGCGCTCGTGATTTTGCTCGTCAATACGTTGACCTCCATGTTCGGTTGGACAATGCTCAGCTTTATATTGAAAGGGGCGATCTCGTATGCGAGAGAGTCGCAATAGCCTTCAATTGCCCACTGCGAGGCACAAAACATTCCTAGACCAGGTGTGCCGAGGTGCGCCGTGATAGCCGTCAAAAGTATGATATGTCCATTCTTCTTGGCCCGAAAGGTCGGCAATGTGGCTTTGATAATGTTGATAGGACCGAAGAAATTGGTCTCAAACTGATCGTGAACCAGCGCGAGTGTTTGTGGGCTTTGGCTCAGCTCCTCCACCGTGCCTACGATGACCTCGCTGTTACAGCAGAAGAGAATGTCAACCCTCCCAAAGCTTTGAATCGCCTCAGCGACTGCACTCTGACAGTGTCCCATGATTCGACAATCTAGAGCGACCACTCTCAGACGTGCACGCCATGTCTCCTTCTCTTTTTGGGTGCCCACCTCTTGCAGGAAGTCTTTGAAGTCGGCGCTCCGCTCGTGATCCTTCTCGAACTCGACCGGCAGTACCCCGGCCGTCACATAGTCGCCGTGTGCCAGTAAGTGCCTGCATAAGGTAATGCCAATGGGGCTATTTGCGCATGTCAAAAACCAGACTCGGGGTGCGTTGTGTGTGGGGAACTTGGGCTCACGAGGGAGCTTGGGTTCCTGAGGGTCGGACATGTCGCAAAGAAGGCCAGGAAAACACTCGGCGGCCAGAGGTCGTTCGGCGGGAAACCATCAAGCTCGGATCTAGGTGTGAAGTGCGCCCGACGAAAGCCCAATGCAGTGGCGATGGCATATGACGATGCAGATAGCGGTGGCAGCCCGATTAACGAGCCCGATTTGAAGTGTTCACCCACCACTCAGTTAGTCTAACAAACTATTGCTATTTCACGCCCCTTTTATTACTTTTTTTCCGAGAGTTTGACCTGTATCTTACCCAATGTTGCAGTTCCGTCCTTGTTTTTTTAACGACTTGAGTTCATGAAGGCTGCTCATCGAACGACCGTTCAAAGTGGCTTGAATCCTGCGGGATGTCAACGATGATGGCGCCTCAGGCTGCAACCCCAACTCCACACGTTTGATAGTGGTCGGCCAGGATGGCCCGCTCCAGCCGCTCGGCCATTGGCGGCTCGCCTGGTCTGGACAGCGACATCAAATAAATACTACTCTGCGCAGATCGTCTGCTTTCTGTCCCCTTTCCCTCCCAGGCTACGGTTATATTCACGAGGTTTGGAATTATCTGTCCTGGACGCGATCGCTGCTGCCATTGTCGTGGAAATCGCCCCCGAAAGTCGCCATGTCTGCTCTTCGTGCCAACGCAAGAGCTGTCCGCTCGATAGAGCGAACTTTGGCTACTGGTCGTTACAATCAACGAGCTTTCGCTACAGCTCTCCCAAGGATTCAGTCGTCTCAACGACTATCCCGGCCCGTTTTTACGACTTCCAATGGCCAGGCTGTGACCATCAGACCGGTCCAACGTCGCATGAAGAGCTCCAATGCTGAGCCAGCGCCGCCATTCTTTACTGAAGCTGAACCGGGGAAGACTGCTCTTTACGACTTACATCTTCAGCATGGTGGTAAGATGGTTCCATTTGGTGGTTTCTCTATGCCAGTCCAGTACTCGGACCTGTCTGTCGGCGAGAGCCACCACTGGACCCGCGAGAAGGCTTCCATCTTCGATGTTGGTCACATGGTTCAGTACCACATCGAAGGCCCCGGTGCTGAGGATTTCCTCGAATCCATCACTCCATCGGGGGTTAGAGATTTGGCACCAGGTCAATCAACACTGTCCGCACTACTTCTTCCCCAGACCGGCGGCATCTCTGACGACTGCATCATCACCCGCCTGGAAGCCGGTCCAAAGCCTCTATTCTACCTTGTCACAAATGCAGGCTGCAGAGATAAGGACTACGCTTATCTGAGTCAAGCTATTGCTTCTTTCGATGGTGCCTCCAACCCAGAAGCAAACATTCGCCACGTCGAAGCCGATGGCCAACCGTACGGTCTCATTGCTCTTCAAGGTCCCCTTGCCGCTGAAATTTTAGAGGCCAACCTGGCCAAAGACTGCAAAGTTGACTTTAAGACTTGGTACTTTGGAAATGCCAAGACCATCACTCTTGCTCTACCCAGCGGCGAAAGCTTGCCTGTGGTTGCTAGCCGTGGCGGTTACACTGGCGAGGATGGTTTCGAGCTTTCCATCCATCCATCGCAAACCGTTGAGGTGACCGGGCACCTTCTAACTTCCGCTGGAAAGGACAAGCTGCGTCTCGCTGGTCTCGGTGCCCGTGACTCCCTTCGTCTCGAGGCCGGCATGTGTCTCTACGGCCACGACCTTAACGATACGACAACTCCCGTCGAAGCCGCCCTGGCTTGGATCATCCCCAAGTCCCGCCGCGCTGACGCAAAATTCCCCGGCGCCGAGAAAATCCTCGCACAACTCAAGCCCGTCTCTAAGGGCGGTGAGGGTGTATCCCGCCGCCGTGTCGGACTCGTCATTGAAGGCGCCCCAGCACGCGAAGGCGTCGAGATTGTCGACGCCGAAGGCAATGTCATTGGCACCGTCACATCAGGCTGCCCATCTCCTTCTCTGAAGAAGAACATTGCCATGGGATACGTCAAGGATGGCCTTCATAAGGCCGGCACAGAGCTGGGCGTCAAGATTCGAGGCAAGACGCGAAAGGCAACAGTTACCAAGATGCCGTTCTTGCCAGCTAAATATGTGAAGCCACAGACGGAGCCATAGTCGGCATGTCATTCAAATGGATAAGCGGCGTTTTCTTTGTATAGACCTGTATTAGAGCGGGACATGAATGTTATGTATTCGGTATTTGTGAATGATTGCTTTGCATTTAACCGATGAATTTGAGTCGCATTGTTACATGTCGTTTTATTCTTGAAGAGGCTGTATCTGCCTTCGTATATTCTGGTCCTTGGTTGAGAACTATGCAGAGCATTTTCTCGATCAGGATTGTTCTGAGCTGATATATTGAACAGGTAGCCTACAATCGTGTGCAACAATTGCCCATCACAAGCAATGATGAGTAGTACAATGTTCATTGCCTCGTTCAGCGCATTGGGCAGTCGTCCAACATCGGGTGCCATTTTCTCGCCAGTAGTGCTGTATTGGAATTCATGTCACAGTCTAGGCCTTCGCTGGCGCTGTTTTGGTTGCCGCGGCATCGCTTTTAACCAAGTCGTGCGTGGCCCGCATTTGATTTTGCCTTTGGAAACTATGGCTATTTTCGCTTTGTAGGAATATACCCAAGGTTGAACTCATGGACTACAACATGAGTCTCGCTGTCTATTGACCCCCAAGACATGCCATTCCTCGTCTTCCCGCATTGTGATGATAGTTTCAATAGTTTTATCCGGGCGCATGACCTGCGGGCATTAAAGGACGGGGAAAATCGGGACGGAATCCTGAGGCGCAGCGGAAATGGACCCCGCCAGATCCCGTCGTGCCCCTCGTCATTGCGTCTTCGTCCATTTGGGCCGAGATGAAACGAACAATGTGCCGCGGGCAATTCAGCAGCGGCCAAAATGTTCACTCTATAAGCAATTCACCCTCTTCTTGTATCCTCGACTCCTTCTTCCTCCGACAACGTCTCGTCTGCATTGCTGCTTGCCCCTGCTCACGTGCTTCCTCCCACCACTCCACACAGCCCACTGTTCTGATCTCATGGTGATTCGGGGCAGCTGATTGTATTTAAGCCGAACCACGTTTGCTCCATTCCCACTGACGACCACGTCGTCACTCGTCTTGTTTTTGTTCCTTACGACCACCACCAACCCATTTTACGAACCTCCCCACAAACTCCGCAATCATGAGCAACGGAGACGCCGGCCCAGTTGGCCATGAACAGGTCAACACCAACATTGTCACCCTCACTCGATTCCTTACCGAGGAGCAGACCAAGCACAAGGAAGCCACTGGAGATTTCACGTGAGTAGAACAGCCAAACAGCCTCCTGAACCGACATTGACATTGCTTGTCCAGATTACTCTGCCATGCCCTCCAATTCTCTTTCAAATCAATTGCCTACTACATTCGACGCGCCTCGTTGATCAACCTCGGTGGTCTTGCTGGCTCCGTTAACGAGACTGGTGACGACCAGAAGAAGTTGGATGTGATTGGAAATGACCTCTTCATTGCCGCGATGAAGTCGTCTGGTCGTGTCAAGGTCCTGGTCTCAGAGGAAGAGGAGGAGCTGATTCCTTGCGACCAGCTTAACCCCAATGCGCGTTACGCTGTAGCATGCGATCCAATTGACGGCAGCAGCAACTTGGATGCTGGTGTGTCCGTCGGCACAATTTTCGGTGTGTTCAAGCTCGCCGAGGGATCAAAGGGTACTAAGCAGGAGCTCCTTTTGCCCGGTACAGAACTTGTTGCAGCAGGTTTCACCATGTACGGTGCTTCTACACAATTGGTCCTTACCATGAAGGATGGCCCAGTCAATGGATTCACTATGGACACATCGCTCGGCGAATTCATCCTCACCCACCCTGACATGAAGATGCCCAAGAAGCGATCCATCTACAGCTGCAACGAGGGCAACAGCAAGTACTGGCACGAGCCAGTGCTCGAGTGGGTCGACAGCCTCAAGCAAGCCGAAAAGCCATACTCTGCCCGTTATATTGGATCCATGGTAGCTGACGCCTACCGAACACTCCTGTACGGAGGTATCTTTGCCTACCCAGCCGACAAGAAGAGTCCCAAGGGCAAGCTCCGAATTCTCTACGAGTGTGCCCCAATGGCGATGGTCTTTGAAAACGGTACTTCACCCCCTTAGTCACTCTCATCAGTAACATGAAACTAACAATCTTTCCTAGCTGGTGGCCAAGCAATCGATAGCAACATGCGTCGCATGGTCGAAGTCGTCCCCGAATCCATCCACGACCGAAGCGGTATCTTTTTGGGCAGCTACGACGAAGTGCAAAAGGTGATTGAGATCCACAAAAAGCACGGTATTAGCGCATAAATAGTCGAGAAGATGGAAGGAAAGGTAGTCATCAATCGAATGGAAAAATAGTCATCATTTGAATGAAGATATTAATCAATTAAATTGAGCTTCTGTTAACCAGATCCCTAAGTATTCATGATCGCTAGCGAATCCCGAAAAGATAGTATCACCGGGATCGAAACAACAAGTGAGAGTCGAGTCAGATGGGCTAATAATATCGACAGAGCCAAGGGTTACGTTTTCCGAGAAACGATTCTAAATCGAAGTGAGTTGCGAGGCAAGTTGCGAGAGTATACTACAGTATGAGTAATGGTTTTCAAGCCTTTGGACCCGGCGTTTGACCCGCCCAGTTCAGGACGACCAGTTTGAAAAAACGGAATAGGTACAGTGTAACTATCGCCTATCAGGTGCTGCGGAAAGTTTTCGCTGATATTGACCACCTGTAATACCTAGACTTTCCCAAAACCCTTCTCATCATAACGTTCAGTCGGTAGAGCATGTAAGATAGGTAGACGGATGCTTTGCGATCCAGAGTCGTGTGATTTTAAATACATGATGCTCATCTACAGTTTTTCAGAACTGCATTATGCCTCCGTATCAAGTACGTCATTAGACTAGTCTATTTTATGTATATCGTACCGTTCGCATGCTCATTTCCAGTCCGCAATAGCGGCGTCAATATCCTTTCTGTACTCGCGCTGTTGCTGGCACTGCTCAAGGAAGATCTTGTACTTGGCAGCCAACAGCTTCTTCTCGCCTTCGTCTTTGTTGGGGTAAACGGCTTTACCGGGCTTGCTCATGCGGTCCATGATGCTCCAGAGGTCCTCGGAATTGCCGTTCTTGTCGGTCGAGGCAGCCCTCACGCCGAGCATGGCGGCGCCATGAACGACGGCGGCGTGTACATACTTGGGGATGAGTACTGGCATGTCACAGGCAGTGGCCATGAGTGACATGAGCACGTCGTTTTGGCACTGTGAGCCGGACATGAAAATTGAGCTGATGACGTGGCCGGCGTTGTTCATAGACTCGACGATTTGATGGGTTTGCAGAGCAATGAACTCCATGGTGCCGTAGTAGTATAGTGCCAAACTGTCCAAGCTCTTGTCAGAGGAGAGACCAACGATCGAGCCCTTCATGTTTGGATCGGCGATTGGTGAACGGTTGCCGAACAAGTCTCCGTAGAAGAAAAAGTGGCGACCCAAGTATGAAATGGCTGGGGCACCGATCTTCTCTTGCATCTCTCGAAGATGCTCGTTGAGGTAGTCGTAAATGTTCGCATTGAACGTTTCTGCGACAGACATGGCTTCGTTGAAAGCTGGGTGTGTCTCAATGACGTGCTTCAGGAGCTCACCAGTGGCAGATTGTCCACCTTCTGCTAACCAGTAGTTGGGAATAAGCACATCACGATAAGGACCCCAGACACCGTCAACAAACACAGGCTTCTCGGACATAGCCAGATGGCAAGTGGAAGTACCGGCAACAGCGGCCAGACGAGTGAAAGCTTGGCTAACGTGGTTCTTGGCCTCACCGCTGTTGATAGCATCTCCTGTCAAACGGACCTTGGCTCCGACAGTTCCAATCCAACCAGCATAGGCGTCGATGACACCACTGCCGACGGCGATTCCTGGAGGAAGACCCATGTCTTCGGCGGCCTTTGGCGAAAGAACGCCAATCTTCTCACCGGCGGTAGCGTACTTGCCATTCTGTGATAACCGTTAGCGTTGTGTTCTTTGAATTTTGCCAACTGGTAAGATAAGTACCACCCCGTCGACGCCACCCATGCGTTTAAAGTTATCCTCACACAATTCCTCCAAACCAATTTCGGTCAAGAAGTCGTCTTGCCACCCCTTGACACTGCCGTCCACACCAACTGGAACGAAACCTTGCTTGCAAACTACACTGCAGTAGCTTCGAGTATCATTTCCAGTGGCCATGTGTGTAAGAGCATCCGTTAAGTCGTAGAACTTGCAGCGGTCGAACAGCTCCTTGGGCATGTGGTTTTTGAGCCAGAGAACTTTGGGGATTTCCATCTCAATGCTCATTTGGCCACCCACGTATCGCAAAAGATTGTGTTTGGTGGCATTGATCTTTTTGGTCTCTTCCTCAGGCCTGTGGTCGAGCCATAGAATGACATTGCGGTCGTTACCATCGGCGTTGTCAAAATTGGGTCCAGTGACGGAGACAGGTTCGTCAGTGTCTCCAGAGAAGACTGTCAGCGAGCAAGTAGCATCGAATCCAATGCCGCGAACTGTGTTGGGGTCAATGTTGTGCTGAGCCATTGCTCGTTGGATTGACGAGCAGATGCATCGCCAGATGTTGGTAGTGGATTGTTCCTGTCATAGCTGTCAGCATTTGGAAATCTGGCATTGAAAATGTATGGGACGTACATAGTAGCCAGTCTCTGGCTGCCATAAACCAATATTCTCACTAGCAAGGCCGACAATGTCACCCTTCTCGTTCATGATACAGGCACGAGCAGAACCAGTACCGACATCAATGCCAATGTAGTGGTCTTTGTGAACCTGTATTTCGTTGTGAGGGTCCACAGACATCTGGCGTGACGGCTGCCGCGCCGGAGTGCGGTATGGCATTGAGGATTGAGCTGAAAACGACATGATGGTTGATGTGTCGTGTTATTACACAAAAAAGAGATAGGTAAGAAGTAAAGAAGAAGAGAGAAAAGGGTTGAGACAGACCTCGACGGCGTGACGGGCAATGGAAATCACTTCCTGGCACGTCGCCGTGACTTCACTCTGCTTGCTGGGCATTACATCAGCTGCAGGGACAGTGGAGACGTCGACGCCGAGTGCCCCGCATATCTCTAGCCAGCCGCCGCCTGAAGCCATCCGGTTCGACTGCCCGAGTTCCCCGGCTTGGAGCCCGGCTTCGTCTGACGGCTTGGGCGTGACGAGACGAGGCGAGACGGCAAAGGAGACACCCAGCCACATTATTCCACCATCTCAGCATCTCGACTTATCCGCGGCTGCAGGACGACTCGGTCAAAAAGGTCCAACAACAACGCCCGCGGTGTCGATCCGGCGATCGCGGCCACGTTCGAGTCGCTGACTCGTGTTCAGGCCCAACGACTGTATCGCATCCCGTAGATAGTGCCGACACGAGTTCAGCCCGACGACGACTATGCATGACATCGAGCCCACCATAACTGTGCTTTAGGCCATCAAACCCTGCTGCGCCATCCAATCTAACTAGCTGGAGGTCGATCCAAACGGTTGGTTCTGATTTCTTCCAGCCCAGATCTAGGCACACATCTCTGCATCCTCGAAAGATTGACCGAAATCGGACCACTTCTCCACCTTGCGAAAATCTTCCAAATTTGCTTCATGGACATGTAACCTTCAAACTCCTGGCGATTCAATCTTTCTCCTTCAACGGTCGATGCTGAGTCGTACATGAGCAGCTTTTGAGCAAGGGCAATATTCGTACTAGAAGAGAAGACAAAAGCCCCGAAACAGGGTGCTGGCTGTAATCGAAGTCCATGCATTCGATAGAAATCGCAATGTATCGGTGACTGTATTCCTGGCCAGGCTTCTCGCGCGTATATAAGAAACAACCGGCCCTGAAAGTTTGTGGGTCAGGATAGACATGGGTCACACAGGTTGGCCATAGCCATAATAACGGTGTTTTTAGGCAGGGTTCTGTCATCGCAGATTTGAACGGGACATTTGACGAGACAGTTCATGGTAGCTAGGAGGAACATTAGATTGCACGGCAGATGTGGTTGAGACTTGCTGATTGACATGGTGCCTGTATGCATATTCTCGTCGAGGATCCTATCAAGGTAGTGGAGTCGGTAGAGGTGTTGCTGAGACTAGCCTTCTTTGCCAATCACTTCTCATCTCGCTCACGAAGAGCTTGAACGATCGTGGCCTGCACACAGACATCAAGAGGAGTGCATGTAACGGACTGGGGAGTTGAAGAGGAACTCAATCACACCCTCATGCTCGGGCAACTTCATACATACATTCGATGGTGCTGGCTGATTTTGCAGCTTTACCTTCAGATTGTATACATTTCCAACTAAACTCTTGCCAGCGTTTTGAGCTTGGTCAAGACAGCCTAACTAGCGTCTTCGCAAGCTTGCCGAAGTATGATGTTGTGAGGCTGACCAATGGAGAACAGGACGGAGCATTGATGGCATGGCGCGCATCATGGATGATAGCTTCATTTATTGCAGTTGTCAACAGTGAATTCTTGGAGATCTCAAGCCAATGCTTGTTGCAGAATAGTTGTTTTCTGGAAGAACACTCAGGTCGAAAGTCGGAAGATACTTCAGATCTCAATACGCAAATTGATCTCTTAGCCACTATAGGACCTGGTGGCGCCCTGTGAAGTTCGGTATATGCACTGATAGTCTACGCAATGGGCAAAAATATACAGAGTTTTGCGCTACTACTACATATGTACATGTACTGTTTGGTCAATCCCCGAGAGTTTGCGGCTCGGCTGTACAAGCGTGCGCTGTCACACTGCCGGCCATGCAACATAATCTCTGTGCCGCTTCACCCAACGTCTTTTCGGCGATCCTACGCACCGCTTTCGGTTCGTGTCGCAGCAGGAAAATGACTACTCTTGTGGGTCCTTTGAGTGATATCCTAGCCATTCGTGTCATTTATGAAAATCCCCGCTCTTCTTCTTGCTACACTGCGTCACATAAATATAGCCCTCCACGCCCACCAATTCTTATCTGATCTTTATCTGATCCTCGCCTCGTCCATCAGCCCATACTACCCTTGGCACTGACATGAGTTTGCCTGCATCATATGGCTACGTCGCATGACCGTTACGGCACCTTCGGGGACCGCGACGACTCTAGCGACCTTCCGCCCCTCGCCCAGCCGTCCGGCTCGTCCGCTGTGGCGCGCAGCCATCACCGTGAGAAACCAGGCGGCGAAGTGCCCCTCGACAGCGACAACGCCTCAATGAGTTCGGAGTCAGTCAGCCATGGCTCCGCCCAAGCTGGTGTCAAGCGTCTGGAGGCTATTGCCACCACCTGGTCGAGTACCGGCCTATTCATCGCGTATGTCGGCATAGCACTAACGACTTGGGCCACGTCTCTCGAAGCGCAAACGACGATCAATTTGACCATCTACGCAACGAGTGCATTTTCCGCACACTCGCTGGTGGCTACGGTCTTGGTGGTTCAAGGCGTCGTACTCTCCGTCGTCAAGCCACCCATGTCCAAGATCGCAGATGTTTTTGGTCGCTTTGAAGCTTTCAGCCTCTCCGTCTTCATATATGTTATTGGCTACGTTCAGCAAGCTGCTGCCAGCAACGTCGAAACCTACGCCGCGGCTCAAATATTCTACTCAGCCGGCCAGACTGGACTGCAAATATTGATACAAATCTTTATTGCTGACACGAGCGATTTGACCAACCGAGCGCTTGTCGTCACCTTACCCGAAGTGCCTTTTCTGTTCACCGTCTGGATTGGACCGCCACTTGCAAACACTATATTAACACGCCTAAATTGGAGATGGGGCTATGGAATTTGGGCAGTCATTCTACCCATTGCATTTCTTCCACTCGCGTTGGCGCTTGGTATCAACCAGCGCAAGGCAGCGAAGCGAGGATTAATATCACCATCGCCTTTTATCGGACAAAACTTTTGGCAGATCATCAAAAGCCTCTGGTTTGAACTGGACGTCTTTGGACTGCTACTTATATGTGCAGGATTTTCTTTAATCCTTATCCCGTTGACCATCGGCTCAGGTGCTAGCTGGAATAACCTAAGCATTCCAGGTATGCTCGTGATTGGAGTTATCTGCCTTGTCGCCTTTCCTTTCTGGGAGCGGAATAAAACATTAGCTCCAAGAGCATTCTTCCCTAGAGCGCTTTTTAAAAATGAAACCGTTCTTGCTGGCCTAGGTTTTGCTTTTTTCTACTTCAGTAAGTTGCGATTTCTCACGTTTTTCCTCGGGAGTAAATTTAACATGATTTAGTGGCATTCTACCTCTCAGTACTTCCGTATTTCCAATCCTACCTTTTGGTTGTATACGACCTGTCGGTGACCCATGCGGGTCAGATTGTACAAATCTTCACCTTTTCGGCAACCATTACATCGATTTTAGTATCCCTTGCCATAAAATACACCAAGCGCTACAGAATATACGTCACCGCTGGCGCTTGTCTGTATGTCGTTGGCCTGGTTCTTATGCTCTATTTCCGAAGTCAGGATGCGAATTTGAGAGCAATCGTGGGTGCCCAACTTCTCATCGGCATTGGTGGCGGATTGTGTCACGGGCCAGCACAACTTGGAGTGCAAGCATCAGCCAGCCATCAAGAAGTTGCAGCAGCCACTGCTGCTTTCTTGACTCTATTAGAAATCGGCGGAGCTGTTGGATCAGCCATATCTGGCGCCATTTGGTCTTCCAATATCCCCTCCAAATTAGAACAATATCTACCGGAGGAAACACGTAATCGATCTTCCGAGATTTACGGAAGCATTGGGCTTGCGGCTAATGGTTGGCCTATCGGAAGTCCGACTCGAACAGCTATCAACCTGGCTTATCAAGAAACGATGACAAAGATCCTTATTGTAGGAGTTGCAGCGGCCACTCCATGCATCTTCTTCAGCTTCTTCATGAAGGACTACAAGCTCAACGAGCTCGACCAGCAGGTCAAGGGTGTCGTTATCGGTCGCAGATATAGCTCTGTCGGTCATGGTGAGGCTGGCACATCTAATGATCCAACCACGAGACTCTTGCAAGATGATGAGAGACACTATGACGACAACGAAGCAGATGATGAGGACGATGACGATGACGACGAAGGTTTCGGAGCTCACGCAAACGGTCCCCACAGCATTAAGCTTCAACGATCGAGAAGTACGCTGCGAACGGCATCGCGTGGTTCGTGACGCTGAAAATAACAGAAGCGTAACCATAAAGATGATGACGTTTTCTTGCATAAGGCGTTAGACTGTCCATTTTGCATACGAGACTGGACGAAAAGCAAATTAGAATACCAGGAGTAAATTGACCCGGAAGCATGGAAACAGGCGTTTATATATCACAAGATAAAACGATACAACATTTTTTATCCAACCCTGGCTTTATGACCAAAAGCAATGGTAATATGATCCTCTAGTTGAAGACGACGGTCTTTGGTCCGTTGATGAATACCCTCTTCTCGCTCCACCACTTAACAGCAGCAGCCAGCACCTGACTTTCGACGTTGCTACCTTCAT